>OX101733.1:1682632-2882632 GCA_944452665.1 Stenoptilia bipunctidactyla | reverse complement strand
TTTTAGAATTTAGCGTTTTGCTATTTATTTACTGTCTGAAGTTTTTAAATGATTTTAGCGGAATAAAAATTTGAAAGGAATTGATTGAGCAAAAATTTTAAAAATTTAATTTCATTTTGAGATTTTCCAGATTTTCTATATAAATGTTTTGTTTATCCATTTAATCTAACAAAGCAACCCAACCATCATCTAACTACCATTGATAAGATGAATCTAAACGCAAGTTAGTTCTACTTTTTTATAACAGATGTCGGTAAATATTATTCATTTTTATATCACGTCACCAATATGTCATGGTGAACGTCGGAATGACGTTTCAGTTTTGGTAAATACACACGTCAGTGGATGGGACCATCGGTGAACCAGTCACGTCATTACAAAATCAGGGATGGGGGGTTCCTTATCATTGAGATATTATTACTACGTATAGAGAAGCTATCTCCAACTAAAAATGTGTTGCTTTTTTATGACAAGAGCATGCGCGGCATGGACTGAATTCGGCCCTGCAGCGCTAAATCTAGCGATGACGTCTAATCAAACTGTTTAAAAAACAGCGCTAGATCGTTTCAAAGTTACAATCAAATAAATAAATAAAAAAAGAACAATGTAAGCTGCAAGAACGTCAAAAGTCGGGGATGTCATGTTATTAATATTGCAGAAGTGAACTAACAGATTTATTACCTATTTTATTTGAAAGCATACAAAATGGAATGATTTCATTTAATGTTCATTAAGTTTTGTATATATACAGGGTGACTGATGAGTCAGTTTCGGAATTTGAGGACGCGATAGACTGTCCGTCATATAGCCATTTATTCCACACTGCGTTTTTAAAAGTAAAATAAATTAATTGACGTCTGTATCAGGAATTTAACCATAATTTAACTTATAAATATCCATAGATGGTAGACATACCACTTAACTACATTATGGTATACAGACTTAACGCCTTCGGCATTTTAAAAGTGCCATCTATGGAGGTTTTTTGAACAAATATTTAAGAGCTCCGAAAACTCCTTATTGCCAGGGTATATGTGTACCAACGCGCGAAAAGTGACTCCCTGGGATTAATTTGTATTTCTGTATTGTCCAAACAGTGCCTCAGCAGCACACATGAAGGCAAATTTAAAAAATATTCAACAGAAAACAGAAACGTATTTAATTGTTCTGACAAGCGCACGTCATACACGAATTTATCCGAGTAGTTAGGGCAAAAAGCCATCAAAAAGCCCTAACTCGAGGCGGAAAAAAGTAATTTGGGATGTCCTGTCTATACGTAGTAGTGATATCTCAATGTTCCTTATAGGCAACAAATGCGGGATAAAGCAGCCGTGAAAGCGACAGCGGCCGGCGATGCGCTATAACTAATAACAGCTTATTTTATTAAATAAACTATATCAAATCGCAATACGCTATCCCCGCGTATCCATTGATATCTTAATGTATTTACATTTTCCATTGCCATTTAGGAATAGATTTACTAGGAAATGTGAGTAATGTAGGTAATTTATTTCACACGTTTCCACTTTTCTAGGTGATTTTAGGGATTACACACATTTCCTAGGGATTGTTTACCGAATAGTTACACTGACGGATTTCATTACATTTCCGTTAGGTAACTTGGATAGGTATTATAATCCATTCAACATAGGTACTTACTTACTTATTTTTTCATAACATGGTAGTTTTTATTTCATTTTAGAAATTATATTTCATACAATGAACTTTCTTATTATCATCTCCCGGAGACGCCCTTGCTGGACAAAGGGATCTCCAATGGTTCTCCACGTTTCTCGGTCCTTGGTGTCAGCTGCAGCGTGGCGTCCTTGACCAAATTAAAACCTATTTTTGGATACTTACTTATGATACTTACTCTTGAGTATAGTGTTCCTTGCTTATGTATGTACAGCAACTGATTACAATTGAAAATGAATTAGGTATTTTTTAATAAGTATTTATTTTAAGTTTATTATAGGTAGCCTTTTTTTTAACTGCCGAATGGAACGTAACATCGTAATCGTAATCGAGTTTAAGGCACCATTAACACAGTTTCCTGCTTTTACCCTCTTTTCAATATCATCGACCGTCATACTTCCCATCTCTTGTTAACAAGGACCCCAAGTATACTCTTTCACTTGTTGCACTTTTTCGTCTCCTATCATAATATTCCTAGCATTCCATCATATCTTCATTCCTCTCCATAACCATAACTTTCGTCTTTCTGACATTCACTTTCACACCTTTTCTTTTAAACGACTCATGCATCACATTGACCATTTGATGCAATTCCGACGCCGACGATGCAAGTTGAGCCTATGGCAAGCTTTGTTTGGAGGGTACGAATATTTAGGTATGGCACGCACCTTGCGCAGTAAAATATCGCTTCATAATAATAATAGGTACGTCTTACAAAATGTACAGAATGGAGCAAATTTAAAAAAGTCTTCTATTAAGGGTATTAAACTTGTCTGTCGGAGATCTAGCTGTCTCGGAACAAGATTTTTGTACCATTATGGCTCGATATCCTAAAACTAGTTACGCAGGACTTGAAATAAAAGAACTATCAAATCTTAGATAATCCATATTTTATTATTAATTATTTACAACACAAATTCATTGTGAAGCCAGCCGAGCAACAGTGAAGCAACTCCAAGTTCTAGACAGTTAAAACTGGCTCAAACTGACAATTTTTTTTATAAATATAGCAAAAATGCCAGAATATGAATGAAATATCACATAATAATTACAGCTATTTACAAACAAAACAGGATATAATATGAATAAAAACAAAATATATATTTAATTAATTACTACTTATATATTTGTTTTACAAAGGGCCAGCTTTGGTCGTATTCGATTACAGATTACCTACTTACACCATTAATTTAAGTTCTCGGATAGAAATTATCAAATGACGGAGAATCTGACCCGAAACAAAAAAAAATCTGTATAATTCACTAAAATGTAGGAATCATATAATATGCCTTTAACGCTAGTTTATAAACAGTAAATAAATAAGACCAAGTTCTGAAATAACCTAAAATTAGGCTAAGCACACTATTTTTCTAAAGTCATGCGTGTCATGTGAACTAGCAACTTCAAATCCTTTTGATATGAAGCCTTTTTATTAAGCTTGAAATATCGTAAACAATCAAATGCTTCCATATATTTCCAAAATTCAATATAAAAACATTTCATCTAAGAAGTGCTATAATTCCCGTGCACAAAAGTCTGCAAAAACTGCAACTACAACACAAAAAAACGTTTTCAATTAATTTAATTATTACTTTACTTTTAATAAGAGCTTTCTATTATAAATAACACATAACTATTTACTGAATTTGTATATTTTGAAGTACTGTTATGTTAAAGACGGCCTTTTACTGTTAACAAAAAAGAAGACAGCTATTTGCTATCAAAAATGGCAGGTTACCTTTTAGATAGATTAGATGAAACTAAATGGAAACAGACCAATAATAATATAAATCTGCAATCAAAATTGAAACTAAATTTTTCGCTAACTTTGGGGTAAAATTAGAATCAGAACTGTTGACTAAAATTATATTTATTACATTTCTATTTTCTCTTTTGACTTTTCAGTTGGCTTGCTGTGGCGGGTTCGGTCTTCGGAGGTAGACGACCAGGCCTAGAGCCCCTAATAAGATAGAGATGACGTAGATGTCCCAGTTCGGCAGGAAAGTTGACTCTCCTGAGAGGAATATCATCGCCAGCGGGCTCTCGTACACAGACTGGAAGTAGAAAAAGAAAAAAAAACTTTGATTAAAACTGTAAATACTTTTGACTGTGAATTTATTTTAAATAAATTGGCAACAGATGATATAGATGTATTGATTGGTTTATTTCAAATCTTTTTACAATGCTCTGTGTAGATTATTTTGACGTCCACTTTGGCGATGGGGTAAACCTGTCTGCCTCAGACGCCAATGGTTGCGGGTTCGATTCCCGCACGGAACAAGAAAAAAAAAATGTTGCGTGTTTGGGCGTTTATCTACTTATGTATTTATATTCTAGGTTCCCACTAGTTCGCTACATGGTCTCCCATAACACAAGATATGCTTACTTTGTGGCCATTTAGTTGGTGTGATTGTCTGGGGATTTCATTTTAATTATTTATTTTATACAATGTCCTTACATTAAGTTGCACAAAGAGCGCGAATAAAACAAAATCAACAAAAAGTAGATTAGGTATGTAAAAATAAATCTATTTTATCTCTCTTATAACACATTTAAAAAAAGAAAAGAAAAAAAAGAAAACTTAAAACAATTGTAGATATTGTCTATTGTATGTAACATGATGATGAAGAAGATTTGATGGTAAGTCGACGGAAACCTCATTACAATTAAAGCATTTTATCATATTTCAAGAGTTCGGCCATAGCAACATTTTAACGTTTGGTGGCGCCACTTATTACTGTCAATAAAAACTTGACATGAGTGATAGACAATCAATGGCGTCCGCTGTTTGATCACAAAACGCTGCCAGCCTGTGAAAGTCCTACGCATATCTGTTGTAAACTGCACATATCTGCTGTGTTTATACTATTTCCTGCAAATTCACAAGTGACGTCAAGTGAACTGTAATTTATCATTTAGGATGCTTGGTAGATTGCTTGATTCGCATATTTCGTTGAATAGGTAACTTAACTACCAAACATGCTCACCAGTGTTGGTTTTTTAGTATTTTAGTCTATAGCTTCCATGCTGGACTGTGAGCGAAAGAAAAACATAGACTTTACCAGCTGCTTCTCTTCCCGGGCATACTGTTAAAGTCAGTTAAGGGACGGAGGTTTTATAGGCGTTTTTGCGGGCGATAGGCTGTCCCCCTTATCATTGCAATAGTCTCAATCCATCATAATAATACCTCCAAATTTGTCAAACGTGACATCAGAATATGGTTTTATAGCCTCTGGTGTTCTGCCTACCCCTTAAGGGATACAGGCGTGAAGTTATGTTTGTATGTATTTAGTTCGTTACTATTGTAGTGAAAAATTAGCACCATATCTTTCACATATGAAAGCCATTATTTATCAACAATAATAATAAAAAACACTATAGTGCATAGTCCACCCAGAAAACCTCAAGCACATAAAGCGCCAAACGCAAAAAGCTTGGATTCCGAACTCCCTATAATATTGATGTGTACTATCTGTACTTGTACATAATACTTTCTAATCTGTGGATTTGCCCTCGTAGGCCAACTTGACTATTTGTGTGTGTGTTTGTGTGGTGACTCACAGTACAGATATCTACAGTAATTCAACTTCATACAAATGGACGAAACGCGAGCTATACGTACGCTCGAACTCATCATGCGCTCGACATGCGGCCAGTCGCGAGTGTCTGCATGCCGAAACAATTTTTGATTGAGCTTTACGTTGTATATATGCGGATTATACTTTAAAATTTAATGATACACCTTTACGTGCGTCTCAGTCTATTTTTCGGTCGCTAATTCATAAGACCGATGTTCATTATTCAAACGTACACATGGTTTTTGACCCAAAACGTATTTTTGTTGAACACTTCCTATTCAATTTACAAAGTATTTTATTTGTTTATATAAAGAAAGTATATTTGCAGTCACAAAACGAAATGGAACTAAACACAAAGTAGGCAAATGTAATTTAAACCCTGAAGGTAGGCAGACCCTATGACATGTGAACGGACCGCGGCGCTGTAGGCATTTATTTCAAAGACGCGGCCGAGTTGAATTACTGTAGATATCTGTTCTCCCTTGGATAGATTTAAGGGTAAGTGCTATGTGAAAAGGTTTACTATAAGATATCCGGATGCAAGAAGATGGGATTCCCTGGCTGTAAATTGTTATTGTGTATTTTTTTTTCTTATTTTTAAAAGATGATTGCTGTAGAGTTTCTTGCCACTTCTTCTCAACAGATCGACTTGCCGAAGTGGTGGTAGATTCAGTTCAATTTGTAAATCGTTTGAATTATTTCAAATGTATTACGAAATAAAGAATATTTGAGTTTAAGTGTACTGTGCCGCGAGTAAGGGCCTTCGCTGCGTTAAGGAGGCGCGTGTATGTTTTGAAAATACGTTAGAGCAGCGCTGCGTTCGGAGGGCGAGCTGCGCGGGCGGGCCGTTTGTAGGCCCTAAGACTTCGCCCGCGTTTGACCCCAATCTTACCAGATGGTAAGTAAAAATGAGGTCGAAGATGACAGCACACGGGCCTAGAAAAGCACTGGCTCTTCATAAAATATTGTCGGAACACATCACCGCCGGAGCGGTAATATTTGGCGACATCGATATCGTCGCGGCGCCGTGGTTACTGTGATTTCGCAGGTTCAGCAACGTTCGGCGCGGTCGGTATTTGAATGAGTGACCGCCGAATATTTAATTTCACAGGGACTCCTGTGGGTTAGCTTGGTGGATTATGGCCTACACCTTATCACCTAGGGATAGCCTTGCAGTGGGCTCATTACATAAAGTTGATGATGATGATGAGATTTTATATGAGGAATGGTCGCTAGCCAGTCGAACCTACAGATCCTGCCATCAAGCGGGGGTCACTCGAATTAGTTTATTTTCGACGCGATAATCCAAGGTAGGTCTAAGCCGAGCCCACCGGCTGCCTTCTCACGTAAATATTAGCGATCAGCTATAATGGCGCAGTCATCACGCCATGGACGCGCGATCCATTGCTTTACATCGTATTATGTAAGCGATAGCTGTTCAGTCGTTCGTTGATAGAAGAATGCATTTATTGCTACGATACTAGAGCCAAAAACAATTAGGAAGATAAAAAAGAAACTAATAAAATGTGAAACAGATGTTTGCTTTTAAAATTTCGCAGAAAAGTACACACGAAAAGTAAAAGTCAAAGGGATTATTATGCACTTTTAGTACATAGATTGTACGATAGAGGCAGCACTGTCGTCGGATTGCTATGGCATTGTTTTTGCTGTAACGTAATACGAATTAGTTCTTTTTTTAGCAAATCTTGCGCAATTCATGGCATCGCTTTGCTCTTGCAAGTTACGTGATAAGTCAGCCGGTGCAGTGTCTTACCGCGAGCGCAGCGTCCGCCGCCAGGTCGTGTGTAGTGACTTACCGCGAGCAGGCCGGTGAGCGCGGCTTCGGCCTGCAGTCTGGCCGCGGCCAGCGCGGCGGGCAGACGTGCGTAGGGCGCAGCGTCCGCCGCCAGGTCGTGTGTAGTGACTTACCGCGAGCAGGCCGGTGAGCGCGGCTTCGGCCTGCAGTCTGGCCGCGGCCAGCGCGGCGGGCAGACGTGCGTAGGGCGCAGCGTCCGCCGCCAGGTCGTGTGTAGTGACTTACCGCGAGCAGGCCGGTGAGCGCGGCTTCGGCCTGCAGTCTGGCCGCGGCCAGCGCGGCGGGCAGACGTGCGTCGGGCGCAGCGTCCGCCGCCAGGTCGTGTGTAGTGACTTACCGCGAGCAGGCCGGTGAGCGCGGCTTCGGCCTGCAGTCTGGCCGCGGCCAGCGCGGCGGGCAGACGTGCGTCGGGCGCAGCGTCCGCCGCCAGGTCGTGTGTAGTGACTTACCGCGAGCAGGCCGGTGAGCGCGGCTTCGGCCTGCAGTCTGGCCGCGGCCAGCGCGGCGGGCAGACGTGCGTCGGGCGCAGCGTCCGCCGCCAGGTCGTGTGTAGTGACTTACCGCGAGCAGGCCGGTGAGCGCGGCTTCGGCCTGCAGTCTGGCCGCGGCCAGCGCGGCGGGCAGACGTGCGTCGGGCGCAGCGTCCGCCGCCAGGTCGTGTGTAGTGACTTACCGCGAGCAGGCCGGTGAGCGCGGCTTCGGCCTGCAGTCTGGCCGCGGCCAGCGCGGCGGGCAGACGTGCGTCGGGCGCAGCGTCCGCCGCCAGGTCGTGTGTAGTGACTTACCGCGAGCAGGCCGGTGAGCGCGGCTTCGGCCTGCAGTCTGGCCGCGGCCAGCGCGGCGGGCAGACGTGCGTCGGGCGCAGCGTCCGCCGCCAGGTCGTGTGTAGTGACTTACCGCGAGCAGGCCGGTGAGCGCGGCTTCGGCCTGCAGTCTGGCCGCGGCCAGCGCGGCGGGCAGACGTGCGTCGGGCGCAGCGTCCGCCGCCAGGTCGTGTGTAGTGACTTACCGCGAGCAGGCCGGTGAGCGCGGCTTCGGCCTGCAGTCTGGCCGCGGCCAGCGCGGCGGGCAGACGTGCGTCGGGCGCAGCGTCCGCCGCCAGGTCGTGTGTAGTGACTTACCGCGAGCAGGCCGGTGAGCGCGGCTTCGGCCTGCAGTCTGGCCGCGGCCAGCGCGGCGGGCAGACGTGCGTCGGGCGCGGCGTCCGCCGCCAGGTCGTGTGTAGTGACTTACCGCGAGCAGGCCGGTGAGCGCGGCTTCGGCCTGCAGTCTGGCCGCGGCCAGCGCGGCGGGCAGACGTGCGTCGGGCGCAGCGTCCGCCGCCAGGTCGTGTGTAGTGACTTACCGCGAGCAGGCCGGTGAGCGCGGCTTCGGCCTGCAGTCTGGCCGCGGCCAGCGCGGCGGGCAGACGTGCGTCGGGCGCAGCGTCCGCCGCCAGGTCGTGTGTAGTGACTTACCGCGAGCAGGCCGGTGAGCGCGGCTTCGGCCTGCAGTCTGGCCGCGGCCAGCGCGGCGGGCAGACGTGCGTCGGGCGCGGCGTCCGCCGCCAGGTCGTGTGTAGTGACTTACCGCGAGCAGGCCGGTGAGCGCGGCTTCGGCCTGCAGTCTGGCCGCGGCCAGCGCGGCGGGCAGACGTGCGTCGGGCGCAGCGTCCGCCGCCAGGTCGTGTGTAGTGACTTACCGCGAGCAGGCCGGTGAGCGCGGCTTCGGCCTGCAGTCTGGCCGCGGCCAGCGCGGCGGGCAGACGTGCGTCGGGCGCAGCGTCCGCCGCCAGGTCGTGTGTAGTGACTTACCGCGAGCAGGCCGGTGAGCGCGGCTTCGGCCTGCAGTCTGGCCGCGGCCAGCGCGGCGGGCAGACGTGCGTCGGGCGCAGCGTCCGCCGCCAGGTCGTGTGTAGTGACTTACCGCGAGCAGGCCGGTGAGCGCGGCTTCGGCCTGCAGTCTGGCCGCGGCCAGCGCGGCGGGCAGACGTGCGTCGGGCGCAGCGTCCGCCGCCAGGTCGTGTGTAGTGACTTACCGCGAGCAGGCCGGTGAGCGCGGCTTCGGCCTGCAGTCTGGCCGCGGCCAGCGCGGCGGGCAGACGTGCGTCGGGCGCGGCGTCCGCCGCCAGGTCGTAGCAGCGCTTGGCGAGGTGTGGGTCGCGCGCCAGCCCCAGCCCGCGCTCGTGCATGTAACCCAGGTTGAAAGTCGCTTGCGCGCTGTGCAGCTGCTCCGATGCGATTCTAGAAAAACAAAGGTTCATTTTAAACTACTTATATATTTGACGACCACTTTGGCGATGGGGTAACTGTCTGCCTCAGACGCCAGAGGTGGCGGGTTCGATTCCCAGATTTGTCCAGCAGATGCGTCTCCTGGCTGAATGATAATGACAACAAATATTCAAGTTGTTTGCTACCAGCATTAATACACGCACGACAACACCTTAAAATTACCTTTTTATACGTCGAGCATATCTTCTACCTTTGATATGAGCCGCAGCTTGATTATTTTTCCGAAACTTGACCAATGTCTTTGTGGATGTCGCATAGTTCCTAGAGGACTATAATTTTAACTGACACACCAGAAAAAGACAAAATTCTTGAAGTATTAGAAGTAAGAGAAAATATTAGGCCAAAAACGGAAAGGATAAAACACTCTAAAGCCGTTCTCCCGTGATTGAGGAATCCAAACTTTCATATTTATCATATTAGTAAGATGAACTCCAATATAGATGAACTTTCATATTTAGGGCCCCTGTAATGTCAAATTAGGGAAATTCAAAGTCAACAGTTGCTAACAAAAACTGAAATTAAAACCTCTTCGTTTTTCATTCGAGAGATTTATAATGTAATTGGGCATACAAAAATATTGCCCACTGAGTTTGATAAGATTCAGCGTCGTGTACTAAATTGTATTTTAATATTTATGGTACCTATAAATACAGCAAGAATGCATACCGGTAATGATGCGCCGCTGCGTCTAAGTCCGGTTGGCTAAACAATCCATAGTAGTGGTAGTCTCCCAGTTTGAGTCTCGCCGCGGCGCTGCCCTGAGCCGCTGCCCGGGATAGGAGCTGGAACGCTCGCCGATAGCGCTCGGGACGCTCGTATAGAGTAACTTCACCTGGGAGAGACCGACAAAAAGGTATTGTTAGTTTGGGTATTAAAGTTCAATTTAGTGTAGCGCTCTGGATGATCGTATAGTAGTAGTCTGCCTGTGACACAAACGAAAAGATTTTGATAATTTGGAGATTAATGTATCATTTATTGTAGCGCTTTGGATGGACGTATGCGGTAACGTTAACTCGACCGTGTGTGCAGAGTGCTGAGAAAATGTAGACGGATGGCACTACTAATAATAAATAGTTGTGTCCTATTCGTCTTCTAATTAATAATTGATCAAAAGACGAATACTTCTGACTGATTCTGATGATTTTTTCTATGACTAGTTTTGCTATCTGGAAAACTTTGTTTTCGATGGATGCCTCATAAACTGACAGCGGAGCGGAACCGGGCTCGCGCGGAATGGTGCTCACTAAAAGCACTATGACTCATTATTCTATGAAAAATTTACAACAGAAAAAACGATCGGTTCCAAATATTTATAATAGTAACTAAACCAACTAAAAAATCATACCGGATGCTGAAACATGAAGTTATGTATAAATTTGATCCGCCAAATATCAATGCTCCAGCGTCGGTGTATTCCGACAGTGATTTGTAAAGAGCCGGTTCCTGTATGCTGTCATTTTCGACCTCATCGTTACATATCATCAATTAAGATTGAAATCAAAATCGGGTTTGCACAAAAGCTGGTTGGCTGTGACATAACATTAGCAAGCACGAAAAAGCTGTCTTCTGTTCTGCTGGTGGTGCTAGCGGTGCCAGGTCGTTTTGCTGATCATATTATGACTATTGATGATACTATAACTATTTCATTCCATTCTTGTTTAAATACTCTGGTCCCAGTTTGTCATGTTCGTGTTGGGAATCCATAGCTGATCCATAGGAATGCACCTGATATGTAAGCAATTTGGTTGTGGCATGACATTGGCTCTCACAATTACCTGTCTTGTGTTTTTTTTTTTTTTCATGCTATGGTCAATTTGTACTGTAATTAATTCGTATAATCCTGACTGAAAAAGAGTGCAAAGAGTTTTTTCCACCGGCTTTTTTTGTCTCATGGTCTACTGTAATATCTTATTCAACAACTAGTTAGCCGAAGTATATGATGACGTCATTAGGTGAATTGTGAAATCCCTAAGATGAATAAAACTTTTTTGAATTTTGCCAGCGTACTAAATCGTACGTGATTTTCCATACATTTTTCTTAAATTTTAGGGCTTTAAAAAAAGAAAACTTTGTTTGTAAAGGTACAATAAAAAGTTCATGACTATATTTATTGGTTTCTTCAGTACTCAAAAAGTACTTTTTAAAATCAATTCATATTGATTTACTGGGTTATACCTGAAAAATACGAAGCCATGCTCTTGCATTTTTTCTCAATTTTGAGCGTTTTTTGATGTTTATTATATAATAGCTGTTAGGGTATAAGAGTTGAAATGAGCATAAAGATAATATTTGGTCTTTCATTTTATCATATGCACATTATCACCATTATCAATGATATCTAAATAGGTTAAATATGAAAAATCGTTACACTATTTTCGGTGATTCACACGATCTGCCTCTTTAAATCGTGTCCACGTATAAAATATGGAGCGGAGGAGATTTCACAAGGTGGACCAACGATTTGAGATTGGCGTTTCCTAGTCTCTGCCTACCCCAAAGGCGTGAAGTTAAATTTTTTTTTTATATAAATTATGGATGGGTCCTTTGTCTTCCATGCCACCTGATGTTAAGTGCACATGAAGACTAAGGTGGTACACGTCCATCCACGTGAAACCTATTCACTCGACGCTTAAAAGTACTAGGACTATACTGGTCAGGGAAAATAGACGCAGGCAGTTCATTCCAAACCTTGGCGACCGGTATCAAAAAGGAACTGTCAAAGCGCTTAGTTCGACTTTTCAGAATATCTACCACATACGGGTGGAAGTTCTGTCTGCGTCTAGTAGTCCGATGGTAAAAGGGTGAGGGTTGAATTTGTTCAAACAGAGCACTGGCGCACTCACCAAAATGTATCCTGTAGTACACGGTTAGACACGCAACCTTACGACGATGCTCTAAGGTCTGCAGTTCTTTTGGTTGTAAGGTCGACGTCATTAATAAGTTTACGGGCTCTTCGGTCAACGGAGTCCAGCGCTTCTAGTTGATATTTGGCTGAACCATCCCAAAGATGACTGCAGTACTCCATGCATGATCGCACTTGAGCTGTGTATAAGTTAAGAATCTGTGCAGGGCCGAAGTACCGCCGTACCTTCGAGATGATTCCCAACTTTTTCGAAGCTACTTGAGCCATGGACACAATTTGTTGACCGCAGTTTAAATTGGATGTTACAGTTACGCCTAAAAGCCCTAGATGGTCAGTGATGGGGACAGATACATTTTGGAAAGTGGGCGTAAATGCTCTGCTCTTTTTTGCGGAGAATAGACACGCCTGAGTTTTGGACGCGTTGAATTTGACCAAATTCGACTCACCCCAATTGGATACTTTTCGTAAGGTCAAATCAACGCGCTCAATCATTGACTTTCTTAAACTCTGGATTTCACGGGGGCACATAACCTCTTATCTGTCGACATACCGGCTGCCGGTGTATTGACATTTTCGCCTATATGTTGACACACCGGGAGCCGGTATAGGGAAGTGTGTCCTCATTCTTTTTCGAAAGAAATTATTTTTATATAGTCTATCCTTTCTAACACATTACAAATGTTCAGAAGAGGAAATAGGCTAGCCAGTGACGTTTAAAACTTTCGCAGCTTAGGTGAAATAATAAATATTATTGGCAATCAAAACTCGACCATTGCGTTCCATAGTAAACATAAAAATTTTCTAAATCTTACATTACTGTATGTTGAAAGTTATTTATTGGTTATAATTTAGTATTTCTATAGAAATGCTTGTAAGTAAATAAAGAATATTTAATTCACAATAAGGTTTTCAATCTCAATCGACATAATTCCCAGTAGAATCGGAGAAAATCCAAAAAGAGTAAAATTCTACCTCCAAAATGGTACGGTCTGTCGATTAACCGGCTCCCAATTTCGACAGCTACGGCAAAAGCAGTATTTGTAAACAGTTAACTGACCAGAGGTTATTATGTATTGTATGTCTCACCAGTGTCCAGTAGATAGGCAGCATTGCTCTGAGCGAGCTCCAGCCCCCGCTCGGCCAGCGCTAGGTACTGCATGAGCGCGCTGTGCGGGTCCCGCGCGCGCCACGCCGCGTGCGCCAGCATCAGCCGCGAGCCCCACGACCCGCGCTCGCACACGTTCTTGAATAGCTGCGGAGATAATGTAGCTATGAGTTAAGGAACCTACTTAATTGTTGCTACGAACTAATGGAATGCCGAGGCGTAGGACCCGACGGTTTTTGTTGAAAAGAGTGAAACATCAAGATAGGTCGGTATGGGAAAGTTTGAAACTAAAAGATATACGAAGATCTGTTCTTAGAAACCAAGTCGTATCTTGTTATGAAAATCGATATTTTAATAACAAGATAAACCACATTTACAAAAAAATATTCAACTTGAAATAAATGTATTTTATATATCTAACACATCATGTTTCATACCAACGACTCAACAATCAATAAAACAATGTTACCACAAAAATTACCTCTAATTGTAACAAAATAAAGTCTACTTTTACCTCCACAGCAGTCGTGCAGGATCTCAAAACGCCCAGTCCCTGTGCGTGCATTTGTGCTAGATAGTACAAAGCCAGCAAGTGACCGGACTGGGAAGCGAGGGAGAAGTACTTGTTGGCTTGCTTGAAGTCGCGACGAATTCCAATGCCACCTAAAAGAAAGAGGAGATTTTTAAATATTAATAATAATATATAAAACGTAATATAATATTAACAAAAGGGTTGCCTGGAAGATATTGTGCTCTGTATCTAAAAAAAATTGTAATAAAAATATTCTATATCCATGTGTACAATGAACAATAAATAAATAAATAAAAGTAACCAATTCTACACTTTGTTTCACAATTAAAGAGTTTTTTTTTGTAAACAAAGTTGATGCCGGATGAAAAAAATACAAACTACGTGGTAGTTCTCTTTATTTCATGAACCACACTAGCAGTAAGGTTTATGTGATAAGGGATCGATATAATAAATATAGAAAATAATTTATAACCTATTTAATATTGAAAAATTTAAATAAAAACAATGTTTTTTATTATTCATTTGGTATCTCGAATGAGGTCCTGGACATTTGGTTAAGTTTTGAAAATATTAATATTTTTATTTTACGTTATTGCATTGAATTTTTTTTTAAATTTTATACTTCATATTACTTTCAATAAGTATAATTATTTGTGCCTTGTTTGAAGTAATTTATCGATAACAAATATTCGTTGTATGGTTGAAATTTAAATTCGGCGAATCTGATAACGTAATTTGATTATACTATTTGGAGCGTGGTCCGTTGAGGCGGAACGGATCTCGTGATCAGACTATTTTTTATTGTATCCTAATTGTTGACGAAAATGAGGGCAGTGACAAACACCTGGCAGTGACATAATATACAAGGTTACTGGTTAATGGCGGGTTTCAATATTCAACTGACTGCTATGCGTAACCAGTACAGGTACAAAACTGGTAGGAAAAAAGTAGCGTTTCACAATATCTACTAGCTACGGTCTGTAAGTTCTCAAATTTGGCATGGGCCCTCCTTGCGTGACGTTCTTCCAAGAAAATAGGTGATATGTGATTTATAGAATATCACGCATTCGCAACTTATTTGTATGATATTTGAACTAAATAAATATATAAACTTATTCAATTTATGTTTGCTATGTTTTAGTATTCGATAAATATATTATAGTTTGTTTTTAGAGCTTTTTAATAATAATTTCGTTTAACTGCTTACGTAAAACGAAACGCCAATCCTTCGACTAATTTTGCCATTGGTTGAATCACATTTTTATGACGTCAATGTAAATATTTTAAAAAAAAATATGTAATTCAATAATATTCGTCCTTTTTTTCAAAAACAGTTTTAGATAAGTTAGAAAGAGAAAACTGGATTATTGATGTGTTGACAGATATTTGATAGGACATTTCGTTAAATGAATAAATTGTTACGTCGTTGGCTACCTATTCTTTAATTTTCTTTAATTGGTCGTACGTAATGAAAACATAACTCCTTATTGGCCGCAGCAGACTGCCATGCTACCTTTACCTCATTGGTTTAAATTAATAACTTGTTACGTCGTCGTTGGCTAGATATAATGACTTATTTTGTAAATGGTCAAATGTAACCTAGCAACCCATTACAGTCAAACAGTTCGTAAGCAGTGGTTTAGATGTCAAGATTTTGAATATAGAAAGGCATTTTGGTAGTGAATTCTATTGTTCGTAGGCAAAACGAACAGTTTTCATAATATTGAAACCCGCCATAAGTCGACCTAGATCCGTTAAGGGCGTGTAGTACCCGTCGTTTCTAGCTTATTTCACTATGAATCACCCTACCCCAAACGTTACGGTTTTCGGGATAATCGACTGTTTTTTTATTAAAGTTGCCGATTTTAAATTGGTGCGCTTTTTTATTGGCATAGTTACTACATAAGTTCACTAAATACATAGTTCTGAGCGATTGAATGTTCAAATAACCAAAAAATTTTGTTTAGTTTGCTTTTAAGAATATCTAAGAAAGTTATTATGGAAGATGTTCGGCAGAAGTGCTTAAAAACATCTACGTTTTTTCAGCTACCCAACAAGATATAACACTCTAGGCTTATATTTAAACTAGCTGCTGCCCGCGACGTCGTCTGCGTGAACGCTATGCAGCACCAAACGCACCTACGATTATAACACTGCTAACGTGATAATATGTAGCCTATATGTTGACCCGACTTCTTAACTATCTTCATGCAAAATTTGAAGTAAATCCATGCAGTACTTTTTGAGTTTATCCCGGAAAGACAAACAGACAAACAGACAAAAATTCTAAAAACTATATTTTTTGTTTCTGTTTCGATTGTAGATCATACCCCAAGTATTCTTTTAAAAAAATATTCAATGTACAGTTTTGACTTTCCTACCATTTTATTATATGTATAGATTCGTAGAAAAAATCTTAGTTTCATAGGCGATAGTGCAAGTAAAAATAATTTCACTTATTGAGCCTAATCCGTTCTTTAGCCCAGGAAAGTAAAATAAACGATGGCGCCAACGAAGATTTAGTCTAAACGTGTGGATGGATATCATTTCTATTCATTTGATTAGATCCTATTAGTATAGGATCCCGCTATTAAACGACCTTCACCGAGCTGGTTAACGGATGAAAGATATTTTTTATCAAATAAAATATGTCAATAAATATATTGCGAATGGGTAAAAAATTTCAGTCAGATCCAGTATGACCAAGTAATCATGAAAAAATTTTTTTTTTTTAAATTACACTGGCTTGGTTAATGATCAAATTCCATTCCAATCGAAAATATGAAACTCATAGAATATACAAACGTTAGGTTGACTATTTATTTCCCGTCACAACTCTTGGGTAGGCAGGTATAAACAGGTAAATCGATACTAGTAACTTGCACAGGTCTGATTAATGAATAAAAGTAACATAAACATAAAGATAATTTTATTACGAACACGGTGGTATAGGGTTGTCTGCAAAAAATCAGTCCTGAATCGCGGTTGTCGAATTTAAAAAAATAAAATATTGCTCCGAATGAATACGTGCGACAGCGAGGTCCGAGTAAACCATCCCATGCGCTAGAAAAGGACGCAGCATTGCAGCTGTCTATAGTTTGTCGGCTGAATGAAAGAGAGCGCGCATGCTATTTGTCGGTGAAAACTTGTATTCTATTGTGTTTATTTTTTGTTTGTTTGTAATGTGTTTTAAATGAAATTTTAATGTTATAAAAACCCTTCATAAACTAAACCAACATACCAAACAAATCACCGAGATTTAAGGTATGTTTCTAAATATTGTAAACTGTTTTTCTTTTTAAATAAAATATATAAAAAAAAAAACGTGAAATGGAGTATAGCGGTCTGGCCTCTACTTAGAATAGTCCTTGGATAAGCGTGTCGCAAAAAACTAAGCCACGTGACCCCCGCTTGGCGGTAGAGTTCGCCTGGCCAGCGACAACAATTCATACAAAATCTGCCGCCAAAACACATGTTCCTTATTTGACCCGTGTGCTGTCACCCCATCTTCACTTACCATTTTTTTATGTTCACTAAACGCATTCAAATTGGCGACGTTCTTAAAAAGGGCCTAGTTAAAAGTACCCGTAACCGGCGATCATGAATGAAACGATTAATGGCGCATTTTCATTGGTCATTAGTACCCGCATGTTGGGTGCGGAAGATTTTTGAAACGCATGCTATAGGACAATGAAAATGCATGCAATATTATCATTACCCGAAGGCGGGAACTCCCCGCATGCTTTGTATCGACCGAGTTATCGACCGAGGTAATTTCATTGGTCGTTAGTCCGCATGCGTAGAGCCGCCGCATTCGGGCTAACGATCGACTTATTGACCAATGAAAATGCGCCATTATGAACGCGGAGGAAGCGAAAGAGGTATGTCTGGATCGTAGCAATTGCCGTTCCCTTGTCTCTGCCTACCCCAAAGGGAGACAGGCGTGAGATTATGTATGTATGTGCTAATTATCACTAGACTGGCAGCTTCGCGCTGTTTTAATAGCGTAAGTCAAGATTTTCTAGATTAAATATATGTTGCACTATACAACATGAAAAAAACACCAGTTGGGCTACCCAATTCAAATATCTGGGTCTTTTAATGTACAGAAGGCAGCACATCAAGAGTTACAAACCTATCAAAAAAAAATACTTGAACCTGAACTCTATGCCTTCGATATAAAGTAAAAATTGGTAGGCGAAAATTGACAGGTAATGTAACGCTTGATCTGCTGGCTTCTGTACTTTACGACAATATTTTTTTTCATAGTTTCCCTCACCAAAGTACATAAATCCAAGATGCAGTTGTCCCTCCACCCAGCCCTGGTTGGCAGACATGGTGAAGTATTTGAAAGCGATGTTCGAGTCTTGCGCCACCCCTCGACCCTGTGGAACAAAAGATTTTTGAGGGATTTAGAACAAACTCCAAATGGAATGCTATTATTAAAGTTTCACATATCTGTACAATTATTTGAGTAAAACAGTTAACCTTTTTCCATGAATTATAATAATGAAAAGAAAAAAAAAACCGAGACTTCAAAAACATTATTTTTTAGCAACCATTTAATATAAAGTTTTAGAATTTCACATTTAAGATACTTCAATAAAGCTACGTAAAATTTTACCCACAACATCAAAAAAGATCTAGTCAAATATTTGAGTTATCCATAGTTCTTTACAAGTGAGCTAAGTTGCTAATTACAGTCGAGGCTGTGATTTGAGCCCGAGCCGCAGGCGAGGGCTTAATAATGAGCCGAGACTGTAATTAGCAACGCTCACGAGTTACATACGACGTTTTTCAACACACTTGTGAGTAAAAAACAGACATACGTGGTCTTAAATAACAAACACACTTGATAACAAAGCTGTGAATTGTGATTGAAAAATGGCACCGAACCTCGCGCATGCGCGTAGGTTTTTTTTTCCGCCAAATTTGTCAATGTCTGTATAGCATATACAGCCTATTTTAAGTGAAAATGTTTAATTTGGAGTGGTAAATGCAAATATTTTAATATTTTATAACAAATTATTGTAAATTGTGAATAATTTGTTTGATAAACAAATTTGTTTTACTAATATAAGGCGCAAACATTTAAAAATGTATATGGATTTGAAGTGGTATAAAATCTCTTTGTTGTTTCTGAAAATATTTAATGTATAACCCGGACCAATAAAATATGCTCTGTTTAGTCGCATGTAATTTGCACAAAGATACAATTCAACTTTGTAGGATTCATTATATTATGCACTAGGGTATAATATATTATGCACGCGTGACTTATAGCCCAGTTTATAGTTCTAAATTCAATAGAATAACGCTCACTTTACGAGCAAGTGTGTTGAAAAGATATTTATAACTTATTTAACCTGTAGTTGAAAAGTTTATAGTCGATTTGCGTGACAGTTCAGAATTGACAATCTTAGTAATTGCCCTACTAACATTGTTTGATCTTCGATTCGATTATTCAGAAATATCGAATTAGTAAACAAATGTATTCAGAATTACATATTACGAGATTCACACTCATATTCATCTCTTCAATGTTGATTCAATAGTGTCTATCCCTAACGACTGAACCGTTCCGTTCCTTTGCATTTCCTGTCAATTTAGGACGAATATATATTTTTTATAACATCTGCTTAATTACAATTAATAATAAATTATTGAAGGTGATTCATAGTTTACTTAATAATGTAATATTTGATTACACAATTATATTTACAAATATTGGATTTTTTTATAGTTCCAATTCATATTTTACGAGCTTTTTCCCGCAACTTCGTACGCGCATAAACATAAAAGTCTTATTTTTCCCGACCCCGTGGGAATTTCTTCCATAATAAAACCTGACGTACATTGAAGAACCTTTATACCAAGTATCACTTCCGTGCACTACAGGAATAAGATTTTTCATACAAACTGTCACCCATATTATCTTATAGCGAAAGGAGTACATTTAGTTTAATTAATACGTATGTAGGACTGACCTGTAAGTACATAACACCAAGCCCGCTCTGCCCCACCGGGTTATTCAACTCAGCAGCTTTTCTAAAGTACCGCAGCGCTGTTTCGTCGTCCGGCTTGATGTCGTCGCCGCCTTCGAGGTAAATCTGAAGAACGAATAGAATGAGGTAGGCTTAGAATTGCCCTACTGGATAACTGGATAAACGCCTCGTAAAAGGCGACTAATGTGGCACCCGCTTGGTGGTAGGACTACTTCATAGTTCGCCTGCCTAAGGACAAAATCGTTATAATAAATATCGTTCGTCGGTGATGAGGCTCTTCATGAAATATTTGGTAATGGAAAATTCTTTCCTAATGGTACGTACAGATTGCTAGTAATGTAACCTGCAAAAAAAAGTACCCATGATTTGGACGCCTCTGAAGCACGAATTGAGCCGCAGTAGAGCGCGCTCATGGTCTGCTATAAGCTAAGCCATCCGTACATTTTCTGTTTTTTGGATAACATCAAGAAATGTTCGATGCTCAATTTGGACTGGCGTTCGTCCGCCAGCCCAAATTGAGCGAGCATAGTTCGCGAGCACGAATTGCGCCTGTTGCGTGAGACTTGCTTCTGTGAGAGTGACCCTCGTAGCCTACTCGACGCAATCCGTGAATCGTCGGTTTTTTAGACAACATCAAAGGGACTCGGATTGCAAATTGGATAATTACGAGAGCAACTTAGAAATGTGATTTTGTTTGATATCGTAACGATATTGATATCAAATGAAAGCTCTGGGTACAAAACCATTTTATCCATTTGAATTATGTAAATCAGTTTACTCGTTTAGGAGATAATTTAAGAATTAATTTGTATCGTGAAAATAGAAACAACCAGAACTTTTAGGTTTCTGTTTTATCATCTTTAAGCCGTCTCTCCTTTTATTTTTTTCATTGAGTTTTTTCATAAGTACAACGATTAGCTTTTGCTCATGACTACGTCCGCGAATAAACATTGTCTATCTAGTATCCATAGCATAAGTTCTTAAGAAAACTTTATTTGGCCTAGATAATGTTGTGTTAATGTTGGAAATATTTATTTATTTTTAATTTACATAACCAGACACCCATTGACGAACCTTTTTACCAAGTTTCACATCGGTGCACTCAGTGAATAAGTTTTTCATTCAAATTAAAAGTCATATGTTTTCCGTCCCCGTGGGAATTTCGGGTTACTTTCCTTGGTGTACTCCTAACTCTACATCTCCCTATGTTTAAGCTTCAGCTCTCTACGCATAGTAGTTATGATACTACTGAAGGTATGTATGATACTGATGAAGCTGTGATAAAAATTAGAGCACGAATGAGGTCTTCGGACTCTATACCTCGTGTGATCTATTAATTTTGTGAAGTGTCGCGGAGAGAGGTATTATGAAATGCAGAGCATTAAAAATCCGACTTCACTTACATTTTTAAATACTTGTCAAACTTTGGCTGAAGTAAAATGTCATCTACGTAGGTATATATCCTCCGCTATCATACATATTTTTTTCTAGTAGGTACAGATACGATTTTCTTTCATTCTAAGGGCCAGCTCTGACTTATTTCAAAATGAAACAATAATCATCAAAATCGATTCATAATCGACCAATTAATCAAGTAACAAACATACACACGATTTGATAACCTCTTCCTTTTGGAAGTCGGTTGAAAAGAACGTGTGGAGCGACGTACCGTGCTTGCGACGAAACACGGAAAAAATCTTTCACAGGGCACGTCCAAATACAGCGAGCGCAGGCATCGAGCGCTGGATATTACATTACTAGTTCCATTACAGCAATCTGTACGCACCATGGGACCGTGTGCTGTAATCATCGACTTCACCTACCACCAGGTTTAGTAACCGATAAAAAAATATATAATGTACATAAAAACTCGACATTTCGGTGTTTTTACAGACCCCATAGCCGCAAATGAAATCAGATTAAAAGTATATTTTAAACATAAAAAGGATGAACGTTTGTCTTCTATGACACCTGGTTGTAAGTTATCAGGAAGACTATGAAAAACCTTTTCACTCTATGCTTCAAAGTACTAGGTAATGGTTAAGAAAAATAGATGCAGGCAGTTCATTCCAAACCTTGTGAACCTGTACCAAAAAGGAACTGTGAAAGCGGTCGAATCAATTATATCTACTTTAATTAAATATCGTTTAGTCTTCACAATTAACACCCCTGTATCTGTAAAAACACCGAAACGTCGAGTTAAAATGTAAACATAATACTGTAATTTAAAAGAAAATCCGATTAAAAAAGGTTTTCATAATCACACCTCTTTTAGGCCACCAACAAGCTGGCCCACTGCTCTGCCAGAGGCTCTATTTCCTGCAATATCATACGATATCACAGGTTAAGCAACGTTTGGCGCGGTCGGTACTTGGATGGGTGACCGCCGACCATTCATATCTCACGACGACTTCCGTGCTTCGGAGGGCACGTTAAGCAGTAGGTCCCGGGTGCTGTATAATTGTATACAGTAGTCGTTAGGGTTTGTCAGAAGCCGTATCGGCACCCTGAAAATTCTGGCATCCACCACCCCAGTTGTAGCAGTCGCGCAAAGCCGAAACCGCGGTGGCTTGCTGCTACCCTGGGTAGATCGTAAGGGTCTCGATTAACACGTTAAAATGAAGTACAGTTCTTTGGGCAGTAGGTGACAGAATAAATACGGAAACGTACCTTGACTGCCGCTGCCCTCGCGCTGATCTTCACCTCGATGTCTCCAGCCGGCTGGTGGTGACTATGCTGATGAACGGAAAAGGCTTCTCCGCACGACACACTTAAAACTTGCTAACTAATTATTTTGTTTTATGATAAAGGGTTTTGTTCGATAGATCAAAAGCGCGGGCTTCGCATTGAATCGTTAAGTCGTAATGGTACGTTCCGCATGACAGTCGAAACGTCAACTGTCACTGTCACCAACTTAATTGAAGTAAGAACTGTACTGTAAGTTACGTTCCAAATTACGTTAAAGTTAAATTGATGTTAAATTATGATAACGAAACACCAGTACTGGGCCAGCTTGGTGGATTGTGGCCTATACCTCCTCGTCAGCCAGGGGAGAGACTCATACCCTGCAGTGGGCTCATTACAAAGAGTTGTGATGATGACGATGACCCACCTTGCCGAGGAAGGCGTTGGCCACGGCGTTGCCCTGCGCGGCGGCCTGGCGGAAGTAGTGCAGCGCGCGGCCCGTGTCCAGCGGCACGCCGCGCGCGCCCTGCAGGTGCAGCTGGCCTAGCCCCACCTGCAATTACCACAGTTAGCTACAATTATAATATTTTCAACACACTTGCTCGTAAAGTGAGCGTTATTCTATTGAATTTAGAACTATAAACTGGGCTATAAGTCACGCGTGCATAATATATTATACCCTAGTGCATAATATAATGAATCCTACAAAATTGAATTGTACCTTTGTGCAAATAACATGCGAGAAAACAGAGCATATTTTATTGGTCCGGGTTATATACTAAATATTTTCAGAAACAACAAAGAGGTTTTATACCACTTCAAATCCATATACATCTTTAAATGTTTGCGCCTTATATTAGTAAAATAAATTTGTATATTAAACAAATTATTCACAATTTACAATAATTTGTCATAAAATATTAAAATATTTGCATTTACCACTCCAAATTAAACATTTTCACTTAAAATAGGCTGTATATGCTATACAGACATTGACACATTTGACGGAAAAAAAAAACCTACGCGCATGCGCGAGGTTCGGCGCCATTTTTCAATCACAATTCACAGCTTTGTTATCAAGTGTGTTTGTTATTTTATGATCACGTATGTCTGTCTTTTACTCACAAGTGTGTTGAAAAACGTCGTATGTAACAAGTGAGCGAAGTTGCTAATTACAGTCGAGGCTTAATAATGAGCCGAGACATTACTTCGCTCACATATACTATTATCACAATAGTAGTTTATGAAACTGTTACATAATTAGGGGTATTATTCACGAGTGTGAGTAAAAGTATCACACGAGTGTATAATACCCCTAATTATGTAACAGTTTCATACACTACTTTATCTAATCTCATACACTGAAGATATTAAATAAAAGATTGAGATTGAGACTGTTATTTATTGGTTATTATAAGTATTGACATTCTGAATATTACAATTATGAAATGCGCCTAAATTTATTCCCGCCATTATCGCGCATGCGCCAAAACGCGCCGCGCGGCCACAGAATGTAACGTAGCGCGGCGCTCGCAGGACACAGATAAAAAAATTAAATCTATGGTCTGTTATCTGTATCGAAATGAAATAAAAAATTATTATAACATTGTATTGTTCGAGGTAGTGTGTTATAATTTAATTTTTTAATTTCATTTCGTTATACTATTTTAAAAAGTATGTCAATATAAATTCGTTCTGAGTTTTATATTTTGAATATTATGATATGAGAGTAGATAAAGTAATTTATTATTGCACCGAGTGCCTGATTTAGATCTGACTTAGTTCTCTGATCTAACAGGCACGAGGGCAATATAAATTACTTAAGTTAATAGTAATTGTCTAAAGAGGAAAAAGAATGTCGGTCAAAGGATTAAGAGAAATCGAAGAATATTTGTGTAATAACCGTAACCCGTACTCTATGAAACTCTACGAAACAGTGTTTTTTTTTTAAATTTTAATATTACGTTGTAATTTTGGCACTATTTTTTATATTAATAGAACCGACAATTGTCAGACATTTCTTTGAGGATAAATATAAGTATTAAACTCTTATTTTTAATGGTATTTATGAGGTGCAGTGGCTGCAAAGGACACTGCCTGGCCACGCCACCAATTTTCTTCGATTTTTCTTAATCCATTAACTGACATCTTTTTTTCCTTTTACGACAATTACCGGCATTTAATAGACATTTGTTCTGGTAAATCTCGCACGAATTGCTTGCATGGCGTGGCCTTGAAGTATGACACTGCAACGCGCATTTGGAATCTACCGCGCGCACAGAACAAAATACTCGACATATTTGAGGCAACTATCGCTTATTTGTCGCCATTTCTCCGCAGCCAGGATCAACTATAAAAAAGCATTTAATTCTGTGCATCATATATGGCTTTCGAGGATTCTTGAACGACGGTACAGTTCAATTATTTCTCGAGCGATGTATGAGACAATGGAGAACAATGCTCAGTCTCCAAGACAAGCGAATGACAGCTGCGGAAGACCGAATACAAATTGGTAGGGGAATTATCCAGGTTGATTGTCTGAGCCCACTTTGCTTTTGTCTGGCTCTGAATCCTCTAAGTACATTGCTGGAGGTATCAGAGACGGGTTTTGAGTTTCATAGAGGAAGCAGTTATCCCATCTTTTCTACATGGATAACCTCAAGCTGTTAGCTCCAACCGCTCCACAATTAAGGGAACTGCTAAATTCGTGACAGATTTTAGTAGCTCAATAAAAATGGAGTTTGAAGTGGACACACTGGAAAAGCTGGGAATAGACGGCGATTTGCTTCCAGCACGTATGCAAAAAGCGATCTTGCTCGAGACTGCCCGAATCGTTCGCCGGTTTTTGTCTCTCATGCCCTGAACCCCGACCGACTGGTCCGATTGTCCGGTCTTTTGGCGGAAAAGGCCGGAAGAAAGGCGTGTTAAGATGCAAAAGAATAATAATACTCTTTATTTTGAACAGAAATCAAATATGTAAATTTTATTTCTTTTGATATTATATGTTTATTTTTATTTATTTATGAAAACAGTAAATTACTTATACATTTACGCCACTAGAAAAAAGACGACTCAGGTAAGCGTTTACATTATGACAGTAAAATCTCTTTTAGTTTCTAGTTTTGATTCGTATTTAAAAGCGTATGTTGTAATCTTGACGTTCATTAGTGTATATGTATTTTCAACACACTTGCTCGTAAAGTGAGCCTTATTCTATTGAATTTAGAACTATAAACTGGGCTATAACTCACGTGTGCATAATATATTATACCCTAGTGCATAATATAATGAATCCTACAAAGTTGAATTGTACCTTAGTGCAAATTACATGCGAGTAAACAGAGCATATTTTATTGATCCGGGTTATACATTAAATATTTTCAGAAACAACAAAGAGATTTTATACCACTTCAAATCCATATACATTTTTAAATGTTTGCGCTTTATATCAGTAAAACAAATTTGTATATAAAACAAATTATTCACAATATAAGTTTGTTAACTGTACCTTCAACAACTGTTTCAAATAAATTTTATGACCACGTACGTCTGTCTTTTACTCACAAGTGTGTTGAAAAACGTCGTATGTAACTCGTGAGCGTTGCTAATTACAGCCTCGGCTCATTATTAAGCCAGCCTCGACTGTAATTAGCAAGTTAGCTAACTTGTTACATCATATACTATTATCTACTCTCATATCATAATATTCAAAATATAAAACTCAGAACGAATTTATATTGACATACTTTTTAAAATAGTATAACGAAATGAAATTAAAACATTAAATTATAACACACTACCTCGAACAATACAATGTTATAATAATTTTTTTTTTCATTTCGATACAGATAACAGACCATAGATTTAATTTTTTTATCTGTGTCCTGCGAGCGCCGCGCTACGTTACATCTGTGGCCGCGCGGCGCGTTTTGGCGCATGCGCGATAATGGCGGGAATAAATATCTTCAGTGTATGAGATTAGATAAAGTAGTGTATGAAACTGCACATAACTAGGTATTATGTGACAGTTTCATAAACTACTATTATTACATGATCTATGTAATCCGGCTGACCTGCGCCTGCACATCGCCCTTCTCGGCCAGCAGCTGGTAGTAGTCGATGAGGTCGGTGTCGGGCGCGCCGCCCGCCTCCGCCTCGTCCGCCAGCCGCACGCGCTGGATCGCCGGCCCGCCGCTCGCCGTCACCTTGCTCGCCACTGCGCCATCGGGGATAATATGTATAAATATAATAGTAGACTCCAGAAGATCACCAACTCGTTCATGGGTCAATGTGTACGCTTTTATAATAAAACTCCAAAATATTTAAGATTAACCCTTCGATAGATTTAAGGATAAGCATAAAGTTTTATTATAAGATATCCGGATGCAAGAAGATTGTAAATTGTTGTTGTTGTTATTGTTATTGTGTATTTTTAAAAGATGATTGCTGTTGAGTTTCTTGCCACTTCTTCTCAACAGATCGACTTTCCGATGTGGTGGTAGATTCAGTTCAATTTGTAAATTGTGACTTATTTCAAATGTATTTAAATACTTACGAAATAAAGATTCTTTTGACTTTTTGAATTTGACTTTGAATAAGAGATAATGTTGGTTCAAAAAAAATATCGTCTTTCAATAAGGACGGGTCGATTTCAAAACAAAATGGCATAAATAGATCTTTCAAATAACATACATAGCCTGAAAAACACTATAGCCTTTGATTATCTGTATTTCTAGATAGAGCATTACGGTATTAAAAACGGTTCTTTGAATTCGACCTTTGTAATTTCTGCACACTATAAACAGACTAATCGACATTTTTACTCTCGTAGAACGCAGTGACAGACAGCTCGAAACAAACTGAAAACATCGACGGACTTAGTGCCAACGCTGCGTTATGCGTCAAACGCGCGTACCCATAGATTTATATAACACCTATATAACATTTATGAGAAATTAAAACATACAAACTTTTATGACATTTTCCGTACCGTACGCGCGTATCATATGCGGCGCTTGGCGCATTCCGAACGTCCGTATCGAACGCGCGTATGATACGAACGTTGCAGTTTTTTATGATACACGCGTTCGAACGCGTGACGCAGCGTTGATACTTAGAGGCTAACAGTTCACCTCTATTTTTTTTGACGCGTTTGAAGCTTTGGCTAACTATCTAGACATATAGATATTAAAAGAGTGTAACGTTATTTTATGTATATGCGAAGCATAAAAACATTTTTTCCGGAATTGGAATTGGTAACAATTGCAATAGTTTTTGACTCAATAATACTACAGATCTTCAAATAATGTAAACACTCACTCGCATGCGCATCGTACGCGATCCCAATATGCAAGCAGGTACCTACGTCGCATGAAGCGGCAGCGAGCGAGCGCCGCGCGCTAGTGTTGAGGACACAAAAGCAATGCACCACAAGAACTTTGAATCTTTCTGAGCATTGTATTTTAACATTGTATTTTTTTAAACACTTATTCTACATACATACATAACTTCATGCCTGTATCCCTTATGGGGTAGGCAGCACACCAGAGGTTATAAAGCCATTTGACTTATTTGGAGGCATTATAATGATGGAGAGAGACTATTGCAAGGACAGAGGGGCAGCCTTTCGCCAACAGAAAAGCCTACCATAACACCTCTGCCCTTTAATTGACTTTTACAGTATGCCCGGGAATGGAAGCAGCTGCTACATTCAATTCTTTTGCTCCCAGTCGAGCACGGAAGCAATTTTTTGAACGAAAATACTAGACCAGTGTAGGTATTAGGTTTCGCATAAACAGAAAAAAAAAGTTGTATATTTCCGTTAATCTTAGAGACGTATAATATAGCATCGATTTTCCTAATCAAATGGAACTTAGATGATAAAAATATTAAAAAAAAAATATATATCTTTATTTTCTCTTCACAATAGTACAGTTGGTAGGTACATAATTACATAAAATAAAATAAAAGGTAGGTGAGTACAGGTGAAGAATGGTCCCTGAAATAGGCAAAGCCTGTGCTTCAGGTAACCAAAGCCCCAGTTGTAGTCCCCGAATGCAGATATTTACAAATGTGTGTGCCAAAGTAGTTTGAGGTAGTTTGATGATGTTAATACAAGAAATAAATACAACCGGCTATAGGTAAAAGTGACTTCAAGAGTTACTTATTCGTATATTGCCTCATCGATGTATACGCTTTTAAAATAAGTTGTCCAAAGTTACATAAGCTTATGTACATAACCTTAAGAAATTCATGGAAACTATACAGCAGTGCGATCACAGAACTTAATCGAATCGTTTGTTAACGAATGTTCGTGTAGTATGGAGACGGTTTTTAAGAAAAAAATTAAATCTACCCATTGCCGCACGGCCAGCTTAAATAAATGTTAATTTTGAATGTTTGTAAACATGTTGTACTCATAAATATCTGTAAAAAAAAATTACAATGTTACTCAAAACTTGCAACCGACTCCATACTATACGAGCATTCGTAAACATTCGTTAATATACGATTCGATAAAGTTCTGTGATCGCACTGAAGGGTTGATTTGTAGCTACCAGCCAAATTTAAATTTTAGTTTGTTTGATACGATATAAACAAACATACCTGCATATTTATTTTAGTATAGCTCAGTACAAAAAAATAAAGATATGGCACCACATACTTTTATGCAAATAGTCGCTGTTGATGAACAAAGTCTCTTTATATTGCTGGTAATTTAGAGTGACCGTGGTTTGCTTAATATGTTAGAGGATATATTTATTTCTTAGTAAAAGGAAAAAAAATATTTTTGCACATATCGTTTCTATAAATGATACTTATTGTGTAAAAAAATTTTTGCCGGTGACTACAAATCAACCCTGTAGAAGAAAAGTGAGTAAAGTAGGTTTTAACATTTGATTTCGTGGACCTTATTCGTTTTGGAAAGATTATTGCTGCTTAGTTTCCTATCAAGTTTCCTCGACTTTGTTAATATGAGCTTTTTTTTTTTTTTTATAAGTGACTAAACCCGCGTTTGACCGTTTGACCTCAATCTCACCTCATGGTAAGTGACGATGAGGTCGAAGATGAAAGCACACGGGTTTAGGAAGGAACTGGCTCTTAAAAACTTATTAACTTATTTATCAATATTCCTGTGAAAAAAAAACGCTTAACTTTACTGCAATAATTTAAAATTAACCACAAACCTTTAGCAGCCAACTTCATATACAGCTGCATCGAAGTAGTACACGAACTCGCGACCCCCACTCCCGCCCAGTATCGATAAGCCAACGCCATCTGTGCGTAGTCACTCTCGCCTAGAGCCCCGATGGTGTAGTGGACGAGCGCCTTGGACTGGGACACGGGGACTGCGGTTCCCGTTGCGTATAGGAAGCCTAGGCCCTGTGGTCGAGATTTAAAAAAAAATTGATAAAGATTCTATGAACAAAAGGATTTGGCATATAGGGAATTTTAACCACATGACTTTTGGTTTTAATTTATAGCCTCGAAAGATCCTGCTTTTCAGAGGTAAAATGGAATATGTTTTTTTAATAAGATTGTCTTATGGTGACCACACAGAAGAAATACACTAGGGTACCTAAACTTGAGACGGGTTAGCAAAAATCGTTACTTAAGCTGGTAAGCTGGGACTTGAACCTAGAGCCTTTTTTACCCCCTAAATAAACACTCCACGACGAACGTCATAATAATGTTCAAGTTTCATAATTTAAATATTATTTACTAGCTTTATCCCGCAACTTCGTATGCACTTAACTACCCTTCTCGTGGAAATTTCAGAAACTATACAACCAGACACCCACTGAAAGAACTTTTATACCAAGTATCACACCCATGCACTCAAGGAATAAGTTTTTTTCATACAAACTAAAAATCATATATTTTCCTTGCCTGTGGGAATTTTTTTCGTAGCACAACCAGTCACTTTTTGAAGAACCTTCATGCCAAGTATCACATCCGTACACTCAAGGAATAAGATTTTTCATACAAACTAAAAAGTCCAACCCCTTCCCGTGAGAATTTCGGGAATTCCTTCCATAATACAAACAGACACATATTGAGGAACCTTTATATCAAGTATCACATCCGTGCGCTCAAGGAATGGGATTTTTTCATACAAACTAAAACATCATATATTTCCCGTTCCCGTGGGAATTTCGGGAATTCCTTTCATAACACAACCAGACACACATTGAACAACCTTTACTCCAAGTTTCACATCGGTGCACTCAAGGAATAAGATTTTTCATACAAACTAAAAAGTCCTATATTTCCCGTTCCCGTGGGAATTTCGGGAATTCCTTCCTTAATGCACCCCTCCATCCCCTAAAGAATGTATGATCCAAATTTCAGCTCTCTACGTCCAGTAGTTACGGCTTTACGTTGTCTGTCAGTCACTCAGTCACTCAGTACCTCAGTACCTCAGTCACTCAGTCAGTAACGGAACAGTTTTATATATATTGATTAATGTTTTTAGGTTTTTTTCAATAAATATATTTATTCATTACTCTGTAGAATAAGAGAACCACCCATGTTACTTTTTCTACAATAAAGACTTTAACCAAGGTTTATGAAAAACCTCTAAAGACCGAGCGACATTCAAAACTTAAAAACTAAAATTAAGTTTGTTAAACAAAAACACGCCTAAACCTTGTCACGCAGGGGAGAGACCCAAAGCCTAAGCAGTGGGTTCATCAAAGAGAGTTGCGATGGCAATGATGAAAAAACAATACTCACAGCATGAGCATCAGCATTGCCCTCCTCAGCCAACTCCTCAAAAATAACCTTCGCTTTCTCCGCATCCAGCTCCACCCCCTCTCCATACACATAGGACCAGGCCAGCTTGATCTTAGCAGGCACGTAGCCCAACTCAGCGGCCTTTTTCACTTGTAGGATGAGCTCGCGTAGGTCTGGTGAGCGCCGTTCTAACTTCGCAATAGCTCCGTCGTATAGCGCTTTGGCTGTAAGCATGTTATAGTAAATCAGGGCTAGAAATTACGATTTTAAAGCCATAATACGCTCATTAAATTTCTTTGGCTGTGAGCAAATCATACTTAAACAAGGCCAGAGAATTACGTTTTGAAAGCCGTAATACGCTCATTAAATTTGTGAAACTGTGGGTTGTACAGTGAATAAGCATTATTGATTAAATTGATATGATTTGATTCGGAAAACTTGACACAGGTCCGAATCTGTCTTGACTAGTTTTTAATATTCTAGCTGCGATTCAGAAACCCGAAACAGTTAAATTAAAAGTAAAGATAAAAATACAATTTTGTGAGATGTCTGACATAAAGTATCTACTATAGGAATTTTTATCATTACTGTTACTTAAACTCTTTTAGAATACGTTTTACCAGTGTAACAAATTTCGTTAAAATGCGTTTCGCAGTTGCTCCGTGGAAAAGAACAAACATCAATATATATATATTTCTGGTTAACATTTATAATGTAAAACACTGACTGTCACATTGTCGATTTTTACATAACTTTTGAGCTGCATAAATCAATTTAAAAGCTAAAATGTAACATAGCAACCGACATAGTGTTTAGGATATATTCTCTACCTTCTTGTAATTCAGGAGTCAGTTCTGGTTCGTCCGGTGCAGCCGCCGGCGGCAGGGCATTCAGCACTTCTTCGGTGTTTTCATCCGATTTGATCTGAAATTCAATAATAGTAGGCACATATCATAATTTAGTATAAGGGCCGGTTAGAGCTCAAAATAATTGATTTATGACTAAAAATGCAAGCTTTGTGTGCAAAAAATTGTTGTCTTATTTATTTTTTGAACAGAATATTTAACCCATCTTTATATGTTAATACGCTGTATGTCGCCGTATTTGATCCGTTGTCGTTTTGTTGTATTACAATGGAGATTTAACGAATGTAGGTATGTTTCATCGCGATAACCGCAGTGAAACACACTGAGAGTAGTTATAGGTTTCCAATATGTAATGAAATGTATATAACAAATCTGAAAATCTCTATAAGTACTTCCATTAAACATACTCAATCCTAGTCTCAGAGAGGACAATGAATGACAAAAGAATCTGTGTAGGTATCTATTTTATCTAGTCTTTTAGAAGTAATAGAAAATCTCGAAAAAAATGCCGTTGGTTTGTTTAACTTAGGATGAATGCTGTGGATTTTGTTTTATATACAGGGTGACTGGTGGGTAACTTTCGAAATTCGAAGACGTAATAGTTTGAGATCTCACATCAGAGAAAATAAAATAAAAAATTAATCATAATCATTTACTGAGTAAACTTAACCGAAAGTTAAAGAATTCATTACGCAACGCATGGTTACTATAGAATTTAGTAAAAGATAGTTCTTGCTAGTTTAGATATTTAGTCACTAAATTCTAGGTATATTCTTAAGCTAGATAGTAAATTTTTCTAGTTATGAGTACACGCGTCGCGTTCGACAATTAGTTATGCACTGGTTAGATAAATTGCTCAGTAGCGACTCTGAATACAATATGCTGACTAAAATGTTCGGTTAGCCCGAACAGTTAGTTACATAAGCGAAATACAACAATAGATACTAAGCGGGTGGTGGTGTGCGTGTGGCGGGAACACTACTGTATGTTTGTTGACTGAGGCAGCGCGTCGGAAAAAGTGTAGTATAACTGCCGGCACGTAACTTGGCCATAATCGTAAGATGCGCAGAAGTCGATTTTTAGATCTCCTTGGGTTGCGGGACGCGGGGCGGGTGACGCGAAGTTTGACGTAACATCGTTCCGAGCGCGTGATTGGTTCGACAGTCGACCTTTGCCTCACGCACTGTGTTTACTACCCGTTCGCTCCCGTGTACACTTACGTGCATCAAGGACTGTCAAGTTAGCGTTGTTGCGTCATACACGTGTTTTGATTGTTTCGCATATTTATAGTGTTTTCCTCAAAGTATTTTGAGTTATCTAGTGCTTTTGTGTTGTCTTTTGTGCTGTATTGTGTGTGTTTTTAGTTAGTCCTGGCGTGGTAAGTGTTTTTAACATTATTACACAGGATGGAGGTGGATAACATTCCGCCTGATCCTCCTGACCCGGTGATAGCGCGAAATTCTGATGACACAGTAGATGTTTCATCGATAAGCAGTTCTCAAAATAGAAAGCGTAACACTGATGTCTCTGAATCTCCATCGAACCCCAAAAAAACAATCCTGGACCCCGCCTCTTCCGCACCTTCTATCCAATCTCTCTTTGTTCATCCTAGCCTTCTTGAAAACAAAACCTACTCTAATGTGGATAAAGGCCCATTCGTCGTACACGTTTCCCGTTCCGAATCACATCCCTCAGCCGGTACTTCACTTAACTCCCTAAACTTTGGTCGCTTTCTATCCACTTCCAATTTCAAGTATATTAAATGCGATGGAGTAAAAAGCATTGGCCGCAACCGTGTTTCGGTTGAATTTACAACAGCTGCTGCAGCCAATGATTTTATGAAAAATCCTCATCTGCTATCCTCCCAATATGTTCCCTCCATTCCCACTTATAATGTGACGAGAATGGGCCTTATCCGTAGTGTCCCTACCACATGGTCTATGGAGGAGTTGGTTGATGGTATTTCTTCCTCTTCTCTTAACTCAAGCATTATTTTGAAGGCTCGTCGACTAAACCGCAAAGTTGTCAGTCCTAATGGCCCATCTTGGGTCCCAACGGGCTCAGTGGTTTTAACCTTTTCGGGTCAAACTCTACCAGAGAGAGTCCTTATCTATAACACTTCTTTGCCTGTAGAACAGTACATCCTCCCTACAATCCAATGCCTAAATTGTTGCAGATTTGGGCATGTCAAAACTCAATGCCGCTCCTCACCCAAGTGCTTCCGCTGCTCTCAACCCCACCCAGGTGATTCCTGCTCAGCTCCAACGGATACCCCCTCCTGTCCCCAGTGTTCAGGCCCACACCTGGCCACTGATAAATCCTGTCCCGAACATTCCCGACAGAAAGTTATCAAAATTGCTATGTCTCAAGATAATATTTCCTACCTGGAGGCATCAGCTCGATTCCCTCCCTCCCGCAAATCCTACGCCGACGTCTCTAAAAGTCCTTCATCCATCTCATACAAAAAAACTACCTTTTCCTACCCTAAACCACGATCCCCACTGTCCCCTGGCTATGACAGGGCAGCTCATCAGGAATTAATTTCTATTCCATCATCTTCCTCCAGGGGTAGTGCATTAGATAACCCATATGCCTCCCCAAGCAGTAATCTTTTAGATGCACTTGTATCCACAATCATGAGCCTTATTTCCCCACTTGATGACTGCCCCCTACCGTCCAACGTTGCTACCAAACTTTACCCTCTCCTTAAACTCCTTCAAAATGGCGAATCTGCTCCAGTGGAACAGTAGGAGCCTTCGTCCCAAATCGCACGAGCTAACAGACTTGGTTCGTCAATATGATCCTCTGGCTATTGCGGTTTCTGAGACATGGTTTGTTCCAGGTAGTCGGTTCCGGCTGTCTGGATTTGCATGCCTCAGAGACGACAGGCCGGACGGTCATGGTGGCGCAGCTTTGTTTGTGAAACGCTCACTCTCCTATTCCCTTATCCAACTCCCATCCCACTCCTTTAACATCAACATAGTAGCAGTTACTTTCCTTAACTTTTCCCTAGTTTCTGCTTACATATCCGATCCTACAGTCACCCTCCTCAATGAGTTCCACTCCCTCATTTCCTTAATTCCCCATCCCATCATTATCCTAGGAGACCTTAATTGTCACCACAGTTTATGGGGTCTTCACTGCGCCACCCCGGATGATGTTCCTGGTAGGTGTTTGGCGGACATCATTGATGACATGAGTTTATGTGTCTTGAATGATGGACGCCCTACACGTATAGCGGGCCCAAATCGACGGGATGGTGCGGTGGATGTCTCTATCTGTTCCCCTGCTCTTAGCATTTCCACTTCCTGGTACCGAGCCGATTCCCTCCATGGCAGCGATCACTTTCCTATTATCCTCTCTATTCCCATCTCTGTTCCTATTCCCAAAAAACTACCTCCCTTACTCCGCCATAAGACTGATAAGGCTGACTGGGTCAGCTATGCTGAATCCACGAACGCCATATCTTCTTCCATACCCTCCCCTACTCCAGACAATATCCAAGCTTGTTACGACTCCTTATTATCCTGCATCCTTACAGCGGCAAATTCAAATATCCCCTCCAAAAATCCTGATCCCAAATGTCGTAGCTCCCCACCTTGGTGGGACTCGGAGTGCACTGACATGGTTTGTGTTAGGAAAGTAGCAGAAAGAACTTACTGTGCGTCAATGACCCTCGCTAACTTCTTACATTACAAGCAAGTCTGTGCTAAAGCCAGAAGACTGTTTAAAAAAAAGAAGCGAGCATCATGGCGCTCTTTCTGTGAAAGCCTGGGTCCACGTTCCCCTTCCTCAATTGTCTGGAGATCCCTTAAGCGCTTCCGTGGTTCCTCTGACATCCCTCCTTCTCCCGCGTCATCCAATCCTTCCCTATGGCTTGATCCCTTCTTTGACAGAATTGCTCCACCTTATGTTCCTCAGCATGAGCAGTTCCCATGCCCCTATCCATCCCTTTCCTCATCCAATCCCTTAGACAGTCCTTTTACTATCCAGGAATTCAACCTCATACTCTCAAACCTCAAGGACTCTAGTCCTGGCCTGGATGGTATCCCGTACTCCTTCATAGCTAAAGCTGGTTCCCATTTCCGGGAGGTTCTCCTTAATATCATAAATATTATTTTCATAACTGGTGATATCCCCCCCTCCTGGAAACAGCATTTAGTTATTCCCATTCTCAAACCTGGAAAAGACCCCTCCGACCCAAACTCATTCCGCCCAGTTGCAATGGCCTCTACTCTCCTTAAAATTACCGAACATCTGATTAAGCTCCGTCTCGAATGGTTTGTTGAAAACCATTCGCTTCTTAGTCCCACCCAATTTGGTTTTAGGAAAGGTTATAGTACGATGGACAGCCTGAGCATTTTCATCGCCGGTTTAAGATCAGCTTTGTCTGATAATGAATCGGTGGTGGGGGTGTTTTTGGATGTCTCGTCTGCCTATGATAATGTCCATCTTCCCCTACTCAGGCAGAAAATGCTACAGCTGAGTATCCCGGAAAGACTGACATACTTTACCTATAACCTCCTCACTGGTCGTCATGTCCAGGTCCGTCATGAACATGCTCATTTTCCAGCACGTACAGTCTGGCAGGGCCTCCCTCAGGGCTCTGTTCTTAGCCCTTTACTGTACAGCATTTACACCTCGGACCTGGACAGGTCGGTCACTCCTTTCTGTAATATCCTTCAATATGCCGATGATATTGCTCTATACCTACGGGTAAGAGTAATTGAGGCTGCTTCCAACCCCCTCACTATTGCTCTATCCTACCTTGGCAACTGGCTCCACTCCCATAATCTTTCCCTCTCCTCCTCCAAGAGTAGTGTCTTAGTCTTTACTAGGAAAAGACAATACTCCTCTCCTTCTATTTCATTCCTTGGTCATCCAATCCCAATTGTCCAGGAGACCAAGTTCCTTGGAGTTATTCTTGACACAAGGCTATCAGGTTCTGGCCACCTCAACTATGTTGCGAGAAAATGTGAGGCAAACATCAATCTTTTAAGATGTCTCTCTGGCGTTTGGTGGGGCTCCCACCCGTACACCCAAAAACTCTTGTACAATGCCCTGGTGAGAAGCGTCATCGACTATGGGTCTTTTCTTTTGGAACCCTGCAATAAGTCAGGACTGGACACCATTACCAAAATACAAAACAAGTCGATGCGCATCATCATCGGGGCAATGAAATCATCACCTGCCAACGCTATGAGAGTTGAATGTGTTGAGCCCCCTTTCCACCTTCGCAGACAATTCCTGGCAGATAGATTTGTGGCAAGAACTCTCCAGCTCTCCTCCCATCCACTCCATGATATCCTTCCCTCCCTCCAGAATTCCCTTCCCAACTCCCCATATTTTCGGCATAGAATACCCCCCCGTCTACTATCCAGCCGCTCGTCATTACTCCTCTCCAATACTCCAATTTTCCAGTGTGAAACCCAATTCCTGTATACCTTTCCTTACGAATCCCTTGTTTTCTCTCCTCCGGTACTGATTGACTTTGGTGTTGCTAAAAATGACCCTAATGCGAATGTCATATTTCAAAGCATCATCAATAGTCAGTGGTGTGACTGGACCCTCGTCTATACAGATGCCTCCAAGCTCTCCTTTCGGGGTTGTGTGGGGGCAGCTGTGTGGATTCCTAAATTCTTTGTCCTCCTCTCATTTAAGTGTCCTCCCCATACCACGGTTTTTACTGGCGAGTCTATAGCTCTCCTGGAGGCAGTTAGATATGTTCTAGACCACAGATTGAACAACTCGCTGGTATTAACTGACTCCCTTAGCTGTCTACAGGCACTTAGAAGTAATTCCTTCCGTCTTGGCTCCAAGTTCCCTCCCATCCTACAAATCAAACATCTCCTACGCCTTTGTAACCTTCAGGGCATCAGTGTTACTCTGGCTTGGATACCCGGTCATTCGGGTATAGAGGGAAACTCTACTGTTGACCGCTTCGCTAAGGACTCCATTGCATCCGGCTCCCTTGAACACTACAGATGCTTTTCCCAAGATCTCTGCCTGTTGGCGAAACCACGAATGTTTGAAGAATGGAGTAAAGAATGGGAGAAGTCTCGCAGTGCTGTCGGCAAATATTATGGGGACATCCAGCCCACAATTACAACTAAGCCGTGGTTTTGCATTCTCAAAAAGATGCCTAAAAAAGTCACTTCCATCATCAGCAGACTTCGGTTGGGTCACTGTTGCACTCCAGTACATTTGTACAGGATTGCAATCCGTGATTCCCCACTGTGTAATTGTGGCCTGGAGCCTGGTTCAGTCGACCACATATTTTTTAATTGTCCCCTCCTCCCTATGTCCCTCTACGATATCCTGCCCCCTCAGCTTCCCAGACCAACCTGCATGAAGACCCTACTCTCCTATAACGACCCATTAATCCTTAAGATCCTTTGTAAATATATCCTTCAGTGTAAAATATCCCTGTAAATAAGTAGTTAGTTAAATGTTCTATTTCATCTGTATGTTACTAATATCCATGGGTTTAATCATTTTGTCTGTTGGTTGTGGTACTAACTGTGTTGTCTTTTTTGTCGTAGGTAATTCAACGTCCTGCCCTCGTCGCGCCTCACATTTTTGCCATGCAAACTGGACCTTACTTGTAATACCGTGTATTTCTCATCACGTGATACTGGCAGTAATAGTACGTCGCTTAGTAACGACGGCTGGTTGCCATTATAACCAAAAAATTGAATTGAATTACGTGCATCAATATTGTACCTCTTGTTGTAGTTTCGTTATTGTTAAGTTTTTGTTTTCATATTGTTAAGTTTTTATTTAGTTTTAATTGAGTAGAGCAGTGTTTTAGTTTTAATTGAATTGTTTAAATTTAATTGAATGTAAATTAATGATTATATAATTTTATTTTTTAGTTTTGTATTTTATTTATTATCTATCTAATTGATTGATTTTCCTGGTTAAAAGATTGTTTTTAAGCTTTATTAATGTTATTCAAATAAAAGTGACCAAGACCATATATTGATGCACGTGAGTGTACATGCGCAAACTTTCCCCCACTACGCCATAACGTGGCCAAGTTATCTGCCGACAACTGTATTTAATTTCTCTCTATTAGTAATGTCTCTTCATTTATTTATAAGGAATTCTGGTGAAAAATAATTTACCTACTTTAATTACATAATTATGATCAGAATTGAGTACAGAGTGCACTCCTTCAATATCTAAAAATTTTCAACAGTCACCCTGTATATGACGGCCTCCGTGGTGCAGTGGTCTAAGACGATACTGCGCATATCGTGAGATCGCGTATTCGATTCCCGCAAGGAAAAAGAAGAAACTAGTTCCGGTTCACCCCTAGTTCGCTACGTGATATCCCATATCACATGCTTTGCTTAATTTGGGGCCATGTAGTTGTGATTGTCTGGGGATGTTATTTATTTATTAATATTTCATCTTTCATATTTTGACCTCTACTTTTTCTTATCCTCTTCTATCTTTTTATTTTATTCCTATCTTACTTATTTTTACGGCTTTACTATATTTTACTCTCTATGCAAAATTCTTTACCTCAAGAAATTAGTGAGTCCAAATCGCTACATATTAATTACTAGTTGTTTAGCGTGGTTTTGCCCGCGCAATTCTTATCCCACGGGAATATCGGGATAAAATTATCCTTTATGCTATTCCAGCGGGGCTTGCACGCGACCGTAGACAACGATAAATCGGGCCTTTTATCGATATTTTCTTAGAATGTGGTATTTAGAGTATGTAATTTATTAAGATTATGACATATTTGGTTCTGTGGTCTTAACCATGGTATCAAATCGAGTAATTCTATCTATTATGGTGCGCATATTAGCTTACGTAATAGGATAAAATACTTAACAAAATAATATTTATCTTGTCGATTCGAGTATTCACCGATGGTTGCATGTTAGCCCTGCAGACTGTATACTATCACTATGCCAATTTTCATCTAAATACGTTCAGCCCTTCTACCGTGGTTGTGGAACTACCATCCATATTTACAAACCTTCATATTTGTATGAAGTAAGATTTGGAGAACTTATTTCAAACTTAAAAGTTTTGTAAAGTAATAATTTATTGTCATTATTTCAACTTTACCTTACTTTGGTATTCACAGAATCGGTAGTATCTCTTAACAAACCCCAACTACGCGCAGTGGCAAGATCACTAACGGGACACTGCAAACTAAACAAGCATATGTCCAACCTGGGTCTCACTGAGACAGCGCTCTGCAGATACTGCGAAAGCGCAGAGGAAACCCCTCTACACCTACTGTGCCACTGCCCCGCAGTTATGCACAAGCGCTCCGCTCACCTGGATAAGCACGAGCTGGATCCAAAAGAGATTAGGAGCATCGCCGTAAGGAAAATCCTAAATTTCCTGGACTCCATTGGAGTGTGCGGCGAGTTATAAATTGGGACTCACACAATAGATCTTTTAGGTCGCAGTGTGACGAGCGGACAAGTGCTCATATAGTCCCAAAACCCCTAATAATAATAATAATAATAATACTTTGGTATTTGTTAAAATTCATATGCTAGATAACAAAAATATTTAGAAGGAGCCTTGCATACAATATATTTCACAGATAATTTTCTTGTAACCTGCATACCTATAAAATTTGTTCAATTTACGAGCCTTACATATGCTGTTTTCTAGATCTGCTAGAATGCTCTAGATAATTTTAAAGGCAAAATTAATCAATGAAACTAGAAATAAATTAGCTTTGTATTTCAGTTATACAGTTTTTTTCCATCATCAATAAGAAACTGGTATACAGGGACGTTTTTTTTTGTAATTTTAATCGAATTCGCCTGAATTACAATACTGATGTTATGTTTCTCTGTTAGCACAGATCCTTGCGAACAAATTAGATGGAAGAACACAATATGTCAACACCAAAATAAAATGTAAATTTATTGGGCAGACATTTTTGTGACATGACAAAGTGTAAAAAATGAAACATAATGTCAAAAATATCATTTTGTTTGCAATTACAATACAAGCGATACAGTATGCTTACAATAAGCGGTTACAATACAATACAAAATACAATAAGCGGTTGCCTGGAAGAAATTGCTTTACAGCGATAAGGCTGCCTTTGTGCCAATATGAAATTAAAACATACCTTTTTTATTTACTTTATTTCTATGCTGTTGGTGTACAATAAAGAGTTTATTATTATGCTTAGATTACTATTAGATTCATAAAACAAGAAAAACTCAAAAAAGTAACACAAAGGTCAGTTACTTTTAAGTAGTTAGGACTCAATTTTGATACTCAGAATGTTGCACATTGATTTTTTTGGTATATTGATTTTATCATTCTAACGACATGCTTTTACCCTGGTACCTTAGCCTTGAGAGCCTAGGCCCAGGTGAATATAACTTGATTTTTATTTTCTTTGAATTACAATCAGTTATAATGCTAATAAGCTTAATATCAATAAACATGTTTTAATTGTCATCGTAATACCAATTCTCACATGCATCTGTGCATGCAATGTGTGTATAAGGGACATATAATATTATCTTAAGTTTTAACAACACAGAATCCTAAATAAAACACTTTTAAACTGGATTTATCGCGGCCTTAGTCGCTTGTGACCACATGGTTTGCAAAAACGCAACATAAAGTTAAAATGTGAAATAACTCAATAATCTGGTTAAAGAGAATTAATTTAAGGGCCACATATTTTAACATATAAAGCTTGTAATATTTACCTCTACTGCATTATTAAACAAGTCCATGTGCTTAGCTTCTTGAATCCAGTTTGGTTCTGTGTGTCGCAGCAAACTTTTCTTCAGATATTTCCATGTCATTGACATTTGTTCCAAATGGCTCTCTATGAAGAAAAAATTTCAAGGGTAGAGTAATAGACAGCAATTATAATTTAGAAAATCTTTATTTCCAGCAGGTTTTTGTGGATATTTGTATAATGAAGTCAGATATTAATGATTTAGTAAAATTATTCCTCATATTTAATATGCAATTTATAAATTTCTTACATATTTCACCATTATTGAGTATTCTTACCACAAGTTCTCTAAGAAACTTAATCTGGACTACATAATGTGGTGTTAATATTAGAAATACAAATTTCTTCAAATTTACTGTTGCCAAGCTTTAACTTTCAGTTTTATAAAAGCTAGCTCCATGGAGTCAAGAAATGGTAAGTGACCTCCAAGCCACATTATTATTTTTAATAGACAAACATAATACTGATACTGAAACACTACTTAATACTAAATCATTATATAAAATAACAAAACAGTAAAGGATAGTAAGTAAATTTTAATATATTGAAACAGTAACAATTAAGGAATATTCATTACTTTATTATTTGTAACTAGTTGGTACATAAAATTTGTTTGGTATTTAAAAAAATACATCTGTTTTCCAAAACGTAGAAATTTTCTTCTCTAATAACAAAAGTTTAAGTAGGTATGATAAATTTAATTAGGATAGTAAAGTGCTATGGTATGATATGTAATAGTAATAATATCAGATAAGTAGTTACTGCAGATACCGTTAAGCTAACTTTTGCTGGGCAAATGCCATCTTAAAAGTTATCCCATGCTGCAACACTACCATTATCATTTATAATTTATTATATGATGAAATGAGGTGGCAATGATAATGTTTTAAGAGTTATTGAGTAAACTACATGGAAGTAATGGTAAAATTGTTTAATGTACCTTTAGCTGTTTCATCCTCATTCTTTGGCGCGCCCTTAGTTTTCCTAACAGCCTCGGCATATTCCTGGAGTGACACAATCTCTTTGTGTACAGCTTCTGTCAATTCTTTAATGTATTCAGGATCAACAGGAGTATCTGTGTCCAAAGTGTCGGTAGGTTCTTCTTCATTAGTATTTGGCTCTTTTTGTTCCGGTGATTCTGGGCCAAGCAATTCCGCGGCCGAAAGTAAGACACAATACAGCAATACAAATAATTCTACACGTCTCATACTGTCCTTTTTTAAAGTATAAGTAAATCAATTAAGACTTACGTGTCCCTTACTTTTATGTTTAGGAAAATTATAACACTTGTATGTATTTAGTATTAGTATTGTACTACAAATAACACCAAACACAAATGTACACGTACCTATGTTGTTATTGCTATGAATTTTTCACATATTCACATCACTGAAAACATCAAAATAAATTCTAATTCTGTCCGATTTCAAGTCGGTGTTTTGTACGAACGAAACTGAGATCGAACGAACGAACAAACACAAAGTATGTATGATAAAGTGGATCTAGAACTATTAAATAAGGTTCACACAAATTTGTATTCTTTCCACTTTTAATACATATTATTTTTATGTAACATTTTGGATATGAAAAAAAGAGATGTGAGATGGCTCAAATTCACTGACCTCTATGTTTACCACTGGACTGGCGGCTGTCAAAGTGCTTTTGTGCCCGTTTGATAATCGCCATTTTGGCGCTGTCGGACGTAGCGAGCAGTAGCGAGTGTCCGTGGTACTAAAACTAGTCGCTTACACATATGTCACATGTCCTCATTCTTGATAACTTTTATATAATGCTTATAACAATAACAACATAAAATTCGAATTAATATTTAAAAAATATAAAATCACTTAACAATAAGCAAGCACTTCTCTGGCGGCCACTTGCAATATACGTCAAAATTTGTTCTGCGGACACTCGCTACTCGCTAGTGGCGCTTCAAATAGGCACAAAAAAATAGCTGTCAAACTTACGGAACAGCCAGTCCAGTGGTAAATATAGAGGTCAGTGCTCAAATTGTATGTATCCTTGTCTCGCTCGCATTCTCGCATGCACACAGAACATTTATTTTATACCCTAACAAGAAGAATTACAACTTTTCACTTTGAGGAGGAAAATTTTCCTAACCGAAGTTATATTCAGGCCGTCGGAGTAAGGCTTTTAAAAAACAATTTACTTAATAAAACTTTAATATAGTTACAATTCAAAGACATGAACAAGACTGAACTAAAATAATACAAATATAAAAACATGATATCGACTAAAAATGACAATGCAGCAGTAATAGAATGCTTCTGTCTACTGCGAGTGTGGGAACCTGCTGACTACGCGCGTTATGTAATTATTATCCAGGTGTTTTCTTTGATTTTCTGTATTTTTCCGTTTTGTAAGTGTACTTTCGCGTGGGTACAGTTGGTGGGCCTGTGTTGGATGAGCGAGATGATGCAATCTTCTGTGAGATGGTTTCTTCTTAGATTTGATAGTTTACAGAGACGTGTATCATCGGAGATGCTGCGACAGTCCTCTTCCAGGTAAGCGAACTCTTCGCTTCCGAGTGCAAGGTATTTGGATTTGGGAATTATAGATTTGTTTTGCTTATTAGGGATGGAGTAGAGGTGAATTAAATCATAAATATTAGGGGTGACTACAGGGATCTCTAAAATAAAGGTAAGTGAGTGCTCAGTACTATACGCTTTTACCTCTGTTGACCGTTCAATCTTATGTATATTTCTTATGTCTATTTCCGCTACTGGTTTATATTGTAACTTACTACTAATATATAACATTTCTAAAATTAAATTTTGTGGACTTATTATACTTGGATGCATAGTCCCTAATCTAGAAAAACTAATAGCATCTTCTAATAGTGAGAGCTTATCTAAAATAATTTGTAAACTAAAATCTATTTGTACGTAAATATCTAAAAACTGTAAATAATTACTAACTAAATTTGACGAATTTGTAGCTCTTAAGAGGTTAAATAAAAGTTTTCTTTGATTATCATTGCATTATGTGCTAAAGAAATAGTTTTCTTTAATGGCGTTTGTAGGTTTTGTAAGCTAGATTTTAAAGTATTAATTTCACTTTCTATTTTTAGGGCGTCCTCGTTATCTAAATTTCCTGTTATTGATTTTACTATTGAAACTAAACCGTTAATTAAACCACGCTTACGTCTGGTTGGCGGCGCAAGGAAAGATAACTTTTTATTTATTAAACTTAAGTTATGTTCAATTTGGTCTTTATAAGTTTTGTGTATATCATCGGATGGTGTATTTGCCTCTGCTCGTTTAGTGCTTGCATATCTCGGAGATAAGTTACATTATAGACACATGCTAGGCTAAAGGAGTCCACATGTCTACGTATTTCGCCTTGTTTAAGTAGTACTATACCGTTGGTGTTGTCGATAGGGTCTAGGATTAGGGCTGCCTTGGCGCAGAGCAGGATGGCTCCTGAGATGACAAATCTGGAACAAGGCGAGGTCTCCGTAGCAATTTGAAGTGTACTCGAATCGATTTAGAATTAGGATGAGTACCTATTATTTCAGCGACGCTGTTGGGGTGTAAATGTATAATTTTATACGGACCTTTAAATACCGGCTTAGTTTTATCATTTCGCGCCGTTTTGGCAACCTGCTTATAAACAGTTTCACCTACCTTGAAGGTGATTTCTTCTGCATGCTGGTTTCTCCTAGAAATGACCTGATCTTTATTTTTAGATAAATGCGCTGAAATGCATTCCTGTACGGCTTCCGCGTTCATCTTATGCTTAATAATGTAGTCTTGGTAGAATTCTTTTGGGTAATATAGTTCAAGTGGATTTCTGGATGAAGTATGAACGAAAAGTAATTCGTGTGGAGTGTAATTTGTAGCAGAGTGGATGGAATTATTGTAGGCTATTACTGAATATTTCATTATATTTTGAATGGGGTCTTCTTTGTTAGTCATTCTTTTGATTCTAATTATTTCGCCAATTGTGGAATGAAACCTTTCTATGGGGGAGTTAGAATTAGGATTATATGGTGTTGTGAAGTGTATTTCTATGTTATGGAGTGCACACAATTCTTTAATAACATCGTTCTCAAATTTGGTATCTGAATCTGTAGTAATTTTAAGTGGTAGGCCAAATACAGAAAATATTTGAATCAGAGCTTCCGCGATATGGACACTACTGCAAGCTGTTAGTGCAATGGCCTGAGCATATTTGGAAAAGCAATCAATTATAGTTAGGAAAGTAGCTCCGCCTGTGGAATAAAGATCCATAAAAAGATGCTGCCACGGTTTAGTTGGGGTTTCAGTAATGGCTAAGAGAGGTCTTAAAGGGTTGCGTTCATATTTAGCCTTTAAGCAAGTGTCACATTGATTAACGTATCTTTGGATAGAAAGGAGCATATTAGGCCAGTGATAATTGCGATGAAGATGTTTGTACGTCTCTTGAATACCACGGTGTGTTGTTTTGCCCTCGTGGTACTTCTTTATAAGGGTCTCTTGTTCAGATTTATTTTCGACAAGAGTAACACGAGTTGAATATTTGATTAATTTAGGACCTCTGTCATTAAATATGGTCATTAGTATATACTCGGGAAAATACATAGTAAAGTTGTTCGTCATAAAAATAACAATGAAATCCTCTATCTGCTATAGTGTGCTCCTTTAAAAATTTTATTATTTGTTCCTCAGTATTATTAATAGGTATGAAAACGTCTTTGATTACAGTTCGGGAATTGGTTGACCTAAACCTGGTGTTGAACGAATATGAAATTGTTTGAGTTGTCGGTCAATGGCGTCAGTTACTATTGGAATACCTCTATTGTCGTTGTCAGGTTGTGTGTGGTTGGTAGATACTAATTCATTTGTGTCAGTTACAACACTCATGGAGTCTGATTCGTTGTCTACTGAAGGAGGTGGGTGACTAAGGTCACTATTTATGCTAGGTGGGTTATTAGAAATAGGATTTTCAATTGGTTGATTTTCATTGTGTGCACGCTCGTCAATCATGTCAAGTATATCGTCAATTATTTGATGTTCATTGTCAACGTTAACAGCAAGTGACTCTGTACTATTGTGAAAAATTTTTGTACGTGAAAGGGCATCTGCGTTGGTATTTTGTCGGCCCTTTTTGTACACTATTGTATAGTCGTACTCGGCTAGCTTTAAGCGCCATCGGGTGAGCTTCGAATTCGGATCTTTTAAAGACATTAGCCACATTAGAGGGCGATGGTCGGTGTAAATGGTAAACTTTCGACCATACAGGTAAGGTCGGAAGTATTTTACGGCCCAAATAATTGCTAGTAACTCCTTTTCGATGGTAGAGTACCTAGATTCGGTGTCGGATAACGTCCTAGAGGCGTATGCTATTGGTTTATCGGATCCAATATTACCTTGCGATAATACTGCTCCTAAAGCTATGTCTGAAGCGTCAGTCATGAGTACAAAAGGCTGGTCAAAATCGGGGAACTGTAAAATGGGTGCGTTAGTGAGAATAAACCCTCATCTGTTAATTCGTGTCCTAAGAAGTTGACTTGTTTTGCTAAGAATTCCGATTTATCTAATTGAATTTTGAGGTTATGGGTTCGAAACCTGTCAAACACATCTTTGATTTTTTGAATGTGTTCCTGTAGAGATGTGGATACTATTATTACGTCATCTAAATAGGTAAAAACGTTACTTAAGCCTCTTAGGATATGGTCCATTAGTCTTTGAAATGTGCTAGGCGCGTTTTTCAAGCCAAAGGGCATTCGAAGGAATTCATAATGGCCTCGTTCGGTGGTGAATGCAGTTTTCTCTATATCGTTCGGGTGCATTTCAACCTGATGGTACCCGCTAACTAAATCTAGCGTGGTGAAATACTGCGCCCGCCCTAGCCTGTCTAAAATGTCGTGAATGTTAATCATATCATTCTGTCGCCTGTAATCGATGACAAGTCTCCATTTCACCTGTCCGGAGGCGTCAGGCTTTTAAGGTACAATGTGTACAGGACAAGACCAAGGTGATATGCTTTCCCTAATTAATCCCTGCTTAAGTAATTCGTCAACCTGATTTTTAATCTCTTTTCTTTGCTGTGGTGCTTGTCTATAGCTCCTAACAAAAACTGGAGTTTCATATTTAAGTCTGAGTTCGTGTTTGACTGCATGTGTGAAAGTCAATGGTATGTTTTCAGAATAAAACAAGTCCCTATACTGGTAACAGAGTCTGGTAATTTCCCTTTTCTCTTCGTCATTGAGATGGCTTGTCTTTATTTTATTCAAATTATCGACAAGTTCTCTCTCTAAATCTGATTCTACGTCCATAGTCATTGAATTTAAATTAGTTTGTGATAAATTTTGTAGGTCTAAGTCATACCGTTCTAAGTCAATGTGAGTTTTATTTGAAATGATTTTCTTTTTATCGCTAAAATTTATTACAGAAGTTTTGAACGATCCATTTTTTACTGTCACTACAGCTGAAGGAGATTTAAGTTCATCAGACCAATAAAATTCATCATGTAAGCATTGTCCGTCAGTATAGTTTGTTTTAACTGTAATTATTTTAGAACACTTTAGATCAACACTTATTTTTCTAACTGGATAATCGAAATAAAGAGGTATGGCGGCTGTGGATGTATGTAAAGTCTTATGTTTCAAGTCAATGTTACTATCTAAAATTTTTAATAAGTCTAAACCAATTAATCCCTTATATTTAGTGTCAAACTAAAAAATTTAAAATTTGTGTATAATGTTAGTGTTGAAAATGGGTGGTAGGGGTAGGTTTATTACGTGATTATGGCGAGTAATTGCATGTGCAGTTTTAACTCCAAAAGGTTCCACTTCAACATAATTTTCAAAAATAGAATTCTAAATTGCTTCGGGAGAAATCATTGATTGAGAGGCCCCTGTGTCTATCAAAAATTTACCATTAAATTCTTTTATTTCGACATAGGGTAGGTGATCTTTATCCTGGTGGTTTAATTTTACTAAGTTTGGCCTTCGGTGTCCTCGGTCAATGAAAAATCCTGATTAATACTATTACTGGAGTAATAGTATTAATTAATACTATTTCCTGGAGCATCGTCGTAAGGTTGCTTGTTTGACAGTATTTTATCGGCTACATTTTGGTGAGTGTGCGAGTGCTCTTTTTAACCAAATTGAACCCACCCCTTTTTACCACCGGACTACTAGACGCAGACAGAACTTCCATCCCTATATAGTGGATTTACCAAGAAATCGAACAAAACGCTTCGATAGTTCCTTTTTGGTACGGATTGCCAAGGAGTGGAACAATTTGCCTGCGTCTGTTTTTCCTGACCACTACAGTCCTGGAACTTTTAAGTGTCGAGTGAATAGGTTTCTCGTGGATGGACGTGTAACACCATAGTCTTCATGCGCACTTTCCATCAGGTGGCATGGAAGACAAACGTCCTATCCTTACAATATAAAAAAAAAAACTTACCTCCACTTCTCTGATATAAAAATTAAGGGTTTTCGGATTGCCATCATATCTTGGCATTAAATACGCAACTATTTTAAAATTAGATCCGCAATCTGATAACGCCATCTTAAAAAAATATACCACTTTTCTACGTAGATATACTATTAAGAAACGCGTAGACTATATAGCGATAATAGCAAATAGACCAAAACACACACTTAACACAAATAATACGTATATAACTAATTATCGGAAGGAAATATAGCACGGGAACTCGGAAGTTTCAAAGAGCTTACCGGGATATCCTTTGCTTCTCCCACCGGGTCTTGTCAGTCACGGGTCTCCTTTATTCCGGATTTCCGTTCTTCTCCAACGCCTGCGTAGATTCTTCTTATACGGATCGCGGTTAGAAACGATAAAAACCGTTCACTTCGATGATTCGCGAAGAGTTTAATTCAACGATACCCGAAATGCCACGATCCTACCGACTGCGCCAGTTATATTCAGGCCGTCGGAGTAAGGCTTTTGAAAAACAATTTACTTAATAAAACTTTAATATAGTTACAATTCAAAGACATGAACAAGACTGAACTAAAATAATACAAATATAAAAACATGATATCGACTAAAAATGACAATGCAGCAGTAATAGAATGCCTGTGTCCAGGCCTATGCAACTCTAGTGTCAATGAAATTGAATTCTGCACCATCTAGGACATGACGTACTACAACTATTCGGTAAGTTGTTTCTCCTGTTATTAACTAGGTAGCGCTGGGATAGCCGATTTATTAATATCTCGTCAGGAACCGGAGAAGATGTTGACTTTGACAGACTAGTCGACAGACTATTATAATAGTTTATGAATGATCGTGTGCGTGTGCGTCTGTTGCGTTTTGCGTTTTGTCCGCCATTTATTCAGGCCTATGCAACTCTAGTGTCAATGAAATTGAATTCTGCACCATCTAGGACATGACGTACTACAACTATTCGGTAAGTTGTTTCTCCTGTTATTAACTAGGTAGCGCTGGGATAGCCGATTTATTAATATCTCGTCAGGAACCGGAGAAGATGTTGACTTTGACAGACTAGTCGACAGACTATTATAATAGTTTATGAATGATCGTGTGCGTGTGCGTCTGTTGTGTTTTGCGTTTTCTCCGCCATTTTATTTAAGTCTTAGGGTCGTATTATAGAACAAAACTTAAAAGCAGTTTAATATGTTATTAGATGATGTGAGTTTAAATAACGATTCCGGTTTTAAGTACGCGTCGCATTACTGAATGAATATTAAGTTCTGTTTAACTAAATCTTACTTATTTATCCGTACTTGGCTTATAACAGTTTTTACTATGGATAATATTTGTTCTCGTTTACAATTTAATAAAAAATTATAATCGAATTCGTTTTACGCATACTTTCTTTTTGTATGCTAGATTTGAAATCGTTTTTTTACCTAAGAAGAGTATTAACTGTAAAGTATTTTGTAAGAATTTCAAAGCAAATATATTAAAACTCTATCAAATGGCTTGAAGTTACCTTACTTACCTAAAATAAGAATTAATAAAAACTATTAGAGTCATGCATGTTACCGCGAACGGAACGTTTAAATAGTTTGACGTTACGGACGGACATGACGTGAACCTTCGTTCGTTGTCGTTTTTTATTAATTGTTTGATTGGGTTATATTCGAATTTTTTTCGTTCGGCCTTAACTTTCTTATGTTAATACACTTAAGTACTTACTTACTATAATACAATTAAGTAATTAAGCTAGAAAAAGCAAAATGCCTCGTAAAAATAATTTTACGATGCAAGAGCGCAATCTTCTGAAAGAAATATTAAAGAAGTTTAAACATGTGGTAGAAAATAAAAAAACAGATTCCATTTCTTTTAGCCTTTTTGCAACTTGGGTGTTTTTTAACTAGTCTAAATAGTGAGCGGAGCAATCGCTTAAATTCAATTCACAGAATAGAATATTATTATATTACAAGGAGCCAAAAAGTATGTAAATTTCGCTACTTAAGTGTGGGTATGACCAAACCTACCAAAATGCGTATAAAACTGTGTTCAAAATTATGATTAAGTATAGTTTGGCAGTTAATATTCTTTCAATAATAAGCAAACGCAAATAGAGTTTTAAGTTAAGTTTTAAAATAAAGCTAAACTGTGATTAAACTAATATTTGTTCTACTGATATTCGTTTGGTTTTCGCAGTTTTGAGTTACGTTTGATAATGAGCTCAACGATTTAAACTTTGTTTAAAACTAGTTTTAGTTTTAAGTATCGTTTTAAAATACGGCCCTTAGATTATTTTAACAAGTTCGCTGTGAATTTGGCCGTGAAGTTAAATGTGTGACTTACTAACAACTTAAAAGGCTTCAGCAACAAAAGTTTATAAAGACTAAAGTGCGGGAAAGCGAAAACAGTGCAAAAATTGTGTAATATATTGTGTAAATAAATATACAGTGATTGTGCATGTGATTTAAGTATGATTTGCTGTAAGTCATAAGGTTAATTTGGTCGATTTCATAAAAAATGACAATGAAAATGTTGATTCACAGTTGCACTAATGGGGTGAACCGAATAATAAATGGACAATTGACAAAATTTGATGAGGAAGATGGAGCGAAGAAAGAGGCTTTTGAATATTTCACGCAAAGAAAAAAAAACAATAAAAAACCTTAAAAAATTTAGATTTTTTTTATTTTTTACCACTTAGTTACTATAAATACCTTATTCTGTATTTTTTTAAAGCAGTTATCATAATAAAATTCTATAAAATGTTAGATTAAATGTGATAAACAGGATAAGATATTTTTACCTTAATTTTTTTTTTATAATGGAGACTTATCTACTATCGACTTAGATACTAGCGCCATCTATGATTTGAGGTATTATTCTATTTTGCCAATAAAATCAAGTTGCCCATCTATCTCATATTAACTGTATCGTCTATGCCTGTGTCTACTGCGAGTGTGGGAACCTGCTGACTACGCGCGTTATGTCCGCGTAACTCCGAGCTGTTCCATCTCTGTTCTGCCCTTTGAATAGTTTTATTATGAGCCCAAAAAGGAAAGTGACAGTCGTTCCGACAAATAAAACACTTTTTAACCGGATTTATCGCATATATATATATATATATATAAAAAAACAAAACGGTACAAAAATGGTACTAGACAGAAACGTAGACATAGGTGTAGAGGTAAAAATAGAAGCAGAGATAGACGTAGCGATAGAGGTGAGAGAGAATACAGATAATATAGATGGAGATGAGGATAGTCATGGACAAAGACAGGACGTGGACGTGGACATGGAGGAATTCCAAAAAGGTAACATAGTCATAAAGTCATCAGCAAAACGACCTGGCACCACTAACAGTACCTCTTCACGAGTTTAACGCAAGCACCAGCCATCACCCTCCTCAACCATATTTTAGGGAAGAGGGTGACCCAACACCCGACGCTACCACTAGCCATGCCGCCTGAGGGAGCATGACGTAGTCCGCCCATGGTAGGTAGTAATAGACAGGAGCTGCCCATTTGTTCTATATAATTGTTTACTGTAGGATATATGGGGCAAACGTGTGATGAATTTACGGACATATCTTTATTTCTTTCTAACAAGCGTACATTTGACATGAGTGAAAGACTCGAAGTCAAATTCTTCCTTTCTTTTTTTTGGTTTGATTTTCTTTTTACGCTATGTTGGCAGCTTGGTGAAATGCAGTTGCCATTTTACTCAAAGCGTTTGCGTCAGTGTGTTTTGTTTACTTTCAGGAAAAGTGCAAAATATTCGGGGTTTTTTAGAGATTTGACTATGAAATAGTTTAATAAATATCAATTTTATAAGTTTGATTTTAATTATTGTGTACAATAATAAATAAGTGTTCGATTTTAGGTTGTGGCGCCAAAAATTCGCAAAACATAAGTTTACACAAGTAAGTTAGGTATCTCAAATTCTTGTTTTGTAATTATTTGCGTATAAAATCATCTGGCTTACTGTAACAAGTACCTATAAGCGATAATAATTGAGTAATGTTGAATGTTTAGAAGGTTTTAAATTTATAACCTTGCTTCATAGTTACCAAGTGTAAACATAGTGATGGGCATCCGTAAACCGTCTTTTTTATCGATATTTTTCAGTCTTCCCACTAATTTAAATATGCGGCGAAGGTTGATAAACGCAATTGGATCAGAAAATATAAGCCCACGTCATAGAAAGAATCTGTTTATATGTTCATTACATTTTGAGGATGATAACATCAATAGAACACTCGGAGTCATCAGGCTAAAAGATGATGCAGTGCCCTCACTTTACTTATCAGTAAGTGTTTTGTAAAGAATTGTTACTTTGTACCTCTTTGTTTTTTTTTAAATATAGTTAAAATTACATAGTCATCGAAGGATATAACTTTTGCATGATGATAATTAAAAGAAAATTTAATTTTTGGACTTTGTTTCATTTTCAGTCTCCAACTATTATTACTGTTTGGAGCGTTGCTTCACAGGAAAGAATCCCACGCTACATCCGTGCGTGCCATAGAAGCAGCTACGGGAATTCCCAAAAGCACTGCACATTTAATTTTAAAACGCCAAGGGTTTCATCCATATCACTACAGGCGTGTACAAACATTATTAGCAAGAGACTATCCACTGCGTGTTGCATTTTGCCGTCAGATGCTCCAAAACCACAGAGAAGATCCGAAATTCCTGGATAAGATTTTATGGTCCGACGAGACTACCTGTAAGAAGGATGGCTATTTGAATTTACATAATTTGCATAGTTGGAGCATAGAAAATCCTCACCTGATGAGGGAAGATAAATCCCAATACCAGTTTAAAGTCAACCTGTGGACGGGCATATTAAACGGGAAAGTAATTGGCCCATTTGAAATCAATGTAAACTTAGATGGCAATAGATATTTAACTTTTTTACGGGATAAATTAGCTGAATTATTAGAAGATACGCCACTAAGGGATTTACAAAACATGTGGTTCCAAAAAGATGGCTGTCCAGCTCACTATGCCCGTCCTGTTCGAGAATACCTTGACCAAAATTACCCAGAGCGTTGGATTGGGAGACTTTGCCCTATCTTATGGCCACCCCGTTCACCTGACCTAAATCCCCTGGATTTCTTTTATTGGGGTTGTCTCAAGGACAAGGTGTATTCCCAGCCTATTGAGACACTAAATGAACTCCGCGAAAGAATTCAGGAAGCTGCAAACGAAATAAATAATAAAAGACACGCGCGACGCATAAAACGATCATTTTTAAGGCGATGTCGAGCCTGCATTAATAGTGGTAGCAAGCAATTTGAACATTTATTATAATGTATTTTTGTGTAATATAAATGTAAAAATACAAGTAATATTATTTTATTTAAATTTGAAACATCTGATGTAAGCACTAATTTGCGGCCATAGCTGAATAGGTACCTAAGTAGTAAAGACTAGATAATCCACAACTCAAAAATCGAGACTGCTATCGCGTATCATATCATACCACTTTTAAGTCATCTTTTTTTAGTCTTTTACTATCTCTCTCTAAGGACCAGTAACCCGGTCTATCTCACTCTTAACTACTTACGCAGAGGTACCTTTTAAATTCTGAGAACAGCAACAGAAACCCTTTTCTTTGTTCATGGCAAATGGCACCGAGCAGGTAAATGTAAAGTAGGTCACCACTTCAAAATAGTATAGTATATTTTTAACTCCAATATTCCTTTCTGTTTCATACCATTTTATAATTGGGAAAAAAGTGTGAAAGTGAGCGGAAATGAAAAAACTTTCAAATTTTTTTTGATTAACTGTAGTAAAAAAACTATTAGTTTTCTGGAACTTTTAAAGGTTTTAAAGGAAAGCTATACTACTCAGGCTTACGATAACAAAAAAAAACTACAAAATTCAAAAAAATGTACACATAGCCATAAAAAATATCATAAAGGGAGTTAATTTTCTGTTTTTTTTTAATTTTTTTTTCGATTAGTTATGACTAGGTACATCCCCTGGTGCCAGCTTATCGTTGAATTTTTGGACACGTTGTACACAATGACTACGAAAACTTTATCGATACCGATATGTAATTTTAATTAGGGCTCAACTCTTCAGCAGCCATTTCTTAGGAACTGTCAAGTGTTTCATGGTTTACATTCTAAGGGCATCTCCTATCTATTACTACCTACCATGGTAACCAACCTCTTATGGAAAAAATAGGCAGTTTTTTACGCCATTCATGAGAGATTTTCTGACAGCTCATTAAAAAAACGGTACAAAAATAGTACTATAGGCTTCGATAGATGGCGCTTTACAAAAGGTGAAGTCTTGTCTGTCATATAGCCACACTGCGTTTTGTCGACATTTCGTTTCTTAAAGTAATATGTTAACGTCTGTATCATAAATTGAACTTATAAATAACCATAGATGATGATACTACTTACCTAAATTATAGTATACGGACTTAACGCCTTCGGCTTTTAAGCTATTGCATAGCTTCTATCGCGGGCCTTGAGCGTGGGGACCGAATCCAGAAATAAACCTAACATCCCCCAGCCGTGATACTTTGATTTCATAACTTTACATGCGGGCTTTAATAAACAAGCAGCGCCATCTACTAGGAACTTGTGGAACTTCATATTAGATCAAACATTACTGCAATAGCTTTACCGCGGCAGTCTCCGAGTGCCACACGTCTTTTTTAAAAGTGCCATCTATAGAGGTATTTTGAACAAATTTTTATGAGCTGTCAGAAAATTCCAATTTTTTTTTTTGTAATGTGATGTTCAATGATGGATGACAGACAGTTTTGACTTTGACATATAAATCGAGCGGTGATCGACTGGCTTGGTGTATTGAGTGGCGTCATTTCCCCGCCATTTTGGAGTGTTTCGGCCTTACGGCTGTTGTAGGTTATAGCAAAAAGTGATTTTGGTGTAATTATATAAGTTAAGTCTGCGGACGAAGGCAAAAATGGTGCCGGTAAGTACTTATTTCATATTTAAGTTCATTCAAGCCTCCCTTGCATCTCCATATACTTAATAGGGACGCTTCTTTCGCAGCAAACGAAAGTTTTCGTCGGAAGCCTGCCGCCCGGATCCAAGCCGGAGGAGCTCCGCAACCTGTTCGAGCGGTACGGAGTCGTCACGGAGTGCGACATCATGAACAGATGCGGCTTCGTGCACATGCAGACAGAGGAGCAGGCGTCCTCCGCCATCCGCGGCCTTCACAACTCCACGTTTAACGGCGGCGTCATCACCGTCGAGCGCGGCCGCATCAAGGAGCGCGGCCAGCGCGGCGGCGGCGTCGGCGGGCGCGGAGGCCGCGGCATGGGGCGCGGCGGCCGCGGCGGCGGGCCCATGCGCGGCGGCGGCCACTCGCGCGACGCGCCCTACATGCGCGACTCGCGCGGCATGCGTGGCGGCCGCGGCGGCGGCGGCGGTGGCTACGAGCGCCCGCCGCCCGCCTACGACGACCGCTACAATGGCTACGGCGGCGAGGACCGGCGCGGCTTCGCGCTGCGCGAGCCCTACCCCATGTACGAGGAGCGGCGCTACGACGAGATGGCGCCGATGTACGGCGAGCGGCGCGGCGTGTTCGACGAGCGCGAGCTGCTGGAGCGGCGCCGGCCGCCGCCCTACGAGCGCGCGCCGCGCCCGCTGCACGCGCCCAACGGCGACATGTACAGCCGCCGCTCCCCCATGTGAGTAGCACCCGCATCCAGGATTTGTCCAGAGATCTCAGGATTTTTGAACTCTGCTCAGGATAGCGGCTAGATTTTGCAAATCGCATGAAATCTCAGGGTTTTTTTAGGATTTCCAATTAAATATAAACTAAAAAATCTCAGGATTTTATATTGGAAATCAGGATTTTTTTAAATTATAATAAATAAAATCCCCATACAATCACACCCGACTTCTTGGCCCCAAAGTATGCAGAGCTTTCTTGTTCCGTGTGGGAATCGAATCCGCATCCACCCGCACACAGCGAGGCTTCACATGCTTGCTAGCCCTTCAAACCCCGTAAAATATTGTACTTCTTGCACCATGCAATAATCAATCTCCAATACAAAACTCCTTTAAATGCTGGTGACAGCTTTGTTCCAAAATCCTTTCTTCAACAAATGATGCTTTGTACTTAAAAGCTGAATTAATTAAAAAACTAATATGTGAAACTCAGAAGTATGGCAAAGTAGGTGTCAATTTGTTAATAGGTACATACTAGGAGAATCAATCAAATATCTACATACATATCTAATATAATATATGCTAAAACATGAGTATCTAAAATTGTTTATCCAGTACAGCCATAGTTGAATCAACATTCACATTCAGCTCCAACACTCCTGTAAACTAGTCTATGAATTCAGCTAGTTGATGGACTAGTCCATGAACATAAATAAGTAAATAATAAATAATATTTCTGACACTCACACAACATTATCTAGCCCAAATTAAGTTTCTTAAAGAACTTGTGTTATGGATAAACTGATATACTCAGAAGTAAATAAACATATGAACATCCATGACTAATTGACAACTAATATCTGTGTTCATTACACAAATATCCGCCGCCGCCGGGATTCAAACCCAGGACCTCTGGCATAGAAGGCAATGTATGTTACCGCTACACCAGCCGGTCGTCAAAAAAACTAAAGGGTCTAGTCTCGTCTACGGAAAAGACGTCGATGACTCATCTCTGGTGGACAGAACTTTCAATTGGATATGATGGATGTTCCAAAAAGTCAAAACAGCCATTAATTTGACAGTTCCTTTTTGATACAGGTTGCCAAGAATGAGAATGAACTGCGCTGCATCTATTTTTCCTTACTAAAACGAACCCTAATTTAATCAACTAACATTGTTTATTTTGATCATGATGTTATCATACTACATACATACTATTACATTTTGTTTCTCCTCAAAATCAATAGTGTTCATTCTATAAATATTGCACCAGCTTAGTTAGCCTGAATCATTCTGCTTAAATCAATATTAAACATACACTACGCATTATATTATTCAGAACCTTTTTCCAATGAAACCTCAGTGGTGTTTGACATGTTGAAGGCTCTCTTCTCTATGTTAATGATAGATTTTGTATAGAAAATATTGTTCAATGTTAGCAATGAACAAACATTTAAAATAATATATACATAAATATTAAATAGTCATTGAAATATTTTGATTCTTTTAAATAAAACTTCTAATAAAGACACCGAAACATCAAGTTAAAATGTAAATATATGCGATAAATCTGGTTAAAAAGTGTTTTATTTAATAGTATGAATCGCGAAAACTTCAGACAATATTATTTTGATTCTGTCTACTGGTGATTTGCAAATAAAAATGTTTGTCAGAAACGTAATACAAAAAATACTTAAATATCTAGTGGTTGCTTTAGTAGGCCATAACACGGCTGGTGAGTGAATGCATTCCTGACAGCTGTATAAATCATTTTAATCAATCAGCTTTTCTTTCCCCTTTGAATGGAATTGAACTAATTCTGGAAACTATAGGATCTGTCAGGTATGCATTCACTCACTGGCAGCACTTAAGTGTAACATTAGGCAAAATTTATGTGAACAATGTGTATAATATTTTGTACCTTATGAATCATTTTGTGTTACAGGCATGCAGCACCAGCTATGGGTGGCTATGATAGAGATCCCTACTATGCGCAACAATATCCACCAATGGGACGGTAAGTTTTGGTAATAGAGTACTTGGTAAACACAAGATTGCTACTTATAGCATACATCTGAGTTTAGCATATTTTGATTGTAATATTAGACTAATTCATAATTTTTAACTGCTACAGAAGTAGCCTTCTTCTCAAACAAACTTAGTAAAGCAAGACAGTTTGAATGTTCTCAAACAAACTTAGTAATGCAAGATAGTTTAAATGTAATTTTTTTTTATTAATTTAAAAGGCAATGTTATTGACCATTTGAAATTAAATAGTGTAATGTTCATGAAATATTTGATTTTACTTAATCTTGACCCTTGTATTATTTTTGTATTGCCTCTTCTGCAATCAGTTTGCTCCGAGACAAAATGTAAAACATTTACATTGTCACTTATCATATAAGTTGAAAAAGTATTTAATATTTGGCTATGGAAGTCAACCAATGGTAGTTTTGCAGACTTCCTGCTATTGTGAGCTAATATTACATTAACCATGTTAAGTTTAAAGCCTGCCAACTTTAAATGCACTTCTTTACAAATCAATAATACATTTGAAACTTCATAGTTAAATAAATAAACTTTCAGCTTAGAACGAAAGTGCGCTCATATAAAACGGATCATAACGGGAAATAAATTGGCACATTAATATGTGATCAGTGTAGATTGATAGTTGTTATCGATTTATATGATGAGCTGTTCTTAATAAATTTATCTATGGTTATAACGTAACCAGCATTTGTTACACATATATTGAAATAAAATACGTGCAGCATCGGTCAAATTAATAATCAATTGTTAGTTGAGAAGAGCATCAGTTGGCAGAAGCGCTCGCTAGGCGGTAAGTGCGGAGTTGACTACAGCGGGTTGATGTTTGTAGCGGCGGCGGCGGCGCGCGCGGCGGCCGCGACCTCGGCGGCGCGGGACCCGTGGGCCGGTACATGTAGCCCGGTACGCGGTACTGTACTCCGGTACTGCTCGGTACCAGTAGGCGGTACCAGCAATAGGTTCTCGCGAACATGCGTTGCGTTGCGTTACTATCAAACGGTGCGTGCGTAACCGCGCAAGCGGCCCTAGTGTTGTAAGTCCACAAACTAGAATTATGTGATCCGTAATACAAATTCAATAAACCACGATCTACTTAGTGAGATTTCATTTGATTAAAATTTACGAAATCGACTCGCTCTGGCATATCTCGAAATTCTGTAAAGATAGCAATAGATAGCGTAATACTAAATGTAAGATATTACTTAATCCTAATTGTAAATTTTCATTTTTTATTAAATATTATTCTAAGATACGAGAATGTTTCTTTACTTTACTTTGAACTCCTGAATATATCCTGCATGCTATTCCTTATTATCCTTTTTGATTTATTTTGTAGTTGATTGAGGCTACATGTAGTTTTTGGGTTACAGCTGCACATTGTAGGAGTTGAACAAACTGCTGGGGTTTAGTGTCGACCAGCATATGGATTGTCAAGCACAGATTGAAAACATTTTCACATTATACGTAGATTACAGAGCATAACGGCGATGTAGATGAAATTTGTTTAAGTTCGCTCAAAAAATTGCATTGTATAACTAGTGCTCCTCCAAGCTTTACCGTAAATAACTATTACGTTAACGTAGAGGTTTTGTTTTAGTGCGAATTTTAGCTGTGTTAGCTATTTAACTTGCGAAAACCGCGTCATGCTATAAGTCGTCACTCTCGGCTCTGCTCTGTAATCTGTGAATGAATAACGGGTTCAACGCCGACTTCGAGTCGACAACCGTGCGAGTCGTTTCAGATAGAATTAAAGCGGCTAGACGGATACAATACTGCGGCTGAGGCGAATTGACCAACTCCGAAACATTATTCGTCGAAACCACGTAAAAATTAGGCGACACCAGCGGACACAGGCGTTTATTGCAATCGTAAGTACGGCAAATACCGCAAACGTTACGTTAACGGACTTATAACTACCTACATATCTCGATTGGAATATTTATAAACTGTCTTTGATGGAAATAACAATCAAAAAGTTACATCCTTCGAATAAAAAAAAGTCCTAGAATGTTCTACCTTAAATTTTGATATAAAAAGATGGACATCATTTCAAATTTATTATGCATTTCTAAAGATAATTTATGTATTACAGGGACTGGCCAGTTACTTGAAGAAGCAAGAAAAATAGCAAAGAAAAGAGTGAATTCTTTTGAAAGTTGTTTATCAACTGCTGCTGATCTGTATCAGGGTATCTGTTAATGGAAGAAGATTAAATTATTGAGTTTTTGATAATGTGGTTTTATTTTTGAATATACTGGACAGGGAAAATAAGGATGATTGACATGCATCTGGATTAAGGGCCCATTCTTTAAATCTTTGCAAGACAAACTTTAGACAATTATAGTTAAAACTTAAAGCAATGGTCATAATTTTTTTAAATGTGAATTAAAACTTAATAGTTTAATTAGTTAGGCCCTCAGTTCAGATGCTTGATTAAAGTGACATACCCTACCTATATCTCAGCAAGTACTGTCTTTGGGTTTTTCATTTTTATAGTTACAAATTATTGTTAAAAAATTCAGTATTTATTGAGTGACATATCAGTTACATCTAATAATTAAAGAAATTAGCAAATCTGTAGATAATGCCATTATAGATTTATACTACCATCTGGATTGAGTGATCTTTTTTTAGATTTCAATATAACCAAAACGTACATTTAATCAAAAATTGTAAAATGGGAAATTCAAAAATTTGTCACTCTTAAGGAAGTATACGTAATCTGTGGAAGAAATTTTCGTATCAAATAATTCTACACAATTTAAACAAAAAATCTAGCCATGTAGCACACAAGGTAAATCAAGGAGTTTATTATGCTTTTATAAGATTCCTCAATCCTGACGCACCCAGAATGAGTGATCCTATATAAACACGGTAGGTAGTAGGTTTACGAAATATGTAATCTTTTTAAAGTTAAATTTCGAATATAATTATACAAATTGAAATCACACTACAGGTATTTATAGGTAAAAAGTTATTAGCAATTAAAATATTCGAATTTGCTGAACTGAGTGATCCTTATAAACACATGTAAGTCACTATCCCAATGCACACTGTGTATGTACACAAATTGAAAATTTTGTACAGCTTTGTGACTAATATATGGCGTTTAATATATCCCTTTGCATTGTTTCATTCACGAAATTTTGAGTTCAATTTTATAGTCAAAGAAAAACATAGTAGGGTGAGCATATATATTACGGGTGTTGGAAATTGAAAGTAAATAAATATCTGTCTTTTTCATGTTTTGTTATCTGCCCGAATATCTGTTTTTTTTTTTCAAAAATCTGATTCAGATTTTCTATTATACAGGGTGACTGGTACCAAACCCGCCATAGCAAATTAGCATATAGAGGAGGTCATTTGCTAATTATTGGACCTTACTTTCCCTAACTAAAGTTTTATACTTTAGGAGTCCTAACTCTCAAGTGGAATAGATGTATTCCAAAATGGCCGACCACCTTAAACTCGCATCGGGATACATCTATTCCAGTACAACATACTTCTATAAAACCGGATTTTTTTTAATCTGTGAGCCTTTTTCAAGTAGTGCGTGTATCCGAACATGTACCATAGACTTTTTTTGTTGTACTGGCAAGTTTAGTTGACATATCTTAGTGAAAAAAAAATAAGTTTTGGCATTTTTCATTCTGCATTTTTGTTCGTGAAAGCGTGGGACAATTTTTTTTAAAACAAGTGTAAAAAGGGATTGTTGTCAAAGAAAAACCGTAAGTAATTCATTACAATACTTTATTCTACATATCTGTACCGTTTCCAATAGAAAATTGTGTATAAAAATAAACGAAAACATAGTTTGAAATATTCTCGAACAAGTTTGTGTCAGTTTCAACCGAAGTTATTCTCCATTATTGTGATGAAAAAAGAATATGGCGGGCACAGAGTTTCTAATTATTTCATAAATATATAATTTGATCTGATCTTGCAATATTTCCAGTCACAGTGCACATTTTTTTGACAAATTTGTATAATTATATTCAATGGTTCAGAGTTGCGAATTTACCGAACCGCCATTTTGGCACAAAATTTAGGGAAAGCGCAAATTATACCGATATCGATATTTTTCTGTTTTCGTGTTTTTTTTTTCAAAATGTTGTAAATGTTTGGTTTTTATTTCTTTTAGAGTATTGATATCGATACTTGTTCATTTTAGATAGGTATGAAGTTTCAAATTTATTTTTTGCATGGGTTTATATTTTATATCGTAATTTTAGATGTGGAATCCAAGTGCACCAGTTCCAAGAGAATTGTACGAGGTGTTAATGGATGATGATGAATCCGCTGACTCGGAAACTGAGGAGTTCATCCTAGAGGAGGAGGAGATTTTAGCGGTAAGTAATAAATGTACATACCTACATAATACTGTCTTGGATTGTGTATGAATAGGTATAATGTAATGTATTTACTCATTTGTTCTCAGGAATATGTTGTCGAGGCAGACGGATCCGTCGCGCCCCTGGACCTCCCGGTTGACGAAAGTTTGTAAGTACCTATATTATTAATCGCTATTTTAAAAAAAATTTAAATAATTTAATTTGCCTTTCTTTTTATAGGGATTCTGATGAAGATGAGGAAGTAGTTTGAGCACATCAGCGCGTGCTAAACGCCATCAGTCCACTGTAAGTTTATTTATTTTTCTAAATACATAAAATTCCCAGTGCATGCATTACATATAGATATAGATTATTATGTACAATCTTAATGACATTAATTATTGATTGACATTCTTGTTACTAATATTTTTATTTTAATTTTTTTGTAAAGTGACCAATTGTACTTATTTAATTTTGTTTCTGATATGGATGATTAATGTCTGAAAATAAAGAGATTATTATTATTATTATCATTTGTGATTACTTTAGCTCTCCATTTGCATGGGTTTTAATGTACTTTTGGCTTTTCCTTTATTATTATTATTATTACCTTTTTATTAGATCTTTTAGTTCTTGAAGATTTTTAGATTTGGTGATATGAATTATAATAGCATATTTCTTGGTATACGAGAAAAACAGCATATTATGGCAGATAGTTTCTTTAGTTTTTTTTTGTTCAGACTTCAAGCGATTTTATATCGAAAAATTTTTCAGTTTTTATTTTCTGTTTATTTTATATTTTCTATCTATTCTTATACTACTCATGTGAGCAAACAAGCAGACAAGCTATGCTATGTTAAATGTTTTGTGATTTTTATATTGTAATATTTTTACAGAACGTCTCCTATACGAAGCCCGCAACCGCCAGAACCGTTGTTGCCGCCGCCGCCCCAACGGTTCGATATACGGCAAGGTGACGTCCGAAGGGGTGGTGTGTCGGGTAGAGGACGTGGAGGACGTCGTGGACGAGGTGGACGGGGCAGAGGTAGGGCTGGCAGGAATGGATGGACGCGTGGGGAGCCCTTGGTGGAGCGATTTGTCTCCGATGAGGAACTTCCCGCGCCACTTCGAGAGGAGATCAGCCGAGTTTTGGCCGATCGTGAAAGACGAGAGCGACAGCGTAGGATAGTAGACGTGGAAGAAGACCTAAATGAGGATCAGAACGATGATGAGGAAGAGTTTTTTGATAGCCAGGAGTTTGAATGGCGACCTATGGATGATGGTTGGAACGGACGTCGAGAAACTTTCGCCTCGGAATCTTCTGGACCTACGCGTGTCTTCACGACTGCATACGAGTCCTTCCGTTCTTATTGGGACGATAACATCATGTCCCATTTAGTTACGGAAACAAACCAGTATGCCCAGAGTATTCAAAGGCGGAGATTTCAGGATGCATGGTATGAGACGAATGCTGACGAAATTCTATTGTTATTCTCTTTTTGGATGATGCTTGGCATCATACGGATGCCAACCATAAAATCGTGTTTTTCAAATTTGCCGATGCTTCGCACAGAGATTTTCCGGTCTCTGTTTTCAGAAAACCGCTACTGGAATCTAAATGCAGCCCTCCATTTTGCCAGTGGTCCATCTAATGGAGACGACCCATTACATCCTGTGCGGCCCGTGGTTGATCACATTAACGCAAAATGCAAAGAACTGTACAACTTGCATCAGGACGTCTCCATTGATGAATCGCTGACATTATGGAAGGGCCCACTTTCATTCAAGCAGTACATCAAAACTAAAGCCGCGCGTTTCGGAATTAAAACTTACCAGTTATGCGAAAGCACAACTGGTTACCTATGGAGTTTCGTCATATATGCGGGTCGAGCAACTGCGACCAACTCTTCTCTATTGGCTACGGTTTCGACTGTACTGGGATTGATACGTCCTATTTTGAATAAAGGCCATACACTTTTTATGGACAACTTTTTTAATTCTCCGACACTGGCGCGATACCTTAAGCGCAACGGCACGGATTGTGTTGGAACTCTTCGGAGTAACAGAAAGCATGTGCCGTTGTCTATTCAAAGGTGTTCGCTTGCTGAAGGAGAATATGTCGCGCGGCACGCTGGCGATGTCATGGTAATGGCAATGCATGACCGGAAACGGACTTCTTGCATTTCCACTTACCATGACATGAGCCAGATTCGAACTGAACCTCGGCCAGGACATCCATCACAGTACAGATTCCAAATCATAGCTGATTATAACCATGGCATGGGGGGAGTTGACCGTCTCGATCAGATGCTCGAGCCGTATTTGCTTGAAAGGAAACAGTGTTTGAAATGGAGTAAAAAGTTTTTTAAAAGGATTTTGAACATAACGATACAAAACGCGCGCATCCTTCTCGAGCAGTCGTCGAATGCCAAGATTGACTCCCTTGCTTTCCGACTCGCTTTAGTATCCGAGATCATGGAGCGCCATTTGTCCCTTCGTCCACGAGATCCCAAACGTCATCACCTAAATCCTCACCCTCCCATGTCCCGCCTTACAGAGCGTCATTTCATTAGGCGTATTCCTGTGACGGACGAGATGCGTGCAAGTGTGCGCCACAAAAATAATTTAGGTCGCCGAAGGTGTGTGTTGTGCACTCGCTCAGGGAGAGATACGCGCACAGTTTATGAATGCCCTGACTGTGAAGTGGCGCTCTGTCTGGAATATTGTTTCAAAACCTACCATAACGTGGCTTAGTCACATCGTATCCTTTTCTTTGACATCCTATCCCACATTTACGTTTTGTATAGTCACGTTCAAAATAGAATGTATGGTATCCCACATTTGCGTTGTGTATGGTTGTGTATGAGATGAATAAATGATATAAAGGTTGCCTGGAAATTGCTACTCAGCAATAAGGTTGCCTTCTGTATGCCGCTCTGTAAAATGTTTCATTTATTGTTCGACATCTATGTGCAAATAAAGAATATTTGTATCATATTGTATGCATGAGATGGGTAAAGGATATATAGGTTGCCTGGAAATTGCTACTCAGTAATAAGGTTGCCTTCTGTATGCCGCTCTGTAAAATGTTTCATTTATTGTTCGACATCTATGTATGCATGAGATGGGTAAAGGATATATAGGTTGCCTGGAAATTGCTACTCAGTAATAAGGTTGCCTTCTGTATGCCGCTCTGTAAAATGTTTCATTTATTGTTCGACATCTATGTGCAAATAAAGAATATTTGTATTATATTGTATGCATGAGATGGGTAAAGGATATATAGGTTGCCTGGAAATTGCTACTCAGCAATAAGGTTGCCTTCTGTGTGCCGCTCTGTAAAATGTTTCATTTATTATTCAACATCTATGTGCAAATAAAGAATATTTGTATTATATTGTATGCATGAGATGGGTAAAGGATATATAGGTTGCCTGGAAAAAATTGCTACTTAGCAATAAGGTCGCCTTCTGTGAACCATTGTGTAAAATGTTTCATTTAATAAAATCGTTTACTTTTCGTAGAAGTTTACAATATTCACTTGGAAATAAACAAAATATTTAATGCGGAACTCCGGTTCAGACCTGTGTAAACCTAGAGAAGAACTAGAGAAAGTTTCTAGGGAGCTTTTTACAAGCTTTACTTTTAGTATTCTACATGCAAATAAAGAATATTTGTTTTGTATTGGTATGTGTGAGATGTTTGGTGGGAATTGCAGGTTGCGTGTATTGGGAACGTACGTATTTGTAAGTGGTATGTATGTTTTGCCAGCCAGCCCGGGAGACCTTTCCTTTTTTGTGTGAACTCGGTTTGTGAATGTTGTACGTGCCTTTCATTGATATATATACTAGATTTAAGAACTTTTGGAATTATTAATGTACTTGATATTGTATGTATATTGTTGGCATGTCGTTTAGTAAATAAATAAATAAATAATGCATATTATATCGTAACTAGTTTTCTGCCTAAAGATTTCGACAAATGTTAAAGCGTTTTGTTTTCTTATGATACGGTAAACAGCGTAAATTATATTCAGAACTTTGTGTGTCTAATAGCCCAATTTTTTAACAGAAAACTAGGCTACAAAAAGTTTGGTTTTGGTTATGTTATTATTACTTACTAATCAATATTTTGTGGCTCTAAACCTTGGTTTGCAATGAAATTATGTGTTGGTGTTATTACAAGATTTACTTTTTGGTGTTTGGATTTTACTTTTTGGTGTTTGGATTTTAGATAAAGTAAATAAAGTTATTCAGAACTTTATATTGCTGAAAGCCCAATTTTTTAATAGAAAGATTTCGACAAATGTTAAAGCGTTTTGTTTTCTTATGATACGGTAAACAGCGTAAATTATATTCAGAACTTTGTGTATCTAATAGCCCAATTTTTTAACAGAAAACTAGGCTACAAAAAGTTTGGTTTTGGTTATGTTATTATTACTTACTAATCAATATTTTGTGGCTCTAAACCTTGGTTTGCAATGAAATTATGTGTTGGTGTTATTACAAGATTTACTTTTTGGTGTTTGGATTTTAGATGAAGTAAATAAAGTTATTCAGAACTTTATATTGCTGAAAGCCCAATTTTTTAATAGAAAACTAGGCTACAATAAGTGTGGTTTTGGTTATGTTATTACTACTTACTAATCAATATTTTGTGAAAAAAAAAAAATTGTGTTGGTTTTGTAATGTTTTAGATTTTTTTGTGGTTATGTCCCAATACTAGCTTGCATACAAAATTTCAGTTTTCTAGCACTTCAGGAAGTATTTTTTACGACGACCAGCAGTGAGTCAGTGACAAAATCGGGAGTTTTTAGATATCAATAATATCTAAAGTATAAGGTATTTAATTGCTATGTAAAACTGGTACGAATAAAACAGTTTATAAAGATTATTGTACAGAAAAATAAATCATCTGACATTGTATATTGTGATTTTATTTATTATAATTTAACTTTTTTTTTGGTGACCAAACTAGGTACTTCAATTGCACTAGTAAGAAAGCACTATATTATTTTACTGCATAGAATCACGTCACAGAAGATTGGAATAACCTACTGTAACTCACTTCCCAACTATCGATATTTTCTAATATGAAGGTACATCACTAGTTGAGACTTATCCGCCATACGTTTTTAGTTGTGAAAAAAGATTACTTTTCTTTTGAATTTTGTATTACTGAAACAAAAATTACTTCAGATAATTGAAATTTCATAATTGTACCTCACATTTATGTAAAAGCCCCCTTCAAGTTGTATTTATTTACTTGATAATAGAACCAGAAAATAATGGCGGACATTGCGTACCTTTTATAGTAAATGAATTATTTTTTATAAATTTCGTGTATATTTCTTGATAAAACTCTTTTCTTATTATAATTCGTAAAGTAAAGATGACTTGTGTGTGGTAATATTCACATAATGTTATCATAATTACGAGATTCTTGCTATTTCAATATGGAGCTAATAAAAGGTCTTCAAGAACTTAGGCATAATTTAGAAATCAAAATTTCTACAAAAGTTTGTATTGAGGTAAAAAAAAAAGGTCTTGTAATGTTTTCCAGACATATTATTATATTCAAATCAATAATCATAAATGTCGTAAAGCTCGGCGTTATTTTACAATAAACACTTCTTTCGAGTAAATGAAAAAAAAATCGGTTAGGAAACTTTACAAATGGCGGAAACTATATTATGTTGGCCAATAATTGTAAATTTAGATAATACTATTTGAAAAATATCCTTCAGATGTTGCTACTTTTTATTTCATCAAAAACAAGCCCCTAGTTTTAGAGCTTTTTTAATTTTTAAGAAACATGTCATAAATTTCCTTTTTCCGCCATTTTCCTTGCGAGTGAAAGGTAGTAAACAACTGTCAGATTTTGGCGAGTGGAAGAGTTAAAAGTAGAAGGACTGTAGTCAAAGAGTAGTCGGACGTTTCTAGCGAGACTAATCCGCTTCGCGTCGATGGAAACACTCGCTGTTTCTCTCGCATTGCCTTTTTCACAACACCCAGCTGGGAACTGGGGGCTGGGAACCAGTGGAAACTAGGGTTGCCAACCATATCGTTATTCACTGCATTATACTTTTTACTGTTGAACAAAAACAAACTATACAAAATAGTGTTTTCAGCATAAAATGCTCTAAACACTTTATTTGCTATAGCCGGCGCGGCGAACCTTGATCCCTATGACACTTACAGTAATTTCCACAACATAACCTTGTAGTGCCGTCACCGTTACATTAGAATCGTATTGGAGGCTTCTAAAAATGGCATTTATTTATTTATATACCAATTCATAACATTTGCAAGAAATTATCTCAATCACAATTTACGTTACGTTCTGCAAAAGTTACTTCATAAGGTATGATTTAATAGATACCCGACGAAGTAACATTTTTTTTTTTTATATTGTAAAGATAGGACGTTTGTCTTCCATGCCACCTGATGGAAAGTGCGCATGAAGACTATGGTGTTACACGTCCATCCACGAGAAACCTATTCACTCGACACTTAAAAGTTCCAGGACTGTAGTGGTCAGGAAAAACAGACGCAGGCAGATTGTTCCACTCCTTGGCAATCCGTACCAAAAAGGAACTATCGAAGCGTTTTGTTCGACTTCTTGGTAAATCCACTATATAGGGATGGAAGTTCTGTCTGCGTCTGGTAGTCCGGTGGTAAAAAGGGGTGGGTTCAATTTGGTCAAAAAGAGCACTCGCACACTCACCAAAATGTAGCCGATAAAATACTGTCAAACAAGCAACCTTACGACGATGCTCCAGCGTCTGCAATTTTTTATTTGTAAGGTTGTTGTTATTTATGATTTTACGGGCTCTTCGGTCAACACAGTCTAGCGCTTCGAGCTGGTATTTGGCAGAACCATCCCAAAGGTGACTACAGTACTCCATGCACGACCTCACTTGGGCTGTGTATAAGTTGAGCAGCCGTTCAGGGCTGAAGTACCGCCGGACCTTCGAGATGATACCTAATTTTTTTGAAGCCCTTTTTGCTATAGACTCAATTTGTTGACCGAAGTTTAATTTGGACGTTATAGTGACGCCCAAAAGCCCTAGTTGGTCGGTGATGGGAACAGATACATTCTGGAAAGTGGGCGTAAAAGTAAAGGTGCTCCTTTTTGCGGAGAATAGACACGCTTGTGTTTTGGAGGCGTTGAATTTGACCAGGTTATGGTGCGTACAGATTGCTTGTAATCGAACCTGTAATGTAATAACCAGCGCTCGATGCTGCGCTCGGTGTATTTGTACGTGTATTTCGCACGAACTGAACATAAACTGCGAGCATCCTGGGACAAAATGTTTCCGTATTTCGTCGCGAGCACGGTCCGTCGACACGCGTTTTTTTCTGTCCGCCAGACTTCAGAAAATTAATAGATCACACGAGACATGGATTGCGAAGACCAGTTAGTTGGTAGAGATCGCGCCAAACATTGCCCTCTGAAGTTGTTGCGGGGATTTTCGCGCGGGTGTTTTACTTACAAAAAACCTTTTATAAGTTGTAGTAAGTACCTAGTCCAAATATACGCAAATTTCTAAAAAAAAAACACAAAGAACATAAACTTCTAAATACTTAATACCTAAAGTTTGCGCTAATAGATGAATTTCTATTACTTAATAACAAACATATTCGAAATACAGATTTATAACAAATCATAATTCTTGTCAAATGAAACAATTCAATCGATTTAAATCCAAACGTAAAACAAGATACCTACTTATTCATTTTCTCTCAATAGGTAGGTATAAAGGTTAACTCTCACATTTATTTAGAGATACATTATTGGAATATTATAAATATGAAATAATCACAATACCTTTCTATCGTAATAACCTGCATAACAACTCGACACGATAAAACAATATCAAGTAGGTACCTACATACCTTCAATCAAAATAAGACATATAACCATCTATCTACATCGGTAATTGTTCCAAGAACAACGTAGGTAATAAGATTTTACCGCGTCGGCCATAAGATTTAACAAGAATATTCTAGATATATCAAACAATATTAAAAAGAACTCAGTTTACAGCTTTACAGCTACCACATTATAACTAAAAATATAGGTTCATACAACATTGGCTTCTCGAAATTTCTACTAGGTATCTCAAATTTCCGAAACAATTGTTGATTGAGCTTTACATTAATATGCGGATTTTTTATACTTTAAAATATAACAATACATCTTTTCGTGCGTCTCAGACGAGGCGCAAGTATTTTTCGGTCGCTAATTTATAAGACCAATTTGTTATTCAAACGTAAACATGATTTTTTGACACAAAACGTATTTTTGTTGAACACTTCCTATTCAATTTACAAAGTTTTTTATTTGTTTATATACAAAAAGTATATTTGCAGTCATAAAATTAAATGGAAGTAAACACAAAATAGGCAAATGTAATTTAAACGCTGAAGGCGGGCAGCCCTGTCACATGTGAACGGACCGCGGCGCTGCTGTAGGCATTTATTTCAATGATGCGGCCGAGTTGAATTACTGTAGATATCTGTACTGTTGTGTAAGTATGATATTGAACTATCACGTCCTCGCATTTGGAAAGTTATCTACATATATGAAGTTTCACCACAGCTAAAGTTTATACGAGGATTTAAAAATGTTATTGAAGTCGGTTTTTTAAATACATCAATATATAATGATAAATCATCAATTCATAAAAAAACGTGCTGAAGATCTAGACGTTGGTTGCGGCGCACCACATTTTATAAAAGGAGAAAAGGCAGAGAATTGCTTACAGTTGATAAAACAAAAACTTTACAAGTTCTGGTTTGTTTAGGTACATCTTTACCATAAAAATTAATTCTAATTTATCTCCTAAACGATTAAACTGATTAACATCATTCAAATGGATAAATTGGTTTTATGCCTAGAGCTTTCATTTGACATCATAATCATTAAGATAACTTAACAAACAAAATATCACACTTTGAAGTTGCTCTCGTAATTATATTTCGTCGCTTCATTCTTCAGATATTATATAACAGGTAGTCCTTTTTAGGTACTAGGTAACTTCGCACAATTTAAAGTATCATAAAAAACACTGTGGTGGGGCGCCGCCTGGCATGATCCACCCGGTTCGCGCCAAGCCCTCATTCTTTTTTCGTGCGTGGTAACAAGCATACCTACGTCATTTACTTTAATCATTTACTTAAGTTTTTACAAAATGTTAAACGTACAGCAGAAGAACAGCTTCAACATTATAATATAAGGATAAAAAAGTTGGAACAAAAAATATATAAAAAACGGAAACAGCGAATTATTTCTACCGATGAAGAAGAAATCTTACAAGGCAAGACCTACTTATTCGGTTTAAAAGTGTTATTTAAAAAATCAGAGCAGAAAATGCGTGTAATCTATAATAGATATATCACGTTAACTGCTCAATATCGTAATGATGTAAACTTTAATAAATTTTATCTGATCTTATCGATCACCTTTTGTTTTCAATACGATTACAGAAAATGCGGGTAATCTCAAGGAGATTTATCTCGTTGTCTGTAATACGTTATGGGCGTTATATTAATATGAATTAGACATAAACATGTCGCCTTCAAGGTTATTTAAAAAATCAGAGCAGAAAATGCGTGTAATCTATAATAGATATATCACGTTATCCGCTCAATATCGTAATGATGTAAAATTTAATAAATTTTATTTGATCTTATCGATCACCTTTTGTTTTCAATACGATTACATAAAATGCGGGTAATCTCAAGGAGATTTATCTCGTTGTCTGTAATACGTTATGGGCGTTATATTAATATGAATTAGACATAAACATGTCGCCTCCAAGGTATGAGTTACCGCTACCACTGGATGATGTAAACCTAGATAACCAGAAGACTGCCGCGTCATTCACTGTGAATCAAAAGCTATCTGCAAAGACGCTCCCTAATCCGGAGCCGTCAATATCACAAGATGCACCAGGTATATCGGGAGAACCTAATCCCGATCTGGATCCAGAGCTGCTTACTGCACTTGGAGCTGCAAATTCCGATACACCCGAATTTGGCGCTAAAATACACGATACGCTCTCAAATTTATGGACACCTTTACTAAGAAAAGGACTGTCCAAAGAAGACAAAGATAAATTAACCATAGAAAATACGGTACCCGAAAACTGCAAAAACTTGCAAGCCCCAAAATTAAATGCGGAAGTCTCGGCAGCCATAACTGACCTAGCACGAGCACGTGACAAAAAAAAAAAAAAAAAACCAAAAGTTTCAGCAACAGCTGGGGTACGGTATTACCGCCATAAATCGAGGGATTGACGTCCTCCTTGGGAAAGAAGAAAACAAATGAAGGCCCTCCGTCACGTAAGTGATGGATGCCGCCTATTATCAGACCTCCACTTTATGTTAACCAAAAATAGGGTTAAACTGATTTTACATAATTTGCATACAAACTTTAAACATGTTATACAAGACTCCGAAAGAGACAAAACTTTATTCGGAAGTTCATTGCCGGAAAAAATAAAGGCAAGTAAAGCCATTGAAAAGCAGGGAGCCCTAATTAAAAAAGGCCCAGCCAAAACAGTCGCCTCTCAAATATCAACGGTCAACCGGTCGTCTCAGCAGGGAAACTGGACAGGACCTCCTCGTTACCCGACGTTCAGGGGAGGGCGGGGAGTTCAGAGGAAACCGATAGCAGCTCAAACACAGCAGCGCCCACAATCGAACTCTGCGTTCAACGCCAAGTTCCAGCCGCAGACTTCATCCAGGATGCGTGCTCCGACCCAACATTAATCAAGGTACATGCAGGTCGAATTAATTTATTTTATGATTGTTGGACAAAAATAACTAAAAATGAAGTTATATTGAAGTGGATAAAGTATGGATTTAGAATACCATTCGATACTCAAATTTGTCAGTATTCTATTCCTAAAAATAATTTGTCATCATGTGAAAAACGAGACATGAAAATAGCTATAAATAAATTATTAGACTTAGGGGCTATAAAACCTTGTTCTCCTTCAAATGATCAATGTATTTCAAATATATATTTAGCTCCGAAACCTAACGGAGAAAAAAGGTTTATACTAAATTTAAAATCTTTAAACTAGTTCGTAACAAAAGTACATTTTAAAATGGAATCTTATAAAACAGCCTCGAAATTAATTCCTCGTAATGGATACTTACCCAATGAATGAATCATATCTACTTATACCGATTTTTGTTAGTGACAGAAAGTACCTACGATTCGAATTCCAAGAAAATGATTCGTCTGAGCCGATCACTTACGAGTTCACAGCAATGCCGTATGGATTATCGGTAGCTCCGTGGGTATTTACAAAAATTATGCGTGAAGTAATGAGTCATTTGAGAAAACAAGGTTTTAAGTCTACTACCTATTAAGACGATCTTCTTATTGGAGATACATATGAAGAATGCATGATTTATGTAAGAAAAACTTTGAAGTTATTACATTGTCTAGGTTTTATTGTAAATTTCGATAAAAGTCACATTTTACCAAAAAAGTCAATCAAATTCATAGGTTTTATGTTCAACACAGAACAGATGTCTATTACGTTACCTGGCGATGAGCGGAATAACATTGCACAGTTAATAAATAGGTACATTAATCTTAAAACTTGTTCAATACGAAATTTCGCTAAACTTATAGGTGTATTGATCGCAGCCTGTCCAGCCACAAAATATAGATTCTTATATACAAAAATATTAGAGAGACAAAATTTTTTAGCCTTAAATAAGTTCGGAGGAAACTATGGGGCAAAAATGAATCTTAATAAGATATTACTAAAAGATTTATGGTGGTGGAAAAATAATATTAATATTATTTCTGGTCCAATCATTACTCAAAATTATAAGTTAGAAATTTACACCGACGCATCTAGGACAGGCTGGAGAGCAGTATGCAAAAATAATAAATATAGTGGTTCATAGACGAACAGTGAAAAAGAAAATCATATTAACTTTTTAGAATTACTCGCGGTTTTGTTAGGTCTCAAAAGTATAGCTAGTGAAGAAAAAGAAAAGAAAGAAAGAAAGAGTCCAGAAAACTTAACCCTGATACTGAATCACCTCTCGGATTGCGCTTTCCAACTTATTGTAAATAGTTTCGGGCCCATTAAGATCGACTTGTTCTCAAGTCGAGCCAATGCCAAATGTTAATTATTTGTCACCTGGAAGCCTGAACCTGATGCAGTCGCAGTTGATGCATTTACAATAAGCTGGGCTGACTTGGATTTTTATGCATTTTCTCCCTTTTCTCTTGTATTAAAATGTATACGAAAAATCATTGATGATAAAGCCGAAGGGGTACTTGTATTGCCCTTCTGGCCTTCCCAGCCATGGAGTCAGCACCCACTGCACTCCAGCCTTACCCTGGGTGCCGCGGGGCTTTCCGGGCGTCGTTCAGCCGGCGCGGCTGCCCACCAGAGGCTCTCACGTTGATGCTCGCCTCGCTCGCAGACACTACTGTTCGCCAGTACAACGTCTCATTGAAGTTATGGTTTCAAGAAGTGTGGTTATGAATTAATAGTTTCGAAAAATCCATTCCATTAGTTCTTTGATTCTTAAACGAGCAATTTAATAAGGGATGTTCTTACGGTTCATTAAATACACATCGATTTGCATTATCTCTTTTATTAGGAGAAGAGATAAGTGATAATAGTTGTGTTAAACGCCTCTTAAAAGGAGCCTATAAAACTAAACCTATTAAGCCTAAATATTCATTTACTTGGGATCCAAATTTAGTACTAAATCAACTGTCTTCTTGGTATCCAAATATTAATTTATCATTAGAAAATATTAAAAAAAAAAAAAAAAAAAAAACTCGTTACATTATTAGCTTTATGTACCGGTCAAAGAGTACAGACATTGTCTTTAATTAAATTAGAAAATATTGTTTTTCAATCTGATAAAGTAAATAGGTATTATTATAACAGATATAATCAAGACTTCCGCTCCAAATCGTGAACAGCCCTTATTATCTCTCCCAAAGCAATATCAACATATGCCCAGTATCAACTTTAAAAGAATATATTTTTATTACAAAAAATATCTGAGGTTCAAACTCCGGGAATCTCTTCGTAACATTCAAAGCTCCCCACAGAACTGCATCAAGTCAGACGCTAAGTCGATGGATTAAGCAAACGCTCGCCACGAGCGGCATTGACATGAGCGTTTTAGTGCGCACAGCACACGACACGCGTCAACCTCAGCCGCGCGCACGGCCGGTATCAGTGTCGATGTCATTCGAAAACCGGGTGGACACAAAACTCACAGGTGTTCGCAAAGTTTTACCATCGGCCTTTAGATGATCAACAAAATAACTTTGCTTTGTCGATACTTAATCGAGACATGAACAATACTTAACCTAATATTAAAAATAGTTATTGAATATTACGTAGGTATTTTGATATTAAGTAAATTACTACATTAAAAATTATGTGTCTATAAAAAGACTATCACTAAGTTTCATTAATTTAAGCTGATTATAATTTCTAGCAACTCAAATAAAGTAAGATTATTTGAAGCTTATTATGTAATAATACTAATTATTAAGTACTATAATAATAAAATATGTAATTACATATTTATATCTTTACTTATTTCAATTCCAAGTATATACCTAAACAAAACTTTCTATCTCTGAAAATCTACCTGTTATATAATATCTGAAGAATGAAGCGACGAAATATAATAGATGATTAAACGAACTTCTAAGTGAAGTTCTATCGCTATTATATGAGTCGCTTCATTCGAAGATATGACGTACCCACCCACCCCAGAACCCATTTAAAAGTTTCGTTTAGGGTCTCTAAAGAATGAGGGCTTGGCGCGAACCGGGTGGATCATGCCAGGCGGCGCCCCACCACAGTGTTTTTTATGATACTTTAAATTGTGCGAAGTTACCTAGTACCTAAAAAGGACTACCTGTTATATAATATCTTCGAATGAAGCGACTCATATAATAGCGATAGAACTTCACTTAGAAGTTCGTTTAATCATCTATTATCCAATATTTATGAAATGCAAAACAATAAAAAATAATTCAATATGAATTGCAATCCGCGTCCCTTTGATGTAGTCCAAAAAACCGACAATTCACGGATAGCGTAGAGCGCGCTTCGAGCGTCACTACACAGGAGCAAGTCTCACGCACACAGGCGCAATTCCTGTTCGCGACCGGTGCTCGCGCAATGTGAACGGGCGCGCGAACGCCCGTCCACATTGAGCATCGAGCATTTTTTGATGTTATTCGAAAAACAGAAAATGTACGGATAGCTTAGAGCAGGCCACGAGCGCGCTCTACTGCGGCTCAGTTCGCGCTCGAGAGGCGTACAAATCATGGGAACTTTTTTTGTAGATTACATTACAGGTTCCATTACAAGCAATGTGTACGCTCCATTAGATTTGCCCCAATCGGACACATTCCGCAAGGTCGAATCAACGCGCTCAATCATAGACCTTCTCAAAACCTGGATTTTATGGGCGCTCGTTCGCGCATTGGATATATATCTCTCAACAACAGTGCTGTCATCAGCATATCCAATAATGCCGGGTGTTAGGAGGTCATTAATGTGCAGCAAAAATAAAGTTGCAGAGAGAACAGATCCCTAAAGTACCCCGGCATTAATCGCCATTAGGTCAGAGAAGTAGCCGTCTAAGACTACTCGAATCGACCGTTCCCTCAGAAAATCAGATATCCAGTCGCAGAGCCCGGTCGGTATGCCATATGCTGGAAGCTTGCTTAAGAGACCATCATGCCAGACCCTGTCAAAGGCCTTGGACATGTCTAAGGAAACAGCTATTGCTTCACCATGACCCTCCAAGGCCTCACTCCATAAGTGTGTGGCATACACGAGAAGATCGCCGGTCGAGCGTCCACTGCGGAAACCATATTGGCTATCGCTTAGGAGCTCGTTGGTCTCGAGGTATGCCAGGAGTCGATTGTTCAATACACGTTCCATGACTTTGCAAAGTATGGAAGTGATTGAGATTGGTCGATAGTTGACAGGATCAGCACGGCTTCCCTTCTTCGGTACTGGTTGTACGTTAGCCAGCTTCCAGGATTTGGGGACTTTACCAGATTCCAAAGAAAGTCTATAGAGACGCGTCAAAACGGGAGACAACTCAGCTGCACAGCGTTTCAACACCACTGCAGGAATACCATCTGGACCGCTAGCCTTATTCTCGTCTAGGTGCAGCAAGCATTTAAGAACCTCCTTTTGGCGAATATGAACGGTACCCATTGTAGGACCGAACTGAGGTAATTGGGGGATTTTTCCTTGGCTATCTAGACGAGAATTTTCCGCAAAGATACTGGCAAATAAATCCGCCTTTTCCTTAGCGGTGTGGGCCAGAGAACCGTCAGGTTTCCGCAGTGGCGGCAGCGATGGGCGACAAAAGTTCGTTTCGAACGACTTGGCGAGGGACCAGAAAGCTTTGCTTCCCGAGGGGTATGATGCTATTCTGTCTCCAATACAGCCTATGTGGGCGAAACGAGCTCTTTTGATCACCTTCTTGCAAGACTTGGCGGCAGCATTGTACCTCTTCTTGTGTTCATGCGAATCCACGGCTTTGCTTCTGCGAGCGGTTGCCCAAGCTTTGTACGCTTCTCGCTTACGCTTTTCAGCGGAAAAGCATTCAGCACTAAACCATGGGTGAGCTTTGGTTTCAAGGGATAGATCAGCGTAGGGAATGAAGAACTCCATTGCTTGACCTATCACACTTGAGACTGCATCAGCGCAGCACGATGGATCGGTTGATGTAAAACAAGCTTGCCGCCACGGATAAGATGCGAAGAAATGTCGCATTTCATCCCAATCTGCCGACTTGTAACGCCATACTCGCCTAGAACCACTTGGTCGGGTGTCAGGTGGCGAGTACTGCGATACAGATTTCACCAGACAGTGATCGGATGTCCCTAAGGGTGCAGTGACGGACACCGAATATCTGTCGGGATCGGTTGTCAGCAGAAGGTCCAGGCAGTAAGCAGTGTGGCCAGCAACGTCTGGGATGCGCGTAGGCTCGTCAACAAGCTGAGAGAGGCCATGAGTGAGCGAAAACTTAAAAGCCTCTCTACCAGCATGGTCAGTGTCCTGAAACGGGTATAACCACTGTCCGTGGTGTGCGTTAAAATCCCCCAGGAACACCAACTGCGCTGTGGGAAAACGTTGCTGAACCTTGTCCGCTGTACTGCTGAGATAGTCCATAAGCCTTGTTGTCTCCCGATCTCCGCTGTGTGACCGATAAATACCAGCGTATACCATTTGGTCTAGGCCGGTATCTATGTGAACCCACATAACTGAGACGCTGACAACAGATCTTGTCACTGGCATACATGCACACCCCGGCGTGCGGGTGGAATTTGGACTCCAGGATGTAACAAAGGTATGCCGAGTCTGACGGATCACAGATCTGCGTCTCCGTTAGGAAGAGTAGGTGGGGTCTCTCCGTCTCGAGGTGGTGGTGGACATCATTGAGATTGGAGTGCACTCCTCGGATGTTACAGAAGTGCACTTTAAACGAGAGCTTCAACCGCTGTGTTACCTTACTCTTCTTTGGACCTTTCATTAGTTTTGGAGTGGAGTGAATAGAGAGGAGAACAGAAGTTGAGTGAAGTGCTGCAAATGGAACCAAGCAACTCGATAGGGGTAACGCACCTTTGAGAAACTCGCTTGGAGACTGCGGGGACGCCCGAACCCCCCCGAGTTCGCCATCGGGTCCTCTCAAACCGGTCGCCAGCCGGAACGATGGAGCCTCCCGGGATTTTTCGCGAGGTGGCGGGGCAACCTTTTGCATGTGGCTGGCATGCTTTTTGCTCTACTACCTGCGGTCGGCCAGCGGTACACCGTGCTTTGGATCCCGCTACCCTCCAAAACGAGTCACCCGGTGAGTCATTATCCCACGAGTTGAAAACAGTTCACCGATGCAGCACGATTACTCAGACCTATCCTCCTCAATGGCTACACTAGACATCATGCCGGAACGCAACTAGGTTACTTGGCGGCATGGTTTTGTCTAGTGGGTGGTGACAAGCCACGGCCGAAGCCTACCACCAGATTTTACTGCTCGTTCAGCACCACCCAGGGACCACGTACAAGGCATCGAGGGCTAAACCTTGCGGACGCGAGCAGTTTTCAGTCCCCAAACTTTTTCAGAACGTAAACGTAAAGTGTGATTGAGATAATTTCTTGCAAATGTTATGAATTGTTATAATTCCAACGGAATATCATTTTATTGGAACATAGCTACGTAATAGTATATTATGTAACAGCCTCGACTGTAATTAGCAACGCTCACGAGTTACATACGACGTTTCTCAACACACTTGTGAGTAAAAGACAGACATACGTGGTCATAAAATAACAAACACACTTGATAACAAAGCTGTGAATTGTGATTGAAAAATGGCGCCGAACCTCACGCATGCGCGTAGGTTTTTTTTCCGTCAAATGTGTCAATGTCTGTATAGCATATACAGCCTATTTTAAGTGAAAATGTTTAATTTGGAGTGGTAAATGCAAATATTTTAATATTTTATGACAAATGATTGTAAATTGTGAATAATTTGTTTAATATACAAAGGATACAATTTTTTTGGTCCTAAAATCAAGGATTTTTAACCAAAAATCTGTTGTCATTTTATTAATGTGTTATGTAAAAGCTATCAATTTTACAAACATACAAATATTTAGACACGCCCGTTATTAAAATGATAAAATTACGAAAAGTTAAAGTTGCGTGCTAAGGAACGCAACGTTAGTCGCTTAGATGTGTCACTTTGAAAGGTTTGAAGGTTGAGGGACCCGGACGTGACGTTGGTTGGTTAAGTTTTTGACGAAACTGACTGACAGACAAATGACATTGAGTGACCCTAACGCTATCTCGCTTACTTGTTTATGAAAAAAACTTATGAGACTGCAAAATAGTATTGTCCGTGGTATTGCCACATATGTAAAAAATATTTGCCGTGCATTTTAAATACTTCGTTATATTAATTAAAAGGGCGTCTTTAATTTTATTATTTTATATATTACACATTCCAAAAAATATTCTTAATCGTTTCGTATTCAATTGACGTAAGTTAAAAGCTTCCTTAATTTAAAACCATGAGCCTAACAAAAATACTTTTGTCCTTTATTTTACTAATATAAGGCGCAAACATTTAAAAATTTATATGGATTTGAAGTGGTATAAAACCTCTTTGTTGTTTCTGAAAATATTTAGTGTATAACCCGGACCAATAAAATATGCTCTGTTTTCTCGCATGTTGTTTGCAAAAAGGTACAATTAAACTTTGTAGGATTCATTATATTATGCACTAGGGTATAATATATTATGCACGCGTGACTTATAGCCCAGTTTATAGTTCTAAATTCAATAGAATAACGCTCACTTTACGAGCAAGTGTGTTGAAAAATAAATAAATGCCATTTTTAGAAGCCTCCAATACGATTCTAATGTAACGGTGACGGCACTACAAGGTTATGTTGTGGAAATTACTGTAATAGATTTATTACTGTAAATGATACTGTAATTACTGTAAAGTGTCATAGTGATCAAGGTTCGCCGCGCCGGCTATCTTAAATTAATAATTTGTGCGAGAAGCTCTTATAACATTATATAAATTGAATCCTGTTTATTTTTCCACAATACGGTTTGTTCACTGTTTGATATTCTTTTCAGATTCAAATATACCAAATATTTTAGTGTGCGTGTGCATTGGGTGAGCACCCTTTAAAAAATGAATAAAAAATGTATTCACTGTTTAGTTAAAGGTTTAAAACAATTTGAACATTCAATCTTGCAATTTGTAAAACGATATAAACAAAGATATTTAATGAAATGTGTGCTTAACCTGTTCTCTTTAAGAGTGGGCCATATCTCCCTATGTACTTACTTTACGAAAACCTAGTGTACCTACTAAATTTTTGTATTTACAGTGAATACATTATATCATGAAAAATGCTTTTTCAGTACTCTGTTTGCGTATATACCTACGATGACCTCCATGACGCAGTGAGTGTATAGCCAGCTAATACCAGAGATTTATTATTTTACTAGCTGCTGCCCGCGACGTCGTCTGCGTGAACGCTATGCAGCACCAAACGCACCTACGATTATAACACTGCTAGCGTGATAATATGTAGCCTATATGTTGACCCGACTTAATCCGAAGTAAATCCATGCAGTACTTTTTGAGTTTATCCCGGAAAGACAAACAGACAAAAATTCTAAAAACTATATTTTTTGTTTCTGTTTCGATTGTAGATCATACCCCAAGTATTCTTTTAAAAAAATATTCAATGTACAGTTTTGACTTTCCTACCATTTTATTATATGTATAGATACTGAACTCGAGGGGAGCTTGTTATTATACTCATGTTGTAGAAAAAAGTTAAATAAAATCACTTTTAAAATCTAATTTATTTATTCTAAGAAATAAATAACATTGCCAACAAACATTTATAAAAACAAGATTGTGTACATCACATAAGGTACTCTTTACGGAATAAAATTTATTGCTTAGAGCTCAAGAAGTATTTCATTACCAATCTAAAATAATACTTTGTTTTTTATATAATTCTATTGTGAAATTAAGTACCACAATTTTTGATTTGAGATATAAAGGCTATTGTCATGCAAAGTAAGGTTGAAGATCAAAAAATATTTTTATCAACTCAAATCAAAAATTTCCAGCTTCTGCTTGACGTAAATGTCGAATACTCCATCTTCAGTTAAAAATGTTTACAATAGATTTTATATACACAATAGGATGAATATTAAGGAATATTCAACATTACAGTCAAACACCGTATATTAACATTACCGATTATCTTAGAAATGAACAGTAAAAAACTTTTTTAAATAGGTCAATAAGTTCTTTATTATGTTTAGTGTCCATCACTATTTTTTTAAAAAACACATTTATCATTTTAAAAAAGCTTTCTTGTCTCATCTAAGAGAAAATCTATATTATTAATATTCGGGCCTTATTTCGAGGTCCATTTTGTTTTAGGCATTTTGATTGGCCTTCACCGCCCACAGTTGCTTAACAGATTCACAGAGTCCAACGTCATGGCTGATAAGGTAGAACAAGCCTCCGAGGGTAGCGAAAGAAATCAGGTAGACGAGGGCAATGGCAATTTTGGGAATGACCGGTCCAACTATACTTGCGCGAACGTAGTCTACTGCAATGGCTTCTAAGCCCCTGTGGATGGAAAAAGATTTTGAGAACAATAGAAGTAATGTATTTTTAAATAAAGGTTGCACTTTTGAATAATAATGGCCGTAATTTAAAATAGAGGCCATGTTTTTAATAAGGCCATTTCAACATTGGTTTAAGTGAACGCGTTCAAAGTTATCTGTGTATATGTGCGGGGCGTGTATCTGTGTACACATAATTGTATCAGAATTTATTGAGATAACTTTAAGGGGTGGCCAGCAAGGGTAGATCTTACTAAGTGTGATTAATCGAGGATCAAACTAATCCATTACAAGAGAATGAAATGACAATCCTCAACCACTGGTCACATTTAGTAAGTTTTTCATTATAAAAAGATTTTATTTTGATCCGGTATTTGGTTAACTAGTTTTTTTTTGATAATCTATTCTAAGTATGTTTTATCTTTACATCTAAATACTCAATAACTTAGATAAATACAATCAAATATGATGATGTAGTGAATATCAAAATAATTTTCTAATGTGGCAACATTTACACTACCTTGTATTCTTACTACATTTCTACGTTTATCCAATTTACTTTAACTGCAGTCATGATCAAGATGTCCGACGTAGCTACAATATTTTCTATTAGGGTTAATAAATCACAAGAGACAATATAAAGAAGAGATGTAGCAAGCAACGTAGTCTAGCTCCCTAGTAGTAGCACAGACTAAATACACTCTTTCGTTCAAGCCAATCCACACTAGGGGCGCTGTCATCAGTGCGGCGCTTTTTTTTCTGGGGTGCGTGAAGGTACTTCATGGATATACGACTGATTTTAGTTTGAATTCCAGTGCAAAATGGAAGTGTACGTTTCATTTAGGAGCTATAGTTATACGATACGATTCTTCACCTGATTCCACATACAAAGTCCTCTTTGTGTTTTCTCTGTGCATTTACTACATCTGTCTTTTAAGTTTCCTATTTAAATCTCTTTCAATGTCATTACATTACATAATAAATCTAACTATTTACCCAACAATGTTTCTATATTATTGTTTCAGTCTACTACAGAATTCACTTGTAACCTTAGTTCTTTGGTTGGCATTTTTGATCACTTGAACTGGAACCAGATTTGGAAGAGGAGCTAGGAGGAGGGGCAGGGCCCTGCACAGGACTCGATCCCTTCCTCATGTGCCTCCAAATTCTCCAAAAGGCTCGGCATAATCCCATATCATTGAAGATGAGATAGAATAACCCTCCGAGTTGCAATACAGTGAGTAGGTATACAACTATCATAGCTACTTTTGGTACGAGCCGACCAACCACGAGTACTCTTAAGTACTCCACCACCATAGCTTCAAGACCCCTGCAGAAAAGTTAGTAGTTCTACACAACGAATTGAAAACATGCCTGCGCCGTTAGAGGCCGTGCCGTGGTTTGTTTACACAAGTTCCATTTTCAAACTACAGTATGTGTATTAATAATCCTATAATATTAGTTCCATCATAAGGTCTCCAAAAACAAACTAAATTCGTACTTATATTTTACATTTAACAAAACCATTTGACGTTCACTAGTAATACGCACGTATTAAGAGGCGCGTTCACTGACCCGCGCAGGACGCGCCGCACGCAACGGATTTTGGTTTGCTTTGTATGAATTCATATAGAACTGCGTGAACTATGCGCGCCGGCCGCATCGCACGCCTTTATTTATGAGCAAAAATGCGTTGCGTGCCGGTGACGTCATAAAAATCCGTTCACTGCTCTCATCGGCCTCTGCCGCTGTCAATCTCAATGACTGAAGACGTCAACTCACAACAAGAGTACACCCTAAAATAAATAAAATCCGGACGCAGTGGACGCATGCCATCGTTGCGGCCATGCGTCCGGCGCGGCTCAATGAACGAGCACCTTAATACGGTAATAAGGTATAGTTCTGGTTGGTGTATACTTTCATACAGTTTTCGGTAGGGTTTGTCAAAAGCCATTTAAGAGCCCTAAAATTCTGCCTAAGCTCTGCCTCGTCGTCAATGGTACATATGCTGATGATGACACGTCAAAGGCCCTAACATACCAGATTGATCAAACATTAAAAAGGGGTTTAGAAGGAATGGGTGGTATTCCTGAGCATTCTGACCGCTCTGAGACCTAAAATTGATTGTGTGAGTCTATGTCTACAACTCGCCCTACACTTCAATGAAATCCATTTGTGCGGAAATTTGTGATTTTCCTTACACTCCTACACTTTTGGAACCATGCATAACTATTAATTCAATATCACGAAACACAACTATTTTGTTTAGCTTTCGAAATATTGGCGACACTGGCACCTAGGCAGACGATTATCAGTACCATCAGTGTTACTTAAAATATAAACTTTAGTATTGTTATAGTGGTAACATGCTCTGGCTTGACAGATATTCTTGTTGAAAAGTAAAAACAAATACTCACCAAAAACTATGGGCTGTAATGAGGATGGCAAGTATTGAATCTACAATTCTGTTAGGGAAAACTAGCCCCAAGGGAATGAGTGGGATCAGTAGGCCGCTGACGCTTTTCTCAATAACCCATAATTTTGCATGATTGTGAGCTTTTTCTTTGTGTCCACCGAGCAGAGCTGGTGATGATTGGAAAGTGCGGACCTGGAAAAATACATTAAAAATGTTATATGTATTTATATTTTAGGTTCCCCCCTAGTTCTCTACATGGTATCTCATAACACAAGCTTCTTAATTTAAAGCCATGTAGTTGGTGTTATTGTCTGGGATTTTATATTTATGTATATATTTATTATTCTATGTATACTGAATCATACTTTCAATACCTGGAGTGCCAGCCCAATATTAATGATTTTTTAGCTCACCAAGGTGTACAAAAATCTCTTTATCATCAAAATACATGAAATTAACCAAAGATAGTATATAACATCGTATATAATATAATACATAATATCACCATTCATGAATATGTTGTAATGTTTAATCTAATCACGCAATAAAGTCACATCTCATTATGACGCTAAAATAGCTTATGGACACATGTGTGTCAATAAGACGCAGTACAGGTTAATTTGCACAGACTCAGGGTATGTGTGAGGTGATATGCAATATGCCTTAATGGTAATAGCCCTTTAATGAGGACAGACAGGCTAAAAACTAAGCCTATTGTTAAACATGTATGCTTTGAGAATAGTTTACGCCTTGCATAATAAAGTTGCATAATATTACTTAATAATGATGTAACATCAAATTAATGCTTATACACAAAATGTTAACAAATTAATAATTAGGTTATCAATTACTAAGTGTAAGTTCCATATTTTCCCTTTATGGCTTTTCTGGTTATTGTTATTAAACATTATCCCAAGTTATTGTTTTGACTTCTCTTCCATTAAAAATGAATATAGGTATTAATTAGACGAAATTGATGGGTTGAGTGGTTTTGTTAAATAGCAGGTTAAGTAACAATCATTCAGCTCAGTACAAGCCTGAATGACAACCAAATTTTTATTTATATGTGTGCTTTAGTAGCGTGCCGTCGGATTTGGGGGGTAAGGGGGGAGGAGGGTGAATAGGAGAGGGGTACTACCCTCCCCCAGGTGGTCCCCCCTGAGGAGATGCCTAGTTTCATAGGTATGAATTTTTTAAAAATTCAATTTTGAGGTTATAATTTTACCTAAAAATCACCAAATAAATAATCTGGCATGTATTTTTTGGGTCTGGCGCATCGCCTGGTACTGCCTCAATACGTTCGCTCGGTTTGAATAAAAAAAAACAAGTAAAAAACTAAATTTTCTGTGATAAAGACCTCAAAAAAATATACATATATACAAAAAATATACAAATATACATAATATACAAATATACATAATATACAAATATACATAATATACAAATATACATAATATACAAATATACATAATATACAAAAATATACATATAAATGGTTATCGGATTAGCATATTATTTCGTTTTAGTATATATGTATATAACTATATGTAACCTCTCTACGCTCGTCGTCGCACCTAACAGGTCCGACTGTGTGTTCTGGTGCCGCTACCTTTTTAGTCCCATAAGTTTTTATTTTTAGCATTTATTTTTTTACCAACTCAAATAAAATAAAAGTTATGCCCAACAACATTATGATAAAAAACAAAATACAAGCAACCAAAATGGCGATAAACTTGGATTGTAAAATTAAACAAATTATAAACAGGTATATAAAAGAATTATTTTTAATTACTCTGATCTTCTCAATAAATATTCCACTATAATATCTGTGAAGTTAGCAGGGAAGTTATAGTTGTCTCTATTGAAAAACTCCTAACCACTCATTGAACTCTATTCTCAAAATATGAGTCCCATCCTCCGCCCTAATGGGTTATCAGGCTGGGTTATTTTTTTTTAAATAATAATAATAAACTTTATTGACACAATCATACAATTTTCTTACATAATTAGTAGGTAGAACATTTGTTTTTTGTAATATATTTTTGATCTCTGGCGTTTAAATTAGGCTGAGCAATAAACACCAGTTATTTTCAGTGGACTATAACATAGAGATTAAGTACCCTTACAGTTGATTAGGATATAAGTAAATATTATGCTTGCAATCAGTTGTACACTATGTAGTTTCTTAAATAAACAATGAGTATGATAAATAATAATAAGAATATATATCTTTAGTTTAATAATATTAAGGTATTCCTAGTTTAGTTCAGATGAATTCTCTTATTTTTGATAAAATGTTAGAAATGATCAAATATTGTATATTATGGTCTGGTGGATGGATACATTTAATTTCAACAGGTAAAGATTCTTCAACATAGATAAGAATGAAAAGTTTATGCAGCGATAAAGATCTGATATTTTATATAAAATTAAAAGGTAAGAAAGTAAGCTGGTCATGTAACAGCGCGGTGCGGTTCAGTGCGATATTATTGCTTTGGTTAACTGTTTTTTTGAATGTTTTTATATCAGAAACTATATTTAGTGCTTATTTAATGTAAATTTTACCTACAATTGCTCTTAATTAGATTTTTTTTTATTTAAAATATGATGTTCCGTTTCAACGACACAAAATAGTCTGTAAAAAATAATCTAAGCATCTCTTCAACTTGGGACTGGTATTTTTGGAAAGGAGGGATCACCCCTGCCTATTTCACCCCCAAACACCCCAAAATCCGGTGGCACACTACTAAAGCGCACCCAAATAATTATTTAAAGGTTAAAGGACTTAAGGCATCAATGTAATATTCATCAATAACAAATTTTGATATGTAACTACCCGAGTTGTAAATTAAAAAACATACTGCAGATAGTTTTAGTAACAAACTCTAATATTTTTAAGAATTTTCAGCAAAAAAATCTTATGTGTGAATCAAACTTACAGCATTAAGAATTGTGTTGGTCTTGGTATCCTTCTGGGTTTGAAGTGCTGGGAATGCACTGGTCACTGCTTTTTGAGTCAACACTGGTTGCGTAGCCATACGCATGATTTGCTGGCTGAACAAACGATTAGGACATGCTGAAAATATAAAACATTTTTTTCTACATATATTTTTTTAACACATACCCGCAAAACTATCGTTTATATATTTTTTTATAAGATAGTAAAAGGTGTTATAGTAATATTGAAGCGTGTAAACACGGTTATGTAACCAGAAGCTAATTTAAAACAAACCTGAATGGCGAAGGAACATTGAGAATGCCATTTTTATTCCGACACTAAACTAAGAGATAAAGAAGAATTTACTTTATAAAAATAATTTGTAAAAACAGATTTTCCCGAGTTCAAGATCTTTTCGAAAATTCAGATAAACGTCACTCAAAATAAATACATTACTTTTTTTTTACCGTGCGTGAAAATTTTACTAAGGCGAAGATTTATTTTATGCTGCCGTAATAAGTTCATTCATTTTGTGAATGATTGATTGATACTGGCATTTGCTTGAAATGAATGAACGAAATGAGATGATGACAATTTATTTTCGATTTGGATTTGATTTGTGTTTTCTTGCTTGTTAACGTGAATTCACTAAATTGTGCTGTAAAAGTAAAGAAAATAGAAAATGACTACAACACTAGAAGACAAATCTATTTGGGAAGATGGTGAGGAAGCTTTAAGTGAAGAGGTTCTTCGCATGCCAACAGATGAAATTATAAGCCGCACAAGACTTCTCGACAATGAAATTAAGATTATGAAAAGTGAGGTGATGAGAATTTCCCATGAATTGCAAGCACAAAATGAGAAGATTAAGGAAAACACAGAGAAAATTAAAGTGAACAAAACATTGCCTTACCTTGTATCCAATGTTATTGAGCTTTTAGATGTAGATCCTCAAGAGGAGGAAGAGGATGGTGCCGTAGTAGATCTAGATTCTCAAAGAAAAGGAAAATGTGCGGTGATCAAAACTTCCACACGTCAAACATACTTCTTGCCAGTCATTGGCCTAGTTGATGCAGAGAAACTAAAGCCAGCTGATCTGGTGGGAGTAAATAAGGACTCATATTTGATTCTGGAGACATTGCCAGCTGAATATGATGCCAGAGTAAAGGCTATGGAAGTTGATGAAAGACCCACAGAACAATATTCAGACATTGGTGGTCTAGATAAACAGATTCAGGTAATTTGTTTGATTTAAAATTTTCTTAAAATTTGCCAAGAACAGCTTTGAGTAATTGTTATTGTTTGTATATTTACATTTCAGGAACTAATTGAAGCTGTTGTCTTACCAATGACACACAAAGAAAAGTTTGTCAACCTTGGTATCCACCCTCCTAAAGGAGTCCTGTTATATGGACCCCCTGGTACTGGAAAGACTCTTCTAGCTAGGGCTTGTGCTGCTCAGACCAAATCTACATTCTTAAAGCTTGCGGGTCCCCAACTGGTGCAAATGTTTATTGGTAAGAAGCAGTTTATTAGTTTATATAATTTTTAACTATAAATATAAAAGATTATGACAATATACTAGCCTTTTACATTTTATCAGTAGTGCAGTTAATAAGCCAGTTTGAAAGCAAGAGACACATTTCTGCTTTAGATATTTGACTTGAGGTTTACATATTACTATGTATAAACAAAACATATTGTTTTACCATGTTTTATTATTGGGTATTAGGTGGATTCATTGTGAATGAACAAAAAAGGTTTTTTTGTATATTTATTTATTGATTTGATCTTGGATAATATGAAAAAAATATTATTTTTACTCCAGTGCAACTCATAATCTAAACTTCCCAGGTGATGGTGCCAAGTTGGTCAGAGATGCATTTGCACTTGCAAAGGAAAAAGCCCCTGCTATCATCTTCATTGATGAGTTGGATGCTATTGGTACCAAACGGTTTGACTCTGAGAAAGCTGGTGACAGAGAGGTGCAGAGAACTATGTTGGAGCTTTTAAATCAACTTGATGGATTCAGTTCCACCTCTGATATCAAGGTACTGGCAAATTTAACTTACTATTAGATTCTTTAACAGGTATTGCATGACATACATGGTGTATGTTATTATTAGGTGTCTCTGTTTATGTCTTTCACTACATGCAATTGTGATTTGATCTTTATGCTTAAAAATATATACCTATATTAAAAATGTGTAATAGAATAATGGAATTAGTACTGTAAGTAGTAGATAAGTTAAAGATATGATGGGACTGACATATTCAGTTTCTAAATAAAAGTCCCTAAACCAAAATAGAAATTAAATTAAAAAAAAAAATCTTTATGCTTGAACATTATAAAACTCAGAAATGTGCTACAGCATAATAATATGAGGATATTTTTCTTGGGTTGCTTAAATGAGAAAAGTGGCTAGAATATTATAAGAGGTTGCTTATAATCATAATTGATTTCAGCTTCAATTTTAGTACAAATAAATCTCCTTGAACATTATCCCTAATGAAGTTATCTTCATTTATTTGAATATGCTGAATGAAAGTATTAAAATATCTGCATAATACCCTATCTTCTTAGGTAACACTTGCATTTTATTTAGAATGAACAGCTAATTTCATATTACTTCCAGTTCTATATTTATTTAACATAGAAAATATTCAAAATTATGTTGACCAATATTTACTGGCATGTTATTATTATACTGCAAAAGTAGTGGCACTAAAGTAAATACTGTTTTTTTTATATGCCCAATTTCCATATGAAAGACTTAAAGATGGTCCCGTATAAAACTCAAATGAGTCATCAGCTGCTGCCTACTGATCACCAAGCTTGTCTAGAATACAGCCAGCACGTCATAAGCCTTAACCTTGAAGAGGATGATTTTTCTCCAAAATTGGTTATGAGTTACAAAGTGCATAAGCAGAATACTTGGTTCTGAGGCACTGATAATCCGCGCATTAACAAGAAACACCTTTACACCCACTAAAAGTTACTGTCTGGTGTGGCATCTGCGTTGACAGAGTGATTGGACCCTATTTTTTTGAAGTTGCTGGAGTCAATGCGATAACTTTCACTGGAGAACGCTACAGAACGTGAGTTTTTGATACCCAGTTGGGGCTGGAGCACATCTGGTTTCACAAGACGGCACTAAGGCACAGACAGCGCGCGACACTATGGACTTAGTGAGGGACGCTTTTCCAGGCTGAGTTACCTCTCATTTTGGCGATTTGCCTTGCCCTGCAAGATCACCTGATCTGACCAGTCCGGACTTCTTTCTTTGGGGGTTTTTTTAAAATCTCGGGTGTATGTGGCCACAGACTCTCGCAGCTCTAAAAGAAAACATTCATCAAGAAATAAGGAACATTATAGCAGGAAGTGTTACAGCAAGTTATGCAAAATGTCATAAATAGGGCTCAAATGTGCATCAACTCTGGAGTTCACCATTTAAAAGAAATCATCTTTACTTTAGTGACGACCACTTGGGCGTTGGGGTAAACCTATCTGCCTCAGACGCCAGTGGTTGTGGGTTCGATCCCCGCATGGAACCAGAAAATAAAAATGTTCCATGTCTGGGTGTTTATCTATTTATGTATTTATATTCTAGGTTCCCCCCTACTTCGCTATATGGAATCCCATAACACAAGCTATGCTTACTTTGGGGCCATGTAGTTGGTGTGATTGTCTGGGGATTTTTTTTTCTTTATTTATTATTATCATCCTAATGGTACGAAATTTAAAAACACAAATATACATTTAAAAAAACCTAAATCTAGTTTTCTAATTTAGAAGAAATGTTATAGCTGAACCAAATAGGGTCTTTACTTTTGTGCCACCCAGTACTTATTAGGTTTCCTCTAATGATTTTTGTCATATAATTTTGTTCATAGGTGATTGCGGCCACTAACCGAGTAGACATTTTGGATCCTGCTCTCTTGAGATCCGGTCGTCTTGACAGGAAGATTGAATTCCCCCACCCCAATGAAGAAGCTAGAGCTAGAATCATGCAGATCCATTCAAGGTAAGCAGAAAAGTATCAGAAAATCTAATTTTGACAACAAGGAAAATTTCAAACCATAAGTTTGATTGTTATGATTCTCAAACATTTTTGCTTTTTGTTAGCTACTAATGTTAAATAAAATTAGAAACACAAATATACAGGGTGTTTGGTCCATCGCGGGATAAACTGATATGGCATGTAGAATAGGTTATCTGCACGGAGGAAATATATAGAGGAGCTGCCCTATCCAGTTTTTTCTAGGGACTCAAGTGAAGCTGCCGCGCGGGGTGCGGGAGGGGTAAGCGGTGGGTTATGGCCAATCATAGCCAAACAGGCGATGGCATTAGTCACCTAGTAGCGAGTAGTAAAAACCGGTTGAAACATAAGGTTAAAATATTCACATGATCATCAAAAAAGTTCAGCTATACTTTACTAGGTGGCTCTAGTTTTTTAACGAAATTTCATACGTTCCAAATCTGTCAGAAAGAACCGCGAAATAAAAGTATTTCTACTTGACGCTAGATAGTGCAACCTTTTTTCGCGGCATAAAAATCACCTAGGCAACAAATAACAATCTGGAATTTTGGACACAAATAATTGGAAAACAATACAATTTGTAAAAAATAATTATGAATGAAATTATCATCGTGGTAAGTTAATTTTATTTGGATTGTCAATGTGATTCCTTCATAAAAGTATAGAAAACTAAATTTTACATTGAGAAACAATGGACGTTTTTTTTTTTTTTAAATATCTACGCGTGTACATACTTCACAGAAGTCAGCGACGAACTGACGCCAGTGCCTCTAGCGAGGAATAGCTTGAACTAAAGGCTGTGACGTCAGGACAACCCAAATTGAAGCTGTGCAACTTTGCTTACAGCAGCTCTACTATGTATCTGCTTTGTGGTTATCTGCTATATATAGTGGCCAATAAAAATTCAAAAGTGGTTTTATTTTAATAACATTTTTAAACTTGTTTTGTTTATCACCAATAAAAAAATTATAAAAAATTATTGAGTTAAGGCTGCTAATTTTAATCTCGTTTAAATGTGTACTATTTTAGGCTTCTTTTGACATTCAAAACAATATCATTACCAGCACTCCCCACCACTGTACCCTCATCATCGGTCCCTTCTGATAATCAAAGTAATACCGAAAGGGTATTGGTAGTTGCTTAGATTAGAATTAGATTCTGGTGCTCTAACTCGACGCGATTTCACCGAAACTTGATCCCTTCCGATCATTCCTTGACCGGTTCCTTGACCGGTTATCCATTAGGCATTCCCCGGGTTAAAATAGGCACAGACGTTAGGTAGCAGAGGCTGTTAAGACTCGATTAAAATAAATCTTACGCAAAAAAGTTTTTTTTGCCACAATTTGGAATTTAGTTAAACGCAACTCTTTTCACTTATCAAATTTCTCGATGTTTTTTTATAGTTTTTATAGCATGTGGCATATCATTCGAAAGAGAAAAGACTAGAGAAGTTTTTGAAAAATTGGAAGACGCTGGTCATTTTTTTAAATTTTTATACACATTGAAAGCCAAAGACTGTATTTATTTTTCTTCGATTCCGAAACTTCGTGGGAAAATAAAACAAAAACTATTTAACTAATGATTCTGTTTTGGATGTCAAAAGAAGCTATGGGAAAGGATGGTTAATATTATTTCCCAATAAAAATTAAGTAATTAACTACAATAAAATTCAAGTGTAAGCAACAGCCATGTAATATCAGAATAAAATATATTAATCATAAATGACATTGTCAAATAGACACTAAGTTTTTCTACCAGTGTAGCAACCTTTTTGCTTTCAGCTACCTATAATAAGGTACGCCACATATTCCCCCTCGCCAGACCGTGACTACGGTCGGTAAAATTGTGTGAAGCGAACTCTTCTGCCGCTGCGGGTCCTCTTCTCCTCCGAAGGTGATGGCGCAGCGGAAGTGGTTTGGAGTGCGTCCTCTTCAGTAGCGGTGATAGGCGTAGGGTTTTGAGCAATCTTAGCCATATATGCCGGTTTTAGTCTATCAAGGCTTATAGTAGTTGGCTTGCCCTTGACTTCTATGGTGAAGTATTTCGGCTTTCGCTCGATGACTCGATAAGGACCAGCATAGGGAGGTTCTAAGGATCCACGCACGTGATCCTGGCGAAGAAATACATGCGAAGAATTTTTCAAGTCCTGTGGCACGTAGAATGGTGCAGAAGTGTGCCAAGCAGTAGGTCGAGGTGACAGTTGTTGAATGTGGCGTCGAAGGCGAGTAGCATACTGCGTGATGTCATCAGTGCTGGAGTTGTCAGTAGGAGAGAGAAACTGCCCAGGTAAGCGAAGAGGCTCACCGTATACAAGTTCAGCTGCTGACGTCTGTAAATCTTCCTTCCAGGCGCTGCGAATGCCAAGGAGCACCAGCGGGAGGGCTTCAGTCCACTGTGTAGTATTATGACACATAATAGCTGCTTTGAGTTGTCTGTGCAGTCGTTCAATAATACCGTTTGCGGCCGGATGGTATGCAGTGGTGCGGAAGTGGCGCGCACCAACTAGTGCAGTCAGTGACTTGAAAAGATGGCTCTCGAATTGGCGTCCGCGGTCAGTGGTGATTCGAGCAGGGCATCCGAATCTGGAGATCCAGGTTGAAACAAGGGCAGCTGCGCAGGTTTCTGCAGTGATATCTTGTAGTGGAACCGCCTCAGGCCATCGTGTGAATCTGTCGATGACGGTAAGGCAGTACCTGTAACCACAAGACAAAGGTAAAGGGCCCACGAGGTCTAAGTGGATGTGGATGAACCTCGCGGAAGGAGTAATGAAGGATGAAAGTGGAGTTTTGGTATGTCGGGTAACTTTTGATTGTTGGCAATGCAAGCATTGCCTAGACCACTCTCTACAATCGCTGCGTATCCCTGGCCAAACAAATCTTTGCGTGACCAGTCGCACTGTAGCTGAGCTTCCAGGGTGATGAAGGTTGTGTACCATGTCGAAAACTTGCTTGCGGAGCTGTGGCGTTATGTAAGGACGAGGTTGTCCATTCGAAATATCGCAGAAGACTGATACATCACCCTCGAATGGTTTTCTTCTTTCCAGCTTAAGACTGGAGCCATTAGTCATCAAATCTTGCAGTTCAGAATCTGATTCCTGAAAATGTGCAAGATCTTGATAGTCTATGCATTGAATTTCTGTAACGCGTGAAAGGGCATCCGCTACAACGTTTTTCTTTCCCTGTATGAATCGGATATCAGTTGTAAATTGACCGATAAAATCCAAATGGCGGAATTGACGTGGTGAACAATTCTCTTTATGGCGTACAAAAGCAAAGCTTAAGGGCTTATGATCGGTGAATATAGTAAAAGTTCGAGCTTCGACCATATGCCTAAAGTATTTGATGGCTTCATAGACGGCAAGTAGTTCTCTGTCATAAGGGCTGTATTTAGATTGAGTAGTAGACAGTTTATGTGAGAAGAAACCAAGAGGTTCCCAGTCCGTACCTTTTCTTTGCTGTAAGACTGCGCCTATAGATGTGTCTGACGCATCAGTTACGATTGATAGCTCCGCAGAAATGTCTGGATGAGCAAGAAGAGCAGCTGTCGATAGTGAAGTCTTGCAATCTTCGAAAGAACTCATCAAATCGGCTGTCATATCTACAGGGTGAGAACCTTTTACCGTTGGACCAGCTAGTGCAGCGTTTAACGGCGCTTGAAGTTTTGCTGCATTCGGTATGAAGCGACGGTAAAAATTTATCATACCCAGAAAGCGTCGTAACTCCTTAACTGTTTTGGGAACAGTGTAATTCTGGATTGCTTCGATTTTGGACTGGGTAGGGCGAATTCCTTTAGAAGAAACGTTAAATCCTAAGAAAGTTACTTCAGATTTACCCAAAACACACTTCGACGTGTTGATCAGTACACCATATTGCTTGAGACGATCAAATAACTGCTGCAAGTGACGTTTATGGTCAGAAATGGTCGGAGAATAAATCAGCAGATCGTCGATGAACCCGTAGCAAAAATCCAGCTCTCGAGTGACTTCGTCGATAAACCGCTGAAAAGTTTGGGCAGCGTTGCGAAGGCCAAAGGTCATGTGTTCAAATTCAAAGAGACCGAACGGTGTAGTTATCGCAGTCTTCGGAACATCGCTCGGATTAACTTTCAGTTGATTAAATGCCTTCACAAGATCGATCGTCGAAAACCCTCCGTATCAGAAGGACAATTTAGTAAAATGTCTTTAAAGGCCGAACGACACAAAAGCAAAACAACCTACTAGTAAAACGTCTGAAATTTAAAATAGTCATACTAGTAGAACGTCTGAAATGGAAAATGTCATGTTAGGCAAAAGGACTGGTACACTGATAAATAAAATAAATCAAAGATAAATTTAAAATATTATATATTTTTCTAAATAACAAAAATGTTTTCCTTTACCTAGTAACATTTATAAATGTTATAGATTAAAAAATAAATCTCGTGCTTCGAGAAAACCGATTTGAACATGCGCGCCGGTCTGCGTCTTGTACTTGTAGAAACGGAATAAGGTAGATATTTAATTAGCACTTGTTTACAAACTGCTCACGCAATTTGTAGCTTAGCAATCGTCTCCGAAAAGAATGCGCTTTACATGAGACACGCGTTTTAAGAAATTATAGGGGGAAATTTCATTTTCTTCCAATTTTTTTACTTCCCTTTTGTATTTTTCATCAAAAATACGGTCATTCTTCCTCCGTTTCTGCCCCTCAAATATTGTGCGTTTATATTTAAATTCTTGCCATTTGGCTTCTTTACGCAGTGCGTGAATATATAACGGTAAACCCTTTTTTTGTCCCACCCTAGCATTATAACGCCTGTTCCATCCCTCTAATGCATTATTGGTCCTGTGTCTTTGTTTAAAACAGGTGATATTCTTCGGATTGGTTTTAACAATCCACTGTTTATTAAAATACCCAATAAATTCAGAAATACAATCAGATTCTATTTGTACTGCTTCCTCAGCAATTTTAGCCCAAACTTCATGAATAAATGTTGATGGAAGCAGTGGAAGGTTGGCAGACAATCGTGTTATCTCTCTTCCCTGTTTCGTATTAGTTACAGTTAATTTATGAGATTTGCGCCATACCGCCTTGTTAAAATGATAGTAGCACCCTGTTAGTTCTGAATCGGGGAATACTATTTGAAAAGCATTGATCTGTGCAACCTCATAGTCACATTTGAAATGTTTTATGGTAATTCCGAAACGATACTTGATTATGGAAAACATTCGTTCGTAAGTTGATTGTGTTTTATTTGGTAACAACACAAAAACTATAGGTACAACATTGGTGGTCTCCTTACAACTGTCTATATCAACGTGAAATGAATATAATTGGTAGAATGGTATCGGAACCTTAAAAGTACCGTCTCCAAAATACCATACATCACCATTATTTAAATTCGCCATTGTTTGTTGAATAAATTTTGTAACAAAAACAAATATTTTGTCATTTTCCGTCCCATCCACACAATAAAGAAAGTCATTGGCTAATAATTCTGGTATTTCCACTTCACTTACATTTGAAAAATCAGTTTTTTGCACTTGCAAAAATTTTCGACGAGCTCGATATAATGTATCTTTTTTGGAGTCACTGCATGGCAAGATGTCGAGATTAGATTTTGCAAATTGATGTTCAAATATTTTCGTAATAGGAGTAAATTTGCGGCAACATTCCGTTTTACATTTATCCATTACATAATCGAATTCATTCTTTTCTTTTTGCCTTTTGCATGAATGTAAGCTTTCCCGGATGATTTCTGTTTTATGCGCGTTCAACGTCAATGAAGCACTGCACTCTTCTCTCTTTGAGCATCTCCAAAAACTCGTCCCATTCTTATTTTTAACACTATGGTTGTATCTATAACCATCTCGGAGTAAAACATTTTTGCCCTTTTGACTGGTTATAAAAATAAACTGATCCTTATTTTCTTCCATTTTATTTGCAAAAACGTTAATCAATTCTCCATATAACAATATATTGAAATTGTGAATTTGATAGACATGATTCGATTGTCATATTATTACATCTAAAACTGGCCAGTACTAGTTGATCTAGTACTGGCCAGTCCCATTTATAATAAGGAAAACAAAGGAGTATTTAATCTGGAGTAGAATACTTCAATAAATTCATACAATAATAATAAAATTTGTTATTTAGAAAAATATATAATATTTTAAATTTATCTTTGATTTATTTTGTTTATCAGTGTACCAGTCCTTTTGCCTAACATGACATTTTCCATTTCAGACGTTCTACTAGTATGACTATTTTAAATTTCAGACGTTTTACTAGTAGGTTGTTTTGCTTTTGTGTCGTTCGGCCTTTAAAGACATTTTACTAAATTGTCCTTCTGATACGGAGGGGTCGAAAAGATGTTGCATCCTGACAGCTGATGGGAAAAATCCTGTATATGCCGCACAGGGTATCTATCTGGAATTGTTCTAGCATTGAGTGCCCGGTAGTCGCCACAGGGTCTCCATCCGTCATCTTTTTTTCTAACAAGGTGAAGCGCTGAAGACCATGGACTCTCTGAACGCCTAGCAACACCGTTAGCTACCATGTCTTCAAACTCCTTCTTTGCAGCTTGTAGTCGGACAGGATCTAGACGTCGAGGTTTGCACGACACAGGTGGACCAGGAGTTGTTTTAATAAAGTGCATTGTGTTATGCTTATACGGAAGAGGCATACCTGCAGGTCTTGTAATTTCAGGATATTCTCGCAGAAGCTCGTGAAACTCCGAGTCACCTGTCACTGCTTTGATTGAGACAGTGTCTTCAGGTAATCCGGACGAAATAGCGCTTACCGATAAAGATGTTTTGTCATCAACTAGGCGTTGGTTCTTGCAATCTACTAAAAGACCATAATAACTTAAAAAGTCAATACCTATGATAGGCCTAAAACATCAGCAATAGTAAAAGTCCAAGTAAAGTTTCTCCTCAAGCCTAAGTCGAGTTGCAGCTGTGTTGGACCATAGGTATTTATGATAGAATTATTGGCTGCTGTCAGGGAAAACTTCAATTTGAAACAGGGCGTTTTGACGGCCGAACGCGGGAAAACGCACAGGTCAGATCCAGTGTCCACAAGGAACTGCATTTTCGATGCGCGGTCGGTAACAAATAGACGGCCTGTTGAAGTAGTAGGACAGTCGTTGGCCGCAACTTGCGACTGCCCTGGGAGTTTACCGCCTCGAATTTGCAGGGCTCTTTGCACTTGGCTGCTTTGACTCCGAAGTTATAGTGGTAAAAACAGAGCGGTGAGTTTGGTGGTGGTTGCTTAAGTGGTCGTGAGCGTGAGCGTGAGCGTGAGCGTTGGCGTTGGTGGTTATTTCGATTCCACTGAGATCGTGAAGAGCTTCCGCTGGAAACTTGTTCCGTCAGCTTCGCTACCTGTTTGGTTAGTTCACATACCTGTATAGCCAGGTCTTCATACGCTGATGAAGAAGACGAAGTCGCCGCTGCAGATGCACTAGACACTTGCGGGGTATTAGGGACAATCTCGTGAACTTTATCTGCAATGTCACATAACTTTTCAATAGGTAAATCAGTTTGGGTAGCGATAACTGCCTGAATATTTAGAGGGAGGCGGCTAGTCCAAATAGTGACTAAAAAATCCCAGGGAACACCTGGATCAGCTAGACTCTGCAGGTGGCGCAGGAACTGTGAGGGTTTCCTGTCCCCCAACTCCTCATGCATCAAAAGCTGTTTTAACTTCTTCTCCTGTGAAGCTGAAAGGCGTTTTATTAATTCCGATTTTAATTTTGTGTATTTGTCAGTTGCAGGTGGATTGGTTATTATGTCCTTGACTTCGGCAGCATACTGATGATCCAATTGAGAGACAATATAACAAAATTTGGTTTCATCCGTTGTAATTTTAGAAAGTATAAATTGACTCTCAACTTGAGCAAACCAAAGACCTGGCTCTTGTGGCCAGAAAGGCGGTACTCGTACACCCACGCGCAGTACTTCGTGGCCATAGTCACCATCATTAGCCATCTAAAATTTTTATTTAAGCACCAACAAAAAAAATATATCTAAAAATTTTTCGCTCACCACTCGGTGTAACCACAACTTTATAATAATAAATCTGGAAATTTCCGCTGCAATCCAATCAGAGGTTTTTCTTTTATTGTGTTCCGTAGGTCACCAAATATGGGAAAGGATGGTTAATATTATTTCCCAATAAAAATTAAGTAATTAACTACAATAAAATTCAAGTGTAAGCAACAGCCATGTAATATCAGAATAAAATATATTAATCATAAATGACATTGTCAAATAGACACTAAGTTTTTCTACCAGTGTAGCAACCTTTTTGCTTTCAGCTACCTATAATAAGGTACGCCACAAAGCCTACAACAGTACTACCCGTGCGCGATAAGTTGAGACCTGAGCGCGGTGACGTCACTGACAAGTACAGTTCAAACAAAAAATGTAACTAGCTTCCGCATGCGGCGGTATCTGCGAATTTTAGGTAGTCATCTTCCATAGTGAAATTATTTACAATATTAAGTTATTTTATAACAATAATTAATCGTAATTGTCAGACTATAGATTTATTATGTATCACTAAAAGTGAAAGCCGATAGGTGTTATATTAAATAAAAGATGCTTTTATGTATAGGTATTTATCAGATTATTTTCAACAATAATTTAGTCGTCATCATCATCCTCCTACCCTTATCATTCATATCACATAACTTTTCAGTAATTATTTAGTCGTCATCACTACTAATTATTGCTATTCCCTCTGGTAGTTGTTGAGGTTCGCTCTCACTTTCGCTATCTGAGCTGGTGGTGTCAGACTGCAAGTTAATAATTAATTGGGACTCAATGTCTTCTTGCAGGTGATCATCTTCCCAATACTTCTGTCTAAGCCTGTCAACATGGTTTATTTCCTTTTTCCAGTCACTCTCATTTATACTATTAATAGCATCACGTGTTAATTTTTCTATGTCTCTTTCTAGCTGGCTCACATTTTTATCGGCTACTCGTTGTTTGACCAAATTCCAAATGTACTCGATGGGATTGAGGTCACACATATAGGGAGGCAAACGAACAGCTTCGTGGCCATGCTCTTTTAAAAGATCATCAATAATATATTTTTTTGGAGGCTTATTTATGTACAATAGGTGATACATCTCGGATTTCGTCATTCGCTCGTCGAATTCAATGTTGTGGTCTAACAGCCATTGCTTTATTACCGCTTTCGTTGCTACACTTGTAGGTGGTTTTTCTACTTGTGTAGAGTGGTATGGTGCGTTATCTAGTACCACAATACTATTCGGCGGCAAGTTGGGGATCAGCTTCTCGATAAGCCATTTTTTAAAATTTGTTGTATCCATTTCGTGATGGTAGTCACCTGTGTTGCTTTTACATTTATAAAGCAACTCAGCCCCCTTCACGAAACCATTTTCTCCCCCTGCGTGAACAATCACCCATCTTTGCCCCGGACTGTGATTTTTTCTAATAGTAGCATCAGTACTATTTTGCCAGCATTTGCTAACTGTATAATGAGAGTGAATCTATGTTTCGTCAATATAAATGACTGGCCTTTTTGCCGAGCCCAAATCATCATTTTCTTTTAATCTTCTTAGATATCTCGCTCTCCACGCTCGAATGTCTGGTTTTTGAACGAGAAAGTGTCTCGCGTCTTTGCATTTTTTAAATTTGTATCCTAGTTTGTCCACTAGCACTCGTCTTAAATACGTTTTCTCCCCTTGAAAGTTAAGGTCTCTTTTAGCCAAACTGAGTATCTTATTCAAGGTAGGTATTTCCTTCCTGACCGTGTAGAAACTATCAACTATATTCCTCAAGGCACACATGTCAAAACTGTCTAATTGGATGCGGTTACTCTTAGGTCTACGTTTCTTGCCCGGTGTTGATAAATTCACATCACTTAGTGCCGAAGACGAACCTGGTGTTGGTGAAGCAGTTTGCAAGCGCTTAGCTTCAGTTTTGATCCTCATCAACGTCGCCTTGGAAACTCCCGTTGCCATGCAGGTTCTCTTGATTGCCTGGTCAACAGGTAAACAAAACTGCTGGTTTCGCTTTTCGTTTTCGAAAAACTCGAACACTTTCAGCACGAGATTTCTTTCTCCACTACGCAAAGCTTTACCCCTCATTACAATGCTTGTTATTAAAAAAATAATAACAATAAAACAGTCAAAAAACGTAACAGAAACTTTAACAATAAAAAAACGTAACAGGAGCAATAACAAATAAACTTAACACGGACTATTATAACAAAACTAACAACTTATTCGGAGCGCGTCGATACGTGACGTAAGCCAGTACGAAACTAATAGATAAAAAATGTGGCTTCAACTGTACACCGCGGGCGGCCGCGGGTAGGTGCGCGGGGATGGGGGAGGAGTGTCGCATTCCACGCGGGTCTCAACTTATCGCGCACGGATAGTATATACATTTAAACGAGATCAAAGTTAGCTGCCTAAAGAAATTCCGTAAGGAAAAAAACCTAACACCCCCCGGCACTCCGACCGGCACAGTGGTGATGGTGATACTTTGATTTCATAACTTTACATGCGGCGATACGGGCTTTAATAAACAATCAGCGCCATCTACTAGGAACTTGTGGAACTTCATATTACATCAAACATTACTGCATTAATAAAATAAATAAATAATTATAATTGCATGAGTTGATAAAAAAAAATTACCGCGGCAGTCTCCGAGTGCCACACGTCTTTTTTTTTATTTTTACATTTTTATGATGATTTCGTGGTGATAAACAAAAAAAGTTTAAAAATGTTATTTAAAATAAAACCTCATGGCTTTTGAATTTTTAATGGCCACTAGGGCATAGCAGAGAACCTATTCTACAGGCCATATCAATTTGGCGGGAGATGGACCAAACAACCTTTATATTTGTTAAGTATCTATAGAAATGGATATAGTTGGTTATTTGAAATTTTAAAGCATAATATTTTTGTTTGTTATGTTTTTAATGGAGTTCTATGCTTTCTCTTTGCCCATGTTCTGAAATACATACATACCATTAATATGTTACTCAAACAAAAATATATTTGACAGAAAAATGAATGTAAGCCCTGATGTCAACTTCGAAGAGTTGTCTCGTTCCACCGATGACTTCAACGGAGCGCAGTGCAAAGCTGTTTGTGTAGAAGCTGGTATGATTGCTCTACGTCGGTCAGCCACAGCAGTAACACATGAAGACTTCATGGACGCCATTCTTGAAGTCCAAGCTAAGAAGAAGGCCAACCTCAGCTATTATGCCTAGAAGACTTAAAAATCTGGTTGTCTTATCTATAAAGCGTATATTTGTATTGTATGTTTAAGTAAATTAAAATTTAAAAAAACGTGAATGTTATTTTATTCAAATATTTGATAGAGGCTTGACTTCCATGAATAAGTATACCATAAGAACGTGAGATATAGAAACTCTTATATGAGGGAAGACACCGGCAAGAGTCTAGTGATTACTTAGCATCGTGGAAATCATGAATAATTAGGTGAAATTTTCCAAAATCTTTCAGTTGCAGATTGAATTTTGACAATATATTAATTCGAAACGTAGCGAACTTAGAAATCACAGATTCACAAATAGGTTAGGTAATTCTATTCATAATATTCTCTGAATTATAACGAAGTTCGCTACGTGTTGAATGACACTTACACAAAGTTACTTCTAGACTGTAACTAAAACTTAGTTCCATCAAATTCCAGACTGTATGTGTTATCACTATGCCAATATTTCATCCAGATCCGTTGAGCCGCTTTACCGTGGTTGAGGAACCAACACCCATCCAGACATTCGAAATTTCACATATTAGTAAGATAAAATTTGCAAGTAACCCTCTAAGTCCTTACGTTTTGTTTGCTTTGTCCATCGTATGTTGTCTTACCCAGTGGTGTTGGATGAGATGGATTTGTGATGTAGTTTTATTTATGATTACTTTTTAGAGGGGATTATATTTTTGGATTTCTAAGTAGGTAGGTAGTTTATTTGTTAACCATTATCTATAATTTCATACATATACTTACCTCTCAATATCTCGACAGCCTAGCATGAGATGATTATTGGGAAGAAGAAAATATTTATGTTTACTGCAAGTTGTAGCTAACACTATGCTTGTAGTCGGACAGGATCTAGACGTCGAGGTTTGCACGACACAGGTGGACCAGGAGTTGTTTTAATAAAGTGCATTGTGTTATGCTTATACGGAAGAGGCATACCTGCAGGTCTTGTAATTTCAGGATATTCTCGCAGAAGCTCGTGAAACTCCGAGTCACCTGTCACTGCTTTGATTGAGACAGTGTCTTCAGGTAATCCGGACGAAATAGCGCTTACCGATAAAGATGTTTTGTCATCAACTAGGCGTTGGTTCTTGCAATCTACTAAAAGACCATAATAACTTAAAAAGTCAATACCTATGATAGGCCTAAAACATCAGCAATAGTAAAAGTCCAAGTAAAGTTTCTCCTCAAGCCTAAGTCGAGTTGCAGCTGTGTTGGACCATAGGTATTTATGATAGAATTATTGGCTGCTGTCAGGGAAAACTTCAATTTGAAACAGGGCGTTTTGACGGCCGAACGCGGGAAAACGCACAGGTCAGATCCAGTGTCCACAAGGAACTGCATTTTCGATGCGCGGTCGGTAACAAATAGACGGCCTGTTGAAGTAGTAGGACAGTCGTTGGCCGCAACTTGCGACTGCCCTGGGAGTTTACCGCCTCGAATTTGCAGGGCTCTTTGCACTTGGCTGCTTTGACTCCGAAGTTATAGTGGTAAAAACAGAGCGGTGAGTTTGGTGGTGGTTGCTTAAGTGGTCGTGAGCGTGAGCGTGAGCGTGAGCGTTGGCGTTGGTGGTTATTTCGATTCCACTGAGATCGTGAAGAGCTTCCGCTGGAAACTTGTTCCGTCAGCTTCGCTACCTGTTTGGTTAGTTCACATACCTGTATAGCCAGGTCTTCATACGCTGATGAAGAAGACGAAGTCGCCGCTGCAGATGCACTAGACACTTGCGGGGTATTAGGGACAATCTCGTGAACTTTATCTGCAATGTCACATAACTTTTCAATAGGTAAATCAGTTTGGGTAGCGATAACTGCCTGAATATTTAGAGGGAGGCGGCTAGTCCAAATAGTGACTAAAAAATCCCAGGGAACACCTGGATCAGCTAGACTCTGCAGGTGGCGCAGGAACTGTGAGGGTTTCCTGTCCCCCAACTCCTCATGCATCAAAAGCTGTTTTAACTTCTTCTCCTGTGAAGCTGAAAGGCGTTTTATTAATTCCGATTTTAATTTTGTGTATTTGTCAGTTGCAGGTGGATTGGTTATTATGTCCTTGACTTCGGCAGCATACTGATGATCCAATTGAGAGACAATATAACAAAATTTGGTTTCATCCGTTGTAATTTTAGAAAGTATAAATTGACTCTCAACTTGAGCAAACCAAAGACCTGGCTCTTGTGGCCAGAAAGGCGGTACTCGTACACCCACGCGCAGTACTTCGTGGCCATAGTCACCATCATTAGCCATCTAAAATTTTTATTTAAGCACCAACAAAAAAAATATATCTAAAAATTTTTCGCTCACCACTCGGTGTAACCACAACTTTATAATAATAAATCTGGAAATTTCCGCTGCAATCCAATCAGAGGTTTTTCTTTTATTGTGTTCCGTAGGTCACCAAATATGGGAAAGGATGGTTAATATTATTTCCCAATAAAAATTAAGTAATTAACTACAATAAAATTCAAGTGTAAGCAACAGCCATGTAATATCAGAATAAAATATATTAATCATAAATGACATTGTCAAATAGACACTAAGTTTTTCTACCAGTGTAGCAACCTTTTTGCTTTCAGCTACCTATAATAAGGTACGCCACAAAGCCTACAACAGTACTACCCGTGCGCGATAAGTTGAGACCTGAGCGCGGTGACGTCACTGACAAGTACAGTTCAAACAAAAAATGTAACTAGCTTCCGCATGCGGCGGTATCTGCGAATTTTAGGTAGTCATCTTCCATAGTGAAATTATTTACAATATTAAGTTATTTTATAACAATAATTAATCGTAATTGTCAGACTATAGATTTATTATGTATCACTAAAAGTGAAAGCCGATAGGTGTTATATTAAATAAAAGATGCTTTTATGTATAGGTATTTATCAGATTATTTTCAACAATAATTTAGTCGTCATCATCATCCTCCTACCCTTATCATTCATATCACATAACTTTTCAGTAATTATTTAGTCGTCATCACTACTAATTATTGCTATTCCCTCTGGTAGTTGTTGAGGTTCGCTCTCACTTTCGCTATCTGAGCTGGTGGTGTCAGACTGCAAGTTAATAATTAATTGGGACTCAATGTCTTCTTGCAGGTGATCATCTTCCCAATACTTCTGTCTAAGCCTGTCAACATGGTTTATTTCCTTTTTCCAGTCACTCTCATTTATACTATTAATAGCATCACGTGTTAATTTTTCTATGTCTCTTTCTAGCTGGCTCACATTTTTATCGGCTACTCGTTGTTTGACCAAATTCCAAATGTACTCGATGGGATTGAGGTCACACATATAGGGAGGCAAACGAACAGCTTCGTGGCCATGCTCTTTTAAAAGATCATCAATAATATATTTTTTTGGAGGCTTATTTATGTACAATAGGTGATACATCTCGGATTTCGTCATTCGCTCGTCGAATTCAATGTTGTGGTCTAACAGCCATTGCTTTATTACCGCTTTCGTTGCTACACTTGTAGGTGGTTTTTCTACTTGTGTAGAGTGGTATGGTGCGTTATCTAGTACCACAATACTATTCGGCGGCAAGTTGGGGATCAGCTTCTCGATAAGCCATTTTTTAAAATTTGTTGTATCCATTTCGTGATGGTAGTCACCTGTGTTGCTTTTACATTTATAAAGCAACTCAGCCCCCTTCACGAAACCATTTTCTCCCCCTGCGTGAACAATCACCCATCTTTGCCCCGGACTGTGATTTTTTCTAATAGTAGCATCAGTACTATTTTGCCAGCATTTGCTAACTGTATAATGAGAGTGAATCTATGTTTCGTCAATATAAATGACTGGCCTTTTTGCCGAGCCCAAATCATCATTTTCTTTTAATCTTCTTAGATATCTCGCTCTCCACGCTCGAATGTCTGGTTTTTGAACGAGAAAGTGTCTCGCGTCTTTGCATTTTTTAAATTTGTATCCTAGTTTGTCCACTAGCACTCGTCTTAAATACGTTTTCTCCCCTTGAAAGTTAAGGTCTCTTTTAGCCAAACTGAGTATCTTATTCAAGGTAGGTATTTCCTTCCTGACCGTGTAGAAACTATCAACTATATTCCTCAAGGCACACATGTCAAAACTGTCTAATTGGATGCGGTTACTCTTAGGTCTACGTTTCTTGCCCGGTGTTGATAAATTCACATCACTTAGTGCCGAAGACGAACCTGGTGTTGGTGAAGCAGTTTGCAAGCGCTTAGCTTCAGTTTTGATCCTCATCAACGTCGCCTTGGAAACTCCCGTTGCCATGCAGGTTCTCTTGATTGCCTGGTCAACAGGTAAACAAAACTGCTGGTTTCGCTTTTCGTTTTCGAAAAACTCGAACACTTTCAGCACGAGATTTCTTTCTCCACTACGCAAAGCTTTACCCCTCATTACAATGCTTGTTATTAAAAAAATAATAACAATAAAACAGTCAAAAAACGTAACAGAAACTTTAACAATAAAAAAACGTAACAGGAGCAATAACAAATAAACTTAACACGGACTATTATAACAAAACTAACAACTTATTCGGAGCGCGTCGATACGTGACGTAAGCCAGTACGAAACTAATAGATAAAAAATGTGGCTTCAACTGTACACCGCGGGCGGCCGCGGGTAGGTGCGCGGGGATGGGGGAGGAGTGTCGCATTCCACGCGGGTCTCAACTTATCGCGCACGGATAGTATATACATTTAAACGAGATCAAAGTTAGCTGCCTAAAGAAATTCCGTAAGGAAAAAAACCTAACACCCCCCGGCACTCCGACCGGCACAGTGGTGATGGTGATACTTTGATTTCATAACTTTACATGCGGCGATACGGGCTTTAATAAACAATCAGCGCCATCTACTAGGAACTTGTGGAACTTCATATTACATCAAACATTACTGCATTAATAAAATAAATAAATAATTATAATTGCATGAGTTGATAAAAAAAAATTACCGCGGCAGTCTCCGAGTGCCACACGTCTTTTTTTTTATTTTTACATTTTTATGATGATTTCGTGGTGATAAACAAAAAAAGTTTAAAAATGTTATTTAAAATAAAACCTCATGGCTTTTGAATTTTTAATGGCCACTAGGGCATAGCAGAGAACCTATTCTACAGGCCATATCAATTTGGCGGGAGATGGACCAAACAACCTTTATATTTGTTAAGTATCTATAGAAATGGATATAGTTGGTTATTTGAAATTTTAAAGCATAATATTTTTGTTTGTTATGTTTTTAATGGAGTTCTATGCTTTCTCTTTGCCCATGTTCTGAAATACATACATACCATTAATATGTTACTCAAACAAAAATATATTTGACAGAAAAATGAATGTAAGCCCTGATGTCAACTTCGAAGAGTTGTCTCGTTCCACCGATGACTTCAACGGAGCGCAGTGCAAAGCTGTTTGTGTAGAAGCTGGTATGATTGCTCTACGTCGGTCAGCCACAGCAGTAACACATGAAGACTTCATGGACGCCATTCTTGAAGTCCAAGCTAAGAAGAAGGCCAACCTCAGCTATTATGCCTAGAAGACTTAAAAATCTGGTTGTCTTATCTATAAAGCGTATATTTGTATTGTATGTTTAAGTAAATTAAAATTTAAAAAAACGTGAATGTTATTTTATTCAAATATTTGATAGAGGCTTGACTTCCATGAATAAGTATACCATAAGAACGTGAGATATAGAAACTCTTATATGAGGGAAGACACCGGCAAGAGTCTAGTGATTACTTAGCATCGTGGAAATCATGAATAATTAGGTGAAATTTTCCAAAATCTTTCAGTTGCAGATTGAATTTTGACAATATATTAATTCGAAACGTAGCGAACTTAGAAATCACAGATTCACAAATAGGTTAGGTAATTCTATTCATAATATTCTCTGAATTATAACGAAGTTCGCTACGTGTTGAATGACACTTACACAAAGTTACTTCTAGACTGTAACTAAAACTTAGTTCCATCAAATTCCAGACTGTATGTGTTATCACTATGCCAATATTTCATCCAGATCCGTTGAGCCGCTTTACCGTGGTTGAGGAACCAACACCCATCCAGACATTCGAAATTTCACATATTAGTAAGATAAAATTTGCAAGTAACCCTCTAAGTCCTTACGTTTTGTTTGCTTTGTCCATCGTATGTTGTCTTACCCAGTGGTGTTGGATGAGATGGATTTGTGATGTAGTTTTATTTATGATTACTTTTTAGAGGGGATTATATTTTTGGATTTCTAAGTAGGTAGGTAGTTTATTTGTTAACCATTATCTATAATTTCATACATATACTTACCTCTCAATATCTCGACAGCCTAGCATGAGATGATTATTGGGAAGAAGAAAATATTTATGTTTACTGCAAGTTGTAGCTGTTTCTTTAGTGCTTGAGCCGACATCAGTTTAGTAACATTTAAACACACGGTCACATTTTGATTCATTCAAATACTTAGCGTTACATTTCAATCGCTGTACAATACAATTACAATTCTTGCTACACATATAACTCCCACAAGACCTCTTTTGTTTTTGAGATCGTGTTTTTTTTTTCAACGTGAAGTGCATCTAATTCAGCGAAACAGTGAGGATGTTTCTAATCTAAGCTACCTTGTTTGAGCATGACGCTGAAAGAAAGGTAGGTATCTAGTCGTGGGGTATTTTATAATAAAAACCGTTTTATTTATCTCAACTTCAAGTATATGTAGATATACCTATGTACCAACAAAACTAGAGTATGATTTTAACCATCCAATAAAATAATAAATCCTATAGGTATGTCAGGGTCTGAATGGCTAGCTACAGACCTTCATGCTAGTAAAATCTGACGCCAAATATAAGGTAGGTACCTCTCCGGCGGCGTTGTTCCGGCAATATTTTATGAAGAGCCAGTTCTCTCCTAGGTCCGCGTGCTTTCGTCTTTGACCTCATCTTCACTTACCATATCGGTCATCATCGGTTCTGCCGTGTAATTCTGTAAGACTTCATCCTAAACTTTGCATCTGAATCCGCAGTGAGTTCCTTGTTTGGCATTCTATAACTCGGGTTGTTTATTCGAATTTACTCTAGCGCTATTCTTGCGAGCGTGATTGCGGGTTGAACTATAGGTATTGACTGCGAGATTTTGATAATAAAGTATGATTGAGATACCTACCGTATAAAGTGACATTCTAATAAGGTAAATCCGACGTCACTATGACGCTCACTTCGCACTCGAACCCGATTCAAAGTGTCAAATTAAAAGCACCTATACGAGTGAAAGTAGAAGAAAACATAGCGTTCAAATAAAGTTTTTAAAGTGAATAAGTGCCTACCTACTTAAGCGATGACGATGGCAAGAATGATTTTGTTTAAATCTTTATTAGAAGAAGCTCATGCTTTGGATAAATTAGAAAAGCGTAGACAATCCACAAAAAAACGAAGTTTATCGTTATTAACCACAGAGATGACGACTATGTGAGCGTGTACAGATTGTCAAAGGAGCTAATAGACCAACTGGACTATGAGTTACTGCATAAAGCCCACAAAACGTCGAGGCAAAGGACTTTCAACTCGTGTACGGCGAAGCAAAAAGGAGAGTTATGATTTTGACGTGTATGTATTTATGTGGGTATGGATGTTCATCTGTTACCTCAGAACTTCTAAACTACTAATCATAATAACTGGACAAGTGTTGTTGGAAGCTTCTTCACTGTCCGCTGGTTATAGGCCACATAAAGTTATGTTAAATTGACTACAGCGCCCTCTAGGGGACTTAAAGAGAAGAACTAAAAAAAATGTTTTTCGGTTTTGTGTGGGGTATGGTATGGGTGATTACATTAAGAAGCATGTTTTCAGAACCGATAAATTATATGCTAATAATTTTTTTACCGTATACGTGCTTACATAACAGATTACCTACCGGTACGGAAAAAACCTGTGCGGGTCCTTCCTGTTCCTTTATGAAAGCACTCTTATGTATCAAGTGAAATAACTTCATCAGCATATTTCTAATATAATTTATTTTTAAATCCTCAGACACCTGAAAACTCGCTCTAAAAAGTAGGAAACAAGTAATAGTTAAATATTTATGTATTACGTCATATTGATTGATTTGTTTAAAGGATAGCCGTGGTCGTATGCCACCTTTTATAGCAAAAGAGATAAATTTTAATTATAAAATAACATCGAAATGGCATACGATCACGGCACGGTTACCCTTTCAACATATCTCTTAATATGACGTAATACATAAATATATCAGTGGAGACTTTTACTTAATTCCGACTTTTTAGAGCATGCTTTTAGGAAGTAAGTAAAAAACTACTACTTAGTCGGGATTTAGTTTTTAAACTTATTTTTCTACAAGTATAAGTTAATTTGATATGAATAAGTATTGACACATTTTATAGGTATAAGATTTGTAACCAAGCACACCAAATTATAGTACTTAATGAGTATTCCCTATAAGTGGTTTCCCTGCTACCTAGGTACCTATGTTTACGTGTTTAGTCTAAGGACCCTGTACCTATAGTTATAATGCTGGTGTTCTATTGAGCGTGAAAACAACCAAATTGGTCCCTATTTTGTTTTGTCTAGATTAAGTAAGTAGGTATTAATTTTTTTTATTCACTTATTGTCTCAGTTATTATGCACCTTGTCATTCTTGACTAATGGCAGTTATGTCCTTATGATTATTAAAGAAATCATAAGGACATATTTATCGCAACCATCAGCATCTCCTTGCATAAATGAAGTAGTGGAAGGTTCCCTCAAAATATGCAAGAAAGACAAATGTTAAAGAAAGGTTAGTAGGTATAAGTATTTTAATGTAAATTTTGCCCTTTGATTTTACATTTTATGTGATAGTTAGTGGTTACTGTAAATTAATGGTTCTACAAAAAGTTTGGCTTTCCAGCAGCTCTTGGGTGGATTGATGGCACTCTGTTGGTATTGAAAAAACCAGCAGAGAACGAAGAACGCTTCTACTGCCGCAAAGGCTACCGTACAAGAAATGTACAATTGGTAAAATGGTTTTCAATATTGTAATCGATCATCATTAATTATTTAATAAGTCTTTTTAACCCTTTCACCGCCACGGTCGGATATAACCGATAAATATTTTCGAGTCCATTCCGCCAAGGTCAAACGCCAACTTTAATCAAGAAATTTACAATTTTCTACACTTGATTCTCTTACTTAGAAAACCTTAAAATTAAGTCAAAAGTTAGATAAATTACTGATTTTATTATTAGCAAATTGCATTGATGTCCAGCGCCTTTGTCGGATATAACCGACCATAGGGATGATTCGGGACATAAGCAAAGATTTACTGAAACAAAAATCCACTTAATTAAAAATATTTCTGTTTAAACTGACTATTTTTTAACAAATAAATTAAAAGAATTGAAGAAATTCTTACTGTAGAAAAATATGTTTAATATCATTGAAAATAAGTAGGTATAAAAATGTCAGTGACTGAGTTGATGATTCCCATCCCTAGCGTGCATGTTAAGAAACGAATTTTGCTAGTACACCAAAGTCAAAGTTAAAGCCACCACGGGCGGAAATAGACGACCGCTTCTGACGTCGTATGCGGGTGCCGGCTTGTAGATTTTCCATTAGTGTTATGCTTACGCATTAGTGATTATGTTCGTGTTATCGATACAAATATTCATCTTTGCACATCATCATTGTGCAGAAATCCATAAATCTTTCAAAACCTTTTAAACGATTTTTGTTTCGTTTGGTTACCGATATTCATACCATCAGAAATTTAATATAAAAGTCCCTCTTTCTATCTATTTGTCTGTTACCTCTTCAAGCTTAAACAGCTGAAACTATTAAGATTGAATTTGAAGCGTGCGAAGCTGGGACGGGTATATAGATCTACCATTGAACATCCCTATTTGTTGCAAGTATTTATTTTTAGATTTACTGTGCTTGGCGCTGGGCGCACGACAACTGATGTAAGAGTGTGGCGGGTAAAGGGTTAATATATATTTTTTTCAGATTACAGATCTAAATATTTTACATGTGGTTCCAACATATGGTGGAGCTACTCAAGATAGTTTCATTTTTAACTATGGTGCTATAAAGACCCACTTAGAGGGTGAAACACAAATGCCGGTGAAGAAGTTGTTTTGCTTTCTTAGTTAATCCTACCCTCCCATACTTCAGAAAATTAATCTAATTACTGGGTATAAAGACTACATAGTTGTTTGATTTTGTTTCGGGATATGTTCGCGCACCTACCTTATGACACCAATCAGTGGTAGGTACTGAAGATAATACCCCAGTAATTTTACAATGACCTTCATTTAACTGCTCACAATTCAGTTGACAGGGCAATTGGCCTTCTAAATTTAGGTGCTTGTTAGCACATAGAGTGCTCAAAATAAATATCTGCAATCGCAAAGGAATGCCAGCATTCACAATCTCAGAAGAAGAATAATTAGAAGAGCTGAAATTCAAAACGGAGACAATTTAGGGGTTTGCCATCTAACACCGATTTAGGTCTAGGGCAATTGCATAGGCGAAATATAATAAATAGGCATTGGCATTCACTTCATAATTAATTGATTGATGGTGTCGTTTATTGTAGGTATTGTGGTGTGTGAGGTGGATCTTTCAATAAGACTATGCTAGTACTTGTTAATCTTTATTTACGGCGTCTGCTAATGCTTGCAGCCCTTTCCCGACTGCAGCCACAGCTTCAGCTAATATTCTATCGCGCTCTGTACTCTTCTCAAGAAAGGCCTGCAAGATCTGTGCATACAATCTTTGTAACTCCAGCTGCTGTTCTGCCACCCTCAGAAATCTCTCGGTGGTGGTGGAAACATCTGTTCGCTGTTGTGATGGTGGAGGAGCAGCAACTGAAGATGTGTGACTTGCTGAAAAGAGAACATCTCCTATTACCACAATGTTTTAATAAAAACTTCTAAATAAATAGGAGCTTTTCAATGTCATTTGTTCAAATGAAGTTATTTTTAGTTTGTACTCACACACAGAACCACCTTGACTACCACAAACTGTCCTAGGGAGGTGAGGATGTGCATCTCCTTTAGAAACATTTTCTCCACCTAATATAGCTACAACTCTTTCTTCAAGCTCTGACAGCTCCACTTCATCCTCCACCCCACCACCAGTCCTTTGCCTAGCAGCAGAGCGTGCAGCAAATTTTTTTTTAATGGCACCTTTTTTGTCAGCCCAGTACTAGAATCAGACATTTAGTTAAAGAAATTATAAAAATTGCTGTTAATAAATAGGTACACATGTACCTAAATGTTTTTCCGACACATGTTTTTCAAACTACATTAAAATCTCCATTTGCTTATTATTAATAGTCAAGAATTACTTTAAGGAATGTTAAGTAGTTCTACCATGTAAAAAAGCACTGCTAACCTTAATCCACTGTTTATATGTTTTGTAAGTGCCACCCATACTATTAAGGCGCACGGTTAGTTCCTCCCATGCGCGTCGGCTTCGCTCTCTGGCAAGTGGCGTTCTCAAGAAACTCTGCGCAATGCCAGGGTTTCTTTCCATGAACTCCAGCAGACTTTCAAGTTGAGCCGACGATGGATGAGATGAACGGGTCTCATTTGGACTGAAACATTATTGTTAGATTAGAAAACAAAATAAACACTTTTTTTATTGATATTATTTTTTTTTAGAACTTTACAACCAGAAATATAAACTTACTGCATGATTATTTCACAATTGTTATCGGCACGATCAAAATACAAAAAAAAATGACGTAAACAAAACAAATGCAACGCAGTAAATGAAAATATTGTCCACAGTAAAGTCAGTGGATTTTTTATAGTTTTTTTTGGTAGGTAATCAACGTACTGTAATATCCGAACAACAACTCTCATCTCACTTCGCTATTCGACCTTGACTTTACATGCATCAAGCAAGCAAGGTGCATTGCGAAGTGAAGTGAGCTCCGAAGCGACCACAGAGTACATTACTTATAGAAGTGACTATTAAACTTACCACACTCAACAAAATGTAAGTCGAGATTTATCGGTTTTTTATTTTACCAATTTTTGACACAGAGTTTTAGCTGTTATGACGTTTAAAATAAAATTTCTTTTTTTTAAGGAATTTGAGACACAAAAACGAAAAATTCTCAATTCGTGCCGTGAAGAATCTATGCTCACCTTACGAAAAAAATGACTGACAGACAATACCATTATAATAGATGCTGAAGCCTTTTCTTATTATGATCTTCTTATCCTATCTTATAACTGCCCCGGCACGTAACTTGGCCAGAATCGTAAGATGCGCAGAAGTCGATTTTTAGATTAATTAATTACTTTCCTGAACCTCTAAGTTGTCTTTACTATGAGATAAAAATAAAACAAATACACACTTTGAAATTTTTTATTTCTTGTTTTATAATATTCAGAACACATTTTTTGATAAACATTATTTTCTTCTATATCGCTTCACAAAAATTGGTAAATATATCGGTAAATATAGTGTAGCACTACTTACGGGTCCTATTGTATTGAGGCACACAAAATTTTTCCGCGGCCATTTTGTAAATCGAAGTACCAAATAACAAGCAGGGATCTAATTGCAGCGCAGTTTCCGAAGTCCAAGAGCTTAGCCGCGTCAATATGTTAGGAGGGTTCAGCAGGGTCCAGGTCGTAGCGGGTGGTTGTGGGTAAAAAATGGAAATCCAAGGCATAAAAGACGAAAGCAACATTCAGAAACGCGTAAGCAGAAACGAATGAAAAAAAATATAACGGCAGAAATGAACGAGTTGGTAAGGTGATTGAATCAATCAGTGATTGATTGAAAATAAGATTAAACCATAGAATGATAGAGACTCTGTCTATGCTCTTATTTTCTAAATTATAATGACTTTGTTTTAAAAATTCTCTAAACCAAAAAAAATGTATTTTATGTAAATTAATAATATAAATAAAGTAAAAGATAATTCTTTCATACATTGTAACTTTGCAAACAACGCCATCTATAGATTTGTTTGGTGACCAGATTCTGAGTGAAAACACCGTGGATTGGTTCGCCAGTCGACCTTTGCCTCACGCACTGTGTTTACTATACGTTCGCTCCCGTGTACACTTACATGCATCAATATTGTACTTACCTCTTGTTGTAGTTTCGTTATAGTTAAGTTTTTGTTTTCATATTGTTAAGTTTTTATTAATTAATTGAGTAGAGCAGTGTTTTAGTTTTAATTGAGTAGAGTTTAATACTATGCCACGTACATACGTCATTTTACGTCGACAAGCCAGAAAAATGGTTTGCAACGTCTACTGCTCCACGGAAAAAGATGCGACAACGGAAGAAGATGCAGTGAAAAGAACAGCTGATGCCACTAAAACCCCAATAAGAACGGTTAGAATTGGCAAAAATTCAGAATTGCTTGCCGTTTTTAGGACTCCTGGTAAAAAAAGAAATACAAAAAAACCTACCACTGATGTAGATACATTTGATCAGTCCGTTATAAGAACCTGTGTACGTAACTTCCACAACACAAATAAAGAGCTACCCACCGAAGTAAAACTGCAAAAAAAGTTAAAGGAAGACATCAATTTTATGATATACTAGCTGACCCGGAAAACGTTGTTTTGCCATATAAATAAAAAAAAAAAAAACAAAATAAATGTTGGCCGATTCTCATAGATACCGGATAAGCACAAAAAATTTCATCAAAATCGGTCAAGCCGTTTCGGAGGAGTATGGCAACGAAAACTGTGACACGAGAATTTTATATATTAGATTATTCAGACGGGTTGTGTTTTTTCAGTTCAGTTCTCACGGAGTCCACGGGCATTAAGTGCTACACGCTTTAATTAATATAAATGCTACATTGTAATAAAATGTTTAATGACAATTTGAATGTTAATTATATAATTTGATTTTTGAGTTTTGTATTTTATTTATTATCTATCTAATTGATTGCTTTTCCTGGTTAAAAGATTGTTTTTAAGCTTTATCAATGTTATTCAAATAAAAGTGACCAAGACCATATATTGATGCACGTGAGTGTACATGCGCAAACTTTCCCCCACTACGCCATAACGTGGCCAACTTATCTGCCGAGAACTGTACAAGATTCGCCCCCCTAAAGCCAAGCCATGAATCCTTCTGCAACATTGGTGGTAGATCTAAATAATTTGTTAGAGGATGCTTACAAAATGGACTGGCACAAATTTGTAAATGCTGAGACTGTAGATTCAATGTTGGATATTTTTAATTCTTTACTGACTCAGTTTTATGACCGCCATGCTCCCATAAGACCTGTGAAAATCAAAAATCTTCCTGCTCCTTGGCTTTCTGATGAAATTACATTGCTCATGAAGAACCGTAACCGAGCACGTTTGCGCAATAAAAAGAAACCCAACGACACTAACTGTGACATATACCTAAAATCGCTGTATTACTATGACGTGTAGGGATGCACAACGACGCCATATTCACGAATCAGTCACAAATGAAAAATCAGCTAAAGTCTGGAGATTCTTAAAGACTTTGGGTGTAGGAAAGGCTAAAAATAACGATGTCCCAAAACATATTGATATAAACCTTTTAAATAGTCATTTCTTTTCTGCTAGTCTTATGAACGCCCAGATTGATTCTTCTACATTAAATCACATTTCATCTTAGCCTACACCTAGTTATATTCCTTTCACTTTATTAAAATTCTCTGAATGTGATGTTAGGAAAGTAATAAACTCCATTAACTCAAATGCAGTAGACTGTGATGGTATAAGTGCCAAATACAAAACTGCAACGTCCGCACCATACGCGCGTTCGATACAGACGTTCGGAATGCGCCAAGCGCCGCGTATGATACTCGCGTACGGTACTAAAAATGTTATGAAAGTTTGTATGTTTGAATACTTAGTAGGTGTTATATAAATCTATGGTGACATCGTAGTCATGGCTGAGACCCTGCAGGACCTGCGTAAAATGCTCAATGACCTCAGTGGAGCCTCGCACCGGGTGGGTCTTAAAATGAACATGGATAAGACGAAGATCATGTCGAACGTCCATGTTGCACCTGCTCCTGTGGTAGTTGGAGGCGTCACGCTCGAAGTTGTCGACGATTATCTATACCTAGGACATAAAATCCAGTAAGGTAGGTCCAACTTTGAGAAAGAGGTCAATCGTCGAATCCAACTCGACTAAGCAGCGTTCGGGAAGCTCCGTAAAATCTTCTCGTCCAAAATAGCGCAGTGTCTGAAGACAAAGTGACACTGAGACGTGGTCGCGTAACTCTGGGCCTTATAAGAAAGCTTAAAGTCGCTCAGCGGGCAATGGAAAGGGCTGTGCTCGGAGCCCTGCAAGATCGAATCAGGAAAGAGGAGATTCGCAGGCGATCCAAAGTCACCGACATAGCCAGAAGGATTGCAAAGGCTGTCGCCAACCACTTCTTAGTATCCGTGGATGCGAATATTATGTCGCATGCAGGCAAACCACCTCTTAATGTATGTGGATGCAATATACGTACCTGCACACGAGGTGCACACGTATCTGACTGTCTGAATCTGAATCGAGTACATACACTCGTCGCTGCCATTAAACAGTGGTCTTCTAAATAGGAGCTAAACTCCTTCAGTGGCCTCCAACCGCCCCTTATAGCCACCCCAGTCCACACAACCGATCTGAATCTAATATTTGGGTATACGTTAACTGACAAGACAGTTCTCTGATCTCATTATACACACACACAATAAATAATATGATTAGTGATTAAACGAACTTACCTGTTAATAATAATAATAATAATAATAATAAAATCAATTTATTTTCTCATCACAATAATGTTTACATATAGGCAATTAATCTATTATAATATTTTTATTTACAATATTGTTATTGTGTGAGACTGGTGCCTAAGCTAGGCTCGAAGCCTGTGTTGCTGGACACCAGGTCTCCATTAAGTAAGTACATTTCAAAATTTCGTTTATAGGCGCTTATAATTTAAATTAGTTTTACATTAAGAGTTACATATAGCTTTAGAGAATTTTATCAAAAAAGAAAATGAAAAGTTAGTGTTACAATCATTACACTGTATAGGTAGTTTTATTATATATACATATATATCAATGTTTACAATATTAGGTATATTTATAGCTACTACTTTGGGTGTGTGCTTTGTGTACATGAGTGTAAGTTCGTGTGAGTGTGTATGTGTGTGAGAGTGTGTGTGTGTCTATAGAAAGTTATACATATATTTTAATACCTTTATTGGAAAAAGTTCCTTTATTTTGTGTTTTCATTTTAAACAAGACGGCCGAAGATAGCTTCAGTGCTATCATAATTCAGTGTCTGTAACCATTCCGTTAGTTTCAGCTTGACCGTAGCTTTTGACATGGGGAATATGTTTAACTTTTTATTAATTCTGTTGTAGAGGAAGCCGCCCAACTGGCAAAAGAATCGGTTTGAGAATTTCGTTTTGATCGTAGTGCATTGGAGATTTACGGGATTATATCTTCTTTTCCCACTAGTTAGGGATGGGTCATATTTAAGTTGTTTGTGTTGTTTGAGAACAGTCTCCAAAACAAACAGCTGACGCACGGTTAAAACTTTACTTTCTTCATATAACTGTGCCGTGGGATAACGATAGGGTCGAAATGAAGATACCTTGAGAAGGGCTCTTTGCGTTCTCTCCATTTCTAGTAACAAGGTTTTTGGCGCACCGCCCCAAGACGTTATGCAATAAGAAATTATAGACTGGGCAAGCGCAAAGTAGACTAATTTAATTTTTTTTGGATCAAGTACGTGCCTAAGAGTTTTGAAAACGTACATTAGTTTTCTCAGCCGACTGTTGAGGGAGTTTATGTGCTCGGCAAATCGTAAGGTGCTGTCAATGATTATACCTAAGTATCTGACGCTCTGTTTTTTACACAGACTTAGGCAGTTACACGAAGAAGTATTTAGTTCGGAACATGAATGGGCTACTATTTTATGCTGAGTGTCTTCCTTTAAATGATTATTTTGTAATGAAAATGTGATATAATTAGTTTTTTCCGTGTTTAAAGTTAGCAAATTACTTTTCAGCCAGCTTGACACCAGATTTAAGCCTGATTGAGCGTTTGCGTATACCGTTGTCCAATCATCGGCACTAAATAAAAGGACAGTGTCGTCCGCAAAGGAAATCACTTTGCCACCTTGTAAAGTGAGCATACCCAGGTCATTTATGTATATAAGGAATAATGTCGGTCCTAGCACACTGCCCTGGGGGGTACCGTAATTAATGTTGCGGTCAGTACTTATGTCGTTACCTATCTTGACTCTCTGGGTACGCTCACTTAGATAATCTTGGAAAAGGCTTAGAGTGGTTCCTCTTATTGCTATTTTTTCCATTTTTTGGACAAGGATCGGGACAGAAACTGTGTCGAATGCCTTAGCCAGATCTAGAAACACTCCCAGCACCTTTTTTCGCTTGTCCATATTAGTAACTACGTAATTTACCAGATCATGAACAGCGTCAGAGGTCGATTTGCCAGTTCGAAAACCGTATTGCGTCGGTGAAAGTATGTTTTGTTTCTCTAAGTATTTAGTAAGTCTGCTATTCATGATGCGTTCTAGTATTTTTGAAAGTGCTGGGAGTATAGCTATCGGCCTGTAGTTTCCGACACAGCTCCTGTCACCACTTTTGTAGATAGGATAGATAATAGCCTTTTTGAATGCGTTAGGAAATTTGCCTGTAGAGAGAGAAAGGTTGCAGATGTATGTTATGGGAGGAACTATTGAGGCTTCATGTCTTTTTAATAGGTTGCAAGAGATTCTATCCCATCCCACAGCACAGTCACTACGGAGTGACCGAATTAATGTTGCAACTTCAGTCTCGTCAGTTGGTAGCATAACCATGGACTGTGATAAACTGTATGGGAAGGTTTTCTGAGGCAATTGTTCTTTACCACATACGACTTGTTGCGCCAATTTTTTACCAATTTCGGCAAAATAATCGTTTACCTTATTTATATTATTATCATTCGCAACTATTAAATGAAACGATGTATTTTCCTTCTGTTTACTTCTGTATGAAATACTATTTATAGCTGACCATAATCGTTTAGGGTTATTACCGGCATTTAGAATTTCTTTTTTATCATAGTCATTTTTAATTTTCTTTAATAATTTATTACAGAAGTTCCTGTATCTGCTGAATGTTATTTTAAGAATATTATTATTAGGATCTTTTTTCACTTTTTTGTGCAGTCTGTCTCTGTGTCGTATACATCGTAATAGTCCAGGCGATATCCAAGGCTTCAATATTAGTTTGCGGTTTGGAACTTTAACAGTTTTAGAATTGATATCAATAGCACGTTGAATTAAATTAATCAGGGTGTCTGCTGCTATATTAGGGTCCTGCGTATTATATACTTTACTATAATTTAACTTTCTCAGGTCACTTTCTAAGTTTTCTTGGTCAACGCGAACGGTTAATTTTTTAGGGATTATTTTGGCGGATGTTTTTTTTAAAAATATCAGAACTGTTTCGTGGTCTGTTAAAGCCGAGTGTGCAACACAGGTGTAAACAGACAATTGACTCTTTAAAATGACATGATCAAGACATGCATTCAATCGAGTTGGTAGCGTGTGTGCAGGTAACAAACCATGTAAAGCCAATAAGTTTAAATAATTGCTTTTAGCCGATTCATGATGATCCTGATGGATGTTTATATTAATGTCTCCCGTAATTATTATATTTTTGAAATGTGAAACATTAGTCAAGATGATGTCAAGAGATTTTAAAAAGTTATTAATATCTTTGTAACCTGGTGGACGATATATGCTAAGTAAAACAGTATCTGGATTAATAATTACTTGAAGACAGTTAGCATCTGGGAACGCAGGCTCTTCCACGGTTACTGTTAGAGCTTTATGGACATATACAACTACACCCTCATTTTGGGTGATGTTGTCGGTGGTTGCGAATTGGTTATAGCCCGCTAGGTCAGGTATATTTGGAGAGTTAGGCAACCAACACTCCGTTAATGTAATAATGTCCCATTCGAGTTTAGTCCTAGCGAGTGTTGTAAGAAAGCCAGCCATATTTTTGTTGATGCTTCTTATGTTTTGGTTCAATATTTTGAGTGAGCTATTTGGTGAGAAGTTTGGCGGTATACAATTATCTAAATTACATGTTGCTGAATTCGACACTGAGACAGAATCAATGTTATTGATGTTATTTAGTATGTTATCGAATGTTATAAAATTTAATATTACTTATTGCATTAATGTATGATATTTTAATAATATAATATAACAATGTCATTCTTAAGGTAATAGATACAAAGATTAGTGATTTCTGAGTAGAATATGTAGCCGAGATGTCAATTAATCTCCTAGCGTTTGTATTTATGTCAAAAATTTTGTATGTTGTTTGTAAAAGTGTTAATGTAGCGAATGTATGTATGTATTTTTGTGACGTTGCATGTGATGTTGTTGTTTGTTTTGTACATATATGTATGTGTGAGTAGCTATAGTTTTTTGAAATTATGTAAGCTATTAAAATAAGAGTATTAATTAAAAAATACAATAAATCCGTTAGAACTTGCAATAAGAATGAAAATAAGATAATATAATGAAAAAAATGCAATTTAAATAGGAAAACTAGTCACTTTCTTTTACGCAGCTTAGTAAGGTCCTCTTCGGTTTTGATAAGACTGCTCGGCAATCCTTCTTTTTCACGGACATATACCTTGCCGTTTGCAGTCCAGCATTGTTCATAGTCGCTACTTTTTATAAATTCTCTAGCCAAATAGTGCAGGCGCTTTGTCATAGTAGTTAAAACCTCAGACACGTAGAGCGGACGACTAGGGCCGGTTTTCAGAAGATGGTTTGAATTTAATTTGTGCTCCTTATTACTGGTATTAAATTTTTTTATTGATTTTAAAAAGTTTTCTTTAATGGTCGAAGACGTGAGTTCTACAATAACCGTTCCAACAGACTCAGATCTACTTTTTAGCCGGAAAATGTTATGCTAAAAATGTTATTTATATCTGTTAGTGAAGTTCTATCATAATTATTCTCGCGCCGAGTCCGAAGAGATTAGTAAATAGTTATTTCAACACACTTGCTCGTAAAGTGAGCGTTATTCTATTGAAATTAGAACTATAAACTGGGCTATAAGTCACGCGTGCATAATATATTATACCTAGTGCATAATATAATGAATCCTACAAAGTTGAATTGTGCCTTGTGCAAATTACATGCGAGTAAACAGAGCATATTTTATTGGTCCGGGTTATACATTAAATATTTTCAGAAACAACAAAGAGGTTTTATACCACTTCAAATCCATATACATTTTTAAATGTTTGCGCCTTATATTTCATAATTAATTCATTTCATAATTCATTTATTTCGCAAAAACTTATACTAATTTACAGGTTGTTGGGGCATCCTTTTAAGTATTAATTACCTGTGTCAGGATACCCCGCTATTCCTTAAAATACAACAAATATAGCTAGCGACAATTTTATTCGTAATACAATAACTATATAAAATTAACTTAATAAGTACGCGACAATTTAATAAAATTTAATAATTAGGTAGAACTTTTACAATACATTTTTTTTTTTTTTTTACAATTATTAGGTACGATTTATTACTTAGCAATTAGTGATTTACTATCATGTTAGGATCTTTATTATGGAATTTATATTCATTAAAATAAAACTTTCCTATCAATAAGGCCTGAGTAGGTGTATACATACATGAATATATAGGTAAATAAATAAAGTAAGATACATAAATATGCATGCAGAATTATACATAGAAGTAAGTAAATAAATAAATATAATAACTATATTTAATGCCCATATACCAACTTATTCACACCATGACTTTGAACAGCTCCTCCACTTCTCCGTAATTGAGAGTCAATAACCACTCGGTGACTTTGTTCTTTAGTTCGGATAAAGCCATCGGATAAATGTTAAGAACTTTGTTTACCTTGTTGTATAAGTAAACGGATTGTTTTTTATATTGGTGCAAAGCAAACGTTGTTTTAACAGTAAAAGAATCCCCGATATCTTTCCTTCTGCTACTTGTGGGATTATAAGACAGTGATTTATGTTTTTGAATCAGTATATTTAGCGTGTACAACTTCCTCACAGAAAGTAATTTTGAAATACAGTACAGGTCTTGTGTAGGAAATCTATAGGGCTTAAAATACATAACCTTCAGTAAGGATCTTTGAGCTCGTTCTATTTCAAGGAATTTAACCTTTGTAGCGCCTCCCCAGATCGAGATACAGTATGTCAGAATTGATTGCCCCAGTGCTAAGTAAATTTTATTTAGTAGATCACGTTCCGCTACGTGTCTCAGATTTTTAAAGGTATAGATGAGTTTTCTTATTCTACTAGTTGTTAGTTCAAGATGTTGATGCCAGGCTAACCTTTGATCTATTATTATTCCGAGGTATTTAGTGTAGTCAACTTTTTCAATAGATGGACACATGCAGACATTGTGTGAGTAATTACAGCTATGGATCCTAAGGTCAGACGTTTGGGGCTGTGAGCTGTTATTAATACTAAAGCAAATATATTTAGTCTTTGAGGTGTTTAGTGTCAGTAAGTTTTGTTTAAGCCAAGTATTAATGTTGGATAAGCCAGCCTCAGCTACACTATGCACAGAATCCCAGGTCTGCCCTATAAACACCACTGCCGTGTCATCAGCATACGAGAATATGTGACCTTGATTTATTTTGTAATTACATAAGTCGTTTATGTATATTAGGAACAGTGTAGGACCCAGTACACTCCCCTGCGGAATCCCATAGGTCACATACAGGTCTTCACTAATGTAATCATCTATTTTTGTTTTTTGCCGTCTATTGCAAAGGTAGTCTTTCATCAACTCTAGAGGCGTACTTCTAATACCAATTCTTTCCAGTTTTCGTAGGAGAGTAGGGATTGACACTGTGTCGAAAGCCTTTTTTAGGTCTAGAAAGGCAGTAAGGCACTTTTTACCCTGGTCTAGTTGGTCTACAATCAGTGTTGTCAAATCTTTCATTGCCATTTCGGTAGATTTGCCTTGTTTAAAGCCATATTGGAAGTTCGACAAAATATTATACTTTTCTAAAAATTTAAGGAGCCTACTGTTTATAATTTTTTCCACGACTTTTGAAATTGCTGTCAAAACTGAGATCGGCCTAAAATTATTGACATCATCAGTGCTGCCACTTTTATAGACAGGTGTAATTATGGATTGTTTTATTGATACTAAATCAATTGATTGATTGATTTAGTAAAACAAATTTGTATATCAAACAAATTATTCACAATTTACAATGATTTGTAATAAAATATTAAAATATTTGCATTTACCACTCCAAATTAAACATTTTCACTTAAAATAGGCTGTATATGCTATACAGACCTTGACACATTTGGCGGAAAAAAAAACCTACGCGCATGCGCGAGGTTCGACGCCATTTTTCAATCACAAAGCTGTGAATTGTGATTGAAAAATGGCGCCGAAGCCATTTTTCAATCACAATTCACAGCTTTGTTATCAAATGTGTTTGTTACTTTATGACCACGTATGTCTGTCTTTTACTCACAAGTGTGTTGAAAAACGTCGTATGTAACTCGTGAGCGTTGCTAATTACTTCGCTCACTTGTTACATAATATACTATTATTATACACATGTAGTATCGCATACGTACCACCATTGGTGCACTGTCAGTTGAGATATATATATTTTTTTTACATGGCTGTATCCTGTTTTGCGTTAGCTCTTCTCGACTCCGTTCGCAGCAGTCATTTAGTTCAGAGTCTAAAACCCATTATTTCTTTGATGTTATACCTAACTATATTTATGGGAGTGTATCTACACACGATGGGAGGACGGGATTACTAATCTCTTCGGATTCGGCGCGAGAATAATTATGATAGAACTTCACTTACAGGTAAGTTCGTTTAATATAAACGTTTTACATAACAATAAAACGATTATTATGTGCCGAAAGAAAACACAGCATCGCTTATGAAGAAGCAGTGTGTATTTACCCTTATATTTACCATAGCTACCGTGTTTTTTCAATCAAATCCATAGATCCTTTTGCTTCCGTTGCCTATCTTGTCTATGAGTTGTCACCGCTAGGCGGGAATCGCCATCTTAAATCATTGCAGTCTTCACCAGGAAGAACTTTCCTACGATGCTGTGTTTTCTTTCGGCACATAATAATCGTTTTATTGTTATGTAAAACGTTTATATTATGTGTCTATCAGAAAACACAGCATCGCTTATGAAGACGTGTCTGTTATCTGCTGGTGACTATAATACAAACACACGCAATGTTGAATGAAATTAAACATAAACAGTACACAGTTTCAGATACCTATAATGTAAATCAGATAGATAATAATAATCATCTAGAACTAAAATGAAACATCATTAGAAATACGAAAACTATTATAAACAGATTATAATTGTTGCAATCATATTTAATCCGACAGTAACAACTATAATTTTTAATCATATGAAATTATAGTTTTTTAGATATTATTAAGCTTCCGGAGCCTTGAACTTTTATTTTGTGATTACTCAGCTTAATAAATACAAACAAAAGCTTATTTTCAATTTGTTATAAACTATATAGATTATATTGTTTAGTATTAAGCATAAACCCAGCAATATAAATATTTATATCATTATCAAACATTTATAAAGGCTTAAAATTACTAAATAAATTATTTTCTTTAACGCGTTCTTGTGTTACAATCTTTCGGCAATAATGATTTCTAAATGTATGTGCGGTTGTCCAATTACCTCTATCTAGGATTTCTTCAATGGGCCTGTTTTCAAGCCAAGAATGAGACGCTACTGCGGATCGGCAAGACCCGGGGGGAGCATCTATTCCAGCGTCTTTTAATACAGAACGCACCCATCCTCCTAGCATTGATCTGGATGCCGGTCTTGGTGTGCCGTTGATGGAGATAAATAGATGCTCGATTTCATCATTCCGTCTAGCCCTAGTAGCATCCACTAAAAATCTTACCCATCTCACTGGGCAAAGATTAATCCCTTGGTGAGAAAAAAGTTGCCAGCCTGACTGGCGCCTACTACCTGAATCAGTCTTTGCACCAAATACTGGCCATAAATGGATCTCTTCACCATTATCAATCAGATGTGATCTGCTAATTCTTAGTAGGGTTAGATCGTGCAGTCTACGACCAGTGTCAAAAGCAATATTGTTGCGGTTCTTCGAGAGATTTCAAACAACGTTTTGGTATTAGGTTCTTGTTTTAGCCATTCTATAACTTGATTAACATCCCAAACTGATGATTTAAATATAGGCGGTTTTGAATTTTGAATGGCTTTCAAAATCTGTTTCACCATGAAATTTGAAGAAATAGTTTCACCTATCCCGCAATAAGTTGCAACAGCTGACTTTTGTACAAGCATTGTACTGTATGCTAGACCCTCTTTTATAAATGTGTCAGCTAGGAACTGAGCCACTTCTTCGGGTGAAGGAATCTTTGGGTTTGCATTTTTAGCTTCGCACCAAGTAATCCATCTCTTGAGAGCTGGTTTATAAGTGTTTAAAGTTGATTGACGCCAACTTGACTTAAGAAGGTCTTTCTCTGCCTGGGTCCAGGATACTATTTTGTCTCCCCACCCCCAATTTTCCAGATCATTAGGGTTAGTCTGTCTACCTGTGGAGGGGGAAGACCTGTTGTGAGATCCACTTGTCCAAAATGCTTAGAAGCTGAAATGTCCGAGATAGCATCCCCACAGAGCGAGTGCCCCCTTCTTTTCGAATGTATGCCATGACAGTCTTGTTGTCTGTCTGTAACAATACATGAGAGTCTCCGAGTCTCTCTGCATACTCTCTCAGTACCGAGAGTACCGCCAACATCTCTTTTTTGTTGCAGTGCCAGAGCCTCTGGTGAGTTGTCCATGAACCTGATGAGGTTTCTTTGTCTAGGACTGCACCCCATCCTATGTCGGAAGCGTCTGTCGTCAGAAAGTGCGATACCATCCTTACGTGTATCGGTGTTGTCAGTGTCAGGGAGTCCATCCACCATTGCAAATCCAGTATTGCCCCCCGAGGGATCAACTTCTTTGCCTTTGAGTGATATTTCTGGATTGTCCTTACAAACATCTGTAATCGACGACAGTGAAGTCGACCTCGAAGTATTACGAAACATGCAAAGTTTAGCTGGCCCAGTAAACATTGAGCCTGTCGGAGATGGAAAGACTTTGTTTCTTTCTAATACTCTGGCTATTTTGGTCGCGATTGATATTTGTTTTTTGATAGGGAGACTCATTACATTCTCTTCTGTATCCCACGTGATGCCTAGAAATTCGAGGCATTGCGTGGGAGTCAATACTGACTTTTTGAGATTCAACTCCCATCCCAAGTATTGCAAGAGATTTACAGCCTCCGTGGCTTGTAGGGCTAGTTTGTGGGGGTCCTGGTTTACTAAACAATAATCGTCTAGGTAAACCAGAACCCGCATTCCTTTCTTGCGAAGGGTCTCCGCGACCCAGCAAGTCACTGCTGAGAAAAGTCTTGGGGCTGACGACAGGCCGAATGGAAGCGAAGTCATTTGTAGCATTTCTTGATTGTAAAATAGCCGCAGGAAGGGTCTGTGTGCTGTTGAAATTGGTAGGTGAAAGTACGCTTGTGAAATGTCGATCTTCACCATCCAGTCTCCAGGCTGAAGAAACTCTGGTATCTTGGAATGACTTATGAGACAAAAACGTTTCGTTCCAACAAACTTGTTTAGTTGGCGAAGGTCGAATATCGGTCTGAAGCCACCATCCGCCTTTTTTACTAAAAACATTCGGGAGAAGAAACCGGGCGTCAAAGCAGCTGGTTTCTCTAGTACACCCATCTTTTTCAGTTGCTCTATCTGGTCGGTCATTTCGGGAGAGGGTTTTGTCGCACAGTTCTGGGCTATGACTTCTGAAGGGAATCTCAGTGGTGGTCTTCGAATAAAGGGAATCCGAGCACCTGATATGGCTTTGAGAATAAATGGTGTGGCTCCGAGCCCCTGCCAACGGTCCCTGTAGACCTTTAACTGACCTCCCCTGAATGAACGTTGAAAGTCATTGCTTACTTTGCTCAAAGGAGTGATAGGAAGACTTTTTACCGATACCTTTACCCTTACCTCTACCTCTGGAGTAGTTATTCTGGTAAGGGGACTGATGAGATTGATAGTTCGTATTCCTCCGAGGAACATCTAATTTAGCTTTCTTTGGAGCAGCGCTAGTGGAAGGGTAAGAATAGGGATCCGATCCCTTTCTCTTTAAAGTTGAATTCTGAGATCTATTTTCTTTAAAAGTTAAAAATTTCATCCACTGAGAGGGGCCACCAAAATTTTGTATTAAGGAATTTAACTTAAGCTGATCAAAAAGATTATATTCAGATGGTGGAATATTTCTCAACGCTAATTGGATAAATTTATTTGGAACTTCTTTTATTAGTCTTTCCCTTCTGGTTTCAATGCACTCAGCTTTTTTACCACATAGAATTTGTAAAATATCCTCAGAATTCTTATTAAAGGTTGTACCCTTTCCAACGGCTGCACTAATTTTTTTCACGAGTGCTGAAGCATTCAGTTCTTCGGGGAACTTAGCAGCTCAGTCTACAACTGACTGTAAGCCTACGCGAAGTAAATCATTGCTTTCGAAAATTGCATTTGCCAAAGCCGCCATAACGTTCTCAGTACCCGCTAAAAAGTTTTTCGACTTACTTAAGTGACACAACTCATCGTTAATTTTTAGTTGTGTGAAACCTGGCGTAGCAGTAAAAGATTGAAGGGTCTTAGAATATCTTACATTTTGCCAGGTGGGTAGACCAAAATGTTGTAACGACTTAATTTTGTCGACCCTCTCCGGAAGGGCCGGTTTAATAATTTTACTAGCATCTATATTGATGGCAACCTGACCAAGATCTAGAATTGTAGAAGATTCTTTTGGAACGTTAAGAAAATCTTCATTATTATTCAATATACTTATATTAGTATTATTTTGCGAGCTGCCGAGACTCTGCGCATAAACTTGAGATAAAAATCCTACCTGGTTTATGACAGCCTCTAGGCGTGGGTCTTCCTTTTGACTTCTTCTTTTATGATGAGGTCTTTCACTTGAAGACTGAGAGCTTGTAGATGAGTCCGACTCATGTTCAAATGCTTCCGCAGGATCGACCTCATTGTCTTCAAGAATAGGTGGAGTATTACTTTTAGCACTCATTGTAAAGTTTCGACAACGCTATAACACTTGTTTAAAACAAAATAGAAATAAGTACTTTGAATCAGAAATTTGTTCAAAAATTTTAAAATGTCAAAACGTAGTCAGAACGGCAGCTGCGAGTTAACACACGCAATGATTTAAGATGGCAATTCCCGCCTAGCGGTGACAACTCATAGACAAGATAGGCAACGGAAGCTAAAGGATCTATGGCTTTGATTGAAAAAACACGGTAGCTATGGTAAATATAAGGGTAAATACACACTGCTTCTTCATAAGCGATGCTGTGTTTTCTGATAGACACATAATCACTAATTATACTCGCGCCTCGTCCTCAAGATTAGTAAATAGTTATTATTATACACATGTAGACCTTGAGAGTTTGCGTGGGGATGACATCAAAGAATAAAAAGTTTACGGATTAAACATTTTTATTTTAGTGACTAAATATTAAAGAATCATTATTCCTGGCAAATACAATAAATGGTATGTACAATCATTAATTTAATCAAGAAAATCATTTTGAAATAGCATAGATAGGATCAAACACTAGGAATACAATATTCTTAATTAATGTGGTAAATTAATTATTAATTACAATTGCTAGAGCTACATTATTGTCACAATTATTATCTGTAATTACTCTATGGTAATAACGAGCAAAGGTATTGGAGCGTGCACTCCAGCCGGCCGTGTTACGGATGGTATCGACGCTGACGCCGAGGGAGTGCGCGATGTGGCGCGCGGCGTGGCGCGTGCTATGCGCGCTGAACACACTCGCATCGACACCACATTCTCCCATCGTGCGCTTCAGCCATCGACTCAGTGTCTGGGTACCTACACAGTGATGAGGTTTTTTGAATGATATAAATAACTCATTGGATTTTATTATAGCAGAAGTCCTGTCTAAATAGCACTGCAAGGTACTGGCTGGACAGACTGCTGGTGTTTCAGAAAAAAATTGAAGTTGTAGTTCAGGTTGTCTTCCGCCAGGACGCGATGTTTTCAATATTTCTGGAATCTTAATACTAATACGATCCGCACCAATCTGAATATTTAGTACATTAATTTTGTAAAGTGTTTGTACTCTTTCGGCGGTAGCGAGAGCCAACAACACGATCGTTTTTAGTGTCAATTTTTCTAAGGTTATATCGCTGTTTGGATACCATAAGTTTAAGCAATCTAATACGATGTTTGTGTCCTACGTAATGTCATATTTCGGGAGTGGAGGCCACAACCGAAATACACCTTTAAAAAACCTAAGCAAACGATCGTCCTGACTTAATGCTGGCCCTAATATGGGACACAATGACGATCGACACGTATTTAAACTACCATATTGGTGTCCATTCTTAAAAAGCGTTGTAAGAAATTCGATCACGTTTGGTACAGACGCAGTATAAATATTAATATTAAGATTTTGGCAATAATCCCACCATCTTTTCAAGTAACTATCGTACTGCTTGAAAGTGTTAGGTGCTAACGATGCTAGCATTATGTCCAGTGCTGACGATGGAACGCTTCGTTTTTCCAGTGCGCGCCGGATAATAACCCTGCCACCACGGTAATCGAGTTGTGTATTCGGCGGACACTGGAATGACATAATATAACGTTGTGCAAAACGTTGTGGTTATGAGGAAAAGTAACTGTTTCCGAGACTAAAAGGGATCTAAACACGGGAAACCAGGGTTGTGTCGGCCAAAGGGGTACAGGAAAACATTCTGCGTACCTAACTTATGAAAAACTGAAGAACTCGTGACATTACAACGCGAGTCTAGTATAAATCATTTGAAATAGGAATTGAGATGTTGTTATTTCATTATCGACTAGCTTTCGTAATATATCTCTATATTTCTTGTCAAATACGATATCACGTCTTCTACGATTTTTCCTTGCTGGTTCAAATAAACTCATATTAATTTTGCCATCACTGATTTCAGCTTCCTTGCGCAATTTATGTAAAAAAAACAATAAACTAATTTTTTTGGGGATTTTAACTTGTAACCGTCGGTGCCAGCCTTCGACAGCGTTTGTTGTCCGATGTCTTTGATAGGCGCAACTTAGTACTTCAGCGCTGTGTTGAGGATACCACGTTTTTGCAAAATATTTTTTAAAGGCTCTCATGTTGTTTGTGTTTGGTGCGGATTCTGTGATTTCAAGCCATGCCCCTGGAATATTATTTGGTGGCAATAAAGGTAGTATCGCAGTTTTTCGGACAACCATTCGTTCAGCACTAGTTTTTCCATGAAGAGATTTCGCTTTTTTGAAAACTGCAGCATTATAGTGATGGTAACATCCACTCAAAGCACCATTTGGAAAAACTTGATGATATGCATTTATTTGCGCAACTTCATAATCGCACTTGAAAGTATTTACATCGATACCAAATTTTTTAATTGTTGTAATACTTACTCCTTTGATTTAGTTTTTTATATTTCGTGTTCTAATCTGTATCTCAAATTCTAACAATTAGGCATGTCAAACTTACTTCAAAATAAACAATTAAAACTGTAAGACGTATATTTTTTACAACATTCGTTATCAGCACGAAAATAGCTGAATTTGCTTAATTTACTATTTCCTATACATATTTTTTAAGTTTGTAAAGTCTTTATATCGGGTATTTATTTTGGGTGCATAATATAAACAGTATGCAGGACAATCCACCCGAAGGGTTCACCAGGACATCGCGAAACTTTAGCGCAAGTTCTTCATTGGGTTTTAATTCCATAACGCCTCTACGAAATAGAGATGGCTATAGTATATGGAAATTTAAAATGCGTATGTACTTGTTACATGAAGACCTATGGCAGGCGATCATTGGGTACCCACTACAAGACGACACAAGTGCTGCAGTAAAAGCTATTATTGATACAAAAGCGTTATCCAAGATTTGTCTTACATTGGACGGAAGTGCAATCACTCATGTAAGACGTGCAGAAACAGCAAAACAAGCGTGGGATGCGCTCGCCGCCGCTTTTGAGGACAAAGGTATGGGACGAAGATTATCTCTAGAAAAGAAATTGTATCGATACACGCTAGACGAATTTGACAGTGATATTGAAAAATATATTAATATTATCATGTGCACTGCGCAAGATTTGGCAGACATAGGAAAAGTAATAGAAGATGCTAGTATAGCTGCCATAATGCTTGGTGGTCTAGGTCCTAAATTTGACCCCTTAGTAATGGCGTTGGAAAATTCGAACGTTGAGATCACCAGCGAGCTAGTGAAAGGGAAACTCTTAAGCAAGTTTAGATGGGACGAAGAGCCCAAATCGTCAGTTCTGAAGTCAACTTCCAAAAATAGACAACCTCAGAGAAATTATACCAAGAAGTCACAAAAAGGGCAAATAGTGTGTTACGACTGTGGAGAATATGGTCATAAAAGACCAGATTGCCCGAAAAGGAAAAAAGAGAAGGCTAAAACCGTAAGTTTAAGAAGCGCTTTATCTACATTTGAAAATAATTCGTCAAAGTGGTATATAGATTCAGGCGCTACGAACCATATGAGTTGCGATACTGATCTGATGCAAAATATACAGCCTTTAAATGGTTTTAAAAATTCTGTTACGGTTGCCAATGGTGAAAAATTAAACTGTGCCGGCTTAGCAGATATCTCTTTTAAATCTAACGATTGTTCAGGAATAATTTCTGATATTATAGTTGTACCTGACCTAAATTGTAATTTGTTATCAGTTAAAAAGATCTGTGATAAAGGTATTAATGTAGTTTTTGATAAATATGGTTGCACTTTTTATAACAATTTTTCTTGTAAAGGTGAGAAGGTGTTGCATGGTTCTGTTAGTAATGGTTTGTACACTTTAGATATTGATTTACCTAAACGATTAGCCGCTCCAGCTCAACTTGATGTAACAAATTTTAAGCTTTGGCACAGACGTCTTGGACACCTTTGCCGTGTAGCTATGGATAGACTCCGAAAAGGTGAGGCAATAGGTGTAAATTATGACTCGGTAGATCTAGAACCATGTGTGTGCTGTCTTGAAGGGAAACAAGCAAGAAAACCCTTTAAGAAAACAAAGTACAAGAAAGCAACTACTTTACTCGAGTTGCTTCATGTTGACATTTGTGGCCCAATGCCACAAACATCGTTTCAAGGAAATAAATACGTTCTGATACTTATTGACGATTTTTCTAGAGCTCTTTTTCCATTTTTTATCTCTTCTAAAGATCAAGTTTATAAGATATTTTGTGACTTCCAGTTGGCAGTAGAAAGACAGACGGGAGCTAAAATTAAATCTGTAAGGTCTGACAATGGAACCGAGTTTGTAAATAAGCATTTAGGTGACTATCTGCGCTCTAAAGGTATCAGGCATCAAACGACGGTACCGTATAGTCCCCAATCCAACGGAGTTGCTGAACGGGCTAATCGTACCTTAATGGAGAAGGCACGATGCATGCTTGCTGAAAGCTCTCTTCAGAAGACCTATTGGGAAGACGCAGTTGAAACAGCAGCTTATTTAAAGAATAGATCTCCCCATTGTGCTCTAGACAGTAAGACCCCCTTTGAGAAATGGTATGGTCACAAACCAAACCTCTCTCATATTAAGGTATTTGGTTGTCGGGCTATGGTTCAGATACCTCATTGTCAGAGAAAGAAGTTAGATGTGAAATCAACTGAACACATTTTTGTGGGTTATACTGATGACCCAAATAGCTACTTCTTTAGAAATGCTAAATATCCTCGTCGTCGCGTAAAGGGTAGAGATGTCACTTTCTTTGAAAACTCTTTTTCTGATCTAAAAGAGGATGAAAAATGTTTTCAGAATGACAGTTATCCTACTGTACCTCTTTTACTTGGTGATGTACGTACGGTTAACGATCCCAGTACTATGATCAAAGAACCAGTACCTAGTACAAGTAAGGAATCATCTCATGCAGTGGAAGCGATTAATAGTTTCACTACTGAAGAGAAAATAAGAGCGACTTTAGATCCATATTCTTATGATAGGGACGCTACTCATGAACTGAGTAACGATATTGATCTTAATGTGGACACAAGTACGGACCAACGTCGATATCCACTAAGAGATAGAAAACCGAAAGTATTTGATGACTACGTTCTCTATCAAACCTGCGAAAGTGAAGTAGACGGTGGAGAACCTCTTACATATCATCAAGCCATGATAGCAGATGACAAAGACAAATGGATTACTGCAATGGAGGCAGAGTATAATTCTCTTATGAATAACCAAACGTGGGTTTTAGTGGACAGACCAGTCAAGAGGGTTATCCAATGCAAGTGGGTGTACAAGCTTAAAAGAGATGCATTTGGAAATATTGTAAAATATAAGGCCAGACTAGTAGCGAAAGGTTACAGTCAAATAGAAGGAGTCGATTACTCCGAGACTTTTTCGCCTGTTGTGCGAAATAGTTCACTTCGGACCTTACTGGCAATTGCTGCAGAGAATGGCTATCAAGTCAAACATATGGATGTTGATACAGCCTTCCTTTATGGAGAGCTTGAAGAGGAAGTCTATATGCAACAACCACTCGGGTTCAACAATGGTAGCAATAAGGTTTGTCTCCTTAAGAAATCTCTGTATGGGTTAAAACAGGCACCTAGGGCCTGGAATAAAAAGCTCGATGAGACTCTTAATAAAATTGGTTTTCGAAAAACTTTATCGGAACCATGTGTTTACACAAAACTTTTTGGAGAAGAACTTGTCATATTGTCAATTTTTGTTGACGACATCGTTCTGTTACATCAAACAGACTTCACTTTTGACACTATTAAAAGTGACTTAAGTAAATATTTTTCACTAAAAGATTTAGGAAAAATTTCCTTTTGTTTAGGTTTAAACATTGAATGTAAAGAAAATAATATCAAAATAAGTCAAGAATCCTTCATTAACAAAATACTGAAACGTTTTGATATGGAAGATTGCAAGACTTATTCCACTCCCTTGGCAAGTGCTAAACTGTTGCCAGATGAAAGTGGTAAGGATGCTTCTTATCCGTATCAAAGTCTAATTGGCTGCCTAATGTTTGTTGCAGTAAATAGCAGACCAGACATTGCTTTTGCGATCAGCTATCTGAGCCAATTCAATACAAAATATAATAAAACACATTGGTTGGCGGCCAAGCGAGTGCTTCAATATTTGAAGGGCACTATTAATTATTCTATTAATTACAGGGCAACAGGTAAATTCCTATCTGCCTATGCAGATGCAGACTGGGCAAATTGTCCTATAGATAGACGTTCTTACACGGGATATTGGATAAAACTCGCCGGAGGTCCGGTTTCATGGGAATGCAAGAAGCAGCCGACTCCAGCACTTTCTTCCACAGAAGCTGAGTATATGTCTATATGTTCAGCGGCAAAGGAAGCAGTATTCCTGCGAAGACTACTGTACGAGGTAATAGGTGTTTCTGATTCAGTAGTTATTTACAATGATAGTCAAGGAGCACAAAAATTAGCCCAAAATCCTATCCATCATAACAGAACCAAGCACATCGACACAAAGTTTCATTTTATTAGGGACGTAGTTAATAGAAACATAGTTAAGTTAGAATATCTTCCTACTACTGAAATGTCGGCCGATGTTATGACTAAACCATTAGGTCGTATAGCACATGACAAATGTGTTAAACTGTTAGGACTTACATAATACTATATCTGTTGTTGTATTTTATTTTTATTGTGTTATGCTGTTATGTGTTTATATTGTTAAGGTAATTTGAGATTATAGATTAAGTGGGGGTGTTGTAATACTTACTCCTTTGATTTAGTTTTTTATATTTCGTGTTCTAATCTGTATCTCAAATTCTAACAATTAGGCATGTCAAACTTACTTCAAAATAAACAATTAAAACTGTAAGACGTATATTTTTTACAACATTAATCGAGTTAAATAAACGCACATAACTAGATTGTTGCTTGTTGGCCATCAAGGCAAATATAACGGGTACAACGTTAGTGGAATTGTCATCAGAGTTCAAATCTATATGTGTGAATTGTATAAAGTTGATAGTATGGCTTGGGAACGCATTTGAACGTGGCATCACCGAAATAAAGCCTTGATCTTGATGTTTTCATTACACGTCGTGCTACCTTTGTTGCGAAAACCAAAATCGTATTAGTACCATCATCATCGCTAATAAGAAAATTGGCTGATAATGCTTTTGGTATAAAAACGTCTTCGATTGTATTGAATACTAGTTTTTGGGCCTTCAAATATTTTTTTACTGTTCTAAGTAGCGTGTCTTTTTTTGACGAAAAATGAGGTATCACATGAGTGAATTTCCCAAATGACTTTTTTTTTTGTCTTCGGTGAAATTCGTATTTTACAGCAAGAATATTGCATTAAATAATATTTTTTAGAATAGAATGGGTAATTATTGGGTTTTGGCAAAAATAGCATGTATGTAAAACTTTATTTAAAGGCAGAAATAAATAAATAAACTCCGAATTTTTTCATATCGGTGCTGTCCCTCTACTTTTTTTACAGACAAAAAAGCTTATACGCACGTAACTATATGTAAATCAAGTTTACAACCTATTCAATTTAATGGAATATTAGTCTTATTATGAATAAATAGCATGTTTTATTCTATAAAGTAACGTTTATTTTTATTAGAGGCACAAACGTACTTGTCCTGCAAAATGTTCTCATTTCGGTGACCTAAAGTAATTTAAACTTAACTTTTTATGGACGAGTCCGACAGCCTCCCCGCCTTCGATTTTATTTCACGTTAGTAACGTGCTAGTACGCAGTCAGGACGGATTTGTGCCAAATCGCTGCATATTCCCGCCAATAACGTAAGTACGCCATTTCAGTTGCTCTCGGACATTATTTTTATAATATCGGTGATCGCTTTATCTGGTCTAATGAGTAGTTAAATTGTGGTTGTTTGCTTCTTACAAAGGTAGTTAATGAATTAGTTTGATAAACTGTTATTGAACTTATCATAGATATAATAACTTTTTTTTTATTTTCAAAAAAGGGTGATTTTTATCATGTCGGTGTTCTCAAATCGGTGAAATCGGTGGTCTTTTATTCCCACCGATGTGATAATTTTCACCGATATCATAAGAAAATTTGAATCGGTGGATTGTTTCTCATATCGATGTCTTAATTCATGATTCGACGCACAGTTTTATCATATCGGTGAATTGCTTTATGATATCGGTGAATCATTTTATCAGAACGGTGAGTCTTTTTATCGTATCGGTGGTTAATTTAATTTGAATAAAGAAAATTATAATCAAAATAACCATTCTTTTTTTAAATTATTTATAATATAAAACTCTGTTCTCGTTGGTTGTGATAAGACCTCTGGTCTTAGTCAACTTCACGGTTGTAAAAATGCCTAGGTACCACCTATTTTCCTTTTGGTGTTCAGATGTGGATGGATTTTTCATTTCGGTGGATAGACTAATCATCTCGGTGGTCAGCCTTTTCATATCGGTGTACAGATTTTTTTTTCGGTGGACGGTTTATCATATCCGTGGCAACCAAAATTCAACCTTAATTTTTTCCTTAGTCTTGAATAATACGTTGATGTTGATGAAGGTGGGGATATTTAATATCCTAAAAAACACGTAAAAACTAAAAAATATACAAAAAACAGATAAATGAAAAAGTTCACCGATATGATACAAAAAACACCATTTGTTGAAATTCAACCACATGTCGATCATCACAGTTTCGAAAACATGAGAAATTATTTTCAAATATTTCTTGCATCGATCCCAAGGTGACACAAAGTTCTTTTTTAGTCTTGTTCATCATTGAAAAACATTCATTTTCTAGAGGAATGTGTTGACAAGTATGCCCAGTCTGTCGTAAAATATTACTTACAGTTTTGTCTGTAGTCATCGACGCGTCTAACACATTGCCATAAGATGGTTTGATTTTTATTCCTACACGTACTCTTATTATACCGATAACCACCGTATAATAAAGATGGTTTACCTTTTTGGTTTTTTTCTATAATTATTAATTTATCCATTAGTAAACAATTTAATTAGCCAATAACTGAATAAGGAAAATTTCGATGCAAAATACTTACTGTTGACACTGACAATAAAAGTCAATAATAAATATAGTTATTGTTTTTATTGACACTCAAGTGCCAGTACGTACTAGGAAAATTCTTATTATATCTGTTGGTAAGTATTCTTTTAGTTTTTAACTAAAAGTACCAGGTTGGCAATCTACTAGGCTTCCATGACTTCATAGAAGGCTCCTGTATTTCGTTTTGACTCGTGTCGTTCGATTTTCGTATAATAATAAGATTAAATTTATTTAGGTAATATTAACTTACAATATGAAATACATCAACATAGTCATGGCAGCCTAGTACTTTTTTCAGCATTACATATTAGAATTTTAACAAAAATACTCTGTTTAGAAGTAATCTGTGGTAGTAACCTAGACAGTGTGATTAGAGCCTTTGTTGCTCATTTTGCGTTTTGCGCATTCTGCTTGTGGTGCACATTTTGCGTTTTGAACATTTTACATTTTGCACATTTTGCGTTTTGCTCATTTTGATTGTGGTGCTCATTTTGCTTTTTGCTCATTATGCTCCGAAGGGATCGATGCGAGGGGCAAAAGGAAAATGCGAATTCACCACTTAACACGGTCGTGAAAGTCCAGCCACGCGGCACTATTACACTCGCGAATACGCCACAAGCACACTCTATTTCCCGCGCTCTTCTATTACTGTATTCTGCCTTCAGTCTTCTGTATTCTGTCTTGTGACTTCGGGCTTCTATTGAGAGTCTTCGGGCTTGAGAGATTCACTGTTCACTGTTGCTTGAGGCTTCTTTCTTCGGAGGCTTCTTTCTTCCGGAGATCTTCACTCTTCGGGATCTTTTCGGCGAATCCGTCGCTAGCGGAGTGTGGCGCATCCTTAAGTGATTCGGTGCAGGCGCGCAAGGGTACCGCACAAGAGAGAGTAATGCAAGCGTGCGAGCGGGACACACATATGTCTGTCTCGCTCGAATCTAATTCGAACTTTCTAGATTTTTCTAATAAGATTCCGACTAGATTCGATTATTCTTATTAGATCCATACTATATTCTAATAGGAAAACTATTTATGTAATCTATTTAGATCTCTCTCTATGTGCGGAAATGACAAGACTTTCAAAACCATTTCTTTATTTCCAAATCAACCCTAATACAAATCGAGCTATTTTAAGCTATAATCACGTAAGTTTCATTTCATTGTTAGCTGTTAGCTATGCGTAAATTCATTATCATAGCGGTTATTAATTAATCAAATTCCAATCAAATTACAAAGAATCAAACGATTAAGCAAACACTTTCTCAAGCTAATAAAAACTATTATGAACTTCTTACAAACTAACACTTGTATGGGACACTATTCACTATAAACACTATAAAAACACTATGAAACACTATTTTAAACGTTCTTAGCTCTTTAAGAGTCTTATAAAACACTATAACACTATCTATATACACTGTTTTAAGTTTATATAACTGTCTTTTACGTTTTGTTGTCACTGTCCTGCACAGTTTGCATTAGGTTGAGAGACGTTATCTGCGATCATATTAGGTGGGTTTAAATTTGCTGTAAAGATAAGAATGTCCCGTGCTTATTTTAATTATATTATTTCTTGGCAAATTGAGGCTGCCGAGCGAAAACTGCATCGGAAACGCATCAGAGATGCTTCAAACCCAATTGAATTCCCAGAAAATGAATTTCAAAGAATTTTCCGGGTATCTAAAGATATGGCTTTGTATTTATGCGATGCCCTTAAATAAATAGATAAGTATTGAGTCGATTTCAAATATTTAAAACTGGATTTCTTTGATCTTGAACTTGTTATTTTTTTTATATGTTGGATTTTTGACATAAAATCGAATGAAAGAATGAATGAATATCGATATTGATGTAAATACTGATTGATTTCTTGATATTGATTCTATGGTTTAATTTTATATTGTCATTTTCTGTAAATGGCAATACTAAAGGGAGAGAAGGCCTTATCCCCGGCGATGAGCGTTCTCCACTAACAAGCCCGTGCTCGCAGGGAAGATACAATTGACAAGCGGTATAAAGTTGTATCCTCTCCTCAGAGGTATTTTATCCCCAGCCCGTGCTAGCCCGGCAGACTTCAATGTGTCAGCTAGATTTTCTCCAAATAAAAAGGTATCAATTAGAGTGTTTTTAATATGCTCGTTCATTTCACTTTTAAGACCGTATAAAAAAAAAATCTTCGGGTCATTGAGTCCGCATGTTGGATATCACAAAGTATCTTGGATATATACATCAGTTTAATTAAGATATCGTTGTTTTTGGAATTGGAAATTAGAAGTGTATTAATGACCTCACTTAACCCAGATATTGCACATGCCATGTCCTTCTGTTTGAGCATAATACCTTTGTCGCGTTTCACGGCGGATTCTGGAATAGCTGCTTTTATCTCAAAATTGAGTATCTGTGCATTAATCTGAACACAGTTTGATGGGGTCAGATATTGAGAGGCAAGATCTTTTCGATGATCTTTATTAAGGCCCTCAGTAGCTACGTGGATTAATCGCGTAGCGAGTTCGCTGCGAATATCTGGCCCATACTTTAGGGTATTAGAGGGATCTTCACCAAGAATTTGTAATACCTCATTATCCAAGGTGGGTTCGTCGGGCATCCCTGCAGGAGGATCCGATGAAGTACTGGGACCCGGCCGTGGTGAAGTTGTTGCACTCGGCCCGAGTTCAGGCTGAGTTTGGCAGTCTTAAGTTGTAGGACCAAACTCATGTGCTGTCACTTCAACCTCGGGACCCTCCATGAACCAATCGCTAGGACGCAATATGGGTATATCTAGAAACCGGAATAAACGACAATTAGTCAACGAATAGCTACTTAAATAAGTAGGTAGGTGTACTTGTAATAACTCCTATGAATATAGAGGTTAATAATCAACGTAAATACGTTTTTTATGCATATGCATAATGAGTTCTTGATTTGAGCACTAAATAATGCTAGAACTCTTTTTACAAATGAACGATAAATATCGTCATTAAAATGGTTAGGTTACAATCCCCAGAGGAAGGAACGCCAACCATATAGGTATTCACACCCGAAAGTAGGGAGAACATTCTTAAATTTAACAAACGATGAATATCGTTGTTAAAATAGGTTAGGTTACAATCCCCAAAGGAAGGAACGCCAACCGTAAAATTACTCGAACTTCGAGGGTAGTAAATAAATTCCCTGCTTCGTTATGCAAAAACGGCATAACTTCTTCAAGATCAGATGATGTATCGCTGTCCGAAATCTCCATTTGCAACTTTTGTTGAAGTTTTCTTATTTTTCTTGCGAGTTGATCTACTTCATTAGATTTACGCTTCGGCATTTTAGCAGTAATTAAATAGTATTTAACTGTTAATATTATCAATGCTAACTTATTTTACGACAATTGTTGAATGGTTGAGCACTGAAATGCGAATAACTGCTGCGAACGGAGTCAAGAAGAGCTAACGCAAAACAGGATACAGCCATGTAAAAAAAAAAATATCACAACTGACAGTGCGCCAATGGTGGTACGTATGCGATACTACATGTGTATAATAATAACTATTTACTAATCTTGAGGACGAGGCGCGAGTATAATTATAGTCAATGTTACTTCACATTAGTATGCCAAACAAATAAGATAAAATATAAGAGAGGAAATTAAGTACTGACTCACCCGGATTTTATAGGTCTCTCTCTTCGTTTCGCAACACAAAGTAAGTCAAAAGTGAATTACTCATACTGCGTAGTTATTTTACTACCCTCAACAATACTTTTATAATTTTATTCGATTACTAATAATAGGCCGGTATTTTAACTCGCAATGATTTCGCGACAAAGCTGAAGTGGCAATGGGCACGGCACATAGCTCCCAGAACAGATGGCAAAGTCAAAAGTCAAAGTTAAAAGAATCTTTATTTCGTAAGTATTTAAATACATTTGAAATAAGTCACAATTTACAAATTGAACTGAATCTACCACCACTTCGGAAAGTCGATCTGTTGAGAAAAAGTGGCAAGAAACTCAACAGCAATCATCTTTTAAAAATACACAATAACAATAACAATTTACAATCTTCTTGCATCCGGATATCTTATAATAAAACTTTATTCTTATCCTTAAATCTATCGAAGGGTCAATCTTAAATATTTCGGAATTTTATTATTAAAGCATACACATTGACCCATGAACGAGTTGGTGATCTTCTGGAGTCTACTATTATATTTATACATTAGGCAATCAAGTACTAGACAGAAACGTAGACATAGATATAAAGGTAAAGATAGAAGTAGATAGATGTAGCGGTAGAGGTGAGATATATTACAGATAATGTGGATGGAGATGAGGATGAGGATAGTCGTGGACAGAGACTGGACACTAACATGGACGTGAACATGGGGGAATGGGATGGAGATGGGGAAGTCAGAGTCAAATTCAAAAAAGTAACATAGTCATAAAGTCTTCAGTAAAACGACCTGGCACCGCTAGCAGCACCCGTTCACAAGTATAACGCAAGCTCCAGCCATCAACCATATTTAGGGAAGAGGGTGACCCGACACCCGACGTTACCACTAGCCATGCCGCCTGAGGGAGCATGACGTTCTTGCGGTTGTATGGATAAGAAGGAGATGGAGATGGCGTTGGATGAGAAGGAAATGGAGATGGTGTTGGAGATTGAGAATTTTTGAAAAACAATTTACAACCAAGGACTTTTATCGTCCATATATTCAGAAATTGTATAAAAGCCTTTACTACACAATTTTTGTTTAATAGTTTCTTTAAATTTATCAAGTGGTAAGTCTTGAATATTTGTGGGAACCTTATTATAAAAACGTATGCATTGACCCATAAATGAGTTAGTGACTTTATGAAGTCTTCTATCATAGCCGGCTAGCTTGTACTTATTTCTAGTATTAACATTATGCAAGTCACATTTTCTATGGAACATGTTTAAGTTCTTTTTTACGAACATAAGATTTTCAAAGATATATTGTGAGGCAAACGTAAGAATATTGATTTCTTTAAACTTATTCTGCAGCACAAAGATGGTTTTAATATCGGCAGCATTTCCCCACAGGAGAATGCCGTATGTCATTAAGCTATGAAAATAACCAAAATAAACCAATCGCGCAGTAGCTTCATTAGATATATTTCGCATCTTTTTGACGCCATATGCTGCAGAAGTAAGTCTCTTTGCCAACCTTTCTATATGTGGTCATTGTAGTTGAATAAAATATATAAATAAATAAATATTATATAAAGTTTTACTATAAGTTATCCGGATGCAAGAAGATTGTTAATTGTTATTGTGTATTTTTAAAAGATGATTGCTGTTGAGTTTCTTGCCACTTCTTCTCAACAGATCGACTTTCCGAAGTGGCGGTAGATTCAGTTCAATTTGTAAATTTTATGACTTATTTCAAATGTATTCAAATACTTACGAAATAAAGATTCTTTTGACTTTGACTTTGACTTTGAATTTACAGGGCTCAATTCTTGTCCTTTTACAATTAATTTAGTATTTACATGCCGGACATTAGGCAAAGATAATTTTAAAAAATTACTTTTATTTTCATTAGATAGTAGGTTATTGGCTGAAAACCATTTCTCTACAGTTTCAATACAACAGTTTATTTCAAAGAAATGCTGCAATTGCCTACTCACTTTAACTAGAAAAGAGGTATCATCAGCAAACAATATGACCTCACACTTGTCTTTCACCACAAATGGCAAATCATTTATATAAACTAAGAATAAGAAAGGCCCAAGAAACGAGCCCTGGGGCACTCCCATATGAAATCTGTAACATAATAAAAATAAATGAAAACAGGAAACTTTATGCAATCTATAAATGAAATAAAGAAGAGACATAAATGATAATAATAACAATACATTCATTAAAATTAAACATTGAAATCCGACAGATAAAAATTAAATTAAATCCATTCGTTTTGTTAAAACAATATAGAAATATAAAATCATTAAATTTAGTTGATATAATCAATACTTACTAAATTAACATTAATAACTTATAAATTAAAATCAATAATTAATAAATTGAAGTCAATTACTAATAGATTAAAATCAATGAGTACTTAATAAATTAATCGACAGCAATAATTAAATTAATTTAAGTATCTACCTGGACTGCGGTGCGCACCAGCCACATTGACATGTGCTTGCACCCAGTGGCGCATTATGGGACAGTCAGGCTTTTCACTGATAGTTTTGAGAATGATGTTGTTGCTCCCACGCACAGTGCGCAGAAGGGACGCGATTCGTTTGCGCACTACTGTGTGAAAACCGTCAGTGTGGGCCAGCGCGAACATCCCCGACGCGCTGCAGTAGCGCGGGAGCCCCAACAACATTCTCAGACTGTTATTATATTGCACTCGGAGGGCGTTGACAGCCCGCCGCGTGTAGTTCACCCACAGATTGCACGTGTATAGTGTCTGGTAGTAGTTATACCTTAAAAAGTGTCATTTTAACGTCAGAACTGCTATGCGCAAATCTGCGAGCCAACATATTGCAGCGGACTGCCATCGCCCTCCTTTCTCTTTCAATGTCTTTGTCATCTTTCAAGTCCTCGGTGACCAAGTGACCAAGATACTTGAAAGATGACACTTTGACCAGATTTATGCCACTTAGCTTTACAGGCGGTAGGCTCATCACCTTGCTGGACTTTGCTCGAAAGATCATCAGTTCACCTTTCTTAACATTGTACAGAAGGCCGTGGGATTTTGAATACTCCTCACATATGGTAATCAGCCTTCTCAGAGCCGCAACTGATGGACTCAGCAGCACCATTTCATCTGCGTAACTTATACTATTAACACAGCAACCATCTATGAAACAGCCGACATTGGTACCGCCGAGCTCTACAATCAACTGATCCATATACAAGTTAAACAGTGTCAGGGAGGTCAGGCCACCCTGGCGCACACCACACTCCAACCTGTGTGGATCCGAAAACCTATCTAACCATTTGACCTGGTTAGTCTGGTGCCCATACCAATATTTTAACAAATTAATAATTTCACCTGGAACAGCTAAAGTTATCAGCTTTTTCCAGAGGATGTCATATCTAACCCAGATCAAATGCCTTTGAGAGGTCAGGGAAGGCTGCGTACACAGATGTTTTTCTGTCAGTATAATACCTGACAGTATGTTTGAGAGCCAGGATAGCGAACTCGGTCGATAGTTTAGGCCTGAAACCGAATTGAGCATCGTGTAGGACCAGGTGACGCTTAAGCTGTCCCTCAACCAGACTGTATAGTACCTTGGCTGTAACGGTAGCTAATGAAATCGGTCGATAGTTGGTTTTATACGTTTCCAGTTTTATTCTTTACGGTGGGAACTACGACCGATCTCATCAGCTCCGCAGGTAGGTATGCGTGTCTTATGCAGATTGTAAACAGTAGGCCTAGAAGTCGTGGTAGGTGTGGCCCAGCATACACGAAATGCTCAATGCTGAGACCATCGTGCCCAGGTGATTTGCCTCCCGTCATATGTACCTTTAATTATTATTTCAATTTCTCGAGCCGTCACTCGTTGTGGCACACCGGACAATCCCTAAATTGCCTCAAAAGGAGGCAATTTAGGGATTTGCCATCTAACTCCGATTTAGGTCTAGGGCAATTGCATAGGCGAAATATATAATAAATAGGCATTGGCATTCACTTCATAATTAATTGATTGATGGTGTCATTAATTGTAGGTATGCTGTGGTGTGTGAGGCGGGTCTTTCAATAAGACTATGCTAGTACTTGTTAATCTTTATTTACGGCGTCTGCTAATGCTTGCAGCCCTTTCCCGACTGCAGCCACAGCTTCAGCTAATATTCTATCGCGCTCTGTACTCTTCTCAAGAAAGGCCTGCAAGATCTGTGCATACAATCTCTGTAACTCCAGCTGCTGTTCTGCCACCCTCAGGAATCTCTCGGTGGTGGTGGAAACTTCTGTTTGCTGTTGTGATTGTGGAGGAGCAGCAACTGAAGATGTGTGACTTGCTGAAAAGAGAACATCTCCTATTACCACAATGCTTTAATAAAAACTTCTAAATAAATAGGAGCTTTTCAATGTCATTTGTTTCAAAAATGAAGTTATTTTTAGTTTGTACTCACACACAGAACCACCTTGACTACCACAAACTGTCCTAGGGCGGTGAGGATGTGCATCTCCTTTAGAAAAAGTTTCTCCACCACATGAAGCTACAATTCTTTCTTCAAGCTCTGACAGATCCACTTCATCCTCCACCCCACCACCAGTCCTTTGCCTAGCAGCAGAGCGTGCAGCAACTTTTTTTTTTGTGGCACTTTTTTTGTCAGCCCAGTACTAGAATCAGACAATTAGTTAAAGAAATTATAAAACTTGCTGTTCATGTACCTAAATGTTGTTCTACAAATGTACCTAAATGTTTTGTTTTTCAAACTACATTAAAATCTCCATTTGCTTATTATTAATAGTCAAGAATTACTTTAAGGAATGTTAAGTAGTTCTACCATGTAAAAAAGCACTGCTAACCTTAATCCACTGTTTATATGTTTTATAAGAGCCACCTATATTATTAAGGCGCACGGTTAGTTCCGCCCATGAGCGTCGGCTTCGCTCTCTGGCAAGTCGCGTTCTCAAGAAACCCCTCGCCATGCCAGGGTTTCTTTCCATGAACTCCACCAGAGTTTCAAGCTGAGCCGACGATGGATGAGATGAACGTGTCTCATTTGGACTGAAACGTTATTGTTAGATTAGAAAACAAAATAAACACTTCTTTTACTGATATTATTTATGAACTTTACAACCAGAAATATAAACTTACTTCATGATTATTTCACAATTGTTATCGGCACGATCAAAATACGAACAAAACGGACGTCTTTGATTATTAACATTTAAATAATCAAAGACGGACGTAAACAAAACAAATGCAACGTCAAGTCAACGCAATAAATGAAAATATTGTCCACAGTAAAGTCAGTGGATTTTTTTAAGGTACGTAGTGCTACTAGGTAATAAGCAACGCACGTACTGTAAATAAAATTGTAAATTGCTGTAATATTCGAAAAACAACTCTCTCTACTCACTTCGCTATTCGACGTTGACGTTACGTTACATGCATCAAGCAAGGTGCACTTGCGAAGTGAAGTGAGCTCCAAAGTGACCACAGAGTACATTACTTATAGAAGCGACTATTAAACTTACCACACTCAACAAAATGTAAGTCGAGATTTATCAGTTTTTTATTTTTTACCAATTTTTGACACAGAGTTTTAGCTGTTATTATGACGTTTAAAATAAAATTTCTTATTTTAAGGAATTTGGGGCAGCTAATTAGTAATCAAAAACAAAAAATTCTAAATTCGTGCCGTGAATAATCTATGCTTACCTTACGAAAAAAATTACTGACAGAAAATACCATTATAGAAGCTGACGCCTTTTCTTATTAAGATCTCCTTTTCCTATCTTACACGATTCGCCCCCCTAATGCCAAGCCAAGAATCCTTCTGCAACGTTTTGGCGGTATTGATCTAAATAACATGTTAAAGGATGCTTACAAAATGGACTGGCACAAAGTTGTTAATGCTGAGACTGTAGATTCAATGTTGGATATTTTTAATTCTTTACTGACTCAGCTTTATAACCGCCATGCTCCCATAAGACCTGTGAAAATCAAACATCTTCCTGCATCTTTCTGATGAAATTAAATTGCTCATGAAGAAACGATCACGTTTGCGCAATAAAAAGAAACCCAATGAAACTAACTGTGACAAATATCGAGAACTGCGTAATCGCTGTAATACTATGACGTGTAGGGATGCACAACGACGCCATATTCACGAATCGGTCACAAATGAAAAATCAGCTAAAGTCTGGAGATTATTAAAGACTTTGGGTGTAGGAAAGGCTAAAAATAACGATGTCCCAAAACATATAGATATAAACCTTTTAAATAGTCATTTCTTTTCTGCTGGTCTTATGAACGCTCAGATTGATTCTTCTACATTAAATCGCATTTCATCTTAGCCTACACCTAGTTATATTCCTTTTACTTTATTACAATTCTCTAAATGTGTTGTTAGGAAAGTAATAAACTCCATTAATAATAATAAGTCCGTACCATACGCGTATGATACTCGCGTACGATACTAAAAATGTTATGAAAGTTTGTATGTTTGAATCTCTCTTAGTAGGTGTTAAATAAATGTATGGGCGGGTGTGTCTATTTGAAGATGCGGACGTAGTAGTCTAAGATCCCGCTATTAAACGACCTTCACCGAGCTGGTTAATGGATGAAAGATATTTTTATCAAATAAAATATGTCAATAAATATATTGCGAATGGGTTGTCTAAAAAATTTCAGTCCAGAAAATTATTAATTAATCATGAAAAAAAAAATTTTTTTTAAATTACTCTGGCTTGGTTAATGAACAAATTCCATTCCAATCGAAAATATGAAACTCAAAGAATATACAAACGTTAGGTTGACTATTTATTTCCCGTCACAACTCTTGGGTAGCTAGGTATAAACAGGTAAATCGATACTAGTAACTTGCACCGGTCTGATTAATGAATGAAAGTAACATAAACATAAAGATAATTTTATTACGAACACGGTGGTATAGGGTTGTCTGCAAAAAATCAGTCCTGAATCGCGGTTGTCGAATTTAAAAAAATAAAATATTGCTCCGAATGAATACGTGCGACGGCGAGGTCCGAGTAAACCATCCCATGCGCTAAAAAAGGACGCAGCATTGCAACTGTCTATAGTTTGTCGGCTGAATGAAAGAGAGCGCGCATGCTATTTGTCGGTGAAAACGAAATAGACTAGTAAATGCTAAGCGTCATTTTGGAGTAGCTTAATATTAAAATAGAAGAATGTTTTTTTTAATATTTCTTTTTATAAATTAATTACATTTAGTAATAATTATAATTAATTTCTTTTTAGTAAATAAAAAGGTGAATAAAAATTATCAGCACACGAAAAAAAAACAAAAATTAAGAAAATATTCTTTTTATTGCTACAAAATATAAATACAAAAGTTTTAAAAATTTTCCAATTATTCAAGATCCGAGTCATCAGATATGTAATTTTGATCTTCAATATCAGAACATTCTTCGTCATCGCTTTTAGATTCGGTTGTTTCGACAACATCTTCTATTCTTAAAGGTGTATGATCCCCAATGAATCCTACCGGTTTTAAATATTCATCGAGGAACCAACCGCAGTTTTCAGGTTTAAGTTTTACGCATACTGGATCCGTTGCATTAAGCCACATTGAATTTATGAAAATAGTTCGTAAAATTTTCTGAGTCAATGATATCCAGCACGGTGGTATAGAGTTTGAGTCAAAGCCTTTTATTTTTTTTTTAAACTGCTCGCTGTCTTCTTTGGCCGAATAGTTCTTCAGGAAAATGCGATATCTCGCATCATTCACTTTGGTGCAGTTCTTGATGCCATACATATCGGCAGTAAATTCTTGAACGGTGTTCATTTTTTCGTCAATGCTTTTTTCCGACAAATAGCATGCGCGCTCTCTTTCATTCAGCCGACAAACTATAGACAGCTGCAATGCTTTTTTTTTTTATAAAATATGGATGGGACGTTTGTCTTCCATGACACCTGATGTTAAGTGAACATGAAGACTAAGGTGGTACACGTCCATCCACGAGAAACCTATTCACTCGACGCTTAAAAGTACTAGGACTATACTGGTCAGGGAAAATAGACGCAGGCAGTTCATTCCAAACCTTGGCGACCCGTATCAAAAAGGAACTGTCAAAACGCTTAGTTCGACTTTTCGGAATATCAACCACATACGGATGGAAGTTCTGTCTGCGTCTAGTAGTCCGATGGTAAAAGGGTGAGGGTTCAATTTGCTCAAACAGAGCACTCGCGCACTCACCAAAATGTATCCTGTAGTACACGGTTAAACAAGCAACCTTACGATGATGCTCTAGGGTCTGTAGTTTTTTGGTCGTAAGGTCGACGTTGTTAATTAGATTACGGGCTCTTCGGTCAACGGAGTCCAGCGCTTCTAGTTGATATTTGGCTGAACCATCCCAAAGATGACTGCAGTTTTCCATGCATGATCGCACTTGAGCTGTATATAAGTTAAGAAGCTGTGCAGGGCTGAAGTACCGCCGTACCTTCGAGATGATTCCCAACTTTTTCGAAGCTACTTGAGCCATGGACACAATTTGTTGACCGAAGTTTAAACTGGATGTTATAGTTACGCCTAAAAGCCCTAGATGGTCAGTGATGGGGACAGACACAGGACGTGTAACACCATAGTCTTCATGCGCACTTTCCATCAGGTGGCATGGAAGACAAACGTCCTATCCTTACAATATAAAAAAAAAAAGATACATTTTGGAAAGTGGGCGTTAATGTGAAGGTGCTCTTTTTTGCGGAGAATAGACACGCCTGAGTTTTGAACGCGTTGAATTTAACCAAATTCGACTCACCCCAATCGGATACTTTCCGTAAGGTCAAATCAACGCGCTCAATCATTGACTTTCTTAAACTCTGGATTTCACGGGGGCTCGCTCGCGCATTGGATACGTATCTCTCTACAACAGTGCTGTCATCAGCATAACTAATAATGCCCGGTGTTAAAAGGTCATTAATGTGCAGCAAGAATAATGTTGCAGAGAGAACAGATCCCTGAGGTACCCCGGCATTAATTGCCATTTGGTCGGAGTAGGTTCCATCAGAAAATCAGATATCCAGTCGCAGAGCCCAATCGGTATGCCATAAGCTGGAAGCTTACTTAAGAGACCGTCATGCCAGACCCTGTCAAAGGCCTTGGAAATGTCTAAGGATACAGCTATTGCTTCACCATGACCTTCCAAGGCCTCGCTCCATAAGTGAGTGGCATACACGAGAAGATCGCCGGTCGAGCGCCCGTTGCGGAAACCATATTGGCTATCGCTTAGGAGCTCGTTGGTCTCGAGGTATGCCAGGAGTCGATTGTTCAATACACGTTCCATGACTTTGCAAAGTATGGAGGTGATTGAAATTGGTCGATAGTTGACAGGATCGGCACGGCTTCCCTTCTTTGGTACTGGTTGTACGTTAGCAAGCTTCCAGGACTTGGGAACCTTACCGGATTCCAACGAAAGTCGTTAAAGACGCGTCAAAACGGGAGACAACTCAGCTGCTCAGCGTTTTAAGACCAACGCAGGAATACCGTCTGGACCACTAGCTTTGTTCTCGTCTAGGTGCAGCAAGCATTTAAGAACCTCCTTTTGGCGAATGTGAACGGTACCCATTGTAGGTCCGAACTGAGGTAATTGGGGTGGGATTTTTCCTTGGCAATCTAGGCGAGAATTTTCTAATAAATCTGCTTTCTCCTTAGCAGTGTGGGCCAGAGAACCATCGGGTTTCCTCAGTGGTGGCAGCGACGGGCGACAAAAGTTCGTTTCGACCGACTTGGCAAGGGACCAGAAAGCTTTACTTCCCGAAGGGTATGCTGCTATTCTGTCTCCGATACGGCCTATGTGGGCAAAACGAGCTCTTTTGATTACCTTTTTGCAGGACTTGGCGGCAGCATTGTATATTTTCTTAAGTTCATGCGAATCCAGGGCTTTGCTTCTGCGAGCATTTGCCCAGGCTTTGTATGCTTCCCGCTTTCGCTTTTCAGCGGCAAGGCAAGCGTGGGGAATGAAATACTCCATTGCTTGAACTATCACACTTGAGACAGCATCAGCGCAGCACGATGGATCGGTTGATGTAAAACAAGTTTGCCGCCATGGATAAGATGCGAAGAAATGTCGCATTTCATCCCAATCTGCTGACTTGTAACGCCATACTCGACTGGAGCCTTTTGTGCGGGTGTCAGGTGGCGAGTACAGCGATACAGATTTCACCATACAGTGATCGGATGTCCCTATAGGTGCAGTGACGGACACCGAGTATCTGTCAGGATCGGTTGTCAGCAGAAGGTCCAAGCAATACGCAGTGTGGCCAGCAACGTCGGGGATGCGCGTAGGCTCGTTAACAAGCTGTGAGAGACCATAAGTCAGCGAAAACTTAAAGGCCTCTCTGCCAGCATGGTCAGTGTCCTGATACGGGTATAACCACTGCCCGTGGTGAGCATTAAAATCCCCCAGAAACACCAACTGCGTCGTGGGAAAACGTTGCTGAATCTTATCTGCTGTATTGCCAAAGTATTCCATAAGCCTCGTTGTCTCCCGATCTCCGCTATGTGAACGATAGATACAGGCGTAAACCACTTGGTCTAGGCCAGTATCTATGTGAACCCACGTGACTGAAAGGTCCGGCACTTCCAAGTAACGGAGACGCTGATAGCAGATCGCGTCACTGGCATACATGCACACCCCGGCGTGCGGGCGGAAAAGAGACTCCAGGATATAGCCTGGGTAACCAAGGTATGCCGAGTCTGACGGATCGCAGATCTGCGTCTCCGTTAGAAAGAGTAGGTGTGGTCTCTCCGTCTCAAGATGGTGGTGGACATCATTCAGATTGGAGTGCACTCCTCGGATGTTACAGAAGTGCACTTTAAGGGAGAGGAAGTGCAACCGCTGTTGAACCGTACTCTTTTTAGGACCTTTCATTGTGAATTGGTAGTGGAGTGAATAGGGAGGAGAATAGAAGTTGAGTGAAGCGCTGCAAATGGAACCAGGCAAATCGTAGGGAACAACGCACCATTGGGGAACTCGCCTGGAGACTGCGGGGACGCCCGAACCCCCCCGAGGTCGCCATCGGGTCCTCTCTAACCGGTCGCCAACCGGCACGATGGAGCCTCCCGGGATTTTTCGCGAGGTGGCGGGGCAGCCTTTCGCATGTGGCTGTCATGCTACTTGGGCCCCCTACTACCTGCGGTCGGCCAGCGGTGCACCGTGCTTCGGATCCCGCTACCCTCCAAAACGAGTTACCCGGTGAGTCATTATCCTACGAGTTGAAAACTGTTCTCCGATGCAGCACGATTACTCAGACCTATCCTCCTCAATGGCTACACTAGACATCATGCCGGAACGCAACTAGGTTACTTGGCGGCATGGTTTTGTCTAGTGGGTGGTGACAAGCCACGGCCGAAGCCTACCACCAGATTTTACTGCTCGTTTAGCACCACCCAGGGACCACGTACAAGGCATCGAGGGCTAAACCTTGCGGACGCGAGCAGTTTTCAGTCCCCAAAAAAGCCAGCGTCCTTTTCTAGCGCATGGGATGGTTTACTCGGACCTCGCTGTCGCACGTATTCATTCGGAGCAATATTTTATTTTCTTAAATTCGACAACCGCGATTCAGGACTGATTTTTTGCAGACAACCCTATACCACCGTGTTCGTAATAAAATTATCTTTATGTTTATGTTACTTTCATTCATTAATCAGACCGGTGCAAGTTACTAGTATCGATTTACCTGTTTATACCTACCTACCCAAGAGTTGTGACGGGAAATAAATAGTCAACCTAACGTTTGTATATTCTATGAGTTTCATATTTTCGATTGGAATGGAATTTGTTCATTAACCAAGCCAGTGTAATTTAAAAAAAAAATTTTTTTTCATGATTAATTAATCATATTCTGGATTGAAATTTTTTAGACAACCCATTCGCAATATATTTATTGACATATTTTATTTGATAAAAAATATCTTTCATCCATTAACCAGCTCGGTGAAGGTCGTTTAATAGCGGGATCCTATACTATAGGGTACACGCGTTTAAACGCGTAACGCAGCGTTGGCACTAAGTCGAAAAATGATTGTCCTCCTTGAACAGTAGGAATATTCAAAAGCAGAGACAGATTATATGAATTATATGATGAAAAATCATATAATCATAGCGAAACCTTTAAGGAATATGTTAAAAAATACTCCAAAATGTTCAAAAATGTGTGTAGTATTGCGAAATCAAATTTTATTAATAATAAAATTCAAAATAGTGTAAATATACCTAATACTACTTGGAAAATTATAAACAGCGAAACTGGAAAGTCAAACATTAGAAACGCGGAACATAAACTGAAAATTGGTGATCGACTGTTGACATCAGATACAGAAGTTGCTGAAGCTTTTGAAAAATTCTTTGCAGACATTCCAGTTTCGACTACGAAGACATTGTATTCATCAGTTAAAGCTGCACAGTCTTTTCTTGAAAATAATGTAAATAAGTGTAAAACTAACTTTACTTTCAGGCATGTTACTGAAAGTGAGGTATTGAAAGCTTTTAAAAGTATAACAATTAAGAACACTGCTGATCTGGATGGTATTTCTGTTAAAATCATCCAATCTATCATTGACGGTATTGCACCTTATTTAGCCAGAATATTTAATAATTGTGTTGATAATGGTGTGTTTCCGGACTTAATGAAACTTAGTAAAATTATTCCCGTATTTAAAGCAGGAAGCATAACCGACCCCAGTAACTTTAGACCAATCTCTATATTACCAACACTTAGTAAAATTTTTGAAAAGCTTATTTTAAACCAACTAGTGGTACACTTCTTTAGCAATAATTTAATGAATTCAAATCAATTTGGTTTCACACGGGGTCGCTCAACAACTGATGCCAGTGTTGAGCTTATCAAACATATATTTGATGCCTGGGAGGAGTCACGTGATGCCTTCGGTGTCTTTTGTGATCTGTCCAAGGCTTTTGACTGTGTTCACTACGATACACTCCTCATGAAGCTACACCACTATGGAATCAATGATAGGGCACTTGATTTTATGAAATCCTATTTATGCAATAGAATTCAAAGAGTTGATATTAATGGAAAGAGATCATCGGGATCAGCAGTTCATATGGGAGTGCCCCAGGGCTCGATTCTTGGGCCTTTCTTATTCTTAGTTTATATAAATGATTTGCCATTTTTAGTGAAAGACAAGTGTGAGGTCATATTATTTGCTGATGATACCTCTTTTCTATTTAAAGTGAGTAGGCAATTGAAGCATTGCTTTGAAATAAACTGTTGTATTGAAACTGTGGAGAAATGGTTTTCAGCCAATAACCTACTACTCAATGAAAATAAAACTAAATTTTTAAAATTCTCTTTGCCTAATGTCCGGCATGTAAATACTAACTTAATTGTAAAAGGACAAGAATTGAGCCCTGTAAATTCAACAGTGTTCCTTGGCATAACCCTAGATGCACAACTACAATGGGGACCACATATAGAAAGGTTGGCGAAGAGACTTAGTTCTGCAGCATATGCCGTCAAAAAGATGCGAAATATCTCTAATGAAGCTACTGCGCGGTTGGTTTATTTTGGTTATTTTCATAGCTTAATGACATACGGCATTCTCCTGTGGGGAAATGCTGCCGATATTAAAACCATCTTTGTGCTGCAGAAACGGGCTATTCGCTCAATCTACAAACTTAATTCCAGGGCGACACTTAGAAATAAGTTTAAAGAAATTAATATTCTTACGTTTGCCTCACAATATATCTTTGAAAATCTTATGTTCGTAAAAAAGAACTTAAACATGTTCCATAGAAAATGTGACTTGCATAATGTTAATACTAGAAATAAGTACAAGCTAGCCGGCTATGATAGTAGACTTCATAAAGTCACTAACTCATTTATGGGTCAATGCATACGTTTTTATAATAAGGTTCCCACAAATATTCAAGACTTACCACTTGATAAATTTAAAGAAACTATTAAACAAAAATTGTGTAGTAAAGGCTTTTATACAATTTCTGAATATATGGACGATAAAAGTCCTTGGTTGTAAATTGTTTTTCAAAAATTCTCCATCTCCATTTCCTTCTCATCCAACGCCATCTCCATCTCCTTCTTATCCATACAACAGCAAGAACGTCATGCTCCCTCAGGCGGCATGGCTAGCGGTAGCGTCGGGTGTCGGGTCACCCTCTTCCCTAAAATATGGTTGAGGAGAGTGATGGCTGGTGCTTGCGTTATACTCGTGAACGGGTGCTGCTAGCGGTGCCAGGTCGTTTTGCTGAAGACTTTATGACTATGTTACTTTTTTGAATTTGACTCTGACTTCCCCATCTCCATCCCATTCCCCCATGTTCACGTCCGTGTTAGTGTCCAGTCTCTGTCCACGACTATCCTCATCTCCATCCACATTATCTGTAATATCTCTCACCTCTATCGCTACATCTATCTACTTCTATCTTTACCTCTATATCTATGTCTACGTTTCTGTCTAGTACTTGATTGCCTAATGTATAAATATAATAGTAGACTCCAGAAGATCACCAACTCGTTCATGGGTCAATGTGTACGCTTTTATAATAAAACTCCAAAATATTTAAGATTAACCCTTCGATAGATTTAAGGATAAGCATAAAGTTTTATTATAAGATATCCGGATGCAAGAAGATTGTAAATTGTTGTTGTTGTTATTGTTATTGTGTATTTTTAAAAGATGATTGCTGTTGAGTTTCTTGCCACTTCTTCTCAACAGATCGACTTTCCGAAGTGGTGGTAGATTCAGTTCAATTTGTAAATTGTGACTTTTTTCAAATGTATTTAAATACTTACGAAATAAAGATTCTTTTGACTTTGACTTTGACTTTGATGATTTCCTGCTTCCCTTATTTACTGCAATTTTCAACAAATCTGTCACCTCCAATACTTTCCCAAAATTATGGAAAGACGCTCATGTAATTCCTCTCCCTAAAAAAGCCTCTCCTCAGACCTCACTCACCTTCTATTAGCAGATGACATCGTAGTCATGGCTGAGACCCTGCAGGACCTGCGTAAAATGCTCAATGACCTCAGTAGAGCCTCGCAGCGGGTGGGTCTTAAAATGAACATGGATAAGACGAAGATCATGTCGAACGTCCATGTTGCACCTGCTCCTGTGGTAGTTGGAGGCATCACGCTCGAAGTTGTCGACGATTCTCTATACCTAGGATATAAAATCCAGGAAGGTAGGTCCAACTTTGAGAAAGAGAGACTGGGCAGCGTTCGGGAAGCTCCGTAAAATCTTCTCGTCCAAAATAGCGCAGTGTCTGAAGACAAAGTGACACTGAGACGTGGTCGCTAACTGCGGGCCTTATAAGCAAGCTTAAAGTCGCTCAGCGGGCAATGGAAAGGGCTGTGCTCGGAGTGTCCCTGCAAGATCGAATCAGGAAAGAGGAGATTCGCAGGCGATCCAAAGTCACCGACATAGCCAGAAGGATTGCAAAGCTGAAGTGCCATGGGCAATGCACATAGCTCGCAGAACAGATGGCCGTTGGGGCAGAAAAATTCTCGAGTGGCGGCCACGTGCTAGGAGACGCAGCGTTGGCAGCCCCCCCCCCCCCCCAAGATGAACCGACGACTTGGTCAAAGTCGCCGGTAAACGCGGCGAGGGTGGTGCGGGACCGAGCGACGTGAAAAACCTTGGGGGAGGCCTATGTCCTGCTGTGGACGTCTACTGGCTGATGATGATTTTACGCTCACATTTTCGCAAATTTATCAATTTACGACGTGTCTCATGGTAAATTTATAAACTTACGAATATTCATTCGTAAGATTCTAAAAGGTTCGACCAATCAAAGAAGAGCTCTTAATTTTACGCTTTTTTAAAATACGGAAAATAGTACACTGCTCGCTGATTGGTCAAGAAGTTAAACAATTACAAAATTTGGCTTATCTACACTAACAGCCCGTTCACACATGGTCCGTTTTAATGGATACGTTTTACCGGATACGTTTTTTTTTCATCGATGGCGCATGGAGTTGTATGGCCGACTTCATGGCACAGTATTCAGTATATGTATTTTCGATACAAAAAAGGTATCCTGTAAAACGGATCATGTGTGAACGGGCTGTAATGGTTTATGGCACGTATATTACACATGCATTTGTTTTTTGAAATAAAAAAAATAACTTAAATTGTATTAACTTTTTGCTAAGACACCTACACATTAAAATAAACCTTGTTTAATAGCCTATCTCAGCTGATAATAAACTTTTAGATAAAGTTTAATTTAAAAAAATCTTAAAAGAAGAGAAAAAACTCGGACAAAATTCCAATCTTAACTTTAATTTTAAAACATCAAAACAAAACTTTTTTTTTTTAAATAAATATTGTAACTTAAAATTATTATCCGTGGATCTACCTAGGACTCTCCTGACGCACCTGCAGTGGTTCTGCATACTCAAAACAAGGGTGTCAATATCCTGTTGTGGAATACAGTCCCAAGCACGGAGGAAATATATCTGCTCTGTGGTCCCAAGTACCTACTGCGCTCTGGGTCCCAAGTACCTACTGCTAAGATGCAAGTAAAGTTGGTTTTCATGCACAATATCTTCTGAGTTTTTCTTCTTCTTCTAAGTTTTTTTAAAATTTTTAAGTTTATAGAATTTTAGTTAGTTATTTAGGTTTAAATGAAAGATCATGTTGATGTGTGTATTTAGGTTTTTTGTTTAATTAGGTATAATGCAAAAAATAGTATTTTTTTGTTTTACTATTTAATCTTTTTTTCATGTTGTTTCGGTTGTCTGTAAGAAATCGCTCGTTAGCGATAAGACCGCTAAGTAGTATTTACTCAACACAATGTTTTTTTTTCTCATTTTCTGACTGTACTCTATCATCATCATCATCACAACTCTTTGTAATGAGCCCACTGCAGGGCATGAGTCTCTCCCCTGGGTGACGAGGAGGTAGGATAGGCCATAATCCACCAAGCTGGCCCAGTGCTGGGTGGCAGATGCCAGAATTTTCAGGGCGCCGAAATGGCTTCTGACAAGCCCTAACAACTACAGTATACAAGTATTCAGCACCTGGGACCGACTGCTTAACGTGCCCTCCGAAGCACGGAAGTCGTCGTGAAAAATGAATGGTCAGTGGTCCCATCCAAGTACCGACCGCCCCGAAAGTTGCTTGACATGTGATATCGTATGATACACACATTAACCATGGCGCCACGACGACTTATTTACGCTTCTGATCTCTCTGAAGTGTAAATAAATAAACAAATATTTCGATTTTGCTTAGAACTTGGTACTCATTTAGATCTCCATTCTTTTTGCGGCGAAGCCAACAGCCAAGCATAAATTTTTGTATTGAACTTGGCTCTCCTTTTTTACATTTATTGCCTGGTCCTAACATAACATTTGTTTTCTATGACATTGTTGACAGTATTTTTTAATATGTTTGTGAGACGCAACATAGTTTTGCAACCTATGTGAAAACCGAATATACTGTAAACACTCCAGGATATTATTTAAATGGGCATCGTTAATTTTATTGTTTTATATACAATTACGCATGTAAAAAATACTTCTATATCACCTGGTATTTAAATGCAGCACGTTAAGAGCTTTGTGAATTAAAAACCATTAGTCATACAAGAAAACCCTTATCCTTTTGTTTAAGGTAAATAAAAATATTTCTAATAAATACTGATGTCAATAAATTGTTACGAAATGTCTCAAATACGAGATGTTGAAGAGGTGCATGACATCTATGGTGTTTTTATTTATTTATGAACGTGTTTTACCGACAAACAGCTGTCGGTCGCGCTTGTGCCAAATTTGAAACATGGGAGGATCTATCAAATTTGCCGTCTTGTTAACAAGATTTAGTTTATTTTTTATTTACATTCAAAATTACCAAAGAAATGTGAAATTATTTGTGTAACTAAAAGCCTTCAATTCCTATCACTGCCGAGTTTATAATACTTGTCAAGTGGTAAGTTTGTTTCCTTTTTATTCATATATAACAAAAACTACAGAGTGACATATTGTTTACTATACAAAATTCGAAAATTACCGCATAGTGATATCGATTTGCATGCTTCAAGTGCAAGCGAAGTGTTTAAAATCCAACGATAATTGTAATTTCGCCTTTAAAAAAAAGCCGCTGTCATTATTTTGTGAGAACATTTTGTTTTCAATAAACTTATGTGATAATCTAGTCAGCCAACAATATTTTGTTTATTTATTACTAAGCATTATAAGTTCAGTGTCGCCAAATTAGTTTGGGCATTATTTACATTAAATATATTAAGGATATAAACAGTGTTTTAAATATTTTTTCTAATATTTGTGGCTAGCCACCTGGAAGTAAGGATTTGGAGGAGATTTGCCCGCAAAATAAGTTGACCCAAGAGGAAATTCCCAAAGTGCACTCTCAATGTATCCACAACCGTCCACATTCCAGGTTTACTGATTCTAAAAAATCCTATATTTAACATATTTTCAATTTCATTACTACACAGCACACATCATAACCAAGTTTTGAATCCATATTATAATAGAGAATTTTATTACAAATACATAAAAAAATATTTCATTAAGTCTTATTCTTAATTATTTGAAAGCATGCATGTTCATGGGCAATAGTTCTGATACTTTTATTTCTTGCATCTAAATAAGGCTTAGTGCTGCATGTCTTAAATACATAAAAATGCTAAAGCACTACAGTATGTAAATGGCCATAGCAACCACTGTAAATTGATTTTGTTTTTTTCGTCAGAAACAAATGTGTGAATGGTTTGCTGCTGGTTATTTTGTTTGCAAGAAGATTCACATTAAACATGCTTAATTTCTAAAGGTACTTATTAGAATTTATAAATCATGAATTTCTATTACAATATTTATAGTCCAAATAAGTATTTTGATAGAGGTAATTTTTTTTCATACATATTTATGGGTGCTTTACTGCATATTTTATTAATTATGTAAAAGTTATTGATAAGATTAAATAGTTTAATATCTATACATGGATTTGCATAAAAAGGTATAAACAATATTAACGCTAAGTGTCCTGTCATTTACAGGAAACCACCGCGTGAATAAGTACCTACTATTAAAATACTAAGTAAATTAAAATACTATAATAATTTAAATACAAATAAAAAACGCAAAGAAATAACAAAAACAAATGAGCATGATTATACAATAAATAAAGTTACTATTTTCAAAAAAATTTTTTTTTAAATGTATATTTTTAAGATTGAAATTAGAGAAAAGATCAAGATGTTGTTCTTCAACATTAGACAATATAATCAAATGATAAACCTAACTGCAAGGAAAATAAATAATAAAGGGAATGAACACAACAACCATTGACTCCGTTTTATAAGAACCTTGCAATGAGGCAAAAATAATTCTCACTGGCAAATAACTCTACTCTGGCAAATAATTCAATGTAGTAAAATTACAGTTCCAGTGTGCCCACTATAGGAAAGAATAATGATGCGGTTTAAGTGAATTAATGTATTATTTTGAAAACAATATCTTATAATATCTTAATGATATAATGAAAAAAATATTTTGACTCGCAAAATATTTTGTACATTTATTTTCTCATTTCTAAAGAGGAGGTGCTTTACGTCACTTACTTTTTCGTTGTCTTCCAAAAAATTACAAAAAACTGATTTCACTTCTACTGTGACCGTTTTAAAGCACTAGGTATGTTTGGTTATATTTTTTTTTTGTTGAAGTTACTGCAAAGATGAAGAACACACCTCAAATACTTGTCTTTATACATTTGTTTGTATTTATTTTAAACAAATGAAAAAGAATCATTCAAATTTTTGATGACCACTTTGGCGATGGGGTAAACCTATCTGCCTCAAACGCCAGTGGTTGCGGGTTCAATTCCCGCACGGAACAAGAAAATAAAAAGTTCCGTGTCTGGGTGTTTATCTATTTATGTATTTATATTCTAGGTTCCTATTCTCTCATGCCCTATTTCTCTACATGGTATCCCATAACACAAGCTATGCTTGCTTCGGGGCCACGTAGTTGGTGTGATTGTCCGGGGATTTTATAAAAAAAAAAGCTTTAATCATTCTCATTTAGTACCTCACACTACGAAATATTGTCTTAAGTTTAACGATAATTAACTAATTATATAATTTATCGCGTATAATTTATATTTAGCGACAAGCTCGTGGCCACGGGGTCTGCAATGACACCGAAACGTCGAGTTAAAATGTAAAATATAAATTATACGCTTATTCACACTACAAAGATTATAACTGGTATCATTATTTTTCTTTTTGACATTTCGACCTGTCAGTTTACTGCATTGAATTATTTGCCAGGGTATACATATATACCCAATTTTGGAGATGTTGAAGATGCTTTCTCAAAAAATTAAACATCCACCACTTTTGTCCACAATAATATTCTTAAGCCAGAAATTAGCAATCTGAAACATTGCTTCAACTAATGGAGATTGCGGACAAGTCTGCATAAAATGGGACATCGATTTTCAGTATATGCTTCAGTAATTTCAAAACATCCCGTTGAAAACAACAGACTATGTATACCTTCCCTCTTTGTTTCTAGATTTAGGTCATGCGACTGAAAAACCCTCCTCCGAAGTTTGCCAAATGCCGCTGCAGCAGCACCGGTCCCGCCATTTGCTTCCACGTCAAAGATTTAATTTTTCTTAATTTTTATTTAATTTTTTTTCACTCTTTAGATGTAATGGTTTACCCGAGGTACTTCCGTTTGCCTATTATTTTACAAGGTGTTAACCAGACGGTGTAATATGTAGTTGAACTGTGACTCTATTTTGCTGGTCTGACATGTCTGACATTCTCGTGCGCCATTGGAACCTACGGTCGACTACTTCGAACGCGAGTCCCGTACCGAAAAATTCCATCATCAGCGGAATCGATCTATCGGATCTTCCCAACAACTTAATCGAAATCAATCCAAAACAAATTAAATCAAATACATCGCGATCGCGCGCTTTAAACCTGAAGGGGCACCTAAAGACAGCAGGAGACAGCTAGCTAACCAGGGAACGTGAAGGTAATCCCTTTTCTTGTTTCCTCTGTTTTTCCCCATCATTCCTAACATGTCAGGTTCAGCCACGTGTAAATATTTTTTCCTTCAGGAAGGCCTATGTGCAGCAGTAGACATGTCTCCGCTAAAGATGATGAAATCATCCTTCTTTACAGAATGTAGTTCTTTCTCTACACGGCTCGCATCGATAATTAAGGGTATTTTACTACCCTGAGAGCGTTACGTTTAAATGCTTTGGTCCACTAAGCGTAAAATAAGCCCAGTTGGTACCAACAGAGAACCTTGTTGAACCCCAATATCTCATAGGAAATTACGGTATTTTACTGGAACTCTCGACCTCTAGCTTCGCAAATGAAACGAACCAAGCTGTAACTTTTACCGGCGTAACTTTAAAGTGACACCTACTTAGAATACGTCCATTTTGATCATATTAGTCGACGAAATATGCTCGGTATACCGGTGTACTATTGATATCGTTTCTATAATCTTAAAAAGTAAGTAATACCAACTTAGTCAAGTAGTTACATAGAAAATATAGATTTAGACATTGATTTCTTTAGCAGTCTGTAGAGAAAACCATTAGCAGTTGTCCCGAGTGAAGTGTAAATTTTAGACATTGAAGAACTGGTACTGTCATTAATCAAGTCCCGGGAACTTCGGGATAATCTGGTGATAGATCAGGTATCTACTGACAAATATTTGAAGGCATTTTCCTACAGGGAATCCTACAGGGGTATATTTAAAAAAAAATGCTATAAAATGTCGCTTGGTGCGGACTTTATGCTAAAAAAATTTTTCAAAAAGCTGTATAAAATGAACAGTTTTTAATTTGTTATACTGGCATTTTAAAAACTTAGAAGATGTTTTGAAAACTGATATAACTTAGCCTTCATCCAATACCTACCTATTATATTTCGCGGGATTTGAGCTATTAAATATGAAAATTGAAGAGTTACTGCAATACAAATAATTGTCATTTAAGGGAACAAATAATAGATAATAGCTTTATTTAAAAGCGTAGACATAAAAAGGCCTAATTTCAGTATAACAACATTTTCGCCTCTAATTTCGCTGTATTAGCATTTATAATTCAGGCGAATAAATCCCGCTATCTTCACTTAAAAAATAATAGAACTAGTGGTCGAAAAGGCTCGAGCCTTTTAGCCCTAAATTTAAAGCTTGCGAGTCTTTTTTAAAGGCGGACTCACAAAAGAGTTCGAAAAGGCTCGAGCCTTTTAGAACTAAATTTAAAGCTTGCGAGCCATTTTTAAAGGCGGACTCACAAAACAGTAGTTCTAAAATTGCTCACTATAAAAGGGTTTGAGGCTTTTTTAGGCCGAGGCTTTTTTTAAAGCCTTTTTAGAAGACTGGCGTCGTAATTAGCGTTTCATCATTTATTAGCGGTCAAAAAGGCTCGAGCTTTTTAGCCTTTTTTTAATACTCACCGCTTTATAGTGATGGCTACAATATTAATAATAATAATAATAAATATGTCGCTACATATTCACACAACAACTATCTAGTCCCAACAAAACTTTCATTTATAATTCATTACATAACTTCACGCCTGTATCCCGTATGGGGTAGGCAGAACACCAGAGGTAATAAAACCACCTGATGCACTGAAAAAATTTCGCATGTAAAAATAACTAAGTTTCGGTTGATTTTAACAAAGCGTGTTTGTCAATATACAACCTGCAAAGTTTGTTGCTAAAAATAAATAAGTCAAGTTTGCTATTCTTACTTGATCAGAATCAACCGAGTAAATCGGTTAAAATTGTTTGCTTAGAAATAACAAAGTAAGCTTGATTATTATTACAAACAAAATGTTTGCAAACGTAGCCAACTTTACTGTTTATATTGACAAACTTTCTTGGATAGTTATAGCCAACCTTCTTGGTATTTGTAACTGTTTTGCTAGGTAGCCACAACAGACTTTCTCTGCAATGTGAATTGTTTAACTCTGTAGCCACAGCCAACCTACTTGGTATCTGCAATCGTTTTGCTAGGTAGCCACAACAGACTTTCTCTGCAATGTTAGTCATTTAACTCTGTAGCCACAGCCAACCTACTTGGTATCTGCAATTATTTTGCTAGGTAGCCACAACAGACTTTCTCTGCAATGCGAGTCACTTAACTCTGTAGCCACAGCCAACCTACTTGGTATCTGCAATCGTTTTGCTAGGTAGCCACAACAGACTTTCTCTGCAGTTCGAGTCATTTAACTCTGTAGCCATAGCAGACTTTCTCTGCAATGTGGGTCAAAAAAAACTAAAAAAATACTGTTATTGTTCACTTATTATTTATTGTCATATATCTGAAAATCACAAAAGAACAGTCTCAAAGTTTACAATACTAAACCCAAATTACAAAGTAGGCACAGTCAGCATTAGCACAGTACAGCAGCATAGGCACAGTAGGCACACAGGATTTGATCAGGCAACTTTCCTGCCAACCTGGTGATTAAACCTCGTGAAGATTCCACAATCTTGCTATGGAAGTACACCGATGCCTTTTCTTGTGGGAATACTCTAATAATTTCGTGTACCCAATTTGCATAAATGGTACTCCTTATTGCATTTGACGGATGATTGCTCAAAATGTAGGTTCCGATGAGCCTTACCAATCTTGTTCTTGCCGTATTATCCAACGGAATATGTGTATCTAAATTTAATAAACCTTCCTTCAAGGGTACTATTTAAAAGTAACAGTAAATCCTGAAAAACAGAAATAAATAAATTATAATTTCTACTCATTCTACCTATTTTATAATATTTTTTCTATTAAAAACGAGGCACTGTCTGCCGACATACAGGCATCTAACCTGGTTCGGCTGCAGATTATATAACTTGACACAACTTTTTGTAGCATCTAACTTGTAAACTGTTGTATATGTTATATTATTTTGGTACAATAGATCAGTTGATCCATGACTTACGGGACACCCTGTATACAGGGTCCGTTTATAATAGTCAATTATATTTTAATAGCATATTAGGAATGATGAGTGGGTGGGAATTTCGAAAAAAAAAATGTTTTTATTTATTATTTTTCATAAATTATTTCAACTTTCTTCTCTGTGAGTAAAATTTAAGATTAATCTACATTTTATGACTACATACAATTAGATTGAAACGTTTTTATTACTTGCTGTGTAGTCATAAACTACGGTTCAAACTTAAATTTTGATCACTTAGAAGAATTTTGAAATTTCAATATATGAAAAATATTATTGGGATGACATGCGGGAGAGTCGTAAAATCTTTAAATCTCGATTAAGGTGGTGCCAGACTAATCGGGAGCAGTTGAAGATGGACGTACTCGCAACTTATCATGTAAAACACGACTTTAAAAACTTTTGGAAATCCACGAACAAGTTACAAAGTAAACCTGGTATTCCTGTGAGTGTCAATAATATTTCTGACCAAAAACTGATTGCAGAGATGTTTAAAAACCATTTTACTATCAAATCACCATTAGGGTCACCACAAACAAAATGTGACAATAGAATGAATGGGCAGCCTTTAGGTGCTAGGTTCTCGGCCAGGCAAGTTCGACAGGTGATTGCTTCAATGTCACGAGGCAAGTCTCCAGGTCATGATGACTTGAGCATAGAACATCTGAAATACGCGGGCTCTCACATACATAGGGTACTAGCCATGTTATATACCTTATGCATAGGGCACTCATACTTGCCAAGTGACATGATGAAAACCATTGTCATACCTATTTTGAAAAGTAAAACTGGTGATGTAAGCGATGAAAGTAATTATAGGCCGATCTCGTTGGCAACTATATTAGCGAAAGTGCTTGACGGTCTGCTCCATACTCAACTGAGTAAGCATGTTAAGTTACATGACAATCAATTTGGCTTTAAACCTGGTCTGTCTACAGAGACCGCCATATTGAGTGTGAAGCAGACTGTGAAGTACTACATAGACCGTAATACACCTGTATTCGCATGCTTCCTGGACCTGTCGAGAGCCTTTGACCTGGTGAGTTACGATATCCTGTGGGATAAACTACAGAGCACCGCGATGCCTTATGAGCTTGTAGAAATCTTTAAATTTTGGTATCTACATCAGGTCAACGTCGTTCGATGGTCGGGTGAGCTGTCGAGTCCGTACAGGTTGGAATGTGGGGTAAGGCAGGGGGGGTTGACTTCGCCCCTACTTTTTAACTTATATATAAATTCACTCATCATAGAGCTGAGCGCTACTCATATAGGTTGCCATATTGATGACGTTTGTCTAAATAATGTAAGCTATGCTGATGACATGTGCTTACTAAGTGCGTCACAGTGTGGACTATCAAAACTTATCCATATTTGTGAAAGGTATGCCAAATCGCATGGACTTATATATAATTCTAAGAAAAGCGAGTGTATGGTATTTCGGGCCAGAGGTAGAGTACTTGACTATGTGCCGAATATTACGCTTAATGGTACAATTTTAAAACAAATGAAACAGTTTAAATATCTAGGACACGTACTCACTCAAGACCTGAAAGACGATGCAGATATGGAAAGAGAACGTAGGGCGCTATCAATTCGTGCCAATATGATCGCACGTAGGTTTGCTCGCTGCTCAAGGGAAGTCAAACTAACTTTATTTAAGTCGTTCTGTACCTCGTTTTACACAAGTAGCTTGTGGGTGCAGTACACGAAAAGGCAGTATAATGCTCTTCGCGTTCAGTTCAACAACGCGTTCAGGGTGCTGCTGCGGCTGCCTCGCTTCTGCAGTGCGTCGGGGATGTTCGCCGAGTACCGCGTGGACTGTTTTTATACAACCATGCGTAAGCGGTGCACATCCCTGGTGCGGCGGGTGCGGGCCAGCTCTAGCAGCATCCTGAGGGCCTTCGCGGACAGATATGACTGTCATTACCTGAATCATTGCCATATGATTCATGTACTGCCTAATACATAACAATTATTTTATTATTAGACTTATGTTTTGTATTGCATATTATAATTAAATTATTTGTAGTTTGAATTATTTAATTTTATAAATCCTATTTGAGAATAATCCTAAATAACATTATTGTGACGTTGAAGATGTAAATTTAAATTTAATACAGTAATTAATGCTTTTTCCCATCTTTGACATTCTAAAATATTATCATTCTAATTTTTTTATATTTTTTGTATTCTTAATTATTTAATATTGACATTTTTCATGCTAACTTTCAATTTGTAATTTAATTGATAATTATTCTTATGTTCTCATTATTGCTATTATTTTTGTTATTGTATCTATCCTGATAATTACTTGTATGTACAATGATCTGTTAATTGATTGAAAAATAAATGATTTGATTTGATTTGATTATTAATTAAGACAACAGTATACAGATAATTAAAGCAGATAAAATTTTTGAATTGTTAGTGACTTACTTATCATCGGTAATAGGATGCATAGTCTTTTTATGTATTTCTAATTTTTTTGAGAATATGGCATGATGGCCAATTTTAGGAAATAGCTCCTTTAGGTCAGATTCCTGGAGTAGTGGAAGTGATAGAGATGTAATTGCATTTTCTGTAATTAAATAACTGATTTAAGAAAAATGATCATCAAATGTATCAAATAAACAAAATGTACAGTTCAAATGTATATTAATAAAAACTACTTTCCTCCTCTTTTTTGAAGTCTTTACTAATATTATAAAGAGGAAAGATTTGTATTTTTGTATGTTTGTATGTTTGTAATGAATAAACTCAAAAACTACTAGAATGATTCAAAGATTCTTTTACCATTAGATGGCTACATTAACCAGAAGTAACGTATTTTGCTAAGAAACTCCCACGGGATCAAGAGCTACGCGGGTCAAACCGCGCAAAGCTGCTACTCAGCTGTAAATTAAAGACACAACGGCATATCAGTGGCAATAAACCAGTATAAGCTAGTCTCACATAGAAGGTATTGAAACCCTCTACGGCGGCGCTACCTTGGCTCAAGATCACGCGTTCACTGGTCACTGGTGTGCGATTGTACGGTCTCTTTCTAATAAAATATATAAGATAAAAATTAAATACATAAACGAACTTACCTTTGAACACTTCTATATATTCTTCCAGACTCAAGGCTTTCAGCAGATTTTGTACTTCTTCATGCATTTACATTAAATCACCTGACTATAAAAAAATACGACGCTGTCGGGGCCGCCGCCGGCAGCGTCTTTAGGAATAAACAGTAGGTTCAGGCACAAAGCAATAGCATATTGGTACCTAATCAATCAACTACGTTTTATAGGTAACACACTCCTTTATGCATCGTCGCACTCACTTAATTAAATTATTAAACGTTCGAACGAAAGACTGTTAGTTTGCGGCACGCACATAACTCTAGCGCTGACCGAAACGTGGAGGGGATATCTGCGCATCGGCGGCTCCACCGGCAGACAGAATATTTACTTATGAATATTTAAACAAGTACTCTGTTAAAAATAACTAACTAAATAGCAAACAAAATAGCTAACTCCACCCTGCTACCAATAAATAAGTGTACTCGGTTAAATACTAATGAGTGTTCTTTTGTATTAGCAAAGCTAAGTGGTTATTAGTAGTCAAGTACTGGTTATTTAAGTTTAACCGTGAGTGGTAACGGTTAATATTACACGAATTACTCTGTTAAAGCTTATTGAGTGAACTTATTAAAATTTAAACAATTTTGTAAACTGTAAAATTTGTAGATTGAGTTATTTGTATTTAATGAGCAGTATGGTGTTAATAAACAAGTGAATTTAGCCATGTTTACGTATATATTATTTACCAAGTTTACTTCCATCATTTTCCACGAGTCTTGATTAAAAATAAACAAGATCCTTTTAACAAAGCCAAAAAGGTACTTTGCTAACTCCTCATTTTTTCAGTGTGTCACGTTTGACAAAATTATAATAGTGGAGAGAGACAATTGCAGTGACAGGGGGTCAGCCTATCGCCCACAAAAAGGCTCCCATAACACCTCGGTCCCTTAACTGTCTTTTACAGTATGCCCGGGAAGAGAAGCAGCTGGCACATTTTATGTTTTTCTTTCGCTCCCAGTCCAGCATGGAAGCAATGTTCATTACGCTTCTATTTACCTGATCCTCAAAAGAGGCTTAAAAGTTTTTAAAGCTGGGACTCTAATTAAATAAATAAATAAATTAATGAATATTTCATCACATTCGCATAACGCTTTCTAATCCCAAAGTATTCTAAATAAAGCTTGTGTTATGGGTACTAGACAACTGATAAACATACGTATACATTTTATTTCTTTCTAAATACATACATATAAAAGAAGAATTACACCAAGACACAGAACAAATTATCATGTTCATTACACAAACATTTGTCCTCGGTGGGAATCGAACCCACGATCTCTGGATTAGCAGTCAGGATCACTAACCACTACGCCACGACGCCAGTATTCTAAAAAGGCTTTAAAAAAGCCTAGGCCTAAAAAAAGCCTCAAGCTCTTTTTTAGTGAGCTATTTTAGGCGCTTTGCACACGTAGCAACTTAAGTTTACAAAACTGACAACTTAGTTGAGGCAACCATCAACTTTTTTAGAAATTGCCACTTGCTACAACTAGAGAATCTGCAATTGATGCAACTGGTAACCTTGTTGAAGCAACTATCAATTTTTGCAAATGTTCTAAAGGTTTCCAGTTGCAGCAACCACAAATTGGCCTTTACGGTTGTCGCAGTTTTATGTGAACCTGGTTTGTTAGGTGAGTCCACTCAGTATTACGATGGACACCGGAGAGACAGCACTCGTTTAAATTATATTACGTCGGCGTCGCTGACACGGTGGCAACTACAACAAATTATTCGCAGCAATCGTCGGTTTTGGATTCATCCCTTCTTGCAAGATAGGACTAGATTTATTAACATAAATGAGCTTCAGAAACATAATGACAACTTTAAACAATATTTTAAAATGTCTGTTTACATATTTAATAAGTTGCTGGAAAGTGATTTAAACCTACAGAATACAGTGATGAGGGAAAGTACTACATTGGATGAAAAGTTCGCGGCCTGGCCATTAAAAAAAAAACTTTTGTTATTTTTTCTGCCGTCATTTTGAACTGTCATTATTCAATTGTCAGCCCGCGAATTTTCAATTTGATATCTTGTCTAAATAAAATTTTACGAACAATATAAATACGTGTGTAGAACAAATTTTCACTAATGGAGAAATTTGAACAACGTGCTGTGATTAAATATTTGTTTAAAAAAAGATTAACACCAAAGGAGATCCATGATGACATGCAAACAACATTAGGGGAATCTGCCCCGTCTTATACCACTGTGAAAAAATGGGTTGCAGAATTTAAACGTGGACGAGAGAACATCGAAGATGACCCTCGCTCCGGCAGGCCAATGACGTCTACGACCGAAGAAAACATCAATAAAGTGTGTGATCTCATATTGAAAGACCGTAGATTGACTATCAGAGAAATTGCAGACACTATAGGCATCTCATATGAACGAACGCAAAACATCATTGTCCATGAACTCGGCTTTTATAAGGTTTCGGCTAGGTGGGTCCCCAGATTGCTTTCAGTAGAGCAAAAGCGAATTCGACTCACGATTTCTCGCGACTGTTTGGAGATGTTCGAGGCTGATCCACAAGGTTTTCTTGACAGATTTGTGACAATGGATGAAACCTGGGTTCACCACTATACCCCAGAATCAAAACAACAATCCAAACAATGGAAAAAATCAGGTGAACCAACTCCGAAAAAAGCAAAGGCAATTCTGTCGGCTGGCAAGGTGATGGCATCGGTTTTTTGGGATGCTAAGGGTGTCATTATGGTGGACTACCTTCCAAAAGGCGAAACAATAAACTCTGCGTACTATAGCACCCTTCTGCGCCGTTTACGTGAAGAAATTAAACAGAAACGCCCAGGATTACTGAGAAAGAAAGTGTTGTTTCACCAGGACAACGTCCGAGTCCACACGTCTGTCGAGTCTATGGCTCAAATTCGTGATTGTGGTTTCGAATTGTTGCCACATCCAGCTTATTCTCCTGATTTGGCACCTTCGGACTTTCACCTGTTTCCAAACCTGAAAAAACACCTCGGTGGGCAGAAATTTTTAACGAATGAAGAGGTCGAAGCCGCTGTTAACCTGTATTTTGAAGACCTTGAGGAATCTTTTTTTAAAACAGGTATGGAAGCTCTGGAAAGCAGATGGAAGAAGTGCATAGAGCTAAATGGAGATTACGTCGAAAAATAAAAATATTTTTGTATGTGCTTTATTCTGTTTTCTTGACTAGGCCGCGAACTTTTCAATCCACCCTCGTATATACCCCAAAGAACGACTTGCTATTGCTGATTTTAGAAACTTTTGTTAGCTGCGATTGTCAGTTGCAAAAACCAGCAACTTAATCAAAGTTGCTAATTGCGAGTTGCTGCAATCAGAAACTAACTCCTAACTAGAATTGCTGTGTACGCAATTCCATTGGAATAATATATGAACAGGGAGTTGTCAGTTGTCGGTTGTCGCAACAAGGCGCATGAAGTTTATCGTCTGCTAAGCGCCTTAGAACTACTGTTTTGTGAGTCCGCCTTTAAAAAAGACTCGCAAGCTTTAAATTTAGGGCTACAAGGCTTGAGCCTTTTTTATGGCTAGCAAAAGCCATAAATACAATTAGCCTTGAGGGCTTGAGAGTTATTTAGCCTTTTAGCCTTCTAGCCATCGCTATAAAGCGGCGAGTCTTAAAAAAGGGCTAAAAGGCTCGAGCTTTTTCGATCGCTAAATAGAACACGTTTGTATCTGTCTGTATGTCCATACGTCACCTAGGCAGCAAGGTATCTATCACCAACGTAACCACCACTCAACCCAACAGTACGCTGCCTCAGTCACCTGGTGCCTTCCGAGCGTGACTGCCCACTGACTACGCGATTTTAATTTGCTTGTGAAATTACGACTTTGAGCTGAAGTTTATAGAGTGGTGATTCCAAAGTGGAAGGATTTTAATTCGCGTCATGGCTTATATGTAAGTTTTTATTTGAATTCTAATTTTAAAATTTTTGATTTTTTATTAACGGGACTATGTTTAATACGACGATTAAATTATTACATATAGAGTTACATTATTTTTAGTTTCGGAAGCTGTTTGATAGATAAGGTGATTTCCTCAGTATCGGTGTTTTAATTATTTGGGATAGGGGTTTTGGCAAAGGTGGAATGGATTCACTTCAAACTTTATGTATTTCTAAAGTCGAACTTAGCGACTCAAAATCAATTAGATGATAACAAATAATGAATACAAAGTATCAATTTAAGAGCGGCTTAAAAAGAGATTTAAAGGTGAAAGGAGAAGTATCGTAAAAAAACTAATATTATCTGTACTAAAGTAAAATTCAACAATCTAAGCTGCTGTCGTTTTTTGTTTGCTCAAATTATTTTTTACCAACTTTATAACTATCTTTGTATGAGTTAGTAGAGCGTTAAATTAGTTTTTAAATGAGTTAGCAAAAACAGTAATGCCTGTGTAATATTATTCCGAGGTATATCCATAACTAGAAGTATATATTATTCTATTATATATAGCTTTAAGATATAGTTACGTGGTCAAAAACTCTATGGGAAGTTCAAAGTCGCTCAGTGGGACAGGGCTGCTCGGAGTTTCCTTACGAGATCGACTCAAAAATTAATAGGTTCGCAAGAGAATCAAGCGAAGGTATACGTAGCATAGGTCTTCAAAGATTCCTAAGATTCTTAGAACGGATGGCCGTTGCGGCAGTAAGGTTCTCGCGTGGCGATCACGTATTGGGAGACGCAGCCTGGGTAGGGCCCCCAAAGTGGGCCGACGACCTAGTGGCGGTAGCAATAATAAAATCCCCAGAAAATCACACCGATTACATGGCCTCAAAGTAAACAAAGCTTGTGTTATGAGATACCATGCAGCGAACTAGGGGGGGGGGCAAAAATAGAAAATACATACTTATATAGATAAACGTCCAGACACGGAATATTTTTTTTTCTTGTTCCGTGCGGGAATCGAACCCGCAACCACTGGCGTCTGAGGCAGACAGGTTCTCCCCATCGCCAAAGTGGTCGTCCACAATGGGCAGATCATAAATTTAACTCATGGAACGGATGGCCGCTGGGGCAGAAAAGTTCTCGAGTGGCAACCACGTATTGGGATACGTAGCATAGGCAGGTCCCCCGCAAGGTGGATCGACGTTCTAGTCAAGGTCGCCGGTAAACGCTGGACGTGGGCAAGGCAGCACCGAGTGATGTAGAGATCCTCGGGTAAAACATATTTTATCTAAATCGGCACAGTTTAAGTTGTTATCTATACTAATATATAAAGCTGAAGAGTTTGTTTTTTTGTTTGTTTGTTTGTTTGAACGCACTAATCTCAGAAACTACAAGTGGGATTTGAAAAATTCTTTTTGCATTTGATAGACCAACTCTTGAGGAAGGTTATAGGCTATATTTTATCCCGAAATTCCCACGGGATCAAAAGTTACGCGGGTAAAACCGCGCGCGGTGGCTAGTCTAGGATAAAGCGCGGAAAAGCTAACATGAAACGTGTCCATAATTCTTTGTCGCTGTCGTGTGGACAGATTCCATGCTTATTTTAGTTCTCCTATTTTTTGTAAGTCAGATATAAATTAACGGTTAACGCTAAACTACAAACTGCGCTGTAAATCTGTAAAAAACTTCCGTTAGCGGGCTACCACAAAAACAAAACTGCATGAATTTTGGAAATATCGTAGTATCTTTCCTTAAATATTTGAAACGCACGGCTCCTTTGAACTTGCAGATGTCCAATGGCTGTGGTGATTATTAATTTCTTAAAAACCTACGAGCTCACTTGCTTCTATTAACATAGAAATAGTACTGTGTTTCCAACCGACTTCCAAAAAAGGAGGACGTTCTCAATTCGTCTGTACCTATGTTTATTTTTTGTCACATGATATTTTGGACAATTATGAATTGATTTTGAAAATTGTTGTTTCATATGATAGAGGATACCTCATAGTTGGTCCCATTAAAATTTCATCGAAATCGGTTGAGTGCTTCATTGAAAATTTCAAACTTTAAAAAAAATATGTATGTGTTCGGAGAATGTTTACGTTGATGACATTCTCAACTCAGCCAAAGTTTTGGCGTGAAGTCGGTTTTTTAAATGCTCTGCATTCGTTGATTATTTATCGTATAAATGTACGTACAAAATAATTAATGTCATGACGTTGACTTGACAATCCGTGTATTGAGATAAAAATGGCTCTACTTAATGTTAGACTGTACGTACAGTCGCATCTTATAATTTGTATACATTTTCATTGGAATTTGAACCTTATCACGACCAAATAAGTTGCGAAGTGTGTACATGTTATTGCAAGTGACTGTACAAACAAATTGTGCAGGACAGTGACAACAAAACATAAAAGACAGTTATATAAACTTAAAACAGTGTATATAGATAGTGTTATAGTGTTTTATAAGACTCTTAAAGAGCTAAGAACGTTTAAAATAGTGTTTCATAGTGTTTTTATAGTGTTTATAGTTAATAGCGTCACATACAAGTGTTAGGTATAAGAAATAGTGCTTTAAAACAGTGTTTTGTAATAGTTTATAGCTTAAAAGTGTTTGCTTAATCGTTTGTATCTTTGTAATTTGATTAATCAATAACTGCTACGAAAACTTACGTGATTATAGCCTGAAAATAGCTTGAGTTGTATTAGGGCTTGAATTGTATTTGGAAATAAAGAGATGGCTTTGAAAGTCTTGTCATTCCCGCACACAGAGAGAGAGATCTAAATAGATAATAGAATTTATAAATAGTTTTCCTATTAGAATATAGTAAAGATCTGATAAGAATAGTCGAATCTAGTCAGAATCTTATTAGAAAAATCTAGAAAGTTCGAATAAGTTTCGAGCGAGACAGACATATGTGTGTCCCGCTCGCACGCTTGCATTACTCTCTCTTGTGCGGTACCCTTGCGCGCCTGCACAAAATCACTTAAGAATGCGCCACACTCCGCCAGCGAAACATTCGCGAGGGATTCGCCGAAAAGATCCCGAAGAGAGAAGATCTCCGGAAGAAAGCAGCCTCCGAAGAAAGAAGCCTCAAGCAACAGTGAACAGTGAATCTCTCAAGCCCGAAGACTCTCAATAGAAGCCCGAAGTCACAAGACAGAATACAGAAGACTGAAGGCAGAACATAGTGACAGAAGAGCGCGGGAAATAGAGTGTGCTTGTGGCGTATTCGCGAGTGTAATAGTGCCGCGCGGCTGGACTTTCACGACCGTGTTAAGTGGTGAATTCGCATTTTCCTTTTGCCCCTCGCATCGATTCCAGCTAATAGAGTGGGTGGATAGCGCATCATTTGACTAAATCGTAATCGAATTCATAGACTATACAGTCCACTGGAGCTATCCCCCACATTTTGGTCCTTCGAGAGCCGGATCTTTGAGAGGGCAATTGGGAGACAGCGATGCCTCTTACACGGTCGCAGTCAGGCCGCGGGGAGCGGGCCGCCTCGACAGGGCCCGCTCAAGAACAGTCTCAAGCTCAAGCCGTGAAGAGCAAGAATACGACGTCGCCGACAGAAACCACAGAAACGACGACGCCAACGACGTCGGCTACAGAAACGACGACGCCGACAGAAACCACAGCGACGACGGGTGCCACAGCTACAGAAACTACGAAGACCACCCGTCAAATCGAAGCTACGCAGCCACAGCGAGCTCCACAGAGATCCCAAGTCTCGAAATCGAAGAAATCCTCGAAAATAACGAAGGCGAAGTTGAAATTATTACGGTTACAAGTCGAACTCGCCGCCGCCGAAGTCGCCGCTCTCGAAGACGACGAAACAGATATAGAAGAGGAATCTGAAGTACCCTCAATAGTGAATACAGAGAAGAGAGTGTCAGTGTGGTTACAGAAGAACCCGATAGAGCCGCCGCTGGCAATCCAGGGCCAGGGCGAAATTGAAGAGCCTCCACAGCAACCGCAACAGATCGAAGAACCGACGCGTCCTGCGGCGCTCCCGGCACCGGCGAGCTTCATCCCCCCCCCGGATCCAGTACCGGCGGGAGGGGACACAGTCGCCGTGCCGCAACAGAAGATCGACCTCAGCGAGTTGGCCTCAGCCATCGCACTCGCCGCCAGGACGGGTCCGCAGCCGCCGCCGCCTAGACTCCAAGCAGAACTCCCTCCGTACAGCGGGTCATACCAAGAATGGCTCATGTTTAAGGCAGCGTATCAAGAAACAGCGGGATATTACAGCGACATAGAAAACACAGCGCGTCTACGACGAAGCCTGCGTTCAAGAGCTCGGGAGGTCGTCGAAGGACTTCTCCTCTACAACGCGAAGCCCGAAGAAATCCTGCGAGCCCTCGAGTCACGCTTCGGACGGCCCGACGCTATCGCCCTCGCCGAGTTAGAGCGACTACGGGCACTACAGAAGCCTACGGACGCGCCCAGAGACCTGTGCATATTCGCGACGCGGGTCTGCAACATCGTAACAACGCTGCGCGCCCTGGGGAAGATTCACTACCTGTACAACCCGGAAGTCACGAAGATCACAACAGAGAAGCTAACGCCGGCTATGCGATATCGCTGGTTTGACTACGCTGCCGAGAATCCTCAAGATGAAGCAGACTTAATAAAGCTTGCTAACTTTTTACAGAGAGAAGCGGATCGCTGCGGACCCTACGCGCAACCGGAGCGCGTCGCGAAACACCACCTGGCGGCGAACAGGAGATTTGGTCAAGATCAAAACAGAAGAGTCCCGCAGCGAACATGCACAGTCACAGAACCTGGGTGTCCCATATGTGAGAAGAAGGGCCACTACACAAGCAACTGCAAGCGTTTCCTAGAAGCGGACGAAAATAGAAGATGGGACCTTGCGAAGAATAAATCTTTATGTTTCAGATGTCTACGTCATCGGGCGAGGAATCACACGTGCAAGGGGAAGGCCTGCGCTACAGAAGGGTGCACGAGACTGCATCATCCTCTCCTTCACTACAAGAGGCGTGTGATCATCGAACAGCCCGAAGCAACAGAACACAGAACAGAAGTCGTTGCAAGCACATGGACGTCGGTGAACACTCAAGCTTATCTCAAGATCGTACCGATAGAAGTCACAGGGCCGCGAGGAAGCGTCAAGACCCACGCGCTACTTGACGACGGTTCAACAGTTACGCTCATAGACGCCGAGATAGCACAGCAAGTAGGCGCCAAGGGACCCGTCGAGCCACTTCATATTGAAGCCATCGCAAGTACAGAGTTCGAGTCCGAGCAGTCACGCAGAGTCACTATCACGCTACAGACAACAGAAGGGCGACACAAGATTCACGCACATACATTCACCGGGCTGAATCTATCTGCACAGCGCGTCACCCACGAAGACCTCGCGGACTGCGAACACATCAAAGACATCACCGAGAAGCTCCAATATGAAACAGCGAAACCGAAGATACTCATCGGGCAAGACAACTGGCCCCTACTCGTCGCGTCTACATCGAGAAAGGGACGGCGCGATCAACCTGTCGCCTCTCTCACTCCGCTCGGATGGGTGTTGCACGGAGCGCGCACTCGCAACAAAGGCCAACGAGTACACTACGTCAACGCACTTAACAGGAAAATAGAAAATACAGAGAAAACAGAAAACATAGAACACAGTATCGCAGCCATCGAACAGCAACAGAAAAATTCATTCATGCGACGTGACAGTGTCGCGACAACTCGCGGGGCGAAACTGGAGGCCAGCCGCCGTCACGAAGAACGCAACCTCAAACCCGACGAGAGGACAGAACAGTCGAACAGAAATTCGAAACAAGAAAACAGCACCCGCGACGCTGCTGCGCAAGTAGCGTCCCTCCGAAGAGGTCCTGTGACCTCTGCGGGCGGAGGTCGACCCCACGGTCGACGGTCGACCCCGCACTCCGTACCGCTCCACTCTGGGCGGGCCGGCGCCGTACGCGCCATCCATGGTCCCGTTCACCGACCGTGGCCTCAGGGGGCGCCACAGCTGGCGCGCCTCCCTACAGCTGGCGAACCACTTCCGGGCCAGGTAGCCCCGGGAGTACCCACCACTGGACCTCCATCACCGGCGGGAGCCGCACGGGCGCGGCCCCGCAATGCAGCCGGGAGACATCGTGGCGACCTTCCCCGGCCCTGACAGTCGACGCGCGGGCGAGAGATGGGTTCCAGGGAAGACCCGTCAGCTCGTCGTGCTGATCTCCGAGTCACCTGCCTGCACCGAGGAAGATGCGTCGTCAACGGCGGTGACAACGCACGGCGGGAGTATGTGCAGGACAGTGACAACAAAACATAAAAGACAGTTATATAAACTTAAAACAGTGTATATAGATAGTGTTATAGTGTTTTATAAGACTCTTAAAGAGCTAAGAACGTTTAAAATAGTGTTTCATAGTGTTTTTATAGTGTTTATAGTTAATAGCGTCACATACAAGTGTTAGGTATAAGAAATAGTGCTTTAAAACAGTGTTTTGTAATAGTTTATAGCTTAAAAGTGTTTGCTTAATCGTTTGTATCTTTGTAATTTGATTAATCAATAACTGCTACGAAAACTTACGTGATTATAGCCTGAAAATAGCTTGAGTTGTATTAGGGCTGATTTGGAAATAAAGAGATGGTTTTGAAAGTCTTGTCATTCCCGCACACAGAGAGAGAGATCTAAATAGATAATAGAATTTATAAATAGTTGTTACGGCGCGCGCAAGCAAATCCGGGCAGTATAGCGCCGGAGTATAGAGTTCATATTTCTATGCACGCACGCGCTTGTTTGTTCGGGAAAAAAACCCAAGGTCATAACTTCAAGGCGCGCGCAGACGAATTTGTACCTTATACCGCGCGCCTAAGGTTCATGTTTCTCTGGGACCGCGACTTGTTTACGACATGTTGACATTGTTTATTTTTAGTCGCGTTATTTCTAGAACTTTGGAGAGGTCTTCTCGGGGATATATAAGGCGAGGATTAGGCCGCCGGGGGGATTCTAAGTTTTGACTTGAGAAGAAAAAGAACTGAAGAAACTAAACTAAAGTGCTCTCTAAGTCGACGAGTGAATTGTTTAAGTGCTTGATAAGGATTTGTGATAATTTAGAGTTTTGACTGTGTGTTCTTCGCGATTAAAAATCGTCTAACGGTAAAACCGGTGCATTTTAATTTATCCCCGAACCCTAGCTCGTAACATTTGGTGTCAGAAGTGGGATAAATTATGCCAGTGCTACCAAAAGGCGACGGACTTTCTCCAAGAGAAGAAAGGGTCCGCAAGAGGGAATACAACTTTTAACAGCGACCGGTCAGCACATACCCGTCCGGGGCGAGAAGCTGGTGGAGATGAAGCTTGCGGAAAGGACATTTTGCCATCGAGTCATCATCGCAGATATAGTGGATGATTGCATCCTGGGCTTAGACTTCTTGCGTAAACATCGATGTGAGATTGACGTCAAGCAAGGCATTTTGAAATGTGGTACTGAAGAAATCTTCATGGAGGGTGGTTCATCAGGAAAGGTGTACTGTTTAAAGAGAACGGTACTACCACCCAGATCAGAAACCATGGTACCTGTTCTACTATCACGGAATGCTGGCCAACATCATCGATGCGTGTTACTGGAAGGAGGCAACAAGGATCAACCGTGGGTGATGGCAAGAACCTTGGTGAGTACTACGAACGCTTCAGCCGTGCGCTTACTCAATCTTAGTAATGACGAGTATGTCCTTAAAAAGGGGACTTTAATTGGAACCTGCGAAGAAGTGGATTGGATGCGGGAATGTCAAACATCGACCAAGTGCAACCAAGTTGGCAAATACGATGTCGGTTCACTTCTCGACGATTGCCACAAGGATCTATCTGGAGAAGAAATTGTAAAAGCCAAGAAGATGTTGCTCCGGTACGGTGATGTTTTCTCCAAGAATGACGCCGATATTGGGAAAACTGGACTAGTAAAGCATTCAATAAACACTGGGAATGAACTACCTATTCGTCAGCGACCAAGACGGGTGCCGGTCGCAAGAGAAAAAGAGGTGGAAGCTGCAATCGAAGGGATGATGAGGGACGGAATTATAGAACCCTCATCGAGTCCATGGTGTTCTCCTGTAGTGTTAGTTAAAAAGAAGGATGGCAGTATGCGTTTCTGCGTTGATTACCGTCGGCTGAACGACGTCACAAAGAAGGACAGCTATCCACTGCCACGGATTGACGACACATTGGATACACTGACGGGGATGAAATGGTTTACCACCTTAGATCTGAAGAGTGGCTACTGGCAGGTGGAATTAGACCCTAAGGACAAGGAGAAAACAGCCTTTTCGACTGGGAAAGGATTGTGGCATTTCAATGTGATGCCATTTGGATTGTGTAATGCCCCTGCGACTTTCGAAAGGCTGATGGAACTGGTTCTCTCCGGACTGATTGGGGATGCCTGTCTTGTCTACTTGGATGACATAATAATCGTGGGACGCACGTTTGAAGACCATCTTCAGAACCTGGAACGAGTATTGATGAAGATTCGTGCGGCCAACTTGAAGCTGAGTCCAAAGAAGTGCTCGTTCTTCAGACGACAAGTGAAGTTTTTGGGACACATTGTTTCACAAGAGGGAGTACAAACTGATCCCGAGAAAATTGAAGCTGTCAAGGATTGGCCGGTTCCAAAAGACAAAACACAGGTCAGAGCATTTTTGGGATTATGCTCTTATTACCGGCGATTTGTTTTGAACTTTGCAGACATTGCCAAACCTTTGCATAAGCTCACGGAAGAAAAGCGAGTATTCTGCTGGGATGAGGACTGTGACGTCGCGTTCCAGGAACTGAAAAAGCGTCTTTGCAACACGCCTGTTCTTGGTTTTCCTGACGCCGAGAACGAGTTCAGTGTGGATACAGACGCAAGTAACACGGGTATTGGCGGCGTGTTATCCCAGCGGAGGGGAGATCGAGAAGTCGCGATAGCTTACTTCAGCAAATCGTTGTCCAAACCAGAGAGGAACTATTGCGTCACGAGGCGTGAACTATTGGCAATAATCAAAACACTGCAGCATTTTAATAAATATCTGTTGGGACGCAAAGGCTTTCCGCCATATTTTATATATCTGCCGGCTACCAAGTGTACAGTTAGCTACACCACTGAAAATAAAGTTACGGTAATAATGAAATAATGTAATAACCAGCCTATAACATGCTTTTGTACAAAAATAAGTCGTTTCGCATGAAAAAGAATACCTGCCTACCATCAAGTAATACCTACCTTATAGAACATTTTTGAATAGGAGCTTTCTTAATACGTAATACTAGGTAATTAATAGGCTTTTTTGTAGGCTTTTTTTATACTTAAGATCAAGATTCAAAGGATAGATCGCGCAGGGTGATACCCAATATATTTAACAAAAAATACATATTATACAAACACAGCTTACCTTAATAATATGACGTATATATCTATGAATGTATAGGCCGACAAGGTTCTGGCGTGTGGCAAAAACAATAACTAACCGATCTTATAAAGTGTCACTTCATGACTTTTGCCCCCTCATATTTATTGTTGTACTTTAAATAAAAAAAAGCACGAAAATATGTAAAATGTGGGCTTACTTATGGTGGTGGTAAAAGTGAAGAAGTTGTTTTAGGAAAGAAAAACAATATAAAGTCCCTATAAATCCATAAAAAGAGTAAACAAGAAAGTTGCCTCTGCAATGTTTACATATTGCCATAATTTGAAAGTTGTATTTTTAAAACGTAATTTTTTTTTCCTATGCTTAAATGAAACTACGATTCCAGGAGATGAGCCACTGTTTATGAAAAGTGAATTAAACTCAGCAGATATTTAAAGTGTATTATTTTATTCTGAAGAAAGAAATGGTAACGATGATTAAGAATAATAGAACATTTTTTGAAACGGCACTTGATATAGTACAGTCAATTATATCTAACTATTGTAGTTAGGTAGTCAATTCTTGTAAAATATTCGGACGGTTTCTAATATACAATTTACAATAGAATTAAAAAAACACTAGGAAACACTATTTCTGTTGTTTCTTACGGGTTCTTTGTTTTGCATCTTAGTTTAATTCAGCTAACTTTACAGATATTGCATTTACCGCCATATCAGTGTGATCATAACATGTTCAAAATGATCTGAGTTTCCATGAAACGAAAAGTATCAGAATGCAAACTTAGAAATCAACCCTGTGAAATACTAAAAATGTTTGAAAATGCATTAAATGCCACAGGAGCTAATGAAAGCGCAGTCATTGTTCACATGTAAAGAAAGTACATGAAGGATTTCGCTAGAAAGACAGATATTTAGAAAAGCCTTTCATCATTGAACTATTTTCAAAGATCGAAGAAAGTAGTGATGACGAAGTTGACAAAATTAAAAATTGATATTTTTATCTCGCTATCTATTTATATATTTGCCGAACCCAATTACTGTAAAAGATTTTGATAATTTTAGGTATTTAATATTTATTAAAAAAATATTAAAATAACTTTTTTATTGAAAATAAATAACTTATATTTTCAAACATGTTCATGCATTTATGTTTTTCCCTGATAATATGGTGATTTCACAGAATGGGAACCCTTATATTAACAACGTCAAGCGCCAAAAATGTCTTGTCGGACATGACGAAACAAATTAAATAAATTCAGTTAAATAGCTTTATTATTCATTTTTAAGATTTGTACAAACTTATTTACACAATAATTCTGATAAAACGAATAATAAATTTTAGTTTATGTTTTCGGGCCCTCCTATTCTGGACAAAAAAGCATGTAATTCTATAGAATGGTAGGAATGGTAGCCGTCATTGGCGGGGTCTCTTTCACCTGCGGACAGATCATGCTGCATTGAAATGGCTATTGCAGTTCAAGAATCCAGAAGGACAAGTGGCAAGATGGATTGAGCAGCTACAAGAATTCGACTTCAAGATAGAACATCGCAGCGGGAAATCTCATGGGAATGCAGATGCACTTTCCAGAAGACCGTGCTCCGAGACTTGCAAACATTGTGTGAGACAAGAGTCCAAGGAGATTGTACAAGTTCGGACGCTGAGGATGGAAGTTGACAATGAATGGAAGGAGACATTACTTCGTGCGCAGCAGGAAGACCATGATATAAGGCCAATACTTGAGTGGATTCAATTGGGTGCCCCTAAGCCCGGATGGAGTGATATAGCCGGGAGAAGCGCAGTTACGAAGAGCTTTTGGGCACAGTGGGACAGCTTTATTGTCAAAGATGGAGTACTGTGCAGGAAATGGGAGAACGCACGAGGAGACCAATGTCATCTTCAAATGGTTGTTCCGAAGGTCAAGATTTCAGAAGTTCTGCAACTTTATCATAATGGAACTTCAGGGGGACATTTAGGAGTAAAGAAGACCCTTTTGAAGATCCGTGAAAGATTTTATTGGCTGCACTGTCGCGACGACGTGGAAGATTGGTGCCGTAAATGCACAAGCTGCGCAGCTGTAAAAGGGCCGCAAACGCGTAGCCGAGGTGCATTAAAGCTGTACAATGTTGGAGCGCCTTGGGAACGTATAGCGTTAGATGTGGCTGGGCCATTTCCCGAGACTGAAAGTGGAAACAAGTACTTCATGGTTGTCATGGATTACTTTACGAAGTGGCCGGAAGTCTTCGCTATTCCAAATCAAGAGGCAGTCACGGTAGCGGATAAATTAGTCCATGAAGTCTTCTGTCGTTTTGGGGTGCCCTTGGAAATTCACAGTGATCAAGGAAGGAATTTTGAGTCACAGGTATTTCAGGAGACGTGTCGGGTATTGGGTATCCATAAGACCAGAACCACCTCTTACCACCCCCAGTATGACGGGATGGTAGAGCGATTCAACCAGACATTGGAGAGATACCTGGCAAAAGTAGTAGAAAACAGGCAAAGAGATTGGGACAAGCACATCCAGCCTTTTCTGCTGTCTTACCGAAGTGCAGTTCATGAAAGCACCTCCGTCACTCCTGCCTTCGCAAACTTTGGACGGGAGTTGAAATTGCCTGCTGATTTGATCACGGGAATTCCACCGGATGCACCGAGCAGCATAACAGATTACGCGAATGACCTACGTCAGAAGATGAACGACATACACGACCATGTCAGGCAGTCGGGACAGCAAATGTCTGAGAAGATGAAGACACGCTACGACCGGAGGATCAACGATCCTGGATTTGCTGAAGGTTCGCTAGTGTGGCTACATAATCCAACGCGCAGCAAAGGAAAGTCACCCAAACTACAGCCAAAATGGGATGGACCATACCGCGTGGTGACCAAGATCAATGACGTCACCTATCGGACTCGGAAGGAGCCACGAGGTGCACCTAAGGTTGTACATGTGGATCGTTTGGCACGGTACTACGGGACGAACGATGCTCGGGACGAGCATCTCTTAAGGAGGGGGCAGTGTTACGGCGCGCGCAAGCAAATCCGGGCAGTATAGCGCCGGAGTATAGAGTTCATATTTCTATGCACGCACGCGCTTGTTTGTTCGGGAAAAAAACCCAAGGTCATAACTTCAAGGCGCGCGCAGACGAATTTGTACCTTATACCGCGCGCCTAAGGTTCATGTTTCTCTGGGACCGCGACTTGTTTACGACATGTTGACATTGTTTATTTTTAGTCGCGTTATTTCTAGAACTTTGGAGAGGTCTTCTCGGGGATATATAAGGCGAGGATTAGGCCGCCGGGGGGATTCTAAGTTTTGACTTGAGAAGAAAAAGAACTGAAGAAACTAAACTAAAGTGCTCTCTAAGTCGACGAGTGAATTGTTTAAGTGCGTGATAAGGATTTGTGATAATTTAGAGTTTTGACTGTGTGTTCTTCGCGATTAAAAATCGTCTAACGGTAAAACCGGTGCATTTTAATTTATCCCCGAACCCTAGCTCGTAACATAGTTTTCCTATTAGAATATAGTAAAGATCTGATAAGAATAGTCGAATCTAGTCAGAATCTTATTAGAAAAATCTAGAAAGTTCGAATTAGATTCGAGCGAGACAGACATATGTGTGTCCCGCTCGCACGCTTGCATTACTCTCTCTTGTGCGGTACCCTTGCGCGCCTGCACAAAATCACTTAAGAATGCGCCACACTCCGCCAGCGAAACATTCGCGAGGGATTCGCCGAAAAGATCCCGAAGAGAGAAGATCTCCGGAAGAAAGCAGCCTCCGAAGAAAGAAGCCTCAAGCAACAGTGAACAGTGAATCTCTCAAGCCCGAAGACTCTCAATAGAAGCCCGAAGTCACAAGACAGAATACAGAAGACTGAAGGCAGAACATAGTGACAGAAGAGCGCGGGAAATAGAGTGTGCTTGTGGCGTATTCGCGAGTGTAATAGTGCCGCGCGGCTGGACTTTCACGACCGTGTTAAGTGGTGAATTCGCATTTTCCTTTTGCCCCTCGCATCGATTCCAGCTAATAGAGTGGGTGGATAGCGCATCATTTGACTAAATCGTAATCGAATTCATAGACTATACAGTCCACTGGAGCTATCCCCCACACAAATGTTATCTATTTAGAAGTAGGTGCCGGCTACATTTAATTTTATTTATTTTATTTTATTTTTATTTCTTTGGGAAACTTACAGCTAATTACAAACATATTTAAAGATAACATAGATCATAGAACGCCAATTAACAAATTTCCACATATAGGTAAAACTTAAATATCACATCTTGTCCTTATAACAAAATTCAAAATTCTTTTCTTTTTGTGATTCATTAATTACAGGTTACAAACTCAAAAAATTAAAATACCTAATGTTATGTTTTGAAAAATTTTGCATTAAATTGTTTTTTAAATGTATTGAAGTTTAAACAAAAAAGGTCAAAGTCATTGTTGTTTAATACTAAACTATATTGATTAAGTGTTCGTGGAGCTCTGATACAAAAGGAATTTCTACGATAATTTATATTTACAAGCGGTACGTGTAAGAGTGGAGTGTGTCTTGTGGTCTTGTGAGGGGTATTTATATAAAATTTGCTCAGAAGTTCGGAGCAGTCTATCGATTGAGTAAATATTTTAATTAAAAAGGATATATCAGCCATTTCTCTTCTCTTGTATAATGGTAGAAAGTGGAACCATTTACATCTTTTTTCGTATCCTTCAATATACTTTTTACATTTAAATTGGAGGTGGCGTAGAAACTTCTTTTGAACGCCTTCAATACGAGAGATGTACGTAAAATATTGAGGGTTCCATACTTGTGAAGAATATTCCAGTTGGCTACGCACGAAGGCACAGTACAGTACTTTCAAGGTTTTGATATCTGAAAATTCAGATGACATACGTAGCACAAATCCAAGTGACTTGTTGGCTTTAGTAACTATGGAATCATATTGGTTTTGAAATGTCAATTTGTTGTCAAATGTAACGCCTAAATCTTTCATTGCTGTGGTTCTAACTAAGCTAGTAGAATTTAAGATGTAATTGAATTCAATAGTCGATGATCTGCGTGAAAATGTACATATAAAGCACTTTAATGAGTTTAATTCTAGTTTATTTAATTTGCAATAATTGTCAAACCTATTTAAATCTTGTTGAAGCTTGCTACAGTCTAGATCTGATTGAATAGGGCACATTATCTTCATATCATCTGCATAAAGGAATATTTTGCTATATAGGAAGCATGATGATATATCGTTTATGAAGATTGTAAACAATAATGGCCCCAGAAGTGAGCCTTGTGGCACACCTGAGGGTATAAACAATGTAGATGAAGTGTATCCATTCAACACCACTGTCTGGCACCTATTCTCAACATACGAACTGAACCAGCGATATAAATTACCACGTATGCCCACTAAGTTAAGCTTGTATAAAAGAATTTTGTGATCAATTTTATCGAAACACTTGCGATAATCAGTGTATACAGTTTCAACTTGCAAATGAGAAGTCATGTGCTCCGATATATAATCATGTGCCAGAAGTAGATTGGTGGTAGTAGACCTTCCAGATATGAACCCATGTTGAGATGGATCAATGTGTTGTTTAATGGCAGAAGATACTTGTACATGAACTATTTTCTCCAGTACCTTTGCAAATACACAAAGTTTGGATATTGGTCTGTAGTTTTCAACCTTTTCTTTGGCCCCATTTTTATAGATAGGTGAGACCAGAGCTGATTTCCAAATTAATGGAACTTTACCACAAGATAAGGAGAGGCGAAACAAGTATGCTATTGGAGTGACAAGACTCTGCGCCAAGTTTATGATGAAAAGGGGTGGAATCCTATCAATACCTGCTGTTTTGTTAGGATCAAGTTGTTTTAGAATATTTAATAAATTAGCCTCATCAATATAAACATCATTAATGTCAGCGTTTGAGTTATTTAATAAAGCATTGGACACAGAAGAACAGTTGGCGGGAGAGTTCTGGAATGTGGAGTGGAAGTATTCAGCAAAAAAGTCACATATCTCAGTCCCAGAGCTGGAGGATCGGTTACCTATAGTCATGGTAGATGGAAATGTATTGGACACTCTTTTTTGCTTAATGTATGACCAAAAAGCCTTGGGATTATATTTAATACTATTTTCAGTATTTTGTATATATTGCACATAACACACCTTTTCTATTTCCTTTACCCTATTTCTTAATAATTTAAATGTCATTAAATCGGAATGATTATTATATTTTTTATGATACTTGTTCTTCTCATTGATTATTTTTATTAGTGCTGAGTTGTACCAAATAGGATATTTACCTTGTTGGAATCCTTTTTTAACTGGAATAAATTGTTCAATCAAATCATATAATAGGTTGTAAAATTTGGTTACACAATCTTCTAAACTTAAGCCATAAAAGAAATTATTAAATTTTATATTATTAATTTTGTTCATAATTGATACATAATCACCTTTGTGATATAAGTAGCGGGTCCTCAAAACTGATTTTAAGGGTTTTTCATATTGTAAATAAAGACTTATTGTTAAGGAAGGATGGTGCGAATCAGTGCATAGTAAGGTATCATTGCATTTAGTCACACTTATTGAATCAAAGTTACAAAAAACTAAATCCAAAATTCTATTATTTACATTTACTTGACTGTTAAACTGAGATAAATTAGCTAAATTAATATTGTCAAAAAATTCCCTTTGGGATGAACCTAATATTTAAAGCTTCATTGAATCAATGAAGTTCCAAGTTAAGTTTGGCATATTGAAGTCTCCTAGGACTATAAAATAATCATTAGGGTTTTTAAGCACTAATTCACTACATCTATTAGAAAAATGTACAAGTTGCGTTAGCAATGAGTTACCTTGTCCTTGGGAGCATACATACACACAGCATAAGTGAAGTTTAGTGACTGATCTAGAATTTGACAAAAGTGTAATGGTAATCCATAAATCTTCAGCCTCTGAGCACCAATCTGTTTGTCCGTCTACCGCCAACTCACGCTTAATAGCTATAAGAACCCCACGGCCTAAATTTTGCCCTGTTCTAAAATAATTCCTATCCCTGCGCCATATTATATATCGATTGTCCGCCAATTCACTATCCAGAATGTTATCCGTAAGCCAAGTTTCAGTTAAAGCTATGATGTCATATGAATTTAGCAATATATTCCTAAACAACACACTGGTCTTCGTGCGCAAACCCCTAACATTTTGATAATATATAGATAATGGAGCCATTTAAAAGAGATTAAAATATTTAAATACTGCATAGATATATTTTATATAATAAATTAAAAGTATATTATTATTATAATCGACTAATAAACGTAACACGTAATGGTTACCGAATAGATTAATTTTAAAAACAAATTTTAAAACCGATATAATTCTAATAGCACCCTCAAAGTCAGATCCACACATACACTCAGTTGATATATACATAGCATTTTCTGTTAGCAAACTCTTTAATAGGTTGTACCAAATTAATTTATAAGTAACGTTAAGAACAATTAAAATCAATTGTTTTTTTACAGTTAAAAGTAATTGAAACATATAATAAAAAGAACTAAAAATGACTAAACCGAAATAAAAATTAATTGAAAACAAAAACATAACACGCGTGTTTTGCTGGTGGTGTACGGAACGCACAATGCAATATTCGCCGTCCGGTCGTGCCGGCGGCAGCGGCTGAGTGAGCCGAGTCACGTTGACTGCCGCGTGATCAGTGCAAAAAAAGGTTCGGGCTGTGATGCTCAAAGTTTTTGTCCATCTATCTAATGAATGCAATATTACACTCGATATTAAGAGAGTCTTTTTAGATCGGATTCTGATTTTATGTGATGCAGTGGACTTGATGAATTTTTCCTTAAAAAAATCTTACAATTCTTGACCCATACATAAGTGTAGTTATGTTCTCTAGCAAATATTTTTGTTTTATTTAAAATATGCTTATTGTCGAGGGTCAAATGATCATTGATGTATATTCTTGCATCTCCTCGCAATCCAATATCCGTAGTCGATAAGTTACGTTTGGCTTTAGCACACGATACAAAGTTTTCTTTTAGGTATCGGTTATTAAACGAAGCAATTATATTTTTATTCTTGGGATCTTGACGAGTGGGCACTCTCATAACGTAGTTTATATCAGACTTAGATACATGACAATTTATTGAAGAACCGATCGTCTCCAACAACTCAAACAAGTTTTCTGATTCATTGATTGGCACACCTTTTACTTCAATATTGTTGAGTCTGTCGTACTGATCCTTGTTTTTGATCTCTTGCTCAAGATCTGCAATGCGTCGATGTAGCTTCGACATATCTTCTTGGCCGCCTTCTAATGTTTTTAACCGCACCTCAATGCCATTTACTTTCTCTGTACATTCTTTCATATAGTCATTGGCAAATTCCACTGACCTTTTCAAGTCGTGAAGATCTTCTTTAATCGATTTAAGCTCATGGGTCAGGTTAGTTAGCGTATTCATTTGTAAAGATAGTTTCCTTATCTCCTGCATAACGTTCTCAAGGCTTGTGGGAGTCGGAGAAGAAGGTGCTAAAGGAGAAAGTTTTGAGTTCCCTTTACACTGTGGACACTTCCAATTGGCCTTCCTGTCTCCCAATTTTCTAAATCCAACTTCCGTTATGCCCGCACATAGAAAGTCGAAATATTGATCACACACACTGCATGTTGCGACGTCTCTCGCTTCATTGTTGCAGCTCGCGCATTTAAACATTTTGGATTAATATAATGTAACACACTTTGACAATCACTGGTTTTAAACAAAAGGCGAACGAATACGTGCGTATGGGCTGATATTCGGACAGCAACTGATTTTTCAATTATTATTTCATTTACTAGAGTGAGCTCAAGATACAGTTATTATGTTGAATAAATTACGAGGTAGGTACACAACGTTTTTTGGCTCTGACTTCATAATTAGATGCGTCTTTTTTTCAATTCGGAAGTTTGCATAAGACTTTTTCCCAGTCCAGCATAGAAGTTTTACTTCTGGTGGCGCTGGACTGGGAGCGAAAGAAAAACATAGAATGTATCAGCAGCTTCTCTTCCCGGGCATACTGTAAAAGTCAGTTAAGGGACAGAGGTTTTATTGGCGTTTTTGTGGGCGATAGGCTGGCCCCCTTTCACTTCAATAGTCTCTGTTCATCAATATAATACGTCCAAAGTTAAACGTGACATCACATGGTCTTATAACCTCTATTGTTCTGCCTACCCCATAAGGGATACAGGCGTGAAGTTATGTATGTTTGTATGGTCTTTTTTTTTTATAAGTGACTAAACCCGCGTTTGACCTCAATCTCACCTGATGTGACGATGAGGTCGAAGATGAAAGCACACGGGTTTAGGAAGGAACTGGCTCTTTATACAATATTGCCGGAACACATTACCGCAGGAGCGGTAACATTTGGCGGCAGACTTTATATAAAGGGTGGTCGCTAGCCAGGCGGACCCAGAAGGGATCCTACCACCAAGCAAAAGACTGAAATCTTAAAAGAAAATAATTGCGTTTATTGTGTATTGGACAAGATAATAGATAAGCTTGACATTCTTTTATTTAGCGCCATCTATTATTGTTGCCACAAAACAAGCAGAACAAAAGAATATACACCTATAAAAGATGAGTGGGTCTAAATTACGAAAGAAATTTTTGTTTTAAATATTTTTCATTAATTAAAGTTTCAAAATTTTTCGAAGTGACCAAAATTTAAGTTTAATCTTTTGTTTATGACACAGCAAGTAATAAAAACGTTTCCATCTAATTGTATGTAGTCATAAAATGTAGATTAAACTTTTTACTCAATAATAAGAGTTTTGAAATAAAATTTCATGAAATGTAATTTTATTTCAAAAAGAAGAATTGGCCCCTTTTTTGTTTTGTCTAGATTAAGTGGGTATTTAATTTTTTTATTCACTTATTGTTTCAGTTCTTATGCACCTTGTCATTCTTGGCTAATGGCAGTTATCAGAAAATTATTAATGAAATCATAAGGACATATTTATCGCAACCATCAGCATCTTCTTGCATTAATGAAGTAGTGGAAGGTTCCCTCAAACTATGCAAGAAAGACAAATGTTAAAGAAAGGTTAGTAGGTTTATTTTTATTAAAGTGGCCCTTTGATTTTTACATTTTATGTGATAGTTTATCATATTAGTGGTTACTGTAAATTACAGGTTCTACAAAAAGTTTTGCTTTCCAGCAGCTCTTGGGTGGATTGATGGCACTCTGTTGGCATTGAAAAAACCAGCAGAGAATGAAGAACGCTTCTACTGCCGCAAAGGCAAGAAATGTACAATTGGTAAAATGGTTTTCAATGTTGTAATCGATTATCATTACTTATTCAATAAGTCTTTTTAACCCTTTCACCGCCACGGTCGGATATAACCGACAAATATTTTCGAGTCCATTCCGCCAAGGTCGTATATATATGCGACTAAAAACCACCATTCGTTTCATATGCTTGTTTTATTTAATAACGCTGGATTATGTTAAAAAAATGTTAATATTTGTTACACTTAATTCTCTTAATTAGAAAACCTTAAAAATATGTCAAAAGTTAGATAAATTACTGATTTTATTATTAGAAAATTGCATTGATGTCCAGCGCCTTTGTCGGATATAACCGACCATAGGGATGATTCGGGATATAAGCAAAGATTTACTGAAACGAAAATCGACTTGAGTAAAAATATTTCTGTTTAAATTGACTATTTTTTAACAAATAAATTAAAATAATTAAAGAAATTGTTACTATAGAAATAAATATGTTTAATTTCATTGAAAATAAGTACAATAAAACCTTCTCCTAAACATGACAAATCTTTTTCTGAAAACGGCATCCAGATCGGTTCAGCCAAACGTGAGAAAATCGCGGACAAACATACATACATACTTACAGGTCAAACTGAGAACCTCCGTTTTATGAATTCAGTTAAAAATGTCAGTGACTGAGTTGATGATTCCGTACCCATCCCTAGCGTGCATGTTTAGAAACTAATTTTGCTAGTACATACACCCAGCGCCACGGGCGGAAATAGACAACCGCTTCGGACGTCACAAATGAGTGCCGGCTTGTGGAATTTTCCATTAGTGTTGTGCTAACGCATAAGTTATTATGTTCGTGTTATCGATAAATGTGATTTAACTACATTAAAAGATGTAAACTTCATCACAGTATAGAGTCATAAAAATATTCATCTTTGGTCTAATATATTGTGCGGAAATCAATAAATCTTTCAAAACCTTTTAAACGATTTTTGTTTCGTTTGGTTACCGATATACATACTATTAGAAATTCAATATCAAAGTTCCTCTTTCTATCTATTTGTCTGTTACGTCTTCAAGCTTAAACAGCTGAAACTATTAAGATTGAATTTGAAGCGTGCGAAGCTGGGACGGGTATATCGATCTACCATTGAACATTCCTATTTGTTGCAGGTATTTATTTTTAGATTTACTGTGCTTCGCGCGCGTGCGTCCGGCTGTCTGGACATTTTCTCGCAGAGCGTTGCTGCTTATCTAGGTGGCTAAGTCATCGTTTGTGACGAGGATCTGTAAAGGTTGCATCGTTTGTGACGCTATAGTTTCCTCAAAAAATCGAAAAAACTTTGGCCAGCCAGCCAGAATTTCGCATTTTCCAGCATTCCAGATCTCAGCCCCCAGAGGGTTTTGAGGATCCAGCTGGTATATAAAGGTATGTGACGCGATATGTGACAGCAACTAAAGTGGTTTTATCAAGCAAAACGCCATAATTTTCGAGTTAACACGAAAAACAAGTGGCCAGCCAGCCGGACGTTTCTGGCTGAGCCACTTTGTTTTTTCCTTATATCTCAGTAATTAAAGCAATTGGAACTGAGTTTTAAGTCTAAAAGGAATGTGACAGACCTCATATAGTTTAAAACATACCTGACGCATGTGTTTAAGAGTTATTTCGATAAAGATTTTGATGACAGATGACAAACGTCCGGCTGGCTGAGCCACTCATTCCAGCGCTTGCAGACGGTCTAGAAAGCTAGATTCTTATCAAAAAGAATGTGACGGCGACGAAGACAACAAATCGTCGTATGTGACAGCTCTAAATACTGCCAAACAAAAAATATAAGCGAATGTTGATTCTTTCATACAAAGTCAATTAGGGTGACCATATTTTACTCCTGTACATTGTCATCCTTATAAAATACTTCCACAAAATTTGTCAAACATGACAAATAACTTGATCATTACGTTGCTCTAATTAAGTGTAATTAAACTTACAAGGTGCTTGGTGTTGTAGAATATATCAATGGTGGTTCACTAGGGTATTATAAATTTCATTTTTATTGTAATGATAATGATTGGTTTTGCTATGACGATATGGATTACAAAATTAGGCAAAGCCTTAAAAAGCCAATGCTTCTACATTGTCTTGTTTATGTTTTGACAGACTGAACTGAGAGATGCATACCTACATTATAATGAAGATGTTTTAATTACTGAGGAACTTGTTTTATTAATGAGTATTTAATACGTTAAGGCTGATTGAAAATAATTAAATATAACTCTAAAGACTGATTTATTAAAACATATCTTTATTTATTAAGTTATACTTATTTACACACAAATTAGTGTAAACAAACTGAATTAGATTCAATTATTCATTTAATGATTGCAGGTGGTTTGTTATGTGAAGTAAAGAATTGTAAAGTATATAATATTATTTGATTAATACTCATAAGTAATGCCATAATGTTAAGTGTAATTAAAAATAACGTTTTATTAAAAAGTGGTTATCAAGATTTCAAAAATTTTGATTATTTTTACAATTAAACAAAGTCAGTAAATACTTTCCAATTACCAAAGTGTAGGTACAATATGTGATACCTACTTATTGGTTGCCTGGTAGAAATCGCTTGTAGCGATAAGGCCGCCACATTGTCAATATATTTATTATTTAGTACCTAATTGTAAAATTGTATTTTATTTGGCAATAAAGAGTATTTATTATTATTATTATTATTACTTACCTACCAACTAGATTTAGCAAATTGAACTAGATTTTATTATGTTGTCAGATTATATCAGATTATGTATGTAAATTTATAAATATTATAATTTTACTTTTTATGTATGATCTCAAACTGTCACGTCCTTGAATTTCTAAAGTAACCCACCAATTACCCTGTATACCTACTTTAAAGTTTTACGCTCTTTTGGTTTAATGTCAAGATTAATAATAAAATAATCTATCAAGCCAAAAGTTATAAAGTTTGTATATGAGAAGGGTATACTTACTTACTTTTTTCAACATGTTACATTAATCCCAGACTAATTTTATTAATTGGTAAACACAAACAAAAATGAAATAATATTTTTATTTACCCACTTAATTAGAGCAACGTAATGATTAAGTTATTTGTCATGTTTGACAAATTTTTTGGAAGTATTTTATAAGGATGACAATGTACAGGAGTAAAGTATGGTCACCCTAATTGACTTTGTATGAAAGAATCAACATTCGCTTATATTTTTTTGTTTGGCAGTATTTAGAGCTGTCACATACGACGATTTGTTGTCTTCGTCGCCGTCACATTCCTTTTGATAAGAATCTAGCTTTCTAGACCGTCTGCAAGCGCTGGAATGGGTGGCTCAGCCAGCCGGACATTTGTCATCTGTCATCAAAATCTTTATCGAAATAACTCAACACATGCGTCAGGTATGTTTTAAACTATATGAGGTCTGTCACATATCGCGTCACATTCCTTTTAGACTTAAAACTCAGTTCCAATTGCTTTAATTACTGAGATATAAGGAAAAAACAAAGTGGCTCAGCCAGAAACGTCCGGCTGGCTGGCCACTTGTTTTTCGTGTTAACTCGAAAATTATGGTGTTTTGCTTGATAAAACCACTTTAGTTGCTGTCACATATCGCGTCACATACTTTTATATACCAGCTGGATCCTCAAAACCCTCTGGGGGCTGAGATCTGGAATGCTGGAAAATGCGAAATTCTGGCTGGCTGGCCAAAGTTTTTTTCGATTTTTTGAGGAAACTATAGCGTCACAAACGATGAAACCTTTACAGATCGTCGTCACAAACGATGACTTAGCCACCTAGATAAGCAGCAACGCTCTGCGAGAAAATGTCCAGACAGCCGGACGCACGCCTTCGCGCTGCTGGGAGCACGACAACTGATAGAAACGTCTGGCGGGTAAAGGGTTAATATATATTTTTTTTCAGATTACAGATCTAAATATTTTACATGTGGGTCCAACATATTGTGGAGCTACTCACGATAGTTTAATTTTTAACTATGGTGCTTTAAAGACCCACTTAGAGGGAGAAACACAAATGCCGGTGAAGAAGTTGTTTTGCTTTGTTAGTTAATCCTACCCTCCCCTACTTCAAAAAATAAATCTAAGTACTGGGTATAAAGACTACATAGTTGTTTCATTTTGTTTCGGGATATGTTCAGCGCACCTACCTATGACACCAATTAGTGGTACTGAAGATTATACCCCAGTAATTTTACAATGACCTTCATTTAACTGCTCACAATTCAGTTGATAAGGCAATTGGCCTTCTAAATTTAGGTGCTTGTTAGCACATAGAGTGCTCAAAATAAATATGTGCAATCGCAAAGGAATGCCAGCATTCACAATCTCAGAAGAATAATTAGAAGAGCCCCCCCCCCCCCCAGCTGAAATTCAAGAGGAGGCAATTTAGGGATTTGCCATCTAACACCGATTTAGGTCTAGGGCAATTGCATAGGCGAAATATAATAAATAGGCATTGGCATTCACTTCATAATTAATTGATTCATGGTATCGTTAATTGTAGGTATGCTGTGGTGTGTGAGGCGGGTCTTTCATTAAGACTATGCTAGTACTTGTTAATCTTTATTTACGGCGTCTGCTAATGCTTGCAGCCCTTTCCCGACTGCAGCCACAGCTTCAGCTAATATTCTATCGCGCTCTGTACTCTTCTCAAGAAAGGCCTGCAAGATCTGTGCATACAATCTTTGTAACTCCAGCTGCTGTTCTGCCACCCTCAGGAATCTCTCGGTGGTGGTGGAAACTTCTGTTTGCTGTTGTGATTGTGGAGGAGCAGCAACTGAAGATGTGTGACTTGCTGAAAAGAGAAGATCTATTACCACAATGCTTTAATAAAAACTTCTAAATAAATAGGAGCTTTTCAATGTCATTTGTTTCAAAAATGAAGTTATTTTTAGTTTGTACTCACACACAGAACCACCTTGACTACCACAAACTGTACTAGGGCGGTGAGGATGTGCATCTCCTTTAGAAAAAGTTTCTCCACCACATAAAGCTACAATTCTTTCTTCAAGCTCTGACAGATCCACTTCATCCTCCACCCCACCACCAGTCCTTTGCCTAGCAGCAGAGCGTGCAGCAACTTTTTTTTTTGTGGCACTTTTTTTGTCAACCCAGTACTAGAATCAGACAATTAGTTAAAGAAATTATAAAACTTGCTGTTCATGTACCTAAATGTTTTTCTACAAATGTACCTAAATGTTTTGTTTTTCAAACTACATTAAAATCTCCATTTGCTTATTATTAATAGTCAAGAATTACTTTAAGGAATGTTAAGTAGTTCTACCATGTAAAAAAGCACTGCTAACCTTAACCCACTGTTTATATGTTTTATAAGTGCCACCTATATTATTAAGGCGCACGGTTAGTTCCGTCCATGTGCGTCGGCTTCGCTCTCTGGCAAGTCGCGTTCTCAAGAAACCCTTCGCAATGCCAGGGTTTCTTTCCATGAACTCCACCAGAGTTTCAAGCTGAGCCGACGATAGATGAGATGAACGTGTCTCATTTGGACTGAAACGTTATTGTTAGATTAGAAAACAAATTAACACATCTTTAACTGATATTATTTATGAACTTTACAACCAGAAATATAAACTTACTTCATGATTATTTCACAATTGTTATCGGCACGATCAAAATACGAACAAAACGGACGTCTTTGATTATTAACATTTAAATAATCAAAGACGGACGTAAACAAAACAAATGCAACGTCAAGTCAACGCAATAAATGAAAATATTGTCCACAGTAAAGTCAGTGGATTTTTTTTAAGGTACGTACTACTACCATAGATGAAAATAAGTACTAAAGTATAGATGGCCGTCTCGCCGTTTTTGCACTTGGGCGCCAACTAGGCCCCGGGACCGGAACTAAAAAGCGGGGAAAGGGTGCGGGCGGGGGATGCTTCATCTAAAATATTAAAGAAAGTTTTAGAACTACTTGCAGAACTTCAGCCTAAATGGAAATAATCCTCGAATTATCCTCGAACAACAAAAAGTCTAAATTGGTAAAAAGTTGAAAACGCAAACGTATTTCACTGAAAACCAACGGATTCTCAGTGATACAACGTCTTTGAATCGCATAGTGCGTAATACAACACAAAATTTGTGTTGCCAGGATTTAAAAAAATATTCCTCCCAGCTATTGATACTGATTCAGTTTAGTAGTTTTTTTTTTATTTGCTCACAAAAAGTTGTTACAGGAAACATATGAAAAAACACCAAAGTTGATAAAAAAAAATGAAAAAACACTAAGGGACAACTCAGACCATGTTGATCTGTAAAATTGTAGCCATAGATATGCTTATTCAAGATTTTAGTAAACCAAATATTACCTACTCAATAATTAGGTGAGTATTAATACGTGTTTTTCATTAAGCAAGCTACAATAGGTTTATTTGAATTAAAGTGAATAGCTTATTAAATCTACTATTAATTGTTACTTTTTTTGAGTGGCAGCTCTATTATGAACGCTATTTGAACGCATTTTTTCTACTCGTAATAGTTCCGAGCCCAAGGGTATGGTGGCGTTAGTTTATATCAGAATTTCCCAATTGTATGGAAGACGAACTAGCATGACTACTACTAGGTAATAAGCAGCGCACGTACTGTAAATTGCTGTAATATTCGAACTCTGAAAAAGGAAACTAACGGAAAAAGGATCAAAATTTTTCAGAGGTTTCGAACAACAACTCTCATCTCACTTCGCTATTCGACCTTGACGTTACATGCATCAAGCAAGGTGCACTTGCGAAGTGAAGTGAGCTCCAAAATGACCATAAAGCACTGACCTCTATATTTACCACTGGACTGGCTGTTCCTGTTCCGTAAGTTTGACAGCTATTTTTTTGTGCCTATTTGAAGCGCCGCGCCACTAGCGAGTAGCGAGTGTCCGCAGAACAAATTTTGACGTATATTGCAAGTGGCCGCCAGAGAAGTGCTTGCTTATTGTTAAGTGATTTTATATTTTTTAAATATTAATTCGAATTTTATGTTGTTATTGTTATAAGCATTATATAAAAGTTATCAAGAATGAGGACATGTGTATATTGTAAGCGACTAGTTTTAGTACCACGGACACTCGCTACGTCCGACAGCGCCAAAATGGCGATTATCAAACGGGCACAAAAGCACTTTGACAGCCGCCAGTCCAGTGGTAAATATAGAGGTCAGTGCCATAAAGTAACTTGAAAGCATATGCTTGAAAGTGACCACAGAGTACATTACTTATAGAAGCGACTATTAAACTTACCACACTCAACAAAATGTAAGTCGAGATCAGTGACGAGATTTATCAGTTTTTTATTTTACCAATTTTTGACACAGAGTTTAAGCTGTTATGACGTTTAAAATAAAATTTCTTATTTTAAGGAATTTAAGGCAGCTAATGAGTAAACAAAAAATTCTAAATTCGTGCCGTGAATAATCTATGCTTACCTTACGAAAAAATTACTGACAGACAATACCATTATAGAAGCTGACGCCTTTTCTTATTATGATCTCCATTTCCTATCTTACACGATTCGCCCCCCTAATGCCAAGCCAAGAATCCTTCTGTAACGTTTTGGTGGTATTGATCTAAATAATATGTTAAAGGATGCTTACAAAATGGACTGGCACAAAGTTGTAAATGCTGAGACTGTAGATTCAATGTTGGAATTTTTTTAATTCTTTACTGACTCAGCTTTATGACCACCATGCTCCCATAAGACCTGTGAAAATCAAACATCTTCCTGCATCTTTCTGATGAAATTAAATTGCTCATGAAGAAACGTAACCGATCACGTTTGCGCAATAAAAAGAAACCCAATGAAACTAACTGTGACAAATATCGAGAACTGCGTAATCGCTGTAATACTATGACGTGCAGGGATGCACAACGACGCCATATTCACAAATCGGTCAAAAATGAAAAATCAGCTAAAGTCTGGAGATTATTAAAGACTTCGGGTGTAGGAAAGGCTAAAATAACGATGTCCCAAAACATATTGATATAAACCTTTTAAATAGTCATTTCTTTTCTGCTGGTCTTATGAACGCTCAGATTGATTCTTCTACATTAAAACGCATTTCATCTTAGCCTACACCTAGTTATATTCCTTTTACTTTATTAAAATTCTCTGAATGTGTTGTTAGGAAATAATAAACTCCATTAATAATAATAAGTGCCAAATTCAAAACTGCAACGTCCGTACCATACGCGTATGATACTCGCGTACGGTACCTACTAAAAATGTTATGAAAGTTTGTATGTTTGAATCTCTCTTAGTAGGTGTTAAATAAATGTATGGGCGGGTGTGTCGCAGCGTTGGCACTAAGTCGAAAATGATTGTCCTCCTTGTTGATTTCCTGCTTCCCTTATTTACTGCAATTTTCAACAAATCTGTCACCTCCAATACTTTCCCAAAATTATGGAAAGACGCTAATGTAATTCCTCTCCCTAAAAAAGCCTCTCCTCAGACCTCGCTCACCTTCTAGTAGCAGATGACATCGTAGTCATGGCTGAGACCCTGCAGGACCTGCGTAAAATGCTCAATGACCTCAGCAGAGCCTCGCAGCGGGTGGGTCTTAAAATGAACATGGATAAGACGAAGATCATGTCGAACGTCCATGTTGCACCTGCTCTTGTGGTAGTTGGAGGCATCACGCTCGAAGTTGTCGACGATTATCTATACCTAGGATATAAAATCCAGTAAGGTAGGTCCAACTTTGAGAAAGAGAGACTGGGCAGCGTTCGGGAAGCTCCGTAAAATCTTCTCGTCCAAAATAGCGCAGTGTCTGAAGACAAAGTGACACTGAGACGTGGTCGCTAACTATGGGCCTTATAAGCAAGCTTAAAGTCGCTCAGCGGGCAATGGAAAGGGCTGTGCTCGGAGTGTCCCTGCAAGATCGAATCAGGAAAGAGGAGATTCGCAGGCGATCCAAAGTCACCGACATAGCCAGAAGGATTGCAAAGCTGAAGTGGCAAGGCATATAGCTCGCAGAACAGATGGCGCAGAATAAGTATTTTGATAGAGGTAATTTTTTTTTTCATACATATTTATGGGTGCTTTACTGCATATTTTATTAATTATGTAAAAGTTATTAATAAGATTAAATAGTTAAATATCTATACATGGATTTGCATAAAAAGGTATATAAACAATATTAACGCTAAGTGTCCTGTCATTTACAGGAAACCACCGCATGAATAAGTACTATTAAAATACTAAGTAAATTTAAATACTATACCTAATAATTTAAATACAAATAAAAAATGCAAAGAAATAACAAAAACAAATAACCATGATTATACAATAAATAAAGTTACTATTTTAAAAAAAAAATTTTTTTAAAGGTATATTTTTAAGATTGAAATTAGAGAATAGATCAAGATGTAGTTCTTCAACATTAGACAATATAATCAAATGACAAACCTAACTGCAAGGAAAATAAATAATAAAGGGAATGAACACAACGACCATTATAAGGGAATGAACACAACGACGTTTTATATGAACCTAAAGCCTCATTGCAAAAATAATTCTCACTGGCAAATAACTCTACTCTGGCAAATAATTTAATGTAGTAAAATTACAGTTCCAGTGTGCCCAGTATAGGAAACAATAATGATGCGGTTTAAGTGAATTAATGTATTATTTTGAAAACAATATCTTATAATATCTTAATGATATAATAAAAAAAATATTTTGACTCGCAAAATATTTTGTACATTCATTTTCTCATTTCTAAAGAGGAGGTGCTTTATGTCACTTACTTTTTCGTTGTCTTCCAAAAAATTACAAAAAAACTGATTTCACTTCTACTGTGACCGTTTTAAAGCACTAGGTATGTTTGGTAATATTTTTTTTTTTGTTGAAGTTACTGCAAAGATGAAGAACACACCTCAAATACATGTCTTTATAAGTTTTCACGATTCATAATTTAAATAAAACTAATTTTTAACCGGATTAATCGCGTATAATTTATATTTAGCGACAAGCTCGTGGCCACGGGGTCTGCAATGACACCGAAACGTCGAGTTAAAATGTAAAATATAAATTATACGCGATTAATCCGGTTAAAAAGTAGTTTTATTCACACTACGAAGATTATAACTGGTATCATTATTTTTCTTTTTGACATTTCGACCGTCAGTTTACTGCATTGAATTATTTGCCAGGGTATACATATATACCCAATTTTGGAGATGTTGAAGATGCTTTCTCAAAAAATTAAACATCCACCACTTTTGTCCACAATAATTATTCTCAAGCCAGAAATTAGCAATCTGAAACATTGCTTCAACTAATGGAGATTGCGGACTAGTCTGCATAAAATGGGACATCGATTTTCAGTATATGCTTCAGTAATTACACCACATCCCGTTGAAAACAACAGACTATGTATACCTTCCCTCTTTGTTTCTAGATTTAGGTCATGCGACTGAAAAACCCTCCTCCGAAGTTTGCCAAATGCCGCTGCAGCAGCACCGGTCCCGCCATTTGCTTCCACGTCAAAGAACTCTTTAGATGTAATGGTTTACCCGAGGTACTTCCGTTTGCCTATTATTTTACAAGGTGTTAACCAGACGGTGTAATATGTAGTTGAACTGTGACTCTATTTTGCTGGTCTGACATGTCTGACATTCTCGTGCGCCATTGGAACCTACGGTCGACTACTTCGAACGCGAGTCCCGTACCGAAAAATTCCATCATCGCGGAATCGATCTATCGGATCTTCCCAACAACTCAATCGAAATCAATCCAAAACAAATTAAATCAAATACATCGCGATCGCGCGCTTTAAACCTGAAGGGGCACCTAAAGACAGCAGAAGACAGCTAGCTAACCAGGGAACGTGAAGGTAATCCCTTTTCTTGTTTCCTCTGTTTTTCCCCATCATTCCTAACATGTCAGGTTCAGCCACGGGTGAATATTTTTTCCTTCAGGAAGGCCTATGTGCAGCAGTAGACATGTCCCGGCTAAAGATGACGAAATCATTTTTCTTTACACAACGTACCTAGTTCTTTCTCTACACGGCTCTCATCGATACTTAAGGGTATTTTACTACCCTGAGAGCGTTACGTTTAAATGCTTTGGTCCACTAAGCGTAAAATAAGCCCAGTTGGTACCAACAGAGAACCTTGTTGAATCCCAATATCTCATAGGAAATTACGGTATTTTACTGGAACTCTCGACCTCTCGCTTCGCAAATGAGACCAACCAAGCTATAACTTTTACCGGCGTAACTTTAAAGTGACACCTACTTAGAATACGTCCATTTTGATCATATTAGTCGACGAAATATGCTCGGTATACCGGTATACTATTGATATCGTTTCTATAATCTTAAAAAGTAAGTAATACCAACTTTAGTCAAGTAGTTCATAGAGAAAATAGATTTAGACATTGATTTCTTTAGCAGTCTGTAGAGAAAACCATTAGCAGTTGTCCCGAGTGAAGTATAAATTTTAGACATTGAAGAACTGGTACTGTCATTAATCTAGTCCCGGGAACTTCGGGATAATCTGGTTATAGATCAGGTATCTACTGACAAATATTTGAAGGCATTTTCGGGAATCCTACAGGGGTATATTTAAAAAAAAATGCTATAAAATGTCGCTTGGTGCGGACTTCATGCTAAAAAAATTTTTCAAAGAGCTGTATAAAATGAACAGTTTTTGATTTGTTATACTGGCATTTTAAAAACTTAGAAGGTGTTTTGAAAACTGATATAACTTAGCCTTCACCCAATACCTACCTATTTAAATTTCGCGGGATTTGAGCTATTAAATATGAAAATAGAAGAGTTACTGCAATCTTACGTTTAGTTACTCTTAAGTAACTAAACGTAAGAGTACTAAACGCTGGTTTAGTTACTTATAAAAAAAAAAAAAATACAAATAATTGTAATTGAAGGGAATGAATAGTACATAATAGCTTTATTTAAAAGCGTAGTCATAAAAAGGCCTAATTTCAGTATAACAACATTAACGCCTGTAATTTCGCTGTATTAGCATTTATAATTCAGGCGAATAAATCCCGCTATCTTCACTTAAAAAACAATAGAACACGTTTGTATCTGTCTGTATGTCCATACGTCACCTAGGCAGCAAGGTATCTATCACCAACGTAACCACCACTCAACCCAACAGTACGCTGCCTCAGTCACCTGGTGCCTTCCGAGCGTGACCGCCCACTGACTACGCGATTTTAATTTGCTAGTGAAATTACAACTTTGAGCTGAAGTTTATAGAGTGGTGATTCCAAAGTGGAAGGAATTTAATTCGCGTCATGGTTTATATGTAAGTTTTTATTTGAATTCTAATTTTAAAAGTTGTCGTTTTTTTACTAACGGGATTATGTTTAATACGACGATTACATTATTATAGAGTTTCATTATTTTTAGTTTCAGAAACTGATAGATTAGGTGATTTCCTCAGTATCGGTGTTTTAATTATTTGGGATAGGGGTTTTGGCAAAGGTGTTATGTATTCACTTCCAGGGACTGCATATCGGTATAAATTTTTTAAATAGTACTAGTAAAATTTCAGTACCCTTATTACTGAAAAAATATATTGTGCTTTAGGTAGTTGATACAAAATTAATGTTATTTTATCCGCTATATAAGATGATATATTTAATATTTAAATTGAATCATAAATACAAAAAATCGTAGATTTTTCTAATTGGGTGCGTTCCAAGCATATGAAAATGTCTTTTTATGACTGCAAAAAATACCCAATACATTATTTAATCCACAGTGGATAGTGACATGAAATAGATTTTATGCAATGATTTAAAGTTAGGAAAATCTTGAAGTTTTTAGTAATACTACTATACATATAATACTACTACTATGTTGATGCACAAAATGTCAAAACGAAAGTGATTGAGAGACTGATACGAGTGAAGAATGAATTTTTTCATTCCGTTTCCTCCCGTGATTCGTGAATGTGCTCTGGATTGTGTTTTATAAATTTTCTACAACTTTGGCAAGTTCCTGGACTCTTTTCGCATAACACGTTGGACTTACGCACGTTACAAGGCCACCGAAAAGGAAAACCTAATAAATCACGCAACTGCTAAATTGTTTTTTATTTACTTCAATACATAGATTTTGATTGAACTGCTGGATCATCATACCTAAACCTGATTAACCCGTAATTTTATGAATCTAGCTATTCCAAACTCTAAGTTATTGTTTAAAATAACCCTTCTTGAGAATACAAGCTAGAGCGGCGCAGCTGGGTTTTGGTTGTCGAGGTACGGTTGTTTTCCGCTAGATCGCGCTAGTACCAAATTTGTTAGTGACGACTCTATACCAGTATATAAGTTACTCTATGACTACTACTAGGTAATAAGCAACGCACGTACTATAAATTGCTGTAATATTCGAACTCTGAAAAAGGAAACTAACGGAAAAAGGAACTAAACTTTTTCAGAGTATTCGAACAACAACTCTCATCTCACTTCGCTATTCGACCTTGACGTTACATCAATGCGTTACATGCATCAAGCAAGGTGCACTTGCGAAGTGAAGTGAGCTCCAAAATGATCATAAAGTAACTTGAAAGCATTGACCTATATCAAAAACTTAATGCTTGAAAGTGACCACAGAGTACATTACTTATAGAAGCGACTATTAAACTTACCACACTCAACAAAATGTAAGTCGAGATCAGTGACGAGATTTATCAGTTTTTTATGTTACCAATTTTTGACACAGAGTTTAAGCTGTTATGACGTTTAAAATAAAATTTCTTATTTTAAGGAATTTAAGGCAGCTAATGAGTAAACAAAAAATTCTAAATTCGTGCCGTGAATAATCTATCCTTACCTTACGAAAAAATTACTGACAGACAATACCATTATAGAAGCTGACGCCTTTTCTTATTATGATCTCCATTTCCTATCTTACACGATTCGCCCCCCTAATGCCAAGCCAAGAATCCTTCTGTAACGTTTTGGTGGTATTGATCTAAATAATATGTTAAAGGATGCTTACAAAATGGACTGGCACAAAGTTGTAAATGCTGAGACTGTAGATTCAATGTTGGAATTTTTTTAATTCTTTACTGACTCAGCTTTATGACCACCATGCTCCCATAAGACCTGTGAAAATCAAACATCTTCCTGCATCTTTCTGATGAAATTAAATTGCTCATGAAGAAACGTAACCGACACGTTTGCGCAATAAAAAGAAACCCAATGAAACTAACTGTGACAAATATCGAGAACTGCGTAATCGCTGTAATACTATGACGTGCAGAGATGCACAACGACGCCATATTCACGAATCGGTCAAAAATGAAAAATCAGCTAAAGTCTGGAGATTATTAAAGACTTCGGGTGTAGGAAAGGCTAAAAATAACGATGTCCCAAAACATATTGATATAAACCTTTTAAATAGTCATTTCTTTTCTGCTGGTCTTATGAACGCTCAGATTGATTCTTCTACATTAAATCGCATTTCATCTTAGCCTACACCTAGTTATATTCCTTTTACTTTATTAAAATTCTCTGAAATTATTGTTAGGAAAGTAATAAACTCCATTAATAATAATAAGTGCCAAATTCAAAACTGCAACGTCCGTACCATACGCGTATGATACTCGCGTACGGTACGTACCTACTAAAAATGTTATGAAAGTTTGTATGTTTGAATCTCTCTTAGTAGGTGTTAAATAAATGTATGGGCGGGTGTGTCGCAGCGTTGGCACTAAGTCGAAAATGATTGTCCTCCTTGTTGATTTCCTGCTTCCCTTATTTACTGCAATTTTCAACAAATCTGTCACCTCCAATACTTTCCCAAAATTATGGAAAGACGCTAATGTAATTCCTCTCCCTAAAAAAGCCTCTCCTCAGACCTCGCTCACCTTCTATTAGCAGATGACATCGTAGTCATGGCTGAGACCCTGCAGGACCTGCGTAAAATGCTCAATGACCTCAGTAGAGCCTCGCAGCGGGTGGGTCTTAAAATGAACATGGATAAGACGAAGATCATGTCGAACGTCCATGTTGCACCTGCTCCTGTGGTAGTTGGAGGCATCACGCTCGAAGTTGTCGACGATTATCTATACCTAGGATATAAAATCCAGTAAGGTAGGTCCAACTTTGAGAAATAGAGACTGGGCAGCGTTCGGGAAGCTCCGTAATATCTTCTCGTCCAAAATAGCGCAGTGTCTGAAGACAAAGTGACACTGAGACGTGGTCGCTAACTATGGGCCTTATAAGCAAGCTTAAAGTCGCTCAGCGGGCAATGGAAAGGGCTGTGCTCGGAGTGTCCCTGCAAGATCGAATCAGGAAAGAGGAGATTCGCAGGCGATCCAAAGTCACCGACATAGCCAGAAGGATTGCAAAGCTGAAGTGGCAAGGCATATAGCTCGCAGAACAGATGGCCGTTGGGGCAGAACAGTTCTCGAGTGGCGGCCACGTGCTAGGAGACGCAGCGTTGGCAGCCCCCCCCCCCCCCCAAGATGAACCGACGACCTGGTCAAAGTCGGCGGTAAACGCGGCGAGGGCGGTGCGTGACCGAGCGACGTGTTAAACCTTGGGGGAGGCCTATGTCCTGCTGTGGACGTCTACTGGCTGATGATGATTTTACGCTCACATTTTCGCAAATTTATCAATTTACGACGTCTCATGGTAAATTTATAAACTTACGGATATTCATTCGTAAGATTCTAAACGGTTCGACCAATCAAAGAAGAGCTCTTAATTTCACGCTTTTTTAAAATACGGAAAATAGTACACTGCTCGCTGATTGGTCAAGAAGACAAACAATTACAAAATTTGGCTTATCTACACTAACAGCCCGTTCACACATGGTCCGTTTTAATGGATACGTTTTACCGGATACGTTTTTTTTTCATCGATGGCGCATGGAGTTGTATGGGCGACTTCACATATGGCACAGTATTCAGTATATGTATTTTCGATACAAAAAAGGTATCCTGTAAAACGGATCATGTGTGAACGGGCTGTAATGGTTTATGGCACGTATATTACACGTGCATTTGTTTTTTGAAATAAAAACAATAACTTAAATTGGATTAACTTTTTGCTAAGCCTTGTTTAATAGCCTATCTCAGCTGATAATAAACTTTTAGATAAAGTTTAATTTAAAAAAATCTTAAAAGAAGAGAAAAAACTCGGACAAAATTCCAATCTTAACTTTACTTTTAAAACATCAAAACAAAACAATTTTTTTTTAAATAAATATTGTTAAAAACTTAAAATTAATAATCCGTGGTTCTACCTAGGACTCTCCTGACGCATCTGCAGCGGTTCTGCATACTCAAAACAAGGGTGTCAATATCCTGTTGTGGAATACAGTCCCAAGTACCTACTGCTAAGATGCAAGTAAAGTTGGTTTTCATGCACAATATCTTCTGAGTTTTCCTCTTCTTCTAAGTTTAAAAAAAAAAATTAACTTTATTATAAGATTAGATAGGCTATTAAACAAGGTTTATTTTAATGTGTAGGTGTCTCAACAAAAAGTTAATAGAATTTTAGTTATTTAGGTTTAAATGAAATATGCACGTTAAGAGCTTTGTGAATTAAGAACCATTAGTCATACAAGAAAACCCTTATCCTTTTGTTTAAGGTAAATAAAAATATTTCTAATAAATACTGATGTCAATAAATTGTTACGAAATGTCTCAAATACGAGATGTTGAAGAGATGCATGACACTATGGTGTTTTTATTTATTTATGAACGTGTTTTACCGACAAACAGCTGTCGGTCGCGCTTGTGCCAAATTTGAAACATGGGAGGATCTATCAAATTTGCCGTCTAATAAGTTAACAAGATTTAGTTTATTTTTTATTTACATTCAAAATTACCAAAGAAATGTGAAATTATTTGTGTAACTAAAAGCCTTCAATTCCTATCATTGCCGAGTTTATAATACTTGTCAAGTGGTAAGTTTGTTTACTTTTTATTCATATATAACAAATACTACAGAGTGACATATTGTTTACTATACAAAATTCGAAAATTACCGCATAGTGATATCGATTTGCATGCTTCAAGTGCAATCGAAGTGTTTAAAATCCAACGATAATTGCAATTTCGCCTTTAAAAAAAAGCCACTGTTATAATTTTGTGAGAACATTTTGTTTTCAATAAACTTATGTGATAATCTAGTCAGCCAACAATATTTTGTTTATTTATTACTAAGCGTTATAAGTTCAGTGTCGCCAAATTAGTTTGGGCATTATTTACATTAAAGATATTAAAGATATAAACAGTGTTTTAAATATTTTTTCTAATATTTGTGGCTAGCCACCTGGAAGTATGGATTTGGAGGAGATTTGCCCGCAAAATAAGTTGACCCAAGAGGAAATTCCCAAAGTGCACTCTCAATGTAACCACAACCGTCCACATTCCAGGTTTACTGATTCTAAAAAATCCTATATTTAACATATTTTCAATTTCATTACTACACAGCACACATCATAACCAAGTTTTGAATCCATATTATAATACAGAATTTTATTACAAATACATAAAAAAATATTTCTTCAAGTCTTATTCTTAATTATTTGAAAGCATGCATGTTCATGGGCAATAGTTCTGATACTTTTATTTCTTGCATCTAAATAAGGCTTAGTGCTGCATGTCTTAAATACATAAAAATGCTAAAGCACTACAGTATGTAAATGGCCATAGCAACCACTGTAAATTTATGTTGTTTTTTTCGTCAGAAACAAATGTGTGAATTGTTTGCTGCTGGTTATTTTGTTTGCAAGAAGATTCACATTAAACATGCTTAATTTCTAAAGATACTTATTTATAAATCATGAATTTCTATTACAATATTTATAGTCCAAATAAGTATTTTGATAGTGGTAATTTTTTTTTCATACATATTTATTGGTGCTTTACTGCATATTTTATGAATTATGTAAAAGTTATTGATAAGATTAAATAGTTAAATATCTATACATGGATTTTCATAAAAAGGTATAAACAATATTAACGCTAAGTGTCCTGTCATTTACAGGAAACCACCGTATGACAAAGTACTATTAAAATACTAAGTAAATTTATATACTATAATAATTTAAATACAAATAAAAAACGCAAAGAAATAACAAAAACAAATAAGCATGACTATACAATAAATAAAGTTACTATTTTCAAAAAAAAATTTTTTTTAAAGGTATATTTTTAAGATTGAAATTAGAGAAAAGATCAAGATGTAGTTCTTCAACATTAGACAATATAATCAAATGATAAACCTAACTGCAAGGAAAATAAATAATAAAGGGAATGAACACAACGACCATTGACTCCGTTTTATATGAACCTAAAGCCTCAGTGCAAAAATAATTCTCACTTACAAATAACTCTACTCTGGCAAATAATTCAATGTAGTAAAATTACAGTTCCAGTGTGCCCACTATAGGAAAGAATAATGATGCGGTTTAAGTGAATTAATGTTTTATTTTGTATACAATATCTTATAATATCTTAATGATGTACTGCAGTCTTTGCAGCGGTGCCAAATTGACTATCGATACATCGAAGCGTTGAAGTTTTTGTACTAAAACGCCACTATGTCAGTCCGTCTTCAGGATCAGAATTCGAAGGCTATCCAACTGCAGCGGGGCGTCAGGCAAGGCGACGTTATATCGCCTAAGCTGTTCACCGCAGCGTTGGAAGATGTCTTCAAGCTTCTGGACTGGGATGGGCTCGGCATCAACATCAACGGCGAGTACATCACTCACCTTCGATTCGCGGATGACATCGTAGTCATGGCTGAGACCCTGCAGGACCTGAGTAAAATGCTCGATGACCTCAGTGGAGCCTCGCAGCGAGTGGGCCTTAAAATGAACATGGATAAGACGAAGGTTATGTCGAACGTCCATGTTGCACCTACTCCTGTCGTAGTTGGAGGCACCACGCTCGAAGTTGTTGACGATTATCTATATCTAGGACATAAAATCCAGTTAGGTAGGTCCAACTTTGAGAAAGAGGTCAATCGTCGAATCCAACTCGGCTGGGCAGCGTTCGGGAAGCTCCGTGAAATCTTCTCGTCACAAATACCGCAATGTCTGAAGACAAAGGTTTTTAACCAGTGTGTGTTGCCAGTGATGACATACGGCACTGGGACGTGGTCGCTAACTATGGGCCTTATAAACAAGCTTCGAGTCGCTCAGCGGGCAATGGAAAGGGCTATGCTCGGAGTTTCCCTGCGGGATCGAATCAGGAATGAGGAGATTCGCAGGCAAACCAAAGTCACCGACGCGACATAGCCAGAAGGATTGCAGAGCTGAAGTGGCAATGGGCAGGGCACATAGCTCGAAGAACAGATGGCCGGTGGGGCAGAAAAGTTCTCGAGTGGCGGCCACGTACTGGGAAACGCAGCGTAGGCAGGACCGCACGATGGACCGACGACCTGGTCAAAGTCGCCGGTAAACGCTGGATGAGGGCGGCGCGGGACCGAGCGACGTGGAAGACCTTGGGGGAGGCCTATGTCCAGCAGTGGACGTCTACAGGCTGTGGATGATGATGATGATGATCTTAATCTATACATATAATAAAATGGTAGGAAAGTCAAAACTGTACATTGAATATTTTTTTAAAAGAATACCACAGAATAAGTAATAGTTGGTACAGAAGAATTACTCCGCAAGAAGATCTAAATAAATTCGAGTCTTGCTACGACGCGATACGGTGGAATTCAGCTCGCACACCATTACGTACCTGCAAATTTATATACCTAGAAGTTTTGTCTCTTTCTATCGCATGCCTCTTATCTTTTCTTACGCTGTTAGGGTTGCTGCCTAGTGAAGAATAATTAATCTCCTTATTTGTAATTAAGTATCTACCGATGTAGGTATTACTGTTATTCTACCTTTGTAAAAAATATTTTTTCAACTTACCTAAAGTACAAAATGAAAAAAAAGTTACGACGAATAATTAGTAATACTACCTATGTTTTGTTTGCTAAATTGAACATAATCAAATCTAAACATAATCTAATTGAATATTTGTTTCTTTTTATGTCCATTTCTAAATAGTATTTGCGACCTCGATCATAGAATTACTGTGAGTGCTATTAGGTAGGTAGGTATCTACAACGCCCCGACGGGCGCGCGCGTGACACACGACCCATTCGAAATGCGCCGGCGGAGCGCTTCGCTGTAGGTAAATAACGGATGTACCGCGCGGAGTGAGCCAGGCCTGAGAATACTTGGGGTATGATCTACAATCGAAACAGAAACAAAAAATATAGTTTTTAGAATTTTTGTCTGTTTGTCTGTTTGTCTGTTTGTCTTTCCGGGATAAACTCAAAAAGTACTGCATGGATTTACTTCAAATTTGGCATGAAGATAGTTAAGAAGTCGGGTCAACATATAGGCTACATATTATCACGCTAGCAGTGTTATAATCGTAGGTGCGTTTGGTGCTGCATAGCGTTCACGCAGACGACGTCGCGGGCAGCAGCTAGTGATATAATGAAAAAAATATTTTGACTCACAAAATATTTTGTACATTCATTTTCTCATTTCTAAAGAGGAGGTGCTTTATGTCACTTACTTTTTCGTTGTCTTCCAAAAAATTACAAAAAACTGATTTCACTTCTACTGTGACCGTTTTAAAGCACTAGGTATGTTTGGTAATATTTTTTTTTTGTTGAGGTTACTGCAAAGATGAAGAACACACCTCAAATACATGTCTTTATACATTTGTTTGTATTTATTTCAAACAAATGAAAAAGAATCATTCAACTTTTTGATGACCACTTTGGCGATGGGGTAAACCTATCTGCCTCAAACGCCATTGGTTGCGGGTTCAATTCCCGCACGTAACAAGAAAATAAAAAGTTCCGTGTCTGGGTGTTTATCTATTTATGTATTTATATTCTAGGTTCCCCCGTATTTCTCTACATGGTATCCCGTAACACAAGCTATGCTTACTTCGGGGCTATGTAGTTGGTGTGATTGTCTGGGGATTTTATAAAAAAAAAAAAAACTTTAATCATTCTCATTTAGTACCTCACACTACGAAATATTGTCTTAAATTTTCACGATTCATAATTTAAATAAAACTAATTTTTAACCGGATAAATCGCGTATAATTTATATTTAGCGACAAGCTCGTGGCCACGGGGTCTGCAATGACACCGAAACGTCGAGTTAAAATGTAAAATATAAATTATACGCTAATCGCGTTAAAAATCCGGTTAAAAAGTAGTTTTATTCACACTACGAAGATTATAAAACGATATATCTTCTATATATTATTTTCCTTTTTGACATTTCGACCTGTCAGTTTACTGCATTGAATTATTTGCCAGGGTATACATATATACCCAATTTTGGAGATGTTGAAGATGCTTTCTCAAAAAATTAAACATCCACCACTTTTGTCCACAATAATTATTCTCAAGCCAGAAATTAGCAATCTGAAACATTGCTTCAACTAATGGAGATTGCGGACTAGTCTGCATAAAATGGGACATCGATTTTCAGTATATGCTTCAGTAATTACACCACATCCCGTTGAAAACAACAGACTATGTATACCTTCCCTCTTTGTTTCTAGATTTAGGTCATGCGACTGAAAAACCCTCCTCCGAAGTTTGCCAAATGCCGCTGCAGCAGCACCGGTCCCGCCATTTGCTTCCACGTCAAAGAACTCTTTAGATGTAATGGTTTACCCGAGGTACTTCCGTTTGCCTATTATTTTACAAGGTGTTAACCAGACGGTGTAATATGTAGTTGAACTGTGACTCTATTTTGCTGGTCTGACATGTCTGACATTCTCGTGCGCCATTGGAACCTACGATCGACTACTTCGAACGCGAGTCCCGTACCGAAAAATTCCATCATCAGCGGAATCGATCTATCGGATCTTCCCAACAACTTAATCGAAATCAATCCAAAACAAATTAAATCAAATACATCGCGATCGCGCGCTTTAAACCTGAAGGGGCACCTAAAGACAGCAGGAGACAGCTAGCTAACCAGGGAACGTGAAGGTAATCCCTTTTCTTGTTTCCTCTGTTTTTCCCCATCATTCCTAACATGTCAGGTTCAGCCACGGGTGAATATTTTTTCCTTCAGGAAGGCCTATGTGCAGCAGTAGACATGTCCCGGCTAAAGATGACGAAATCATTTTTCTTTACACAACGTACCTAGTTCTTTCTCTACACGGCTCTCATCGATACTTAAGGGTATTTTACTACCCTGAGAGCGTTACGTTTAAATGCTTTGGTCCACTAAGCGTAAAATAAGCCCAGTTGGTACCAACAGAGGACCTTGTTGAATCCCAATATCTCATAGGAAATTACGGTATTTTACTGGAACTCTCGACCTCTCGCTTCACAAATGAGACCAACCAAGCTATAACTTTTACCGGCGTAACTTTAAAGTGACACCTACTTAGAATACGTCCATTTTGATCATATTAGTCGACGAAATATGCTCGGTATACCGGTATACTATTGATATCGTTTCTATAATCTTAAAAAGTAAGTAATACCAACTTAGTCAAGTAGTTACATAGAAAATATAGATTTAGACATTGATTTCTTTAGCAGTCTGTAGAGAAAACCATTAGCAGTTGTCCCGAGTGAAGTGTAAATTTTAGACAGTGAAGAACTGGTACTGTCATTAATCAAGTCCTGGGAACTTCGGGATAATCTGGTTATAGATCAGGTATCTACTGACAAATATTTGAAGGCATTTTCGGGAATCCTACAGGGGTATATTTAAAAAAAATGCTATAAAACGTCGCTTTGGTGCGGATTTTATGCTAAATTTTTTTTTCAAAAAGCTGTATAAAATGAACAGTTTTTAATTTGTTATACTGGCATTTTAAAAACTTAGAAGGTGTTTTGAAAACTGATATAACTTAGCCTTCACCCAATACCTACCTATTTAAATTTCGCGGGATTTGAGCTATTAAATATGAAAATTGAAGAGTTACTGCAATACAAATAATTGTAATTTAAGGGAACAAATAATACATAATAGCTTTATTTAAAAGCGTAGACATAAAAAGGCCTAATTTCAGTATAACAACATTTTCGCCTCTAATTTAGCTGTATTAGCATTTATAATTCAGGCGAATAAATCCCGCTATCTTCACTTAAAAAACAATAGAACACGTTTGTATCTGTCTGTATGTCCATACGTCACCTAGGCAGCAAGGTATCTATCACCAACGTAACCACCACTCAACCCAACAGTACGCTGCCTCAGTCACCTGGTGCCTTCCGAGCGTGACTGCCCACTGACTACGCGATTTTAATTTGCTAGTGAAATTACGACTTTGAGCTGAAGTTTATAGAGTGGTGATTCCAAAGTGGAAGGATTTTAATTCGCGTCATGGTTTATATGTAAGTTTTTATTTGAATTCTAATTTTAAAAGTTGTCGTTTTTTTACTAACGGGACTATGTTTAATACAACGATTAAATTATTATAGAGTTTCATTATTTTTAGTTTCAGAAACTGATAGATTAGGTGATTTCCTCAGTATCAGTGTTTTCATTATTTTGGGATAGGGGTTTTGGCAAAGGTGGAATGTATTCACTTCCAGGGACTGCATATCGGTATAAATTTTTTAAATAGTACTAGTAAAATTTCAGTACCCTTATTAGTGTACTGCTTCATCAAACACAATAACTGTACAAGTTATCAAAATCTAAATTTATTAAATCAGTACCCAAATAATGTATACCGGATTCATTTCTGTAGATGTTTTAATAGAAACAATAGAAACAATGTTGATAAATTTGATGAGAATAGGCCTTGGTTTGTCATTTTTCTCCCTGGGCTTACCTAAACGATGGCAGTAGCAGATATCAGCCTTACTCAAAGTCAGATTTAGTGGCCCTTCAGCAACTTTTAAGACCGTTGCTGAGACATCTTCCTTTTTGACCTCTTCCACACCATGTATGAGTAAAATTTTTCGTCTGCCCTTCATCTCAAGACGGTCAGATTCCAGGATTAGTGCTGCTACCTGCTTTTGAAGAATCTCCATTGTACTGAGAATGAATGTTCTAAATTCTGTGAACTCCGCAGTCAGTGAAGTTAATGTATGTGAAGCTGTTGATTGCGGTGATGTGCTTGTTTTGGTTAAGTCTTGTTGAAATCTTTCCATCTTTGTAGTGAAAAGAGCTGTTAAGTCTTGCATTGACTGTTGAAGTTTGTCCATTGTTTTGTCTTACTATTACAGTAAGTAAGTAGTTTTTTTCAAGGAAATTTTATAGCTGGCAGGTAGATGTTACTCACTTTGTTTATTATACATAAATTTTATTTAAAAACTATAATTTAAACTAATTAAATGATTAAAATATCCAAGAGCAACTTTTTTTTGTGTTTACTTTTTTTGCACTAGTGATGCAGGATTTTCATACGTAGGTTCACCGCCCTCCCTCCCTCAAGCAAAAAGCAAGACATGCAATGAACACACACCTGGAAACCCAAACCACAAGCTATCACCGACACGTGTTTCGCTTCAACCAGAAGCATCCTCAGGGCGCAACGACCACCACCGAACTAAATTAGTATTGCCAAAGGCCAGCTTATATACTAACGTATATAAGCTGGCCTTTATATATATATATTTTATATTTATAGTTGTTTGTACTTTATTAAGATTATGACATATTTGGTTCTGTGGTCTTAATTATGGTATCAAATCGAGTAATTCTATCTATTATGGTGCGCATATTAGCTTGCATAAAAGGAAAAAATAACAAAATAGTATTTATCTTGTCTATTCGAGTATTTATCGATGGTTGCATGCTAGCCCTGCTGGTCAAGGGCGCCGGTAAACGCTGGATGTGGGCAAGGCAGGACCGAGTGACGTAGAGATCCTCGGGTAAACCTTTGTCCAGCTGTGGGCGTCTCCTGATGGTGTTTATGAAGATTACCGGAAAAATATTTGCTTCCATGCTGGACTGGAAGCGAAAGAAAAACATAGAATGTGCCAGCTGGTTCTCTTCCCGGGAAAACTAAAAGTTTGTAACTGTGTTGCGGGCGACAGGCTGACCCCCTTGTGGGCGCTAGGCTGACCCCCTGTCACTGCAATAGTCTCTCTCCACGAAGTTTTGTGCCTTCAAGTTTGTCAAACGTGACATGAGATGGTTTTATTACCTCTGGTGTTCTGCCTACCCCATACGGGATACAGGCGTGAAGTTATGTATGTATGTATTTTGTCTAAATCGGCACAGGTTAAGTTGTTATCTAGGATGAAGCGCGGAAAAGCTAACATGGAACGTGTCCATAATTCTTTGTCGCTGTCGTGTGGACAGGTTCTGACATCATCCTTGCATACGGAATACACGTTTTCTTTTTTCGGCAGTGTCTCATCTAGACTCATGAACGCTTTGTGTCACTTCCACTCTTGTTAGAAATTATAGTATAATTAGGTAGAGATAGGTCGAGGTAGGTCGTATTTTTTGTAATTTCGAAGATTCCATGCTTATTTTAGTTCTCCTATTTTTTGTAAGTCAGATATAAATTAACGGTTAACTCTAAGCTACAAACTTCGCTGTGAATCTGTAAAAAAATCCGTTAGCGGGCTACCACAAAAACAAAACTGCATGAATTTTGGAAATATCGTAGGTATCTTTCCTAAAATATTTGAAACGCACGGCTCCTTTGGACTTGCAGCTGTCCATTGGCTGTGGTGATTATTAATTTCTTGAAAACACACGAGCTCACTTGCTTCTATTACATTGAAATTGTACTGTGTTTTCAACCGACTTCAAAAAAGGAGGAAGTTCTTAATTCGTCTGTATGTTCTTTTTGTGTCTTTGCTACGCGATATTTCGGACAATTATGAATTGATTTTGAAAATTTCAAATTATAGAGGATGCTTCATAGTTGGTTCCATATAAATTTCATCGAAATCGGTTAGGTACTCCTTGAAAATTTCAAACTTTTGAAAAAATATGTATGATTTCGGAGAATGTTTACGTTGATGACGTTCTCAACTCAGTCAAAGTTTTGACGTGAAGTCGGTTTTTTTAATGCTCTGCATTCGTTGATTTTTTATCGTATAAATGTACGTACAAAATAATTAATGTCATGACGTTGACTTGACTATCCGTGTATTGAGATAAAAATGTCTCTACTTAATGTTAGACTGTACGTACAATCACGTCTAATAATTTGTATACATTTTCGTTGGAATTGGAACCTTATCGCAACCGAATAAGTTGCGAAGTGTGTACATGTTATTGCAAGTGACTGTACAAAAAAATGTTATCTATTTAGAAGTACCGGCTACATTTAATTTTTCAATTATTATTTCATTAACTAGAGTTAGCTCAAGATACAGTTATTATGTTGAATAAATTACGTGGTACACAACGTTTTTTGGCTCTGACTTCATAATTAGACTATACGTCTTGCTTTCAAGTCGGAAGTTTTGCAAAAGACTTTTTCCCAGTCTAGCATAGAAGTTTTACTTCTGGTGGCGCTGGACTGGGAGCGAAAGAAAAACATAGAATGTAGCAGCTGCTTCTCTTCCGGGGTTTACTGTAAAAGTCAGTTAAGGGACAGAGGTTTTATTGGCGTTTTTGTGGGCGATAGGCTGACCCCCTTTCATTTCAATAGTCTCTGTTCATCATTATAATACTTCCAAAGTTAAACGTGACATCAGATGGTCTTATAACCTCTGGTGTTCTGCCTACCCTATAAGGGATACAGGCGTGAAGTTATGTATGTATGTATGGTCTGCAAAAGACTGAAATCTTAAAAGAAAATAATTGCGTTTATTGTGTATTGGACAAGATAATAGATAAGCTTGACATTATTTTATTTAGCGCCATCTATTATTGTTGCCACAAAACAAGCAGAACGAAAGAATATGTATATAGGAACCTCCTATAAAAGTCAATTATATTTCAATAGCAGATAAATAATGATGAGTGGTTCTAAATTACGGAAGATTTTTTTTTAATATTTGTCATTAATTAAAGTTTCAAAATTTTTTGAAGTGAGCAAAATTTAAGTTTAATCTTTTATTTATGACTACACAGCATAATTTTTAATTAATTTAATTTTTTTACTTCCTTCAAGTTATATGCTAAGAATTTTGTCATAAGGTTTTTGGACTAACGTCTGAAATAAATCGATTATTTATTTTACAGCAAGTAATAAAAACGTTTCCATCTAATTGTATGCAGTCATAAAATGTAGATTAAACTTTTTTCTCAATAATAAATGTTTTGAAATAAAATTAGGAAAAAGAAGAATTTATGAACAATATTTTTATTTTTATTGAACTGCATGCCCACTAATCTGCTATTAAAATATAATTGACTATTATAAATGGACCCTGTATATATATTTTTAATTAATTAACACATTCAAAATCACTGAGACCCATGAAAAATATTTGTCTTTCTTCACCAACACATACCATCTGGTGAGATTAAAGCAAAATATGTGCTTTTTCGCTTAATAATCCCGCTTTGCTTCAATCTGACCGGATATTAAGTGAATTGATCCAAGCTTGAAGATGACAACAGTGTAACTTCCTCATCATAAAATTGCCGGACCTCATCTCGGTGCGGAACGGTAATATTCAACGAGTGACTTTATAATCAACGAATGCAGAGCATTAAAAAACCGACTTCACGTCAAAACTTTGGCTGAAGGATGACGCCGTCAAGGTAAACATTCTCCGAGTTCAGACATATTTTGAAATTTTCTAAGAAGTACTCAATCGATTTCGATGAAATTTATATGGGACCAATTACAAAGTATCCTCAATCATACGAAATTTTCAAAATCGATGTAAGTAAATGTAAATTAATCTTAAATCTAATAGTGTAAATTGTAAAGTATTGTAAAATTTTGTAAATTTTATAATATTGTAACGTAAAATAACCTAGATTGTAATTAAAATTCATTAAAAGAGCTTTGTTTTTATAGTATCTAAATATAATAACTGTAATATCTTTAAATTATGTAAAAAAATATTGAGTTTTGTTTATATACGAACTATTATGTTAACCGAGATTGTTGTGCTGACCTTTAATTTAAAATCATTTTAATAAGTGTTTAATTGTGCAATTATATAGAAAATGTTTGTAAGATGTATTTTAGTTGGTAAGCCATAAATAAACAAATAATTTGTCCGAAATATCGTGTAGGAAAGACACAAAAAAAACATACACACGAATTGAGTACCTCCTTCTTTTGGAAGTCGGTTGAAAATCAAGGAAGGTTGCTAGCTAGACGAATGCTGAATGGGCCTACCACCAAGTGCGAGGTGCTCTGATTAGTCGCCTTTTTCGACTTGGCTGTCTTTGTGCGGTTGAGCTTTTCTACGCTCATCCTTTTTTTTATATTGTAAGGATAGGACGTTTGTCTTCCATGCCACCTGATGGAAAGTGCGCATGAAGAATATGGTGTTACACGTCCATCCACGAGAAACCTATTCACTCGACACTTAAAAGTTCCAGGACTGTAGTGGTCAGGAAAAACAGACGCAGGCAGATTGTTCCACACCTTGGCAATACATACCAAAAAGGAACTATCGAAGCGTTTTGTTCGACTTCTTGGTAAATCCACTATATAGGGATGGAAGTTCTGTCTGCGTCTGGTAGTCCGGTGGTAAAAAGGGGTGGGTTCAATTTGCTCAAAAAGGGCACTCGCACACTCACCAAAATGTAGCCGATAGAATACTGTCAAACAAGCAACCTTTCGACGATGCTCCAGCGTCTGCAATTTTTTATTTGTAAGGTTGTTGTTATTTATGAGTCTGTCTATCTCTGTCTATGCCTCAAGGTGCCAAGGGCGGTCTTTATAAGTCCGCATGTGAAATGGAAGTTTTACTCTCCTACTCATACAAAGCCGACAGATTCTGTTTGTCTTCTGTTTGTTTGTTCATGTCATAGCAGAGCTGTATTTCTGCCATATTGTACCTATAATAAGCACTTTTTACAAAAGAGTGCCGAGAGTTTTTTTTCCGCCGGCTTTTTTCCTCTCGGTCTACCTAGGGTTCTACTTTCATTTCGTTTTTTAAAGCATTTTTTTTTTATATTGTAAGGATAGGACGTTTGTCTTCCATGCCACCTGATGGAAAGTGCGCATGAAGACTATGGTGTTACGTCCATCCACGAGAAACCTATTCACTCGACACTTAAAAGTTCCAGGACTGTAGTGGTCAGGAAAAACAGACGCAGGCAGATTGTTCAATCCGTACCAAAAAGGAACTATCGAAGCGTTTTGTTCGACTTCTTGGTAAGTCCACTATATTCTAGAAGTTCTGTCTGCGTCTGGTAGTCCGGTGGTAAAAAGGGGTGGGTTCAATTTAATAAGAGCACTCGCACACTCACCAAAATGTAGCCGATAAAATACTGTCAAACAAGCAACATTTCGGCGATGCTCCAGCGTCTGCAATTTTTTATTTCTAAGGTTGTTGTTATTTATGAGTCTGCATAGGTTTCCTCATAGACAGAGAGATAGGTGCAAAGGGCGGTCTTTTCGCCGGCTTTTTCCTCTCGGTCTACCTAGGGTTCTACTTTCATTTCGTTTTTTAAAGCCTAAGAAGAAGTAGTAGTAGACAACACCAAGACATTGGTGGATAATGAGCGATCATTATCTTCATGAGCCGAGAGATGCACACTTCTCAACGGAGGCCTCCCCCAGGATTCGTCATGTCGTCCGGACCCGCGCCGCCCTCATCCAGCGTTTGACGTTCGTAAAGTGTATAAAATTACCTACTACGAATAAAAAGTTTTCATTTTCGATTCTAAATCATAGTATTTTAATCTTGCGCCGTGTTCCAATTTTTACCCATAATAGTTTCTTCCCTCGCTCTATTGCCGCTAGCATCACGCAGACCTATTTCCTCATGATATATCGAAGTCATACCTTCGCGTAATTTATGCATTATTCCAATTCTTAAGCGAGTTAACTTGCAACACGATTTATCAACTTTAACATCGACATTTCCTGTGTACTTTTATTTTGAACTCTATTCCGTAAGCAATAGAGGTTGTTTGTTGTGAGAGTTTTCATACGAGTTTGCACGTAATCTTCGGGTGAGCTTTTTGTGATAAGCGCTAGCGATAAAAGCAGTTTATGTGTTTTGTGAGAAGTTCAGTTTTGTCTACTGAGAAGAATTTTGGACTGTAACATTCATTATACTTATCTTATTTTTGAGCTAAATAAGTGATACCTACGCTAGTAAAAATAAACGAACCTGCTTTTAGGTTATACTATTACTTTCTGTTGATTTATCAGACAATTTAGACGATGTTAGAGACAAAGCGTTTTCTTCCAGACAACCCTTATAACATAAAAACAAATTCAATCAAAACTGATAGGAATTTTCTGTAAATTTACCAAATAATATAAGTAATCAAATAAATCAAATAAAAATTTTGACTACCACTTTGGCGATGGGGTACGTAAACCTGTCTGCCTCAGACACAAGTGGTTGCGGGTTCGATTCCCGCACAGAATAAGAAAAAAAAAATGTTCCGTTCCTGGGTGCTTATCTATTTATGTATTTATATTCTATTATATTTATATTTTAGGTTACATGTGCGCTACATGGTATCCCATAACACAAGCTATGCTTACTTTGGGGCCATGTAGTTGGTATGATTGTCTGGGGATTTTATTATTATTTTATTAATTTGATTATATCAAACATTCAACAGTAATAGAGCCAACACTTAACTCATTCTTCATAAGATAGATAGTAGGTACATTGATAAACAAATGCATTGGAAATGTCACATATTAATTGACTCGCCTTATGAAAAAATCCTCGAAAAGTCAGTCACCCCAAAAGATGTGGTCATTTACTTAACATCTGAGGACCCTATTAAACAGAAATTGATTAACTGTATCTGCTACTTATAAATAATCCACCAAGCCCCCAGCCTTATGACAAGGGTGCTTCCCGGCCACACGTTCTATTGATCAATAAATTGCCAAAACTCGGTAACCCTGTTACCACGGTGATGGCAAACTATTAGCCACTTTAGCCAGAACACTTGTGTTTCCAAACACGCTTTGATTAATATTGACGTATCTTAGCAACAGCGGGTATTGGGTATGTCGATTTTGAATTATAAAAACATATTGGACTGGGAGCGAAAGAAAAACATAGAATGTGCCAGCTCCTGCTCTTCCCGGGCATACTGTAAAAGTCAGTTAAGGGACAGAGGTTTTATTGGAGGTTTTTTTTTTTTGTGGGCGATAGGCTGACCCCCTGTCACTGCAATAGTCTCTCTCCATCATTATTATACCTCAAAATTTGTCAAATGTGACATCAGATGGTTTTATAGCCTCTGGTGTTCTGCCTACCCCATAAGGGATACAGGCGTGAAGTTATGTATGTACGTATGTATAAAAAAAAACTTTTATGACAATATGTTGTTTGAGATAACCTTTTGCTTAGGGTGGAGTCAAAATTATTATTCAAATCTTATTAAGAGAGCTCCCAGCCGTACGTAAAAATCTGTCTCCGTGATAGCAGCATAGTATTCATGTCATAGGTCTAGAATAGCCCAATAGGTAAGCATATCGTAAAAGGCGACCAATATGAATTCTTCATCATGAGATCTGCCTGGTGATAGTGGCTACCCTGTATGTATACAAAAATTGATGCCAAAGGTTGTATAAAATAATACTAATAATACAAAATCCCATCCAATCCAAAGTAAGCATAGCTTGTGTTATGGGATACCATGTAGCGAACTAGGGGGTAACCTAGAATATATTCATATTTGTCTGAAATTGTATCAAAGACACAAATAAAAAAACATCCAGACGAATTGAGAACCTCCTCCTTTTTTGAAAGTCGGTTGAAAAGCTTGCAACAAATTCAACCCTATTGTTACACTCTAATCTTAACTCCAAAAGCGATCCTCCTACAAAGTTTGACCTAACCTTACATCGAACCGACGACCCACGCCGCTCGCATACCAATGTGCAATAAATATCATAATTAGATGACGAAACTTGAAGTTTGTTGAACTTCCGCTGTTTTTTGTCGCCATTATTATGGTCACAGGCCTGGGTACTTTTTTAATGAGCGACTCAATGCGTTTAGGCTCAATTTCTGAAGGTAAGTGATGCTAAAATGGAGTTTTTCAACCGACTTCCAAAAAAGGAGGAGGTTCTCAATTCGTCTGTTCTTTTTTGTGTCTTTGTTACTCGATATTTCGAACAATTATGAATTGATTTTGAAAATTGAAAATTGTTGTTTCAAATGATAGAGGATACTTCATAGTTGGTCACATTTAAATTTCATGGAAATCGGTTGAGTACTTCATTGAAAATTTCAAACTTTTGAAAGTATTAGTATGATTTCGGAGAATGTTTATGTTGATGACACTCAAAGTCAAAGTCAAAAGAATCTTTATTTCGTAAGTATTTAAATACATTTGAAATAAGTCAAACAATTTACAAATTAAACTAAATCTACCACCACTTCGGAAAGTCGATCTGTTGAGAAGAAGTGGTAAGAAACTCAACAGCAAACATCTTTTTAAAATCCACAATAACAACCAGGGAATCCCATCTTCTAGCATCCGGATATCTTATAGTAAAAAACTCTCAACTCAGCCAAAGTTTTGACGTGAAGTCGGTTTTTTAATGCTCTGCATTCGTTGATTACTCTGTACCTAGATGGCATCCATGGCGAATTGCGTGGCGAGGTACGAAGATTTTATAGGTTTCATATCATACCCAGCAGTGCGAGCACAGAACTTTATCGAATCGTAAGTTAACGAATGTTTACGAATGCTCGTATAGTATGGAGTCGGTTGCAAGTTTGAGTAAAATTGTATTTTTTTATTTTACAGATATTTATGAGTACAACATGTTTACAAACATTGAAAATTAACAAGGCACACATTTATTTAAGTTGGCCGTGCGGCAATGGATAGATTTCAATTTTTTTCTTAAAAACCGTCTCCATACTATACGAACATTCGTTAACAAACGAATTGATAAAGTGCTGTGCTCGCACTGCAGGCCAGCTTGGATAGCTTCCTAATTTGCAAAACTTCCCTATCAAAATATTACGAATATGGCTTAAATTTCCAAATGAGTTCAAAAGTACAAAGTGATATGGTAAAACTTTTGCAAGATCTCTGCATTTTTTCAACCGACTTCCAAAAAAGGAGTAGGTTCTCAATTTGTCTGTATGTTTTTTTGTCTTTGTTATACGATATTCCGGACACTAATAAATCGATTAAAAAAAATCTTCCATATGATAGAGGATACTTCACAGTTGGTTCCATATAAATTTTATCTAAATCGGTTAAGTACTTCATCGATAATTTCAAATTATTGAAACAATATGTATGATTTCGGAGAATGTTTACGTGGATGACATTATAAGTCGGCCAAAGTTTTCACGTGAAGTCGGTTTTTTAATGCTCTGCATTCGTTGATTATTAAGTTTTTTTTTGTTAGAATTGTAGTGTTTTCAATTATTTTAAGTTTGAGATACAAATTAAAACGCAGTAGGTACATTTTTTTTTAGAACAGTACAGTCTATTATAATTATTACGTATCAGGCTAATGAATCAGTGCGGAACTGGCTGCCAAGGACCTGTCCTGGTACCCATGTAGGCCACATATACAGGGCGTGGTATATGATACTACGTTGGATTATACAACGTTCTATAATGATATGATAAAAAATCAAAGTTCATTCAATAATTCCAAATAAGGCTGGCTTCACACAAATCACAGGTCATGCGATGTAAACAGCTGTGCGCCAGCGGCCGACAACAGCTGTTTACATAATTTAAAAAGGCCGCAACACTAGAAAGTGTTTCATGGCTATATCTAAAATGACCGGCCACCATTAGCCACGGTTGACGATCGATAAAAAACGTGGAACTGGGGTGTTGTGGATTCTTTCTTAACGTAAACAAACAAGACCAATTACCCGTATGAAACACACAATAACAAAAGTTTGTAGTGTTTTCGATAAGGGTTCGCCTGCTTTTAAAAAATATTACAATCTTAAAAAAATATATAAAAAAGTAGTTTTGGAGTTAACATACAAAAATCTTTTTTTTTTTTTTATAATGACTGCTTGATAGATGACGCAGGCCACGATTTTTGGCGGTTTACAATACCTATATGGAACACTACACGAAGATATTTTACAGTTTCATGGTTGTTGTGCCTCATAGTCGAAATAAACTATTGGATAGCCTTTACGATTGATAAATTGTTATGACACGAATTACCAAGGTGTGGACTGAGCGTCTGTTTTTCTTACGAAATATAGGCGTATCTGTGTGCTCAAGCGTAGAGCGAATAAGTGCCAACGCTGCGTACCGCACGTCCATATCTTGAAATAAGCACACCTACTCATAGATTTATATAACACCTACTAAAAGAGATTTAAACATACAAAATTTCATAACATTTTCCGTACCGAACGCGCGTATCATACGCGACGCTTGGCGCATTCCGAACGTCCGTATCGAACGCGCGTATGGTACGGACGGACGTTGCAGTTTTGTATGAAACGCGCGTTAAATAGGGATATACCTCATGGTTAGTAGAAGATAATTCGGGTATGAAAACGATGAAATACCTCATGTTAATTCTATGTTTGTTAAAAAGAAATCATACATGTTCCCTATAAAATGTGACTTATATATAATTTTTGGAATGACCATTCGGTCATTATAGTCTTCATAAACTCACCAACTAATTTACGTGTCAATCAGTTTGGTTGTGTACAAAAGCTAGATAGGCATCATAAAAAATTGAATATATTGATGACAAGAGTAAATAAAAATAAATAAAATATTAAAAATGTAAAAGTTTGGATGGATATGTGGATGTTTATTCCTCAATCACGGCAGAACGTCTCAACGGAATTGGATGAAATTCGGCATATTTATTTATTTACTCTTCATTGTACATACACGAAATCTATACTAATATATAAAGCTGAAGAGTTTGTTTTTTTTTGTTTGTTTGTTTGAACGCGCTAATCTCAGAAACTACAAGTGGGATTTGAAAAATTCTTTTTGCATTTGATAGCCCAACTCTTGAGGAAGGTTATAGGCTAAATTCCCACGGGATCAAAAATTACGCGGGTAAAACCGCGCGCGGTGGCTAGTAGAAAATAAAGAACATTAGAAGAGAAAACACAATCTTATCTCTTGTAAGACGGAGCACTATCTCACTAAGTATTTTCATAGTGATAATACTCCGTCTGGAATAGCACATAGGCGTTTTATCCCGATATTCCCTTGGGATATGAAATTGCGCTATTAACCACGCAAAGTACGCAAACAGCTAGTTTGTATTTCGACTTTGATGAAAAACAGTAATAGATTTTTAAGCTATTGCATAGCTTCTATCGCGGGCCTTGAGCGTGGGGACCGAATCCAGAAATTCCGTTACGAAAAAAAACCTAACACCCCCCACTCCGACCGGCACAGCGGTGATACTTTGATTTCATAACTTTACATGCGGGCTTTAATAAACACTCAGCGCCATCTACTAGGAACTTGTGGAACTTCATATTAGATCAAACATTACTGCATTAATAAAATAAATGAATAATGATAATTGCATAAGTTGCTAAAAATGCTATGCAATAGCTTTACCGCGGCAGTCTTCGAGTGCCACACGTCTTTTTTATTTATTATACCTTAGTAAATGCGATAGAAGTATCGTACCTAAGCGTTTTCAAAATTAGAATGCGCGGCTTGCTCCTATACCCATTTATCTTTCTATTGACCTGCCGAGTGGTCGTAAATGGACCGTGACTGTTGCCTTCAACAGGCACAAGTAAATAGAACTCTTTACATAACCGTGCCATTGTGTGTTGTTTTGTATGTGTTACGTTCGAGGTATGCGAATAAATCATGAACGCGTCTGATTTGCTATTTGATAGGAAGGAGGATTCTTAATCCGGTTTTTTTACCATTTGCATCAATACAGTGCCCAAAAAGATGCCTGTCTTTAGAGAACTTACTAACTTTATTGTTTTCAACCGAATTCCAAAAAAGGAAGAGGTTTTCAATTCTTCTGTATGTTTTTTTTGTGTCTTTGTTACACGATATTTCGGACAATTATGAATTGATTTTGAAAATTGGTGTTTCATATGATAGAGGATACTTCATAGTTGGTCACATTTAAATTTAATCGAAATCGGTTGAGTACTTCATTGAAAATTTCAAACTTTTGAAAAAATATGTATGATTTCGGAAAATGTCTACGTTGATGACATTCTCAACTCAGCTAAATTTTTTATGTGAAGTCAGTTTTTTAATGTTCTGAATTCGTTGATTATTTTATTTAGATTGATGAGGTTTACATATCTTGGTTAAAATTTGCACATCGTTGGACAGGTAAATCGAGGTGGGTAGGTACTCAAAACGGTTTCAGTTCCTACATTTGTAAAATATTTACATCGTAACATACAGGTACTGCTTGATAACCAGCTTTCGCTTTTATTCATTTTAAAAGTATATAGTTTTATAATTCCATTATTAAAGTATTTTTAATTATCCTATTTTTGACATTTAAACTTTGAATTTTTATTCTACATCTGTTCATTTCACTTATTCATATACATCAAACTATTCGTTCAACACGTGCACAGCGAAAAACACAAAAGCTTAATTAGGACACGCCCTCTTCATTACACCTCGTTAATTAAGGCGTATTCTCGCCCATACTAATTTCTTTTATCAAATATGGGCGAGCAGAGCGTTATTTTACTCTGGAATGCTTGCATTAGCAATTATTTCTATATTTAGTTACAGCAAAATTACTTTTAAAATAAAAAATCTGACAAGAAATAGCTTAACTGAAGTATTAAATTTTGTTCAAATGTGTCAATGTATGGGTGGACGGTGACAGTGAAGTACGTTAACTGGATGTTTTAGTGTGTGTGCGTTCATTGAAGCTACGTTGCGTGTTTGGCGTTTGCTGAAAATGCGACGTTGCCGCTCAGGTCAGGCAACCTATGTACATATTTTGTCGCTCAGAACTTTGGAATACTTCGGATTTCAGCGCACGAGAACGAGATCTCCACGCCCGCGCCCCGCTCCGCGCCGATTTCATTCATTTGAAAGATTTTTTTTGATACTATCTTTTGTTGCGCGTAGACCGACCATTAGTCTAAGGTCGTGGGTTCGATCCTGCTCGCGTAATTTTGTTTTATTACTATTTTTTTTATTTTGTATCAATCTTTACCATGCATCTATCTTTACATACATATGTATATATAAAACAGTAAACAATAAGGTGTGAACATGAAATATTTTTACAAAAAAAATATGTAAGGTTATTAAGAAATGAAAAAAAAAGTAAGATTTGAAAGAAAAAAATGTCTTTTTGTGTCTGTCTGTTTGTTGTTCTATTCTGCTGACATCTGTGGCTGACATATAATATTATAATAAATCCGAAAGATAGTTGGTATGTAGTAGAAAAGTTTACTATGTTGATAGGGCTAAATCATTAATATATAAAGCTTCTTGCTAGATTTAATGTAGGTAGTGTACATACAGAGATATATTATAAAAAAGTTAAACGTAAAATAATGGAACTCAATATCGTTTAGGTTTTCTTTATTAATCGTTTCTGCCTCTTGGAAGTCAGAACCCGTAGAATTCTTCAGAATAAAAAGTGGTGTATGTGTCAAAACTCAACACAGGACTTTATGAACTACCATACCAAATTACATTAAAATTGGCTAAGCCGTTTGACCGTGAAAAACAGCCAAACATATAGGTTACTAAACATATTAGGTATACACTGATCATGGCTAGGCGGATGGATTTTTGCTACTCTTTCACGCAAAAACTACCGAATGGATTTTTATGAAACTTTACAGTAATATAGCTTTACCTAGAATGTGACTTTGTAATGTATTGGTTAGGAGTTATACCTACATATTATATGGGGGAAGATTCTAAATGTTTATTTTTTTAGATAGGACCTTGGAGAAGAAAATAACCTTTTCGAAATACTAATTCAATGCAGACGAAGTCGCAGGCACCATCTATGTAATAAACCTACCTACATATAAACCTACTCTTATACATACCCCCATAAGGCTGCAAACTGGACGGCAGCGACAGCGACAGCGAGAGCGGCAGCGGTGCGGGCAGCGACGCGAGCAGCGATTTCCGTGACACGATAGAAAGTATTGAGTTGGTATGAAACCGCGACAAATCGCTCGAGCGCCCGCTGGCGGCGTCGAGAACGGCCTAGCAGGACTAGCAACCATCGATAAATAGTCGCATCGACAAGATAAATATTATTTTGTTATTTTATCCTATTATCTATACTAATTTGTTTATAGTACTTTTTATTTCCTTGTTTTTAATTATTTCTCAAAAACTTATAAAAGCAAAACTTGTACGTTATATTCTGTATATATTACTTGTATATATTAAGCTCTCCAGCTATAATTATAAAATGTAAATCCATCATTGGACGTAAGTTTATTGTCAATCATGTACATTATTGATATACTTAAGGTCTGTGGATTTTGTTAATGATAATAAATAATAATTTATAAAGCTGAAGAGTTTGTTTTTTTGTTTGTTTGATTGTTTGTTTGAACGCGCTAATCTCAGAATCTACAAGTGGGATTTGAAAAATTATCCCGAAATTCCCACGGGATCAAAAGTTACGCAAGTAAAACCGCGCGCGGTGGCTAGAGTAAGCTAATATGCGCACTATAATAGATAGAATTACTCGATTTGATACCATGATACAGAACCAAATATGTCATAGTCTTAATAAATTACTAACACTAAATACCATATTCTAAGAAAATATCGATAAAAGGCCCGATTTATCATTGTCGACGGTAGCGTGCTAGCCCCGCAGATTCCCCGCGTCGTCGCGTCGCTGCCCGCGCCGCTGTCACTCTCGCTGTCGCAGCCGTCCAGTTTGCAGCCTTACTTTTACCCAGCGTGCCTTTCGTAGGGTATTCCTGTTTGGTATATACTTTTTGTAGGTTACTTTTTCTATTTTATTTTTTGTAGGTCTTTTTCACAAAACCTAGGTGAAACTGCGAATGACACCTTTGTTGTATCAGTTTTTGAAATAACTCTTTCTGTTTATCTATCAGTAACGCTTTCACAGCTAAACAACTGAATCGATTTAGACTTTGAACTTCAAGGACGATATTATAATATTATTTATCCAACTCCCATAACCGATATTCACGCGGAAGAAGTAAAAATCGGTCCAGCAGACAAAAATTTAAAAAAAAAATTGTTTTGGTTATATGTTTTATTTGTAGGTATAGATAAAGATAATCTATTATAAGATCATTCTTTGTTTCTTTGTTTTATAGTAAGTACTTACCAACTATTATTTCGATGTAAGTAATTGAAATTAATTTTATACATCGAAAAAAGTATCAAATCATAAACGTACAATATTTAGCATTCGCAAATGTATCGAAAATAATTAGCTCCGCGCGCACGAGTGTCAACGACGTCTGCTCTCACGTGTCTGTCCATTCGGGTAAGCGCAGTCGAAAACCTGCCCCCCGCCCTTCGTGTGTCAATGTGTGCGTGAGAACTATGCTGCCACTAAGAAGTTGTTATTTAAATCAAATATACGAATTTCGTGACTTAAAACTCAGCTAAATCTTGCTTGAGACATTACAAATGTTATGTTATTACAGCAAAACGTATAATTTTTAAAGAATTTAAACATTATCATTCATTAAACAATTAAAAACGTTCAAATTTTCGCATCAACGCCATCTATGAGCGCGAAGTGCTTAGCTGATGGTGAGAATCCACCTTAATGAAAACAATTTAGCCTTGAAATTCAGACTAGTTTATCGCGGGAATGCCTAGCTCCCCCTAGCGTCGTTTTGTAGCACTGTACCTACTTGTTTCACTTTTTAAATTTTTCCTTTATCCAATGACTAAAGAGGTATCAGAATTATAGTATTGACGCGAGATGCGATCATACATATTATGGGGCGAGATTATGATGTACAAATTAAAAGGCACAGGGTGATCGGATTTATGTTTCCATTTGTAAACCGTGTGCTATCGATAATTTATTTATCTACTACGAGTATTAAAGATTACCTAAATTTTTGAAAAAACTTTAATATTTTGGTTCTACATAACCTAATTATTATTTGTTTTTTAAGACAATCAATTTCGTTCTCAATCAATCAGGTGCTCGTTAATGTTAATATTAAAAGTAATCGTTGAAATTAAAGTTTATCCGTCTGCAAAATATCGAACGGGCTTTAGTAGTCAATAATAGTATACTTAATCTCATCCTAATTTTTACCTGTACGTGTCAACTTTAGTCGCACTTACATCATCAATGACATCACTAGCACGAAGGTGCAGCGCAGACGATAGACTATAAGTATCGCACTTTAAAGTCTGTGACAATAGAACCTTTGCAACTCAATAATGCTTATAATTGAATAGTTCGCAGAAAGTGCGGCGCACAAAACCCGTATAATTGTGACGATCACGACAATTACCCAAAACTCCTTATTTATTATTCGTTCTTCTACTTCAAGCACCAAATAATACATCGCAATTCCTGCATTGCGTGTACGTTACTACAATTCTGCGAAGATGTGCGTCGTTTCTTTGATTCTGTGTAAAATCGGCGACGGAATTTTTGCGCGTCACGCAGTCTTTTGTGCGTAACAGACTCAATAGAATAGTGTGCCGTTTGCGCCGCACCATACAATTACAAGAGACATACCCGCTAAACCTGACATTCCATTACAGTTCACATGTATCAACGGAGGCCTCGAAACCGTCTACATCCGGCCTCCATCCCACTCCCGACGAGCGAGACCAGGAGAAGATGCGAAAAAATGAAGACGTGGACGTGGCAGTAAAAGAAAAGAATGATGATGCGTCTATCTCGGACTGGGTTTCCGGAGGACCAATCGGTTCAAAGGGAACAATTCTGGTCTTCCGATCATGCGTGCTAGCATCCCGGACCCCTTCCATGGAATCTACAAAAAATGCAGGCAATAACACTGGATCGGCCATTCTGCTGAACAAAGCTAAAAATATGGCGAAAAGACTCGTAGCTGAACCACACTCCTTTAATGTCAGACCGAAGAATATAATGCAGGATGTTATGGATACTTTTGGAAGCAGTACGAAATATTCAGGTATCAAACTTAAACTCAAATATTCTTTATTTCGAAAGTATTTAAATACATTTGAAATATGTAAGTCAAACAATTTACAAATTAAACTGAATCTACCACCACTTCGGAAAGTCGATCTGTTGAGAAGAAGTGGCAAGAAGCTCAACAGCAATCATCTTTTAAAAATAAGAAAAAAATACACAATAACAATTTACAGCCAGGGAATCCCATCTTCTTGCATCCGGATATCTTATAGTAAACCTTTTCACATAACACTTATCCTTAAATCTATCGAAGGTTAAATTTTTTGGAATTTTATTATAAAATAAAGCGTACACATTAACCCACGAACGCTTTGGTGATCTTCTGGAGTCTACATTAATATTGTCTCCTGTAATCTTAAGTATGTTTAACTGTACGCGCCAATGTCACCTATCAGGTTAGATTTAGGCCAATCAAAGGTCACTTAAGCAAATATATCTCAAAAGCTAGGGTCTTTTTTTTTTTATTTATAAATGACTAAACCCGCGTTTGACCTCAATCTCACCTGATGGTAAGTGACGATGAGGTCGAAGATGAAAGCACACGGGTTTAGGAAGGAACTGGCTCTTTATACAATACTGCCGGAACACATTATCGCCGGAGCGGTAACATTTGGCGGCAGACTTTATATAAAGGGTGGTCGCTAGCCAGGCGGACCCAGAAGGGATCCTACCACCAAGCTAATCAAAAATCCACTTCTAATTAAAATAAAACGAGCACTCGGTACATGACAAATAAAGGTTACTTGCAACGACAAAAGATAAGCCACTTCTAACAACCATAAGGCTACATTAATTTTAATTCTCTGCTGATTCTTCAATATACGCCAATTTTTTTTTTCATTTTTTTTCCAAGGCAATGAAACTAAAGCTAATTAATTAAAATATAGATACACACACAGGCCAAGCCTATGTGGTTCGCCACGTGAGCGAAGCCGATCTCCCCACCGCGGAATCTGTAGAAGACACCACTCACCACACGAGCAGTCCCATGGAACACAAGAGGGACATAGAAGATGTCCTCAACGACCTCAGCAAGATAACCCTCAAGAAACATCTCAATATAGAAAACACGACGGCAAACATCAAAACGCAGGAAGATCCTCCGCCGCCTAGCAAAGGTAAGTTTTTCATAGAAAGGGATCCATGATCGCCTTCAAAGAAACGGGTTTTTAAGGTAAGCGCCACTAAGCCGGGCCGCACCGCATCGCAAAAATCTGCGAGCGGACTTCTCATAAATTTTATATGAACTATCGCACACTATGCGGGGCAGGTCGCATTTCATATAAAACTAGCTGACCCGGCAAAGGTTGTTTTGCCATATAAATAAAAAAAAAATAGATGTTGGCCGATTCTCATAGATACCGGATAAGCACAAAAAATTTCATCAAAATCGGTCAAGCCGTTTCGGAGGCAACGAAAACTGTGACACGAGAATTTTATATATTAGAAGATGTATGGGATTGCGGTAGGCGTATTATTGCGCTGCAATGCGCCCCAGCATAGTGGTATTTTTAACGCTGTTTCCTAAATATTATTCTGACGAGCCTTTAAAAAAAATAAAAGCTTCTTATACAGCTGAAATGTTAGAACTACTAAACGCTCTAAAAAGCACGAAACAAGGAATTAGTCTCCGTTGAAATATTAATATGTCATACTGATGGAAATATATTTAAATGATAGCCGTTTTTTACCACTTTGATTTTTTTATAAGGTATTATAATGAATCTGTTTTGCTACAATAGATAGAATACGATCACGGCTATTCTTTAAACACATTTATATCGGTATGATGTACAAAAATATTTCGGCGGAGACTATTTTCATATTTCGTACTTTTTAGAGCGTGGTTTTAGATTTGAAACTTTATTTTTCTTTAACTTATTTTGGAGTTATAGTGTTAACATACTTGAACTGAGCTAACAAAGCTCGATAATTTGACACGAAACCGTCATGAACTTTTTTTTAGTTCTTTATAGGGCGCTGTAGTCAATTTATCATGACGTCATAAATCGGACAATCAACCTCGATACCTCATTTGTCCAATTATTATAACTGGTTTCAAAGTTATGAGGGAACAGGTGAACATCCATACCCACATACATACGTACAGGTCAAAATGATAAATCTCCTTTTTACTTCACCGTAGTATAATATAAAATAAAATAAAAAAATAAATGTGTTGCAATATTTTTTGTCTATAAAAAAGCAAGGCCGAATTTGACATTGCATTTTCTGATATTGGCTTAAGTAAAGTAACACTTCAAAATCAACATTTTTTAACAACTGTTAATTTTTAATGAGCCTAAACTTAAAATTTGAAACACAGACCGAATGAATGATGTTGATGAAATAGAAATAGAAAAACATTTATTCACATGAAAAAACAATACAATCGCTCATACATAACGCAATTTTATACAATTTGTAGATACATAATCATATGAAAAGGACTAACTCAGCATATGCCAGGAGTCTGGTAGGGCTCTCGGCGCTGGTATTCTGTTAGTCCCGGAGAGTAGGGGAATTTATACAAAAACAAACTAAGAAACAAAAACATTAAATTTAAACTAGTTTGGAAATCTAGGACTACACTTGTACATGCGCTAATGATAAAGAAAATTAATTAATGGCAGCTACTTACAAGTGTAAATGAATAAGTATTATTAAATACATAAAATAAATAAATATTCATGATATATTTTATTAAATATTAGGAGCAATCTATTAATAAATAAATAACTTATTACTATTAACAAATTAGGGCGCAAAATAGTCAACCAAAATAGATGGGAACAATTTCAACTTTAGGTACCATATATTTGTACTATATAAAAGACTCGCTGCAAGTTATATTTTCGAAGCGTTTTTGTTGTGGTAGGATGAAAACTTTGAGCTTATTTTTGAAAACAGTTTTACTTTGATAAATATTTCAGACTCAAAGGACGAGAAAAAACCGAAAAAGATAAAAGTGAAGAAACGCAAGCCGCCTCCCGTTCGCCCCCCCTCGCCGGTAGAGAGCGACGACTCGGACCTCTCACTCGTTAAAGAGGCGGAAATGGTTAAGGTTAGTGTCTGGAAGAAGGCCGTTTTGAAAAGAGTCGTCAACACCTTGTTAAAGCCGAAGTACAAAATTGTGACGTCATTAAGCGGCCATTCGATGGTCTTATGATGAATAAAAATTTTCATTTCAAAAAAATTTCATTTTCATTTCATTTCGCAGGGCTAGCATGCGACCATCGATATAGACTCGAATCGACAAGATAAATATTTAATATTTATTTTATCCTATCATGTTAGCTAACATGCGCACCAAAATAGATAGAATTACTCGATTTGATACCATGATTAAGCGACAGAACCAAAAATTTCATATTCTTAAAAAAATACATGCCAAATTCTAAGAAAATATCGATAAAAGGCCCGATTTATCAAGCAGTCCAAACAAGAAAGTATTAGAAGCTTGAATAGATCTCTTATTACTAGTTATAACATCAACATTAGTATCGATATTCATCCGCGATTGTTAAATACATCACTAGCATGCCCCGTAAGTCCAAGAAGTTGAGCAAAATAAACTGAGCGAACATTTTTATGTCCCTTATATTGTAGTCGGATTATGTTTACTTAGAGAGATTAGAATTTAATTGATATAGTGATTAGAACTTGCTGTTTCTTGCGGTTTTACCCGCGCAATTTGAATCCCGCAGGAATACATACATAACCTCACGCCTGTCTCCCTTTGTTTGTTTGTTAAACGTAACATTCATTTTACTCGAGCCAGGGATGTTAGCAGGGCTGGGCGCCATGGTGATAGATTAGTGATCGATGACTTGCCGCGCCTACAACTATATTTGAATCAGTCTTACGCTATGTGTGTGTAAAAATATTCAATGCTTTACCTAGCCGATTTGAATTATTGTCGACAGATAAATTGAAAACTTAATTGTCAAGGTGGTTAAAAGAAAAATGTTTTTACTCACTTAACGAATATTTTCAATGTAAATCGTAAATTTGTAATAACCTGAATTGCAAGGTTTTTTTAAATCTAAAAGAATAATTTTCTAATTTGATTAATTCAATTTATATAACTTATCATTTAAATTTATTGATTACTTTTTTCTTTCATTAAAATAATATTGCATACTGATTACCAGTTTTGTATGTGGGACATTAATTATAAATTGTAAACAACTATTTTTTACCATACATTGAGCAATAAATGAATTGGAATTTGGGATAGGCAGAGACAAGGGGACACCAATTGCTACGATCCAGACAAACCTCATTCGCTTCCTCCACGTTCTTTAATCTTTTCATACATGATCGCCGGTTTCGGGTACTTTTGACTTGGCTCTTTTTCAAAATGTCGCCAATTTGATCGGCATACGTTCGCCTAGGCTTCTGACAATCCCGCAGGAATATCAAGATAAAAAGCTATGCCTAGGTACTATTCCAGACAGTACACTATCATTATGCCATCCAAATCCTGTCAGCCAAACATCCATTCATACATCCAAACTTTCACATTTATAATAGAAGTAAGATAAGATAAAAAAAATAGGTTACGCAGGTGAAATACCGCGAAGCTATTAATAGCTAATACAGGGTGACTGGTGGGTAGCTTTCGAAATTCGAGGATGTGATAGTTTGAGATCATACATGAAGAATAAAAATATAATTTTTTTTATTATTAACCCAAAGTTAAAGAATTCATCACGCAACGCATGGTTACACTAGCGCACATAACTTTTGCGGCGGCGCGCGGCTTACTACTTTTGATGCTGTAGCTTACAGAGTTGTGCCGCGAAGAAACACTTTATTTATGTATAGGGAATTCTAGTGAAAAATAAATGACCTACTTTTATTACACAATTATAATCAGAATCTAGTACAGAGTGCTCTCCTTCAATATCTAAAATTTGTCACCAGTCACCCTATATATCGTCCAAGGTATATTTCTCACTTGTTAAAACAAGACTTTCATGCTGGACTAGGAGCAAAAGAAAAACATAGAATGTGCCAGTAAAAGTCAGTTATGGGACAGAGGTTTTATTGGAGATTTGTTTTGTGGGCGATAGGCTGAACCCCTGTCAACGTGACATCAGATAGTTTTATAATGTCTGGTGTTCTGCCTACCCCATGAGGGATACAGGCGTGATGTTATGTATGTATGTTTAACACTTTTTGACGTTATTTCATACGATATTCTCTTCTTCTTAGTCCTATCCATCTCTGTACATTAAAAGGTTAATCCCCCTCCCCATTTCTAGGTACTGGAAAGCTCAAACATGCCAGCGCGGATCCTGAACATAACCTACAAACTAGTCAACACGGAAACCAAGTTATTGCACCGGCTACTGCAAGCTCATGGTCTGCAAGAAACCTCACTGGAGTCGAAGGACTTCAACCTACTGTGGTCTGGTCTTCATCCGAAGCCAGATGTACTGCGGTCCTTGAGCCCGTATCAACGGGTTAATCATTTTCCTAGGTGAGTAATATGCTTTTTTTAAGTAAGTAGGTCTACCAGTCGGTGTGAGGTGGTGGCAGTGTCTTGAGGGCTTATCAAAAGCAATTTTAATTTTCGATTCGCCAGATTATTTTAAATTAGTGTCTAAATTAATCTCAATAATTGGACGAGTTACCTATAAAAGGTGTTCCTATTGATTTCCCATAACTCTAGGGTACTAATGGGACCATATAATAGAATCAAATAACTTGTGAATAATTTTTCAATTTTTTTTTGTTTTTATTTTTTATGCAAAATAAATCAATTAAGTCAAAATATTTTATGTAAAACAACTTTATGCGTTTTACATAAAATACCTATACCTGGAATTTTCTATCCCTTTTCTTATTGCTATGCACAGGTACAGTTCGCAACGTTTTGCGTTGTACATTGTATGCAACGTTCCTCAACGTTTAAATTGTTTTTGTTGTATATTGTATGGTTTCAGTGACACGCGTCTATTGTATGAATGTTAAAGAGATTTTACAAGGGTGATAATTTATGAACTCATTATATTAAGATTGATGCTATCTTGGAAAGTATGCACTTTAGAACCACATATTCTTGGGCAAAAAGTATTATTTTTTAGTAAGGAAAAAAACCTCAAAGTTATGGGATATCAAAAAGAACACCTTGTATATTAGGCAGCGTGTACACACTGCACTAAGTACAAAGTTGAATGCAATATTCAAACTTTTAACCCCCATTTATACTACTTGCCATAAAACGTAGCCTTTTACTAAGTTTCATTATAATCGGTTCAGTGGTTTAATTGTAACAGAAAGACTTTCGCATTTATACTACAGACTGAGAATACTGTATGACATTCCAGTAATCTTAATTTATTATTCAGCTCAACCTCCCAAAAACTCCACCAGATCGTACGAGCTGACCCGCAAAGACAAGCTCTTTAAGAACATTGAGAAGATGCAGTATTTCCGCGGCGTGAAGCATTTTGACTTCGTCCCCACCACATTCCTGATGCCGGCGGAGTATAAGGAGCTGTGTTCCACCCACCACCGCACCAAGGGACCCTGGATTGTGAAGCCAGCTGCTAGCAGTAGGGGACGAGGGATCTATATAGTAAATACGGTATGTATGTAATATGAGGTTGAAGATTCACAGGTCACACAGGGCTTGGGAAGAAATTGGCTCTTGATAGAATATTACCGAATCAAAGCTTTGTTGCCAACCAGATGGCTCTGAAGGGGTCTTTCTACCAATCAGGTGAGTCACTCGGATAAGCCTATTACAACACTATTATCCAGGGGCGATAGCCCTGTTCTCAGCCGCGTAAATTCACCTAATCCGAGTGACACTTACTTAACTTTGTCCTCACTTCTTGCTGACCTCACATCACCACGGAAAATGTGATATTTGGTGGCAGAATTTATATGAAGTCAACCATGAAGTCAACCATCAACCATTCTCGTTTTTTGACACGTTAATCCTAGGGCGCTAGAGCAATCCTAAGCCTCATAAGCTCGGCTAATCGTCAGCGTGTTTTTTTTTCAATTCATTCCAAAAGAAGCACTTAAATATTATTTTCCATACTTTTTCATTTTCAATCCTTTCAGTTTTTTTTCTTGAGTCGCAGATGTTTCAAATTGCAGTGACTGTATACAATAGATATTAGAAAATCTAAAACAGAAATTAAAAAAGATCTACCTATAATAACAGAAGTAATGTTTTAATGTCAAATTTTGGAGTTTTCTTGGAAAATAAAACTACTTTTTAACCGTATTAATCGCCTATATTTTACGGGGCCTGTAAAGATACCGAAACGTCGAGTTAAAATGTAAAATATAAATTATACGCGATTAATCCAGTTAAAAAGTAGTTTTATTTAAATTATGAATCGTGAAAACTTAAGACAATTTTCTTGGAAAAACCTCAAATCTTTAACAAAAAAACTATCACACTTCGTCTAAGACATGTATGGCTCAAAATGTTCTAAATGGCCTAGACTATCATCTCCTGCAACCTGTTACCAAACACCCCGTATATTGTTAATACGGTAGGTGCTGGTTGATAGTTCGTAAGGTTTAACTTTGTCAGCACACCGGTTTATGAAGGAATTGGCTCTTTATAAAATACAGCCGGACCACACCACCGCGGGGCGTGGCTTGGATTATTCGCCTTTTTAGGCAATCAGATTTTTTCCTACTTCGAGTGACGAGTCTTAAATATCGTGAAAATCAGCTTTTCAATGGGGAGTTTTCTGACAGCTCATTAAAAAAACAAAACTGTACAAAATTGGTACAAAAGGTTTCGATAGATGGCGCTTTACAAAAGGCGAAGGCGAAGAATTTATTCCACACTGCGTTTTTAAAAGTAAAATATATTAATTGACGTCTGTATCAGAAATTGAACGTATAAATAACCATAGATGGTAGATACCATAGTTTATAGTTTACAGACTTAACGCCTTCGGCTTTTTAAAAGTGCCATATATAGAGGTTTTCTGAACTAATTTTTATGAGCTGTCAGAAAACTCCCCATTTATTTGTTGACAGTAACCTAAATCGGTAAGGTAAGACAATGAAGATTATGATATACATTTTGTAGGATTGCTTGAGATATAGTTGCGGGTGGGGCAAACCTTCTAACTTTAATCTTTGTACATGTCGCGCAGCCTTCACAGCCCGAGTCAAATAATATAGTTATCGTTTAAAAAATAAAAATCCTTTATATTTTAAACGAAAAAGCAATGCCCAACATTATCATAAATGACAGACATACCTAACCACATATTATCTCCTTTTCAGCCAGAACAAATACCAAAAGGCGAGAGTGTAGTTGTAGCGAAATATATCGACAAGCCGCTCCTGATCGGGGGTCATAAATGCGACCTTCGACTCTACGTGTGCGTGACCTCGATCGACCCCCTGCTCATATATCTCTATGAAGAAGGCCTGGTTAGATTCGCGACTGTCAAATACGACAAAACGAACAAGAACCTTTGGAATCCCTGCATGCATCTTTGTAACTACAGCATAAATAAGTACCATACGGATTATATCAAGTGAGTTCATGATTCCTTTTTTGTTTTCTGTTTTAATCATAAGTAACAGTTTCGCCCTCATATCGTCTAATAGGATTCTTTATTTTATTTTATATTAGAGCCTTCAGTCAAACTCTTAGCTATATCAAAAGTCAAAGTCAAAAGAATCTTTATTTCGTAAGTATTTAAATACATTTGAAATGAGTCACACAATTTACAAATTGAACTGAATCTACGACCACTTCGGAAAGTCGACCTGTTGAGAAGAAGTGGCAAGAAACTCAATAGCAATCATCTTTTAAAAATACATACAACCAGGTAATCCCATCTTCTTGCATCCTGATATCTTATAGTAAAACTTTTTATATAACACTTATCCTTAAATCTATCGAAGGGTTAATCTTAAGATAATGACGTGGTCGCTATCTATGGGTCATAAAAACAAGCAATTGATTCGCACGTGAAGCAACGTGACCGATCGCCCAGTAGAAGCACCGTAAACTTTAATTGGCAGGGCACATAGCTCGCATAATGGATGGCAGGTAAGGGCAGGAAAGTTCTCGAGTGATTAACCGTAGGTAGGCTCCCCACGACGATGTAGTCAAGGTCAAGGGGTCTTTGTGTAGCAGTGGCTGTCTCAAGCCTTTTTTAACGCTGAATAAATCCTCCTTTCTCACCTGATTTAGGGAAGAACTGACTTCATAAAATATTGCTGGAATAAGTCACCGTTGCAGCGGTGATATTTGACGATAAATGTTAAAGGAAGGGTGGTCCTAGCCAGGTGGACTCGGTACCTACGACCAAGTGAAGGTCACTCAGATTAATCGCCTTTTACACTTATCCATTGACAGTACTAAGCCGACCCAGAAGGCTAATAATGATAATTTAAATAAATGAAAAATGTGATATTCGAATCCTGGTCGGGTAATTTTTATTTATCACATTTTTCATTTATTTAACAAAACATTGAAATGCTTCTTTACTTTATACTTTAATACTTTAACTGGGATTCACAATTTCTGTAAAGAAATTGGCCTCGGGTGGTCTTAGCTGCAAAGCTATACCATAAGATGGAGCTACGTTAGCAATATAAAGTTAAAACAAAAATGTGGTAAGTAATTTCGAGGCGTACCGCCAGGCCGCGGTAGCTCAGTGGAAGAGCACTCGTCCGGCAAACGAGAGGTCCCAGGTTCGAATCCTGGTCGGGTAATTTTTATTTATATCACATTTTTCATTTATTTAAGAATAATTGAGCATTTTAAATGCAAAAACTTAAAAACATGCTGTGGTGTTGTATACTTGTATACAGTAGTCGTTAGCGTATGTCAGAAGCCATTTCGGCGCCCTGAAAATTCTGACATCCACCACCCAGCACTGGGCCAGCTTGGTGGATTATGGCCTATACCTCCTCGTCACCCAGGGGAGAGAGTCATAGCCCTGCAGGCTCATTACAAAGAGTTGTGATGATGATGATGAACGTTTCCCTTACAGATGCGACGACCCAAACGCGGGCAACATAGGCCACAAGTGGACGCTCTCTGCCCTGCTGCGGCACCTGCGCGCCGCCGGCCGCAACACTAGCGCCCTCATGGCGGGCGTGGAGGAGTTAGTTATTAAATCCGTGCTGTCGTCCGCGCAGACCATAGCGGCCGCTGCGAGGGTGTTCGTGCCGAACGCCTTCAATTGTTTCGGTAAGCATCAGTAAGTCTTAGAAGTTTGAGGTCTACGGAGCTGTTTTCTCTTTAAGATGTTATGCGTGAGAGTTCTCATACTCCATGTTGTTTTTGGTTGTTTCTAAGTTGCTAAACTATCGTGCTCATATTTGAATTAAGGAGATCGTTTCAACGGTGGCAGTTCCGGTTTTGATACCCACAGTATAAAAACATTTTTTGCTTACTCATTGTTTTCAATATATTCACAAAAAATATAACAGTATGTTTATCCGTTGTCTAGTGCAGGTTTAGTGTTATGTGCTTATTATACAACTTTTGTTCTACTCTACTTCTAGACAATATTATATTGTATAAAATAAACTATTCGCTTTTCGATATTTCTGTTCTGCAGTGCGAGCACAGAACTTTATCGAATCGTTTGTTAACGAATGTTCGAATAATATGGAGACGGTTTTTAAGAAAAAATTAAAATCTATCAATTGCCGCAAGGCCAGCTTAAATAAATGTGTGCCTTGTTAATTTTGAATGTTTGTAAACATGTTGTACTCATAAATATCTGTACAATTAAAAATTACAATGTTAAAACTTGCAACCGACTCCATACTATACGAGCATTCGTAAACATTCGTTAATATACGAGTCGATAAAGTTCTGTGATCGCACTGCTGCGCTGTGGCAGTTTCGTAAAAGTTGAAATTAAATGAAACAAAACATTCAAAAATGTAAAAATTCTGTATAATTTCACAAACATTTCAGCAAGTATTTAAAAGCAACCTATTTGCTTCCAGAGCTTTTCGGCTACGACATCTTAATAGACGACACTCTGAAGCCGTGGCTACTTGAGATCAATCTTTCGCCGAGGTAAGGTCCTATACCACGGAGGAATCCATACTATTTGGGTTAATTTTTACTATCTCGTTATCTATTGGTATTCGTAATTATTTTGAAAACAATTTATTTCTCGGTCTCTCAACTGTGCAAAAAAATATTCGAGTAATGAACCTGTGACAGTGGCATCCACGCAATGGGATCTTAAGTCAGTCGCCTAGCCAAACCGTCGCGTCGCTTGGGCTGGCTTCTTTTTGTGTTAGTGGACGGCTCGTAACGCAATATACAAATGCAATAAATAATTGAATTTACGGTTTGAGATCTCAATACATGGATTTTGGCCACAGGGCTGCAAACTGCTGAATATTTCTTTGTGGCGCAAAAAAATGTGGGATTGATTCCCATTAAGAGTTAAGGTGAGGGTTTATTACGATAAAACCTTACCCTAACTCTTACAGTACAACGATTCTGAAATTCGATTCTGTGCTATAGCTACAATATTATGTTCCTGTGTGACTGTACTGGCTTAAAACCTATTTCTCTACCTGCCAAAATTGCATTTTCATGTACATATGCACCCGATATCATTTATAATAACAAGCAACCCGACCCGAATTCGCACGGCATCATTATTCAAATATTCTTTATCAATGATATATCAGTCAATTCGCCAAATCCCCTTAAGTAGTCTTATTAACTGCTTTACTTCCATAGTTCCACGGATCGCGATGCCGTGGAACTCAGGCGTCGAGTTAATAGATTTCTCGTGAATAGACGCGTTACACGTTACACGTAAGACTCCATGATCACCTTCCATTCGGTGATATAAAAGAAAAACGTCCCATCATTTGTATACAGAACAAATTACAGTAATATAGGTTCAAAGTGAACGGAAAATACATGGAATTGTAACTTCAAATAAAATCCCTTTTGAAAACGGGCCCACGACGTTTGATTTCTTGTGACAACTGATGTCTATGAAATCATGATTATCTCTATTTGCAACACTGGTCGCTATTGGCTAAGTGACCCTAAGTAACAATACCACAAAATATCGCTACAACCGAGCTAAACATCTTCGACGCACAATCTTCATTGGGTAGTTTTCTAACGATAGTTACAAGGCCATGTTTTTTCCGTTCACTGAAAATAAAGTTACAAAAACCCTCCCCCGTCAGCTTAGCGTGTGAGTCCCCACTGGACGCACGCGTCAAGTCCGCTCTACTGGCGGACACACTGACGCTGGTGGGGCTGCCAGCTGTGCCCATGTGCAAGCCGGAGATCTCGGAGAAGACCAACTCGCTCAAGATGAGGATTGGAGCGGTGAGAGTCTACATTCTACACAAATACATATAACTATATAACATACATACTAGCGCGGGCTGAGATGATGATGATGATGATACATACATATTACTGTATAACATACATACATATAACTTCACGCCTGTCACCCTTTGGGGAAGGCAGATACTAGGGGATAACCACTTTGGCGATGGGGTACATATCTGCCTCAGATGCCACAGGTAGCGGGTTCGATTCCCGCACGGAACAAGAAAAAGAATGTTCCCGCAGGCCTATTATGGATCTCAAAACCATGCGATGATATGAAATAGATTTGACGTTAATGCCGCTCAACATTCTCGCCATTCTCGTATTCTACTCAATTTCTCTCATTTTTCTCTACTTTTTGTGGGTTTTGCGGTTTGTGGGGAGTTTGGAATTTTGTGTAGGAGTCACGAACGCATGTTTCTCAGCAACGAGCGAGCCGCCGATTTGAACGGTTATATCGCAGAGTATATCTCAGCGATGCGCGTCTGCGAATTATTATATCAGTCGAATAAACTACTACAACTTAGGTACTGTAATACTAACTTAAATATTCGACTTGAACGATAGTAATATACAAACGTCCTGAGTCGAATGATACTTCTAATATTCGTAATTACTAACGATGGTTAACCTCAATATGGCCGAATGAAATTGAAAGAAAGCATTCGAATGGTTAGTTGAATGACTGAATGCATTGACAGGCAGCTTGTGTCCGCTGTTTCACCCGCATAACTCCCTTTAGAGAGAGAGATAGTTTTGAAGTAACTCGTAATAGATTTTAAGAGTTTTTGTGAATTTTTTATATTGTTAGTATTGAAAATGGTTTGAATTTACTAACCTGATAAATATAAAGATAAATTGTGATAAAAACATATTGATCTCAAGGCTTTATATTCTATGTATGAAGATAATTATTTATTATTTATTTTATTTATTTATTTACTAAAAATTATTTACAACATCATTACAGGAAACCCTAATGCGATGTTACAAAAAAATATATATATATAAGTACCTATTTTTGATTTGATTACAAAACGTAGGTAAGTATTAAAATGATTCCAGGTATTTTTGCGCAACTACTGTGAACTCGGCCCGGCTACAATTGAATATGTCCACGGTGTTAGATATGCTGTTTAATGTTTTAATTGCACGTGACATAGGGGCGAACTTCAGCAGATCAGTCCTAGCAGAGGGCACCGCGAGCGGTGGTCGCTGGCGGCGCGCCGGGCGCCCGGCACCTGGCGGGGCGTTCAGTTTTAACTCCTGCAGTAGCTGCGGGTGGTGTAGCTCCCCGCGCAGCACGCGCCACACATACACCACCAGCGCTAGCTCTCTTCGCACCTCCAGCCTGCTGTACCCGACCATGCCCATCACAAACAGGCTCGGGTACATCAGGGGGTAGAAAGGATAAACACCATACTCTTTCAAATACAAAAACCTAGTGAATTTGTTTTGCAACTTTTCAACCATAAGCTTGTATTTTTCCTCATGTGGACTCCATACTATAGAACTCGTTTCTAAATAGCAACGTACTAGAGCGTTGTACATAGTCCTTGCAGTCTGGGATGTATGAAAGTCCTTACACTGTCGCAAGACAAAACCGAGGTTCCGAAATGATTTCACACATATTTCGGTAATGTGCTTACGAAACGTCAACTCCTGCACCATCGCTACCCCCAGATCCCTAACTTGAGTGACGTGTGGAATTTCTACACCTGCCATCTTATAAGAGTGATGCAGTGGAGATCTAGCGCGAGAGTATGTCATTATTGCACATTTGGAATTATTAAAATATAATTTATTTTCAATGCTCCACTGAACCACACTGTCGATGCCATGCTGGAGTCGTTCGCAGTCGGATTTATCAGTAACAGTGATAAACAGTTTCAAATCGTCTGCGAAGAGTAGGCTATTAACGTCATTTGCTACTTTCGGGAGGTCGTTAATCATTATAAGGAACTGTAACGGCCCGAGCGTGCTCCCCTGACTTACCCCGGAAAATGTGTAGTAGGTGTCCGAGCTACAACCCGCGTACTCGACATACTGACGGCGCTCACTTAGGTAGTTCGCAAAAAATGAGAGAAGGTGAGGTGTGAAACCCACCGCTGCGAACTTGGCCAACAGTACATCGTTGTCCACCACATCGAACGCCCTCCGAAAGTCAAAGTACGCTGTGTGGACCTGTCCCCCCGCGTCTACCACCGGGGTCAAGTGTGCCATAAAAGACAGCAGGTTACTCCCCGTACTCCGTCCCGGAAGAAATCCGTGCTGCTCATCGGCCAGTTGTGGTCTTATTTGGCTTAATATGGTCATATGTAATATGATTTCAAACACCTTAGCGAAAGCCGATAGCACTGCCACTGGACGGTGTTCGCTAATATCACAGCCGGACCCCTTAGGAACCGGTATCACCCTCGTCACTTTCCATCTAGCGGGATAAGTTCCTTCATTTAAAAACAAATTAAAAATGTGCAATAAGGGTTTCTCAAAAACTGCCCCACAGTCCTTAACAACGTAGGGCGGAATACCGTCCGGGCCCGCTGAGCGCTTGGGCTTGAGCCGGCGCAGCGCGGCGCGCACGTGACGCAGCTCGAGCCGCGGGACGTGCACGCGCGCCGCGCCCGCCCGCGCGCCCGCCGCACGCTCAGCAGCCGCAGGGTCCAGTGCCGGCCGCGTCGAGCTATACACGGACTCAAAATATTTCGCGAAATAACCGGCGCACTCTTCTAGTTTTAATTCCTGACCATTGTTAGTTATTTTTGTTTTATTTCTCGTACCCCGTTTTTTTTTAATATATTTCCAAAATGATTTTGGGTTATACCTAAAGTTTAGCTCTAGTGTGCGTAGATGAGCATTATATGCAGCTGTTATTTTTTGTTTGACTAAGGAACGGTACCGAGAGAACGCTTCGTAATCACATTTCGAACCGGTTAACTTAAAAAGCTTGTGATGTCTTGCTTTGGCTCGTATATCACTTATCAAGTCCGGCGTATACCAACAGGGATAATTATACTTATTGTACTTAGTCTCATTTTTTTTGCTACTTACAACAATGCAAGCACTTATAGATTCGTTTACTACTTTATAAAGGAAGCTTAAGGCTAATTCCGGGTCAGATAAATCATATAAATATTTCCAATCAATACTTTCAATTATAAAATAAAGATAACAGAAATCCACTTTACTAAAATTCCATTTTTGGTTAAAATCGGTTGCTATTCCCACCATAGGTTGAAATAATGGACTTTGCATAGTAACTCTGCGAGTTGGCACAGAAATCGTTATCGCCAACGGAGGATGGTGCTCATCAATTACCACCAAGGGCTCATCCGACAAATCCACTCCTATGTCACTGCTCGGAAATGTTGTAAGCACTAAGTCTAGTGTTCGGTTGTTAGTATTTAAGATATTATTTACCTGGCGGAATCCACAGTAGGATGTAACAAATTCCAAATAATTTTGTACTTCCAATGTAGCTGACGGCATATTGAAATCGCCCATCACTAACACATTCTCATATTTTACACATACTTTTTCTAAAATTTGAAATAGTTTCATGTATTCACTAATACTACTTTTTGGTGGTATATACAAAACGCAGCACAAGAACAAAAACTTATTTCCGAAATGAACCGTCACACATACGATCTCAAATAAGGCCGCGTCCACATTGCCGACGGATACGGGCTGTAAACTAAAGATCGATGACGCTGCCGCTAGTAAAACTCCTCCTTGTTTTCGTCCGTCTGCACGGTCGCAACGCACTACAGAGTACTCCGGTGGAATTAGTTCTCCATCGTGAAAGGAATCATTGAGTCCTGTTTCAGTAATTGCGATTAAATTATATGTTGTTGTTAGCATACTATTATGAAAAGTGCTTGTCTTAGTTCTTAGTCCACGTACGTTCTGATAAAATATTTTGACCTCATTCGCTTTGGTTCTTTGCGTTGTTTGACTCTGTACGGGAGGCACGAAACCACACCCACTCATTAAATTGAGTATTTACAGGCCAACTATCTACGGTATTGATTTTGTCAAACAAATCTTCAGGTACGCCGACCATAAAGGTAGAATAATCCCGTTTTGTTTTAGGTATTATTTTCTGCACTTTAATGTCGTCAAAAGTGACTACCTTCTTGACATGTTCTTTTATGGCCTCTTCTGTGGTATCTGGATGAAGTGACCAAACATGTAAAAACTTCTTTTTCCGAATAGCTTGGAAACTCGAAATTTGTAAGTTTCCTCCTTTTTGAATTGGTTTAATTTTCTTTTGTTTTCTGTTAACCGTTACCCATTCATTATTTTCTTGATTTAAATCGCTACGCTTCTGCACTGTGATCACAGCCTTAGCGTTAGACCGCTGTGCTGCTCGCCTCGCGCGCTCGGATACATTGTTTTGCGAGGTTTCATTCATCACAACACTATTCATCTCGCTCCCTCCTAGCGTATTCTGCATGTCGATCTCATCTTCTGTCTTTCTTTTCATGGTTGATATTGCAATGAGATTCTCAATTTTCGATGAAAGTTCTTCAATTACCCTCGATTTTTCGGTTAACGTTGAATTATACGTTTGAATCAGCTGTTGTTGTTCAGAAATTTTTGCATTTTGTGCTTCAATTAATGCTGACTGATTCGTAACTTTAGTTGTCAACGTTGATATCTTCTTCGATAATTCATTAAAAGCCACTTCCATGTTAAATTTAGACATTTTTTACAATAATAGACGCAGAAAACCAAGAGCAAGTTGTTCGCGTGCGCAAGAGAGAGAAGGAGGTTTAGATTATATTAACGACTCCCGAGATTCTCGCGAGAATGTGGAGCGGCCTTAAAACTTATCATACGATCATTATTTGGTATACCATGTAAATTGAATACACTAACCCCCATACGAGTATATAATAAATAAGTATTTATTTATGAAAGCAAACGAAATGGAAGAACACAAATGAAATCAATAAACCAACATATCATAAGGGTGGGTGCGATCTCACCTTTTTCAATTGACGTTTTTAAGTCATAGATGATGATTGAAACTGTCATTTCAAAAGGTAATGCAATGCCTTTTGCATGCAAATGTAAATGGAATTCGTTTATTCATTATGTCATAATTTTTGATCATTGTATCATAGAAATCTTGTTTCTCATGTCATGTCATGAAAGAACCGTAATAGGCCTGCTGGTCTGGACGTTTATCTGTATATGTATTTTCTATTCTAGGTTCCCCCTTAGTTCGCTACATCTTATATCTATACCTTATAACACAAGGCCATGTAATTGGTGTGATTGTCTGGGGATTTTTTATTATTTACTATTGCTACGATCCTGACATACCTCTTTCGCTTCCTTTATCCATATGTCTGGATCATAGCAGTTGGCGTTCTCTTGTCTCTGCCTACCAATAGGGCGTAGGGCTACACACAAGAGCCTACACACTACACACATTAATCATCTCTAAAAAATATATTTACACCCGAAAAATCTAAGTAATCTTGAAATAATCTTATAAAGATCGAAATACTCGAAATAATCCTTATACATAACATTTTACCCTCGTAGCTTTTAATCATCTGTATTCTCTTAAAATTGTCATAATTGATATAAATGACCGATATATAAGCTCAAAATATTATTGGACACGACATACTTTTACTACTGAAAATATTTTTTATTACAATTGAAATGTTATTGGTACAGACCAAAATATTTCTGTTCACTTCAAACAATCTTGAAAATACGAATACAAAATAATTTTTTGAGCTCAAAATTTCATAACACTCAATAAGTATTATTATCTCCAGTGCCGTCGAGTCCACTCCGCCGAAAACGTATTCGTCCGCGGCAAGCACAACACCTCCCAAAACTCCAACAACTCCACTAATTCTGGCAACTGTAACATGGCGGGCGTGCTCACGGGAGAAGAGTTGCGGATGATTAGAGCGGTGAAGGCGCAGTACGCGAGGAGAGGCGGCTACGTGCGGATCTTCCCCAGTCAGACCTCGTGGCAGAAGTACTCGCAGTATCTAGGTCAGTTGGGAGGAAGGGATTAAGATTTGAATTTAGAATTTAAAAGACTGGAATGTGAAAAAGTAAAGGCTTTGATCTTATGTAAGTAAGTGATGAAGTCAAAGATATCAAGCTCTATATGGGAAGAAACATTGTTATTATCTACCATAATTTACTTCATAATCCGGGTACAATTTGTTTTCTATAGTTATCACATGATCCTCCTTCATTGATCCCTTTACATTTTAGAAATATTTTGAAGGTAGATTTTTCCAATGGTCCTGTGTGAATATAGCTAATGTTCTATATTCAATCATGGGCGTTAAAAAATATATGTTTATGTTTTATGAATGAGCGTTTTGAAGAAAGAATAAGGGAAATAATAAAACGAGCTACTACAAAACGAATTGGACTGTCTTGAAAAATATGAAAATGAACGGTTTTAAATATTAATAGTGCGACTGAATTACTTAGTGAGCGACTAAAACACAGACTATTTAATCATAAGAAAACAAGTAGGTTGGTTAGGTGCAAAATATTGAAAATCATAATGTCTATATTCATACATTTAATTTATACTAAGTAATATATTCATTAACATTGCGATGAAAATATGCGACAAGAAAGGCTCCCGCACCGGAAGACGGAGTCGGAACGGTTAGGTGCGGCGACGAGCGCAACGAGGAGGAGCAGTTAGGTTGCATATAGCGAGCGGTGCCGCGGCAGCGGTCGGCGAAGCGCCATAAACCCTTGAGCTTTTTTAAATAACCCCGACGTGGTTTGTGACACGGATTGTGGCTGACATAGTAAATTGGAAGGCAACTTAGATTTTTAGAGGGAAATAATACTATTTTAACGAAGTCTGTTTAATAAGTACCCTTAAATAATGTTTTTAACTCGCTGTTTCATTGATTCTTCGTCACTCGTTCACTTAATTAAAACAGTAAGCCAAATTCACCTAAAATTTTTATGTATAGTTACTCGATTAAGTACTACCCAATATTAATGTTAACCTAAAAATATAATAAATAAAGGGAAATAATAAAACGAGCGACTAAAAAACAAATTTGGACTGGAAATAATAAAACGAGCGACTAAAAAACAAATTTGGACTGTCTTGAAAAATATATGAAAATGAACGGTTTTAAATATTAATATTGCGACTGAATTACTAAGTGAGCGACTAAAACACATATACATTGCGATGAAAGAGATAAGTTACGAGAAGGGCTCCCGCACCGGAAGGCGGAATCAGTACGGTTAGGTGCGACGACGAGCGCAGCGAGGAGGAGCATGTTAGGTTGCATATAGTTATACACGTGCGCGAGCCGAGCGAGCGAAGCGAGCGGTGCCGCGGCAGCGGCCGGCGAAGCGCCATAAACCTGGTCAGCTATTATAGTCAACCCTGGACAATCCCGACATGGTCAAAAGTGTTTTTAAGTCGCTGTTTCATTGATTCTTCGTCACTCGCTCTCAGTCGCTCACTTAATTAAAACAGTAAGCCAAATTCATTATTTTTGTCACCAAAAATTTTTATTTACAGTTACTCGATTAAATACTACCCATAAATAAATAAACCTAATAAATTTCTAGCCAAAGAATAGTACATTTTTATGAATTGCATAGTTCAATCAACAAAGTTTACACGAACGCAAATTGCAATAACTTTTAAAATTATATCAGTAAAATATCATGCGCGTTTCGAAAAATGTTTTGTTCAGTGACTTCCTTATCCTTAAATAAAGATTGTTCAAAAAAACATATATAAATAGCACAATTAGGTTAGTTATTGCCAAGCTCTTTTTCGCCTAGCAACTTTATCTCTTTCTACTGGTTCCAAGTGAACTTCCCTTAGTCCACCACCACTAAATCATCCCCATTGTTCCCTCAGACCCCACGACCGGCATCCCCGTGTGTTCAACATCTCTCAACAACAACATTCCTTACGCGGCCGTGCAACATAACTACAACCTTCTCGTTCACTCGCACGCGCTGCCCAACTCGCAGAACAAGGCCAGCCTATCGGAGACCAGTGGGTAAGTCATATCAATATATTTGATCATTATAGGGTTAACGTATTTGTAATACATTGTTCACACTTATATCAAATGGCTGTGGCAGCAGACGTAAAAGCACTCCTTGTTTGTAGTGTATGTAGTTTTTCTTCTCTAGTCCTTAAATTTTGGACCAAAATCTGGCCACTCCAAGAGCATTAGGGGTAGACAGATTAAGGTCAACTTATGTGCAATATAATTTATACATATAATAAAATGGTAGGAAAGTCAAAACTGTACATTGAATATTTTTTTAAAAGAATACTTGGGGTATGATCTACAATCGAAACAGAAACAAAAAATATAGTTTTTAGAATTTTTGTCTGTTTGTCTGTTTGTCTTTCCGGGATAAACTCAAAAAGTACTGCATGGATTTACTTCAAATTTGGCATGAAGATAGTTAAGAAGTCGGGTCAACATATAGGCTACATATTATCACGCTAGCAGTGTTATAATCGTAGGTGCGTTTGGTGCTGCATAGCGTTCACGCAGACGACGTCGCGGGCAGCAGCTAGTATGTATTAAGGTGAAAAGATAGACCTGGGGCAGTACTACAGTCCTTACTACTTTAACGGCCATATTACTTAGCGAGGCTTTAAGAAAGAAAGAAAGAAAGATAATAAATTTACGGTTTTTTTACATCGTGGTAAGAATCCCGTAAATTTATTAATATATAGTGAAAACAACCGCAATAGTTGAAAAATAAAAAATATTTTATCGTTGATCAGTTGATCCCGGATGCTTTATACAGTTGTCGTAGAAGTGGTTCTGAAACCATTTCGGTGCCTTGAAAATGTCGTCATCCACCAACCAGCATTGGACCAGCTTTTTTGCTATATCTTTTTTATTTGACGACCACTTTGGTGATGGGGTAAACGTGTCTGGGTGTTTATCTATTTATGTATTTATATTCTAGGTTCCCTTCTAGTTCGCTACATGGTACCTTAACACAAGCTATGCTTACTTTGGGGCCATGTAGTTGGTGTGATTGTCTGGGTATTTTATTTATTTATCCTTAACCTCCTTTTCACCAGGGTAGAGGCTTACGACCCTCTAGCTAGTAGGTCTTAAAAGGGTTATAATTCTGACGATGTTTGATCAGGTGTCGCATATCTCGCTACGAATCTGCGGCAGTGGCGACAGCGGCGCCGGCTGTACAGATAAGCTCGCCCGGGCCGGCGGCCGTGCCCGGGCAACCGATACCCGGCGGACCGGCGCCGCAACGCAACGCCCGCGCTAAGAACAACGTCAAGTCGCAACTCGCCACCGGGATGAGACTCACGTGAGTTTACATTTAGAACAGTTACACACTATACGAATACGAGAAAATACGGATCTAGAAATGACAGATAAAGCAGGCTGGATCTATTGCGTTAGTTATCATAGAAATAGTTCTACGCCTACTCCGCGCCGCGCCAGACCGTATTTTTTCGGATTCGGACAGGATCTAGTGCGAAAGCGCTGTAACTTTGAATTTTGACATGTTGAAATTAAAAATGAAATGAAAATTGCTTATTTGGTTAGATGTTATGCTGAGACTTATCAGAAGATATTACTGTAGGAAATGTCCCGCTGTCAATGACAGATGTTTTAGCTTAATTTTTTTAATATTTACTTGCGACCCTACCCGGTTTCTGTCGCACTTGTGTGCGAAAAAGTCATGATAACAGCTATTAGTTGTCATGAATTTGTCCACAATTTCAGCTGATCTTAGCTGGTGGTGACTGAACATGCACAGTCTGAAGGAGCTGGGTTTTATCGTATCGTAGAAAGTTACCGATATAACGGGTGTTTTTTTAGCTGCATGAGAAGTTTCGATGATTTTTGTGTTTGGTGCATTTGTGAACGTCCAACTGCGTTAATATTTCTTTTTTGGTGAGATTTGGAAATTCATTTGACTTATGAATATTAACTTTGAAAAATAAATCAAATCCCAATGTTCATGGAACACTTCGTCCATATTACGGTCAATATAGTCGGGCTAGTGAGCAAGTAATTCGTGCAGTTATTTATCGTTTTCGCGCTCATTTTACTCTTCACAATTCAAAACCATTAACAAGGCAAAGAAATGTGTAATACCGACGAGAATATTGCTGCTATAGTGTTCAAGTGTTGAAGAAGATGACGAAATGGTCTTTGTCCTTTGACTACCTGGACATAACGCCTCTAGATTGCTTTTTATGGGGCTTTTGAAGAATTGGAAGCCAATGTTCAAGCCACCAATGACACCATATGGACAGATTTATTGGAAAGAGTAGTGACAAATTCGACTGATTGATTGGACTATGTAACTTGTAGCCGCGGCGTGCATATGTTGGAAATCATATTCAAAAAATAAATGCCATGAAATTATCTACCAGATTAAAAAAAAAACATTCCGGCAATATTTCTGTCCAGCATTATCATTGAAAGTTCTCAAGCTCTTAAAAACACCCATTATAATATATCTATGCTACAGGGAAGATATTATTGTCACCAGAGTGTATGTTGAGAGAGGTTCGCGCGATGTGATTGCCCTCACCGCGACCGAGACCCTATATTGTTGAAGTTCAAAGCGCCTGTCGAAGTTACAAAGCAATCGCACTGTTTGACCGAACGCCGCTTGGGTAGGCCGTAGTGTTTTGTAAACCTTTTTTTTGTCAATTGTCGTTCTGTCTATTGTGATGTGTGCTATTGATACGTAAAATTATAATATTTTTACAGTAAATTGAGTATTATTTAACCTCCTGACCCTTAATAAACATGGTCATCATCGAGCCAGATGTATGCCAAGATTTAAGGAATCAATACTTGAATAAACTGACATAAAGATAGTTAGGAATATCAGCTCGCCACGGGTCAGTAATTTAATAATTGTTTTTAGAGTTAGACTTTTAGAGTCGATATCACCATTACAGAGAAATTAAACACATTCATTTTATTTAAATAAAAAAATGTAACTTGTACTGTACCGCTGGTATATTATCTTAGATTGTCACGCACTAGTTTTCAAAAAGTATTTGTTTGATAATTAACACATTTTCATTTGTAGCACTATTAATGAGCTGTTAACGGTGTTATTTAATAGTATATTATGTAACAAGTGAGCGAAGTTGCTAATTACAGTTAATAATGAGCCGAGACTGTAATTAGCAACGCTCACGAGTTACATACGACGTTTTTCAACACACTTGTGAGTAAAAGACAGACATACGTGATCATAAAATAACAAACACACTTAATAATAAAGCTGTGAATTGTGATTGAAAAATGGCGCTGAACCTCGCGCATGCGCGTAGGTTTTTTTTTCCGTCAAATGTGTCAATGTCTGTATAGCATATACAGCCTATTTTAAGTGAAAATGTTTAATTTGGAGTGGTAAATGAAAATATTTTAATATTTTATGACAAATTATTGTAAATTTTGAATAATTTGTTTAATATACAAATTTATTTTACTAATATAAGGCGCAAACATTTAAAAATGTATATGGATTTGAAGTGGTATAAAACCTCTTTGTAGTTTCTGAAAATATTTAGTGTATAACCCGGACCAATAAAATATGCTCTGTTTTCTCGCATGTTATTTGCACAAAGGTACAATTCAACTTTGTAGGATTCATTATATTATGCACTAGGGTATAATATATTATGCACGCGTGACTTATAGCCCAGTTTATAGTTCTAAACTCAATAGAATAACGCTCACTTTACGAGCAAGTGTGTTGAAAAACATATTTTTATACAAAATTCCAAGACCGTGCAGCCACTTTCCAATATGTAATAAATTATTTTCAAGGGAAATATCAGAATTAACTAAAAAAATTAAGCAGCTACAAAGGGCGTCTACGATTTTTTACTGGTAGACTCGTCTGGAATGTATTTGGGACAATATTGATCAACAGTTAGCAGAACGGAATGAATTACTAAACACGTCACCTGTGGTGGCAGAATCATTACTTGAGAATCATGTTAGTGAGCACAAGGTGTCTTTCAAGTTCCAACCCATAGACACCGGGGATATTATTAAATAATATAAGACAATATAATATAAAAATGACAACTGATCTCCTCGCCTTGTTAAAATATTTAACAACTGTATCTCATTGTTAGCGTGTAGTTTCCTGATTTAATTAAGAATCGTAAGGCTATTCCTTTATTGAAATAAGGCACTTCTAAGTTTAGACCAATTTCAATCTTACCTACCGGTAGTAAAATCTATGAAAAAATATTTTAATCAATTGCTTCATTTCATTGTTTCTTATGAAAGTAGGCTATACACAGCCTACTTTCATAAGAAACAATTTGGATTTACAAGGGGTCGTTCAACAACTGACGCTGGTGTACTTTGTGACCTATCTAAGGCATTCGATTGTGATGAGCATGACACTTTCCATCAGGAAACTCCATATCTATGGCATCAAAGGCACAGACCTCAATCTTTTGTGTCTGTGCACAAAATTAAGTGATAAAATTCAGAAAGTTGGGGTTTACCGAAAAAGGTCAACTCGATGAGTTCGTCCACCAGGATCCCCCAGCCTGATCCCCCAGGGGATCCCAGTGAACTTGTCTGTTCATCAGGATCCCCTTTAAATAAAATTAAGTAAAGATAAAAACACACTGAGTACATTTACGTTTTTTATTTAAAGAATTATTTTACAATTTCCAGAAAATGGCCCACTGTTATGTCATTATTCAATAATTCTAGCTGCGTTTCCTGTAGAAACTTATCAATTGCAATTTGATCTGTCCTGCGAGCTTTTTTTGGTTGTCTTCGCTTAAGTTCAGCATCTCTTTTTAATGCGTTCAGTAGCTGGACAATATTAGGGCGCTTTCGACCAATCATTTTAATTAAACCCGCGTTCCAACTTTCGCTACAGTTATTAGTCCTATGTCTTTCGCCGAAAACTGACCACATTTTTATTACATTGTCATTTTTGAGCCAGTATTTCATGTAACTTTCTAAGTTAAGTAGTTTTTGATAATCTGTACTCATACTTAATATGTTTTTTTTAATATAATTCCATCCTTCAGTAATGTAATCCGTAGGTAATAATGGCAATGCACCACATAACATAACCACTCTCCTCGTATATTTATTTTTTACTAAATTTAGAGATTTTCCCTTTTTAAAAATATTCCGCTTGACATGGAAATAGCATATTTTTATGTCAGCATCAGGGAAATTTCTTTTGATGGCATTAACAACCGCGTGTTCCATATCAATTGTTATTTTTTTTTGGGTTAAAATTAGGTATTTGAGATACAATTAGTTTAAAAAATAAATCATATGTCTCTGTTTTTCTATCACCCAACAATGCGTAAAGTAGAGGGACAACATTCGTTGAACCTTGAGAGCTACCAACATCTCCATGCATAGTATAAAGTTGTTCGAAGGGTTGAGTGCAACACTGAAAAGTTCCATCACAAAATATGTGTTCTATATTAGACAAAATTTCTATGTTTTTTTTTTAAACAGAAAATTATCATACGGGACGACTGTTTTTCCAGTTCATGGACATTCAGATAATCGCACAAAACGAAATCTAAATGAGATTTCGGAATTTCAATTTCATTAACTTTACGACAGTTAATTTTTGTAACATCTGCGCTTTCATTCCTAACTTTGTACAATGCACTTTTTAAAGATTTTAAAGATGGTACGTCTGCCACAAAATCTATACCTTTGTTCTTCAAGGGGCAAAAACATTTATCGTATATTTCTCGAATTGGTCGAGAATCCAATTTTCTTATTTTTTCTTTACATTTATGTACTGTAAAATCAATTTCGTTTTGCTCAACATTCTTCACGCATGACAATGTATGCGGAATAGCCTTCACAACAGAACTTACCTGAAAGAGTATAAGAGAACTTTACAAAGTTCATATTGGTATATAAAATATTCGTCCCTACTGATATTATAGTATACGCTTCACCTAATGAATTCACGCAGTAACCAAGTACTCCGTTTTGTTACTCTAAGTGCGCGTCGAGACTGAATGCGCGGTGGCTAAGGCCTAGGCGGGCGCGACAAGCGGTGGCGTGAGGTGGCCCCAGTGGACGCGCGACGCATTATTAGTAGAAAGCGCGGACACGAACGTTCGAAAACTCCAGCCCGTCGCGCTAGACTCCCGCTTAAGTCAGTCACTGTGGACGCAAAGGGGCTTTTCATATGTTTGATAATTAATGGTAATCTTAACTTACATCGACAGTCACAGAACCACCGCATTTTAATTTCCGCCAATTAGTACAGCGCCATAAAACATTACCATTTTTATATGTTTTCTTCTTGTGGTATTTACGTCCATCGCGCAGCATTACTTCACCGTGCTGTTTTATTACATGGCAGGAATATAGATTATCTTCCATTATATTTAAGTATTACCGTAAACTCTTATTATAATGCAACACAACGAAATAACAAAAGCATATGCATGTCATAGGCTTGACATTAGGTATTATTGATAAAATACTTTTGATAAACAAGGAGATTGCATTAAATTGCACTAGCCAGTTCGAATAAAATTCCATATACCTAGATCAAAAAAGTTACTTTCAATTTTTAAAAGCATAATTGGACTCAGTGCGACAACATCTTTTTATGCTTATTTTTTTGAAGGGGATCCTGATGAACAGACAAGTTCACTGGGATCCCCTGGGGGATCAGGCTGGGGGATCCTGGTGGACGAACTCAACTCGATCGATTGTGATCATGAGAGTACGACAAGGTTCAATTCTGGGCCATTTCTGTTTTAAGGCAATAATCACGCAATTGTATTGTTTGCTGACGACAGATTACTTTTTTAAATGATCAGAGAGAAAATCAATTACGGCGACTTAAACAATTCTCTCTCTCAAATGTTGTGCATTGGTTTTTTTTATAAAATGAGGATGGGACGTTTGTCTTCCATGACACCTGATGGTAAGTGAACATGAAGACTAAGGTGGTACACGTCCATCCATGAGTACTTTTGACAAAAGTGTGCCGAGAGTTTCTTTCCGCCTAATTTTAATTTAATTTTTTTTCGTTATTATAATGTGTCGGGTCCCGCGCAACCCTCATCCAGCGTTGGACGTGCAATAAGCGTATACTATATCTACAGTGAATAAAACTTTTACATTTTTCATTCGAATGATGATGATTACGAATTGATGCAATATAATTTTAAATAACACGTTTCATTTTAGTATGGACGTCTGGCCAGCACCTGTGCCAAATAAAATAGTTTTGGAATATCATTATTAAAATATTTAAAATAACTGTTAATTAAATTGTTAGTTACTTTTCGTGTACATTAAGAAAAACTACTTGAATCGACAATGACTGACGACAACATATTTAAGTCATATTTTCACTGAAATTCCTATATTTTTGATTTCTGCCTGGACGTAAAATATAATTTTAATAAATTAACTAGAAAAACAAACTGAATTCATAAAATATTGTATATTTTTGATACATAGTAGTAGTGGTGAAATGTCACTTCCGTACATTATGTTGACCTTTCAGGATCATCTCTCATTAACCGTTATAAGTTTTTCTTTAAAAAATCGTATGTGAGATTTATGGCAATAACCTCATTTTGTTTTTTCATTTGTACACCTAAATGACTGGTTTAACTTTAAATGTGTTATTTTTGTTTGATTCGTAAATAATCTCGACGATCCTAAAAGCCACCAAATTTGCGGCCAGGAATGCAACGGAACCTTTGAAGAAAACATGAAACGCATCGAATATTTGCGAAAGTGACGCGACAATATGACGCGTTTTGATTTCAATGTCAATTAACCGATTTCTATATTCAAACTATGACCAGACTTATCTGACTCTGACACTAACTGAGGCTCATAAGACTTCCACTTTCTAGACAATTCTCACTTAGCATATACAGAGTTATATTCAATTTTAACACAAATTGAAGCATTTTCAAACTCGCGTCCACTCAGTCCCTTTCATCGCATTACCCCACTGACCCCTGGCCATTTCTTTTATTGGTCGTCGGCTTGCGGCAGTTACTTAATACCTACTAAAGGCCGAAAAAGAAATATCAAGGACGTACTGAAATACACCTATCGAGATATCAACGTATTGAACAACTCCAACAACGCTTCTGGTCATCTGAACTGCAAAAACGAACAAAATGGCAGAACAATTTACAGTCTCTGAAGTGGAAGCTTAAGCGAATTGTAATAATATTTTTCAGTAAGTTGAATATTATTTAACCTCCTGCCTTAAATAAAGAATTCTTACATCGATAGGTAGTTTATCCCAATATGAGCGCCGGCGGTCGTTCGGTCTCTACTTAGCTTGCGTACTCAACCCAATCAGCTGTCCCAGCAACGAGCAGCAGTACAGCACGCGGGACTGGTCCTGCGCTTCCTAAACAACATCGAGTCGCCTATATTCTTACATCGTCACTTATTTTCCCCAACAAGACCGAATCTATACTAATACTAATATATAAAGCTGAAGAGTTTGTTTTTTGTTTGTGTAAACGCGCTAATCTCAGGGACTACAAGTGGGATTTGAAAAATTGCGGTGGCTAGCGCGGTGGCTAGTCTCCTATATTCTTACAACAACGTCTTGATGTAGTTTGTACCCAAATCGCCTATTTTCATTGTCACAAATTTACCGTAACAAGTTCTTACAAACTGATGTAGGTTACAGCAGCAAGACTCAGTGAAATATCTAGCTATACGATTCCGTTTATTACTTTTCAAATTGTTAAGGGAAAAATCTGTCAAAAGGGCTTTAAAAGGCTTGGTGGGATTTGAATTTTACAGTCGTATGTGTTCTTACCATTATGTATTTCCCCCAGCATGGGCGAAGGCAGACGAGCGTTCGGTCTCTACTTGACCCACGTACTGAAGCGAATCAGCTGCCCCAGCAACGAGCTAGCAGTACAACACGCGGGGCTGGTTCTGCGCTTCCTGAAGCGGGCGTCGAGCAGTCTCAAGATGCCGTACAACGTAAAGGTCTTGTGATCTAAGCATGGCTTTTTGCTTGCTTTTTATTTTGTAGTCGTAAGCGTTTTAATGGGGAAGCAAATTGTTGTTGAGGGTACTGTAACGTTGTTGCAAATAATAAAATTACCGCACTATCAAATTTTGAAAACTTCACGAATAAATTAAATAAAAAGAGCTTTTTACAAACCGTATAGGTACTGTTTAATTTCAAAAATAAGATTTACTATTTTTGTATGTAAGTTCTCTTTACCACCCAGATAACTTTTCAGTTTTCTTCCCCATTTTAGAACATACATTAACACGACGCCATCTTTATTTTATTGGTGACTATAAACGGTGGTCGCTAGCCAGGGAGTCGTACCACCAAGCAAAAGCAGTAAAGTAAATATAATCAACGAATGCAGAGCATTAAAAAAACCGACTTCACGTCAAAACTTTGGCTGAGTTGAGAATGTCATCAACGTAAACATTCTCCCAAATCATACATACTTTTTCAAAAGTTTGAAATTTTCAATGAAGTACTCAACCGATTTCGATGAAATTTAAATGGGACCAACTATGAGCTATCCTCTATCATATGAAACAATATTTTTTAAAATCAATAAATAACTGTCCGAAATATCGTGTAACAAAGACACAAAAAAACATACAGATGAATTGAGAACCTCCTTCTTTTTTTTCAAGCTTTACAACGCAATGGTCTTGTGATATAAGAATGGCTTGTGATAGCTCGCTTTAATGATTTACTTTGTTAATTCTCTTATGCACATCATAATATCAGAAAAAGACAATGCTTACGAGGGCTTTTTTGAATGCTTTTTTTTTAACGCTGTAAACAGGAAAAGGGTGATTTTATAACAAAATCAGTTTAGAAAGGCAAAATAAACGACCATATCATTATCAAAAGAGTTTTTTTAGTATGGGCCGGTGCACGAATTGCCACTACTTTTTTAATTTCAAAATTAATATTTCGATTTTGCAATGCAATGTTTTAACGTCCTCTGCTGGGACAGCTTAAAGTTGCTATATCTATTCCTACAATATTTATAGCATTCATACCATATTATCGAGTTCAAATAAGGTTTCTTTAGGAACTTGTGTTCCCAAATAAATAAACGTAATCAATCCATGACATGTTAATATGGTTTGTTATTTATTCTGGCATGATATTATGTTACTGTTTCAAGCGCAATCATACCTTTGATATAGTGATCATGGCGTTTGCAACAAATGACAAATAAATTATGGCACAGAGTTTATAACGAGCTCCATACCCTCAGCAGGGCCCGCCGGCGAAGATGTGCGACAAGGATAGATGCGCGGTGGTCGCTAAGCAACTCAACGACTTCCTCTACATGTACTATCGGGAGACGGATCTGTGCACTGACAGTGAAGACAAGGACCAGTGCATCGCCAATATTGATTTCGCGCAGTTTTTATACTCTGCCAGGTATGTTCAATCAGGGATTTTATGAGGAAATATCATACATCATCACAACTCTTTGTAATGAGCTCATTGCAGGGTATGAGTCTCTCCCCTGGGTGACGAGGAGGTTTAGGCCATAATCCACCAAGCTGGCCCACTGCTGGGTGGTGGATGTCAGATTTTTCAGGGTGCCGATACGGCTTCTGACAAACCCTAACGACTACTGTATACAAGTGTACAGTACCCGGGACCGAAAGCTTAACGTGCCCTCCTAAGCACGGATACAATTATTATCAGATACAATTATTATCGGATACAATATAATATTGTCTTGACTTTCAAGATTTATAAAACTTTTTCATCCGGATTGTTAAAGGTAATATATTTCAGTTTCCATGCCATTAAGTCCAGGTACTCGTACTGTAAAGATACCAAACCAGCGATTAAAATCCGGTCTAAAAAGAGGCTTTTTATTTTGTGTTCAATTTTCACAAGTCATGTTAATACTCCAGAACTCCTAAAACACCTGCGAAAGTCAGCAGTGAACTAAGTACCAACGTCATAGACTTCTTACGTACAAGCGACATTTTGCTGAATCGGTATCTATTCTTCTCATAGTTCATTAAATATTATAATTTTAATATAAGAATTTTTAAGGAATGTGTATATTTCTTCACCAAAACACCAAACTTGATAAAACAAAGTTGTGATAAAATGTGTAGATGTAATACAAAATCTACAAAGAAAACATTATTTATATAATTCAAATAACGTAGATTTTTGTTTTTTGTAAGCCAACTTAAACAAAAATAAATATGCAAGCCATAAAAACTGTTTTTATATGTGCGTGTGGAATAGCAGCGAAAAAGTTTTTAATTACATAATTAGCATATTTTACCTTGCTTTATAAATATTTATTACGAAATTAAATATTAGTTAAGTTAACCTTGTACTTAAAAAAAATAATTAATTATAAATAAAAATTAGAAGCAGTGTACATGCTGTTACAGTTACCGTTACAATGCGGTACAAAATAGGTAGCTACTTAAAAATATCTTCCACGCTTCCATGCTGGACTCGGAGCGCAAGAAAAACATAAAATGTACCAGCTGCTTCTCTTCCCGAGCATACTGTAAAAGTCATTTGTACAGAGGTTTTATTGGCATTTTTGTAGGCGATAGGTCCTCTGTCACTGCAATAGGCTCTCTCCATCATTATACTAACTCATTTGTCGAACGTGACGTCAGATTGCCTTATAGCCTCTGGTGTACTTACTTCCTACGCCATAAGGGATACAGGCGTGAAGTTATGTATATGTATAAGTATATATATAAATCTATTTACTTAAGTATCTTAGCATTAATTTGAATAAACCATTTTATTGCATCTTTCTCAATTTTGATTAAACTATGACATAAGATATCTATACATTTTAATAATAATAGTAAAGTACCTTTAGTTCCTTTTCATAAAGAGGCCTTAATTCTACCATTTCATGCCAAATTTAACCAACAACAACCTTTTACCACCGGCCTATTAGATGCAGAGAACTTCAATTCTTATGTGGTGGACATTCCAAAAAATCGAACTAAGCGCTTTGAACCGTAAACCTTTTCTATACGGGTCGTCAAGGACCACTATTAGTACCTACGCGGTTTTTCTGTTAATGCCGTAGATCTTTCTTGTTTTTTTTTTATATAACGAGGAAGGGACTTATGTTTACCATGCCACCTGTTGGAAAGTAATAAAAGACCATTCCCTAAGGGTGCTTACATATAGAAACCGATAAATTATATGCAAATCAATTTTGGACCGTATGGGTCCTTACATAAGAGTGCTTTCATAAAGGAACAGATTTACCAGTACGTACAAACCTGCTTAGTCAGGAAGTGCGCAGCAATTCGTCCCATCTTTTTATCCAAAAAACTCGTATCAAAAAGGGACTATCTAACTATATTTGACTTTTTGGAATATCCATACTTACTTGTGATGAAATTTCTGTTTACGTCCATTAGTCTGATCATAAAAGGATGTGGGTTCAATTTGTTCTGAGCATGTGCAGACTCTTCAAAATTTATCTTTTAATGTACAGCCAAAGAAGCAACCTCATGTTGTTAAAATACTACCAGAAGTATCTGTGAATGCCAGTAACATATTGTACCAGGCGATTATCAACAAAACACCGGCGCAGTTCGTGCGCCCGTGACATCTAAATAATTTGAATTGGTTGCATTCATCCATTCCCAGCTTAAATTTCCTCAAGAGTTCAGCTATCAACTTCCGAAAAGTTTTTTTAAATCCAATTGGTACTCAAACTGTGAGCTTAATCTTATAAGTACAGACAGGCACAAATCTATACTTCTATACTAATATATAAAGCTGAAGAGTTTGTTTGTTTGAACGCGCTAATCTCAGAAACTACAAGTGGGATTTGAAAAATTCTTCTTGCTTTTGATAGCCCAACTCTTGAGGAAGGTTATAGGCTATAATTTATCCCGAAATTCCCACGGGATCAAAAGTTACGCGGGTAAAACCGCGCGCGGTGGCTAGTTTACTTATAAATATCCCCATACGTTCTTCGCAGCGAGGCGGACTTAGAAGAAGTGCTCCTAGTGTTGCTGCGGCACCAGCACTACGTAGCCTCCTTCCTGGGGGACAACCTGTGCGTGGACTTGCCGCCGGCGGCGCGCGGCGCGGGCGCGGCGGCCGGCGCCGGGCCGGGCGGCGCCGGGCCGGGCGGCGCCGGGCCGGGCGGCGCCGCGCGACACACCTTGCTAGCTCATCTGGCGCGGCTGTGCCCAGTCAACACGAGGCGCTATCGGTGAGTACATGAATCAACGTTTACACGCATGTGACGTTATCCTAGATACGGTCAAAATCTTCTGAAAATTCCATTGGTTATACTTATTTATTTATTAAGTGTACAAACAGTTTGCATTGAGTTTAAAGCTAACTTATTCCAATGACAATTTTTCTTAATCTAGAATGCCAACCTTACTAGTACACATAACATGAATAAAATTGCTAAGCTCAAACATCTCAAATCACTTTAAGGCTTTAATTAAAAGAAGGTATCAATATTTTTTCAAAAATGATTAGAAAAGATCGAAGTCAGTGCATAATGATTGACAATGACTGACATATACTGATGACAATGATTAACATTTTGGTCGACAAATAGCTCGCAAAGTGCTGATACGCTAGATCCTTATCGAAATGCCTGCTCTAGCATGGAGCATTTCCCAGTTGGTGGTAGAAACTACCAGTCAAATCAACCCAAGCTTCTTACGTGGACTTCATGTGACGGCTGTTTCTCGTACGAGAGACCGCTGGCGGGCTTGATCGTGTGGAACGCCAGGCCTCGTCATTGAATGCTCAAACTTGACTTTTGCCGACCTTAATGTTTGGGCTGCGTTACAACCTCCAAAAGAAGCCATTGATCAGAGTAGACTCCATAGTGCCTCCTCCAATTATGTATACCACCCAGTCTCCCGCACACATACAATACGCATGCATATTGTATGCGTGCGGGAGACTGGGTGGGATACATAATTCTCTTGCAGACTGTACTTCTTTTGACTTGACGTGGAAGAGACTACTTGGGAACTTTTTACATACATAACTTCACGCCTGTCTCTATTTGGGGTAGGCAGAGACAAGAGAACACCAATTGCTACGATCTAGACATACCTCTTTACCTTCCTCCACGTTCATTAATCTTTTCATACATGATCGCCGGTTACGGGTACTTTTAACTAGGCTCTTTTTAAGAACGTCGCCAATTTGATCGACATGCGTGCGCCTACGCTGGCCCCTTCCGACATCACCATCCATTCTTGCTCTGTACACCTCTTTCGTAAATCTACTTTCACTCATCCTTTTATATCCGGGCAATCATATAGGTTAAAAATGCTGTTGATTACACTGATAACAATAATGAACGAGGCAAATCAGATATCAACCAGCTGGGCTGATATCCGAGATCATCCTGGGTTCGATTCCCATTTTTGTCAATTCAAATGAATGAAATTCATTTGCATCAGTTTACCTTGGCATGTGGTATTTTGCTATCCTTCTTGAAGTGGATATACTTCTTCATACAATTAAAAACAATGTGTTTTAGTAATAAATCAATAGGCACTACTTTCTAGTTTTGATAAGTTTTAATGTACTGTACACTTATTTCCATGCTGCTTTCTGGAAATCTCCACAATGATAGGAATACCTGCTAAAATAAGTTACCAGGTAAGTTAAATATAACATGAGACAGTTGGTACCATAAAATAGGCATTGAATTAATAATCAATCATGTATATGCATGACTGGGGTAAACCTGTCTGATTCAGACGCCAGTGGTCGCGGGTTCGATTCCCGCACGGAACAAGAATAAAAAATGTTCCATGTCTGGGTGTTTATCTATTTATGTATTTATATTCTAGGTTCCCCCCTAGTTCGCTACATGGTATCCCATAACACAAGCTATGCTAACATTGGGGCTTTGTAGTTGGTATGATTGTCCGGGGATTTTACGTATTATTTTATTATATATACTCTTAGAAATTGAAATAAAATCTCCCTATAAATTCAATGTATCGTCTCTTATAAGCATTAGTTCAACGAAGTCAAGGGTCTTTAGTATTTAGATGAAGTAGAAAAGCGACAAAGCAATGACAAAACCAAGTTAGCAAAGAATGAAATATTTCCGTAATAAAAATTTTGAAAATTAAATAATAATAATAATTAAAATCTTTATTTTCAATGTATACTGCAGTTCTTAAGTATAAATTTGAACCAACATATACTGCTCATTATTCAAAATGATAAAATAGGAAACTACAAAGCAATCAAAAGTATAATATTCTCAAACATGCTTGGAAATTTGAGCATTATTTTGAACACCTTCTTCGAGTGAATCGAACTTGCTGTACTGGTCGAGCAGCGGTCGGCATTAGTTGTATGAAAATCTGTAAAATCATATTTGTCGTGTAATTTAAAAAATGGAACGATATTCTTCTCTGCAAAATGGCGACCAAAGAGGTAACTTATCAAAGGTTTAATTTAAATTTTGAACTGGCTTGCACATAAAAAAATAGAAAAAAAAAATGTTAAAATCCACATTAAATTTTTCCGCGCATTGTTTGAGAAAAGTATTAGGTATACAAGCCTCGGCCGCAACTAGGCATTGATGGACTTACGTTTTTGTGGCTTGGCGTCGCCTCGGCCCACATTCACAGCAGTAATGTACTATAAACTGCTCCATATTCAAAAAAGTTTCACAGAATCTTTCTGCTTTTACTATTATTACTTACTTAATATTATTACATCTATTTCCAGGGCTGTCGCGGACTCGCGCTCCGAAACCGACGAGACGAGCCTGGAAAGCGACCAGCCCACCATCACCAACTCAGACATCATCGTGAAGGAATCGCTCCGACAGGAAAAGCCCCTCACTCTCGCCCTCAAGTTCGCCAAGTCCTAGCCTGCTCTCATATCAGCAACGAATACAATAGCCGTACAAGGCAGTGGACATAAGACCACAATTTACACCTTACACTCTTGGAATAGAGTTTAAAAACCAACCAATTTTTGAATCTCGTAGAAGCGAACGGTATCGCAATTAACAATGGGATTATAATGGAGTGTTTTTGACAGAACCTGTCAGGGAGTTCCGGTGATGCTAAAAACAACTTAGATTATTTTTAGAGGACGTTTAGACAGCATGAATCCATTATTGATGCGCTCGGATAGTATAAACTTCCAATGACATGCCAAAAAATGGACATCGGGTAAAATCCTTTACCCCTTACAGTAAAACGTGAGCGCTGACCAATCAGATTTCAGTATTTCAATCGGTAATCGCTGGCGCAGGCCAAATCGTCATTTTCACTCGTATAGTATTCTTTATCAAAACTCTTTCTATAGTTTCGTTCACTCCACAACTCATATTAATAAAATTCATAGTTAAACTTACAGATTATCATAAATTTGATCAAGTATCATTAAAAGTTGGAAGAATCGCTGAAAGCTACAAATAGTATGACTTTTTTCAAAGTATGACATTGCATTTACTGAATATTATTTCAGGAAATGATAGTAAATATTCTAGTACAAAACTGATGAAATTGTTTACGCTTAATTTTTCTGCGGTTTCTTTAAAGCATCTATATACTGTATTTTGGAAAAAACCGCTTTGGTTGATGAGTTCGCGATGTTTGGACTGCCTCCGAAGGCTGATAACGTTCGAAGTTGGTATTTAAGTTTGTCATGGTGTATTTCTCTAAGATTTGTAAAACTAATTAAAAAGACCAAAGCACCATAGGACCATAGACAAGAAAGACCTGGATACCAATTTTTTTTATTCTCCGTGAAACCTTCTTTTATATCGTAATGTTTTTAGATTACTGCTTACTTTTGAGCTTGACGAGGCTATGCGATACGCATCGTTTTACCAAAGAATTATTCACTAGCAGTTGCGAGCGGTTTTAGCCGCTCAATTTTGATTCCCGCGGGAATTTCGGTATAAAAGTAGCCTATATGCTATTCCAGATTGTACTCTATCCCTATGCCAAATCACATTAAAATCCGTTGGGCCGTTTTCCCGTGATTGAGTAACAAACATCCACCAAACATTCACATTTATAATATTAGTTTGATTTACCATTGCCGATAGTTGGTCATGCCGAACACTCCACGTTTCGCCGCCATGGACCCGTGATAACCCTATAGTACGTATGTTTGTTTTTATTTAGGATGTTACGAAAATTATCGAAACTACCGGATATACAAATATGAAAACTTATAAAAAAATCCAATAATTCCGGTTAAGGGTAGAGTTTGTATGAAAAATATTGGTTTATTTTTTGAAATTATCGCTCTTCGTTAGTTATACAGTGTGGGATATTTTTTACAGTTTCTTAATAATCAAATATTCGTTTCTGTGACTATCTCAAACAATCGTATAATCCTTAATTTATTATTCAATATTCTTATATCCATAACATCCCTATTTTATCCTTAGGTATGTTATAGCCTGAGTGACACCGCACTCATACAAACATACGAATTTAAATGTAAACTTTAGGTTGTTATAAAGAGTAACGCTTTTTAGTATTTTTAACTAGATATACAGGATGCGCTCTTTTGAGTTTCTCTGTAATAGCTTAGTATACGCCAAAGCCAAGATATAAAGAGCCTGTTGTTGAATTTTATGATAAATGAACTGTAAGTCATCCAATAAACGCCTTACTTAATTAAGTGAATATACTTACTTTCATAAAAATATTATGTTTTGGATTTTAAAAATGCTTCTATCAGCCAGAGGCATATTGTTCAAGGTTACCAAACGCCATTAGGTTTACAAATGGAGATACCTAAAAAATAATCTATAAGAATTAAAATAAAAATAGTTCGTAATAACTTAGCTTAAATTTTTCTCCTTCACTTGATTTTAAAATATTTACGCTTCCCAGCTTTCATTTTATTTAAAAAAATTGAAAATTAACTAGAGTTACTTTTTCTCAGTTGTGGCATTTATGAAAAAACATGCTAACAAATAAAAGTTGAAATACCTCCTAGTTAGGAGTTACTTCAACCTTATATTAGAAAATTTGACGTTTTCTATGACGACGGCCGTAAACGTGTCTTTACTGCCCTCTCCAATTGATTTGCACCCTGTACACTCACAACACCAAATACATAAGTGCCTATCCATGTATTTTAATCTAAAAAAATCCACAGCTTGAGTAATAAAATAAAATGCAATTTTATATAACTTAATTTGTATACAAATTTCAAAGAGTACTCATAATATTGATAACAAATACTTTTGGTAACCAACGAGATTTCCTTGAGCAGGTCTGAATGCTTAATAGGAAATGGCACATTTAATAACTGTATTTCAAAATGAATAATGCCAAGTTATAATGTGATTGTTGTGTAACTTAATATTAAAATCTAATTTGCTTTGCGTTTTCTCTCACCAGTCATAATGCAGTTACTCTATTTGTGTTGTGTTGAAAGATACCTATTTCATGAATGAGAATTAATGTAACGTGTTTTAAAAAGTTAGAACTCCGCTAGATAGATTTAAGACAAACTTACAAATATTATATTATAAATTATCATAGCGTTATGGTTTAGCTTTTTCTATATATACATTGTCTATTATTAAACTAGCCGCATCTTGATAAAAATCTTATGTATTAATGACGCTTCAGTTGTGTACTTAAATACATTGTTTAGTATTAAAATTATATGTTTGTTTAAGTTAGTAGATTCACGATGCTAGTCCATTTGGGTCGTACCCTAGAGGATACTCGCGCCAAAGTTTTCAGATATATATTTATTCCTAGGTTTAATAATGCAATAATTTATGATCTAAGGACAGAAGAGCTTTTTTGAGGATTTTCTTTTTATTTTATAGCAAAAATTTATTCGTTTATAAGGAAAAACCAAATATGAAGTATTTTTAATTTTCTTTATGATATGTTGTTATTTTCTTTACATTTTTTTTATTTGCATATAGTTATTTTTTGTATTAGAACATTTCTTAATGGATATGTATACCTACCAATTTTGATGTGTATTTTTAGATCTCTGTATTCGCAGCTCGATGCCAACGTAACGTGTGATCTCTGCCTACTTGGCATTAATTAGTTATTATTTAAAGAAAAGTTTTCAGAATGTACTTAAGGCAAAACCTTCAGAATTAAGAGATATTTACAATTAAAGCTGCCTGTTATTTCGGTAAAGTTAAAGCAATATATGTAGTTGCACTGCTTACATTAAACAAAAAGTTATATCATTTTAAAAGTTATTAAGTCATGATTGTTTTTTTTTTAATACTAAGCTGGATTACCACACACAAACCTGAGTAATAAAAGCTTCTGGCTTAATATTTTCTAGAAAGATTGATAACTCCTTCCTGGTGTCATAGTAAAGTACTTTTTGACAGGCTGTCAATCACTATCAATCACTATCGTTTCATGCATAAAATTTCAGATTTCTTTCTTAATTATAAACATAGTAACAAACTTCAATAAATTTGCCGTAGGTATAATAAAATTATTAAATTCTTCAGGCACCAGTTTTTTAAAATGTCTTAAGATCTATTATTTTATTGCGTCTGTAACTTTACTTAATCTTGCTTATATTTTATAGTATATCTACTTTGTTAACATACTTTCTGTGTTCGTCTTTGTAACTATAAAAGCAATAAATAACCTTAAGTGCCATGATGTGCATTGATCTGTATTCATACATTTTAGTGGCATCGAACCTTCGCTAAAAATGTTAAGATAAGCAACGACTTGTGTAGCTTTGCATTAGTACAAAGCCACGTTGTGAAGTATGCAATTTCCATGTAATAAAATATCTATTTTGAATACGCAAATAAATTTAAATTGACATTTTACTTCGTGTTTCACTTTCCTTTTCTACAAATATCAAAAAAGTGGTCGTGGCGTAATGGCTCCTGCTCCTGTGTATGTGGTATAAGGCTGCGGTTTCCACCAGAGATGTTGGAAATGAGACGCTTTTATGACCATTTGTCGTAATGATATACGTATACTGCTACAAACTTATCTGACCTGGTGGGGAAAATTGGAACTTAGATTCATCCTTACAAGAACTAGAGTTGTGGACTAGCTATAAAGATGCTAGCGACGCCATCATCAGGTCAGATAACTTTGTATTACGAAGCTACAAATACATAGGTACGAAAGGCAGCAAATCAAGCGTTACAAATCTGTCAAAAAAAACTTGAATCTGAACTCTATGCCCTCGACATTAAGTTAATTTGACAGGTAATGTGACGCTTGATCTGCTGCCTTCTGTACCTACTAAATTCGTGACAATTCGATCTCCGCACAGGACGAGAAAAAAACATGTTCCGGGTCTGGTATACGTATTTATATTCTAGGTTCCCCCAAGTTCGTTACAATGTATCTTAAGTCACAAGCATTGATTATTTGGGGGCATATAGGTATGTACCTAGTTGTTGTGATTGTCTGGGGAATAAAAAAAACGCACCTCTAGCGGAATCACCTCACTTAAGCGAAGCAAAGCAAAGCTGTGAGAAGATGCGTTGCGAGGTATGTATTTTTCGAATGCATAGGAAAATATTATAGGTGTGTAAGCAGGAAAGAGAATGTCGACGATTAATGGCCTGCGCAGACGGCGGACTTTTCTCCGCGGCGGAGTAAAAAGTACGCTTCGCGAATAAAAACTTCGCACTTTTACTACGGTACTTTTAATCCCTCGTTTGCGTTACTCGATACAGTTGTATGTGATCTATTTTAGCGGACAATCGTCTGCGCAAGCTTTTAGTTTCCATCATCATTTTCGCTCGTTTGTAGGTACATCATCGTGTCAGCCGGCATTTTGCAGATTAAAATCGATGTGTTTTTAATTGAAAGCCCACAAAGAAGTGCATCGTAACATCTTAATCATAGATATTATAGTTAACCCAATAACATCGTTCAAAGAAACGTTTCGTTCGCGTTCACGAGTTAGTTTTAAATCAATGTTTTTGTTAGAATGATTGGATTAAACACACAAAGATATCTAAATTTGATGGAATGGCAGCGAAATGAATGAAAGAAGTAGGGAAAGTCTACGGCGTTTTCATATGGTTGAGAATCCTGGCAAAAAGATACGATTCTATTACAGTCTTAGTGGAGAACAGGGTAATACCATTCACTTAAGACAAAATGATCATACATCCAATAGTAATAAACATTTATTAACCAAAATAATTTGAAACGAACATAAATACTTAATTCTTTTCACTATGTAGTTAAATTATTTTTGATACAAATAAAAAAATCTGTCTTTAACCGGTAGGTATTTCACGCTAACGAATGGTAATTCCCGTCGGGCTTCGTCTAATGCCACGTGCATCTGGATTGAGGGCCCATTCTTTAAATCTTTGCAAGGGCATTTAGACAAAAATAGTTAACTTAAAGCAAAGGGTCATAAATTTCTTAGACGTGAATTAAAACTTTAACAATTTAATTAGTTAGGGCCTTCAGTTCAGATGCTAGCTTAAAGTGGCATACCCTATAACTCAGCATGTACTGACTTTGGGTTTTTCATTTTTATCTAAAAATTTACTTAAATATTTTAAGAAATTCGCAAATCTGTAGACAATGCCATTACAGATTTATAACGTTTTCAATTGTCAATTGTTAAGAAGTCAATTGAAGTTGAATTTAACTAAACGTCAACCGTAAACCGTAAAACGTAAACCGAGGGCCCATCATTTTCGGCTTTATTGACTAGATTTACCTGTTAGAGATTTATGCAAACTAGATAAATGTATTTAAGAATTTCGTGTCTAAATTTTAACATATCGCCCGATCTTCTAAATTGCATACTTTATGAGGAAATTGATCTTTTACTTTATAAGGGGATAAAATTGTAGGGTGACCATAATATTGACGGGAAATCAGTATCGTTTTCTTTATGTTAATGCCATGTTAAATTATTTAGTATATTAAAATTTATTCCTAAAGCGAATAAAACAATGAGCTTTAAAATTGTTTGTATTAAATAAATGACAAACCAGCTAAATGACTGATTAGTGACACATGATTTCGCGTTCCGAATAATTTTCTAAGCTTCTAATACTTTTCGCCTAAGCAATTCATAATTTTGGGGAGTCACATTTCTTCGGAAGTTTTTGAGGGCTAATCTTCTTTCGGCTAATATTTGAGATAACTGTGTATTCCAATAAAGCTTGGTGATAAATTTTTGAATTGGGTTATTATTACATTTAGTATAAGCGCTGCTTTTATCTGCGGCTTTGTTTATAATATCCAAAAATGAATTGTAAGCTTCTTAATGGTCAGTTGAAATTTCAGAATTGCTTAAAAATCTTTCAATTTCATAAGTGTATTTCACCCAGTCTGCATCTTTATAGTTGCGCTTTTTTGATTACTTTGTCTTAAATGGGATAGCAGTGGTAAATTTTATGATATGGTGGTCACTCCCGACTTAACAAATTTAGTTCTTGTCGGAGACCCATCGTTTTAAGTAGGTACCTATTGAAATTGCTGTCAATAAGAGCATCAAATATTTGCTGACCTCTTTGATCAGTACGATTAAACTAGTTTGAGTGGTGACTGTTCAAATCCCCTGCGGTTATACCTAGTATCTTTCAAGAAATTTACCGAGTCATTACGAAAAATATTATACCCACTCATTCCTAAGTCACTATTTGGTTCCATCCAACCAGGTTTCGCTAATGAAAAACAGTTCTTGTTGTATAGAATCTTTCTTCAGTCTTAAACTTTGTGCATTCCATTGAAGGATATTTATATTCTGTACTTTATTATAGCAATTATCCATTAAATAAATTTAGTAAAAAGCCAATGGCGGATAAATCTAAAAAGTATTTTCTTATTATGAATATAATCCAATCCCATATGGTTTTGACACCCGCCTTTAGTTTTTTCTCTACGTTTTCTTCTCTGCTCAAAATAATATTTTTATGTGTTCAAAATATGTTTTTTTCTGATTGTCATCTTCCGAAACTTCTACGCTGCTTTCTGAAGATGATAAATATTCCGTTCTTCACCATATCTCTCCTCTTTTTTCTTTTTTTCGTTTTACCTTTCTGTACCTTTTTTTGCTTCCATGCTGGACTGGGAGCGAAAGAAAAACATAGAATGTGCCAGCTGCTTCTCTTCCCGGGCAAACTGTAAAAGTCAGTTAAGGGACGGAGGTGTTATTGGCGTTTTTGCGGGCGACAGGCTGACCCCCTGTCACTGCTATAGTCTCTCTCCATCATAATAATACCTCCAAATTTGTCAAACGTGACATCAGATGGTTTTTATAGCCTCTGGTGTTCTGCCTCCCCCATTAGGGATACAGGCGTGAAGTTATGTATGTGTATGTATGTACCTTTTTTTGTGTCTGGTTTTGTTTCTTATTCTCGTCAGGAGTAATGAGATTTTTTTATTTTGCGGCATATGAAGTTCCAGGTTCAGAATAAGTGTGTGTATTATTCTTTTGAGTTGCATTATTTGTTTGAGGTGTATATTGCGGGGTCTTATTGTTGCTAGGTTGAGGCGAAGTAGACGGCACGTACATAGTTAAAGCCATTTTATAGGAGCAATTGAAATCTGTCATCAAATCACGAGTTTCTCTTTCTTTCTGAAACACTGGGCAATTTTTTGATAAGTAACGCTATATGATTGCCTGTACAGTTGGAGCATCTGTACTCGGTTTTCTCACAGTTTTCTTGATCTTTGCCACATTTGGGAGACACAAACTTTTTTGCGGGACAGGATACGATAGTGACCAAATTTCCAGCATCTAGAGCACTGTGTAACTCGAAATGTATATGGAGTGACCATTACTGGGTTGTTCCATACCTTAACATATTTTGGTAATGATGAACCCTTAAAACATATTCGTACAGTTTTGAAGAACTCCCACTCTTTGCTGTCTCTGTATTTTTCTCTTCTTACTCCTATAATTTCATGAGGGCTGGTAAGACACTCTAAAATTTCTTCGTTGCTCAACTCAATATCGAAAGGTTGTGCTGGGTTTACGAAGACATAGAGTAAAATTGACCACTGCGTATCCGCATATACTGTCTTTATTGAGAATCAGTATTTATTGAGTGACATATCAGTTACATAAAGCTCAAGCGACGTCCAGCGTACCTACATAACTCTCTGCTTCCTAAGAGGTTTAACGCTACGCACATAAACAAAATGGAGAGCCTTCTTCAGCGACAACAAGAAATCATTGAAGCTATCGAGAAGGTAGAAAGAAACTTCAGCAAAGATTCTCAAAGCCGGAAGACTCGTACATATTTGGATGAAAGACTGGACTCAATTGACAGACTATAGGGAGAGTTCCAAATTAACAACCACAAATTATCCGACTTTGAGAATGACAAAGAACCTTATTTCATTGAAAATCAGTTTCAACAAGCAAGAGTATACTTTGATGCAGTGCGTAACAAAATCGCGTCGTTTGCTCCAATAATTGAGACCTTTCAACTAACTCTAAACACACGAGAAGAGAAGTCTAGGATTCAGTCAGATTCCGATCAGAGAGCGGCTTCTACGCCGAGAGGGCGACCTATACCCCCGACGCCAATTACAACACTCCAAGGGCCGGTAGCTGAGCTGCTATCCCTACAACGAACCAACTTTAGAGCGTATCTACGGCAAGTAAACAGCTTATAAGTTGATGAGATGCGTGACAAATGGGAACTCGAAAATGAGCTACGCAGCATCCAAACACGGTGGAATACAATCGACGCTCTGCACCTCAAGGTTGACAATATCAAATCAAATCAAATCATTTTATTTGTACGAATATAGGATACATAAGATGTTTTATAATGATAACATAAATTTAGCTCGTGCCATATTCTACCATTGAGGCGTGTACATAGTTATTTTTATATATATGTATGTCATAGTATGTCATTTTTTACAGAGTCAGTTCATTACTCACAGTCATTTTAACGATTTGTGTATAGGTCCAAACATGATAAATAGGTAGTTAAAATACAATTTAATTCGTTTTTTACCTACTTGAATTTTTTGTCATTGATGTAGTCTATTACAGTATAATAACATTTGTCTGCTAAAAACCCTTTCAATCTGTATTTAAAGCTATTATAGTTATTAATTTCTTTAATGGCTTTTGGTAATTTGTTATAAATAGTTGGAGCCATCCCAAAGAAACTTTCCGCAAACAGTGCAGTACTCCTGGAAGGAGCACAAATAGTATCCTTGTGTCTTTTACTATTCAGTTTTCCAAATAAGTTTATTCTTAGATTATTTGTGTGCAGCCAGTTCATTGCTGAAGTCAATGTAATTTGGATGTCATTTTTGAGTTTATTTATGTCTTTATTGTAGAAGATTAAAGTTCTGTCATCTGCAAATAATACCATGGGGTGTGTAGTTATACTGGGGAAGTCATTAATGTATATCAGAAACAATAACGGCCCTAAAATACTACCTTGAGGAACGCCGTGTTTGACTTCTCTGTATTTGAAAGAAAGTCAGTTTCTGTAAGAGAATGTTGGCACATTCTGGTTATTTTGGTAGCTTGTGTTCTATTCTCAAGTTCAAGTCAATATATTACAAGGCTCCGATTACAATTATGATGAAGAGTTCCTCAAGTACGAAAAATCATTCAAGGAGGTGAAAAGAGCCCTTAACCTCAAGCTAGCCTCTACGGCGCATCTTCCAACAAGCAACCCCACACGTCGACGTCCCAATATTCACGGGGAAGTACACTCAGTGGCCTACATTCTATGACCTCTTTGTAGAGACCATACATAATAACAACAGCCGGGCCAATGCACAAAAAATGTAACATTGGAAAGGAGGGCTGAGAGGAGATGCTGAGCGACTAATTCAGCACTTACACATTTCAACCGAAAACTATGAAACAGCATGGGAGATTATAACTCACAGATATAATAACCCCTAACTGTTGTTTACTAAGCAGATTGAAATATTTATTAATCAACATGTCGCGAATAAGCAATCGGCACATGAGATAAGACGACTCTATGACACGTCTAGAGAGTGCATCTTTGTGATTCAGAATCTAGGTGTAGATACAAGTACCTGGGACCCGTTATTAGTACATCTCATTGCCAAAAAAATTGATAGTGTGACGTACAGCAACTACAAGGAAGCGCGAAAGTCTCCACGTAATTTACCGTCGCTATCTGAACTTATGAACTTTCTCGAAGACAAATTCAATGCTTTGGAGCCCATAAGCAAGAAAGATAAAGAGATTATGGCACCTTCTTACAAGTCTGAAGTCCGTTTTAACATCTTTATCCACGACTTGGGGTTCATCGTTTTGGAAAAACTCAAAATCGAGAATATCAAGCTGCTGCCACTTGTACTACAAAGTGCCCACTTTGTAACAAATTACAACTTACTTCACCCACTTTGTAACAAAGGTATTGTACAAATGCAGAAAATTCTATAAATTGAGTTCAGACGACAGACTGATGACCATCATAAAATTGAGTGTATGCAACAATTGTTTATACTCACACAACGATAATAAATGTACACCGACGATAAAATGCACAGTTTTTGAAAAAGGCCATAACACAATGTTACATGAAGCGTATGCGAATTTAAACAATGTAGAGCAAACGATTGAGACTGCACATTCATCAATTCCTCCAACCGCCCCAATTACACAGAAACCTCAAATTACGTCACGACAAGATAACAACCGAGTCCTTTGCGTTAACCATATCGCTGAGGATAACGAAGAGATCTTGTTAACGACCTTTTCAATGAAGGTCAAGGCAGCCGATGGAACCCATGTTACCATGAGAGCGCTCTTAGATCAGGGCTCACAGATATCTGAAAATGCCGCCCAGATATTAGGGTTGCCTCGGCAGCGGTATTACGCATCCGTATCCGGAATAGAAATAAACAAGGGAGAGGAGTTATTGTCCTTGAATGTAAATCGGTTCATGAAGACTACGAATTTACAACACAAGCATTAGTCATAAATAACGTCATAAACAACTTTTTAGCTTATATGACTTTCAGTAAACATTTCTGGCCACATTTTTTTTTATATTGTAAGGATAGGACGTTTGTCTTCCATGCCACCTGATGGAAAGTGCGCATCAAGACTATGGTGTTACACGTCCATCTACGAGAAACATATTCACTCGACACTTAAAAGTTCCAGGACTGTAGGGGTCAGGAAAAACAGACGCAGGCAGATTGTTCCACACCTTGGCAATCCGTACCAAAAAGGAACTATCGAAGCGTTTTGTTCGACTTCTTGGTAAATCCACTATATAGGGATGGAAGTTCTGCCTGCGTCTGGTAGTCCAGTGGTGAAAAGGAGTGGGTTCGATTTGATCAAATAGAGCACTCGCACACTCACCAAAATGAAAAATAAAATACTGTCAAACAAGCAACCTTACGACGATGCTCCAGCGTCTGCAATTTTTTATTTGTAAGGTTGTTGTTATTAATGAGTTTTTTAGTTTATTTCCAACTGGCGGATCCAGAATATAACGTCTCCCAACCCATAGACCTGCTACTAGATGCCAGTATATAGGTACTCCGATATAATCATGAGCGGCCTCATAAAGGGACCTAACATGTCCATTGTATTTTAGGAATATTTCGTCCAGACGGCCAACTTTATTCGACTCTAACTGGTTATTGATCAAACTTTTAGGGGTATTTTTTAATTTTAATTTAATTTGCAAGCAAGAAATTAACAACTAATTGCGCATTTACATAAACTTGTGATTACATTTAATACTTACTATAGAATACTGGGACTCATTAATTTTCAACCATTGTATTAGCCATAACTTTTTTTTTAGTGCAAAAAGTTTCAACAAATTATTAATATTATATTGATATATCATTCTTCTGTATTAATTATTTATTATCTGTGTATTTGACGGTGATCTCTACGGCAAGTGGCGGACCTGGCGGCCAACTATTTCCGATCATATTTTTTTTGATTTCTTTCAACAAACTCAAGAAAGGGGCTGGGTATAGCAACAAATAGCTACTAAATCCTGGCAAATTTTCATCGAGTTTAGGACTCAAAAGGCCGACTGGTCGAAATGGACACTTAAAATTTAGACAAGAAATTCTTAAAAACATTTATCTAGTTTGCATAAATCTGTAACAGTAAAATCTAGTTGATAAAGCCGAAAATGTTGGGCCCTCAATTCAGACGTTTAAGTAAAATTCAACTTCAACTTACTTCTGAACAATTGACGTTGTCGCCATTATTTCTTTTTAACGAATTCACATGTCTAAGTATTTAACACATATTAAAGTCGTTTTCAAGTATTTTTTTTTCGATAATTTGATGTTTTGCTTCTCTCAGTTCAACATTACTGAACTGAGAGCCCAAGGTAAAACGCTATAAATCTGAAGTGAGGTCACCTGAGGGAAATGCGTCAATGGGGAGACTGTGGGGGAGACTTTTGAAATTACTCGCAAACTAATCGAAATGAAACAATTTCAGCCATCTAGTGCTAGAAGTCTGAATAAAATTTGTTAATTAAATTAGGAATAGAGGGCGTTATAGCTCAAAAATTTGACATATCAGCCATATTGAAAATCACTTGTTTGTGCGCAGAAGGAGCAGTGAGAAGTCAGTATTTATAATCCATGATTTATGGTACTTTATAAATTTTTAATATAAGTTTATACTCCCTGTAAGCAATAGAGATTTACTCGTCTGTACAAAAAGTTATTTTGATTTTAAACATTCTGATTGTTGAGATATGAACATCTCTTAAATGCAGATTATTGTCTTTTCTGCAACGATAGACGCAGAAGAGTATACCGAAGAAGAGAGTAACGTTTTACCCAAGCGTTTATAGAGGAATCCGTCGAATACGGAGGTGGTTCCTGTATGTTCTGGGGTGGCATATCCGATGAAGGGAAAACGAAACTTGTGTACGTCTCTCGGACTGGCGGTGGTCGCGGGCAAGGGTCGCTGAATGCTGGGCGGTACATAACAGAAATCTTACAAGACCATGTGGTCCCGTATGCCGGTTTTGTTGGCGATGGTTTTATGTTAATGCACGATAACGCCCGTTGCCACACTGCGTTTTCTGTACGGGACTACTTAGAAGAGGTTGAGATTTCTGTTATGCAGTGGCCAGCACGAAGCCAGATCTAAACCCGAACGAGCATCTCTGGGACGATGTAAAGAGACACGTACCTACGAGCACGTGATCCTGCTCGCACCACTCTCCAAGAGCTTCAGGATGCCGTGAAGGAAGAATGGGAGAACATACCCCAAGAGAGAGTGGTGACCCTCGTGAGGTCCATGAAGGATCGGATGGAAACTGTCATCAAAGCAAGGGGAGGAAATACTTAGGATTTTAAGGACTAATTTGAGATTTTTTTATGTTTTTTTAAATTTAGTTTTTGTAACTTTTATCCTTTTTAGGATTTTTTTTATTAAAAGCTTTAAAACATATACACATGTTTGTAATTTCTCATAGGCAATTAAATAACCTTTCCAATGATATCCACAATCATACCCTTACTATGGACAAAGTTTGAGTAAAAGTATTTTAAAGTTGCTTTTCCGAAAGGTGCGATTTTTGTGACGCCGAGTGTAGTATGTATTTCGGTAACCAAACGAAACCAAAATCGTTTAAAAGATTTATTGATTTCCGCACAATATATTAGGACAAAGACGAATATTTTTATGACTGTGACGAAGTTTACATCTTTTAGTGTAGTTATATCACATTTATCGATAACACGAACCTAATAAAATAACTAATGCGTAAGCACAACAGTAATGGAAAATTCCACAAGCCGCCACTAGCTTATGACGTCAGAAGCGGTCGTCTATTTCCGATCGTGGCACTGCGTGTACTAGCAAAATTCGTTTCTAAATATGCACGCTAGGTCACTGACATTTTTACACTAACTTATTTTAAAAGAAATTAAACACATTTATTTCTAAAGTAGGTATCAATTTCTTTTATTGTTTTAATTTATTTGTTAAAAAATAGTCAGTTTAAACAGAAATATTTTTACTTAAGTGGATTTTCGTTTCAGTAAATCTTTGCTTATGTCCCATCCCTATGGTCGGTTATATCCGACAATTGCGCTGGACATCAATGCAATTTTCTAATAATAAAATCAATAATTTGTCTAACTTCTGACATAATTTTAAGGTTTTCTAATGAAGAGACTTAAGTGTACTCAATTGTCAATGATTACTTGATAAACCATTTACCAAATTTTTTTTTAAACATAATCCAGCGTTATTAAATAAAAAAAGCATTTGAAACGAAAGGTGGTTTTTAGTCGTATATACACGACCGTGGTGGAATAGACTCGAAAATATTTGTCGGTTATATCCGACCGTGGCGGTTAAAGGGTTAATGGGTTGTAGCCAGGCCCTGGTAGCTCAGTGGAATAGCACTCGCCCGGCGGCGTATTTACAAAGTCTATACCATTAGAGTGAAAGTGCGAACTGAACTGGATTAGCTTTTGTATGACAAAAACTTGCCGAAACCCTAATCTATTCTAGTACAGAAATTGACCGAAGTCGTATAGACTTTGTGAGATTACTTCAATGTAACATTGCAGCAACAAATGCTATACCATTTGATACCGATATTTACCGATCGTTAACTTCAATTTGATACTTAAATGGCAATTGTTCATGCATTATGACCATCGTTATTTTGATGACTTTATGTTTGACTTTTGACCATGTCGGGAATGTCCAGGGTTGACTATAATAGCTGACCAGGTTTATGGCGCTTCGCCGGCCGCTGCCGCGGCACCGCTCGCTCGGCTCGCGCACGTGTGCAACTATATGCAACCTAACATGCTCCTCCTCGCTGCGCTCGTCGTCGCACCTAACCGTACCGACTCCGCCTTCCGGTGCGGGAGCCCTTCTCGTAGCTTTTTTTTTTTTTATAAGGGACTAAACCCGCGTTTGACCTCAATCTCACCTGATGGTAAGTGACGATGAGGTCGAAGATGAAAGCACACGGGTTTAGGAAAGAGCTTATCTCTTTCATCGCAATGTATATCAAACAAAGATATACCTACTTTTCTTCTTGACAAAAGCTTATCTATTTGAGTGAATATGTATTATACAGTACTAGGTTTTGTCTTTGCATTTCTTTGAAAATTACAAGAGCAAAAGCTAATCCATTTCAGTAATTTTTTTACTGAATTCGATTAGGTATTGTCGAGTAATACGCATAAACAAAAGCTCCTCTATTAGAGTCTGACTCGTGACTCAAATAGTATAGCCTTTGTATATTCGCCGCCCGGCGAGAGGTCCCAAGCTCGAGTCCTGGTCGGGTGATGACCTTATCAAGCATATTTTTTCCAGTTATTTAAGAATAATTGAGCATTATTAAATGCAAAAACTTAAAAATACCTATTATAACTTTGTGTTCTCAGGGTGACGAAGAGGAGGTGCATATTGGGACGCATAAAAAAACATGCTACTCTATGCGTACCTTACATTAACCAGCTAATATACAGGGTGACTGGTACCAAACCCGCCATAGCAAATTAGCATATAGAGGAGGTCATTTGCTAATTATTGGACCTTACTTTCCCTAACTAAAGTTTTATACTTTAGGAGATATGTCAATTTTTATACATTATTGAGACTTTTCCAAAATTTGACCTTAAAGCATTCGTAACTTTATTTTTCGTCATTAGTTTAGAGTTTTTTTATTATTTCTTGGTAGTCATTAACATTTGTGAATAAAATACGTCGGAACTTCCCTCAAACTAGGGTTAAAAAATAAGACGCTTATGCTTTTAAAAAAAATCAATAAAGAAAAATTACTTTGCGATCAAATTCAACCGGAAATAATAAAAAAACTACGGCGTTTTAATAATTTATTCTACTCTAAATTAGTTCTCTAGTTTGTCACCTTACCAACGGTACTAAATTTGCAACGGAAAGTTTGATTCGCTAAACATCGGTAGGATTTTCAGGTCAACCAGTCATTTTGATCAAAAATAGTGAAGGTCCCAACGACAGGATAAAGCTAATTTAGCAAAGTAGTTTTTGCAAATTTATGAGTAGGTATTAGATAATAGAAATTGAGTGCTTAGTGTACTTAATTTTTTTTTTTACTTTTACCATGTAAAGCAAGAAATCAGGAAAAGATATCGAGCATCAAAAGAAAAATTTAAATAGAGTTGAAACTAAAAATTCTGCTCGAATTGCTGCCCGCAATTTCTGATACATGCCCGATATCTTTTCCTAATTTCTGTGGTGGTAAGACTGAGCCTAATTTCTTCTTTCATAACAGAAAACGCATTATTAATTTTTTGAATTAACTCATCTTTTGTGGTTACTTCTTCATTGTAGACCAACTCTTTGGCCCGGCCCCAAACGTAGAAATCGAGAGGTGTCAAGTCTGGCGACCGAGCTGGCCATTCAATTGGCCCACCTCTACCGATCCATGAATCGGGGAATGAACTATTTAAAAGTTCTCGGACGTCCAGCCTGAAATGCGCCGGGCACCCATCGTGTTGAAACACAATGGGCGTGTCGTCGGTTATTCCATCCAACAGCAGATCAGGCAAGACGTCCCTTAAAAATTCTAAATAATTTCCCCCATTTAAAATGTCTGGTAGGAAATAGGGTCCAAAGATATTACGACCAATAACGCAGGCCCACACATTAACAGAAAATTTCCGCTGGACCGATGTAACCCTCTTTTTATGGGGGTTATCATGGGACCAGTGGTGCAGATTGTGGAAATTGGTGATGCCTTCTCGGGTGAACTGTGACTCGTCGGTCCAAAGGATACGCTCCAGAAATGTTGGGTCGTCGACATCTGTGTGAAGAACGAGGCGACAGAAATTCAACCTCCTTTCGTAGTCGCCATTTTCAAGCCCTGCCAACACTCCATTTGTTAATTATTTACGTAAATGTTATTCTAAAGACAAAATTTGATTTGGATTATGTTACATCGAAGCTCGTCGTAATATTAATAATTTCTTTAATTCTAAAGATAACACTGGTCGCTTTAGTGTAAGTAGGTACATAAATAAACTCAAAATTACCTTGAACTGGCGTGTAATGATACGGGTGTTGATGGTCCCCATGCATCACTGACCAGACTTTCCACTGGCTGACGCCCAAAGCGGCAGCTACCACTCTGGTGCTAGTCGTGGGATCTTCTTCAAAAGCTGCCAAAATCTGCTGATCAATTTCAACAGGTAATTGTCGCACAGCTGCTTGGGGTACCCTGACGTTCAAGTTACCCGTTTCTCTAAACCGACGATATGTGGTAGGAAATGTGTCACGGTCAGGTAAGCGTCTATTTGGATATCGCTCCTGGTAAATTCGCCGCGCTTTGCGGGCGTTACTGTGTGCAGCACCATACGCCAGCAGCATGTCGGCGTATTCTTCCCTTGTGTATCCCGGCATTTTAAAACGAAATGTCTTATTTATTTATACCTGTGTCTACTCAACTATTTGTGAAAGCACACGAAACGGAAAGGAAAAGCATATATGACAACAACTTAAATGTCATAGAGATGGGTCCGACCTCATCTTTTTCATTTGACGTCTAAAAGTCATTGAAACTGTCATTGCAAATGAAAAGAGTTGGTCTACAATGAAGAAGTAACTACAAAAGATGAGTTAATTAAAAAAATTAATAATGCGTTTTCTGTTATGAAAGAAGAAATTAGGCTCAGTCTTACCACCACAGAAATTAGGAAAAGATATCGGGCATGTATCAGAAATTGCAGGCAGCAATTCGAGCAGAATTTTTAGTTTCAACTCTATTTAAATTTTTCTTTTGATGCTCGATATCTTTTCCTGATTTCTTGCTTTACATGGTAAAAGTAAAAAAAAAAATTAAGTACACTAAGCACTCAATTTCTATTATCTAATACCTACTCATAAATTTGCAAAAACTACTTTGCTAAATTAGCTTTATCCTGTCGTTGGGACCTTCACTATTTTTGATCAAAATGACTGGTTGACCTGAAAATCCTACCGATGTTTAGCGAATCAAACTTTCCGTTGCAAATTTAGTACCGTTGGTAAGGTGACAAACTAGAGAACTAATTTAGAGTAGAATAAATTATTAAAACGCCGTAGTTTTTTTATTATTTCCGGTTGAATTTGATCGCAAAGTAATTTTTCTTTATTGATTTTTTTTAAAAGCATAAGCGTCTTATTTTTTAACCCTAGTTTGAGGGAAGTTCCGACGTATTTTATTCACAAATGTTAATGACTAACAAGAAATAATAAAAAAACTCTAAACTAATGACGAAAAATAAAGTTACGAATGCTTTAAGGTCAAATTTTGGAAAAATCTCAATAATGTATAAAAATTGACATATGTGTCGAGTAAATAGGTTTCTCGTGGATAGACATGGAAGATATTGGCATGGAAGACAAATCCTTATTATATAGGGTTAATTTTAATAGGCGCCTCACCTCTTGCAGGTTGCCTCTCCACATCAATCCCAACATTTGTTCTACGACTTGTTACAAATCTTGATACCTAAATAACACAAAAAGAGAAAGTGTTTGCTCCCTCTGTTATTACTCTGTATTTTGCTGCTTCACCCCGCAACCCCGCGCCCGCTGCACGTGGCGTGACGCAAAATGCGTGGCATCAGTGTAAATAGAGTAATGAACGTTGTTGGGATTGATGTGGAGAGGCTGCCTGCAAGAGGTGATGCGTTCATGAAAATTAACCCCCTATATAAAAAAAATCGTGATATCCATAATTTTATGACAAAGAACGCTCAGCTCCGGTCTGACTGTTTTCACTGATGTGGAGTGGAGATTTCGAGCACCGTGATTGACAATACACGGCACGCTCCCCACCATTCCGCGTCAGTGGAAATGCAACCTGAGGCCCGTAATAAAGAAACGCCATGAATTTTTGGGGATGCTCTTAAGTTGGTTCATTAAATACGCTTAACAAATCTTGAGATCACTCTCAGAGTTAGAGCACTTTACTAACACGGGCCTAAGCGCTCCTAGTGTGCGACCATACTGCAAGCCAAAAAAAAAATGGGTTACGTCTCAATTCTTCATACAAATTAAAAAAATCTTTACCTTTTTTTTATAAACAGAAAGAAAGAAATACCAAATCGACGTCCATTGCTTTCAACACCTGATATAAGTCAAACCGCTACAAGAGCTCGCGCGTCACTGTGGCCAACGGAAGCCACCACCCGCCGCGCTCACCATAGGCCCCAGTCACCGGGCATTCTGTTTGACCGCACACCTACGCACTAGCGGTTAACCGCAGGTGCCGCTTTTCCAGTTTAATATGCAACCGCCTGTGATTGCACGCACTTAACCGCCACAAAAATTCAACCGTTGAATGGAGAGCTGTAGAGGATCGCTAACCCGCCCTCTAAGCAAAGCGATTGCAGCACTATCCCCTGCACGTTCAACAGCTAGAAGTGTTGTCAAAGTAACGTGATTTTTTGGTAAGGAAAACAGTTTAAACAGAAAAACGGTATCAACTTTAATTATTTTATTGTCATATATAAAAATTAACAAAATAATTTATTACCTCAACAAACTATAGCTAAAATCTATATTTTAGGTCATTTGGTTTATTTGATTGATAACATAACTTTGATAATATTAAGTCCCAATCACACCTACTATTAAATTACAACAATGAACAACAATACACACATTCTGAATTCATATTACATAGAACCATTTCATTTAAATAGGGAATACAATAGGGAAGTACAAATCAAGTAACATAATGAACATAACTTATTCTATTATTGTATAAATAACATCAATATAGAAATTAACATACTAAGTTAAAACCTGAATTGAGCCCACGGTATTATGATATAGTGGTAAAAAAATATTATACGCAAATAATTTCGGCAGCTTGAGATAAACTTGAAATATTTATGCACCATTATTCTGCTATTGTTTGATACTATATTTTACACAAAAACTTGAAATTCGAAAAACAAAAATTTACCTTTGGGAAAGTTTTTGTAAAGTCGAAGAGCAAAGGGTAGGTTGCGAGTCAGGGTAATGACACGGTAATACTATATTACAGTACTTAAACTTCATACAAACAGACGAAACGCGAGCTATACCCGCGCGGCTCGATTTCGGCATGCGAAACAAATGTTTGCATGCCGAAACAATTTTTCATTGGGCTTTCAATCGTAAACATGGTTTTTGACACAAAACGCATTTGTGTTGAACACTTTCTATTCAATTTACAAAGTAATTTATTTGTTTATATAAAAAAAAGTATATTTAAAGTCACAAAACTAAATGGAAATAAGCACAAAGTATGCAAATGTAAATTAAATGCTGAAGGCGGGCAGCCTTTATGGTCTGCCTTAGCGCCATATTGTGTCGTCACAGCTGTCAATTCGAACCGGATAGGTAGAGTCAGCAAAAAAATATTAATAAATTTATTTTCATTTAGATATAAAAAATATTCCGCGTTTTCGATTACTTTCATTCCGGTTAGTGATCAAAATTCATTTTCTGAAGAGTCATCGTCGTCGTATAATGTTGGCATGGTTTTCGTCATGCATCCTCTTTACTGTCGCGTGTAAATAAAGTTCAAAAGTCAATTAAATAGTTAGACAAAAATAATAAAATAAAGTTTTTATTTCTTTTCCCTATAATACTCTAATAAACAAAATAGGTAAAATAAATAGTTATTTCTACAATTTTTTTTTTCTAATTTTCAAGTGACTTTTGACAGATAGAATTCATTTACGTTCCTATTCATTTGAATCGCATAGTAGTTAAAAATTAGGTAGAGGACAACGAGTATAGCAAAATTTTCAGTTAGGATGTCCACATAGGCTTAGGACAGAAATATGTCGGGCCGTAGTGTATTCGATATTTCACTCTCTTATTTTCAAAATCGGTTTTGTTAGCCATTGATGAGTTATAAGTCCCCTTATTCGAGTTAAGGGGGATTTACAATTAATTAATTTATTACAATTTTAATTGAATTTAATTGTAGTGCAATGTCGAATTGAGTTTGTTTTATATGGTAACGTTAGCTTTTGAAATTAACCTAGGTTTCGTCTTATGTAATTAACGAATAGAATATAAACAACTATTACTAGATAAAATTTGTTCGTGGTTCCTAGTTAACAAGGTAAAAAAAGACATCGTAACATACCTCTATCTATACATATAATAAAATGGTAGGAAAGTCAAAACTGTACATTGAATATTTTTTTAAAAGAATACTTGCGGTATGATCTACAATCGAAACAGAAATAAAAAATATAGTTTTTAGAATTTTTGTCTGTTTGTCTGTTTGTCTTTCCGGGATAAACTCAAAAAGTACTGCATGGATTTACTTCAAATTTGGCATGAAGATAGTTAAGAAGTCGGGTCAACATATAGGCTACATATTATCACGCTTGCAGTGTTATAATCGTAGGTGCGTTTGGTGCTGCATAGCGTTCACGCAGACGACGTCGCGGGCAGCAGCTAGTAGTCAATAAAAATGTTTAACTGGATTTTAAGCGGATTTTTGTAACACTTTCAGTCAGGCGCGGTCCCAGTATGGGCTCATAGGGGAGCCATCTCCAAAATCAAGAAAAGGTGGACCCTTCAAAAGAGCAAGAAAAAAGATACTTGTGATTAAAAATACAGTTGTGACACCCCAAAATTTCAGTCCGCGCCTGCTTCCAGTTCCTTTTCAAGAGAGAGCATGTCTTTTTTCTATTCTAATAGAATAAAGCTTGAGTGATGTTTGTTTGTTTTTCTGAACGCGCTTATCACTAATATCTGTGGTCGGATTGAAAAATGTATTATTTTATTTGATATCCTGACACTTAAGGAAGGATATAGGTCAGATTTTATCGAGAAATTCATACAGAATCAAAAGAAAAACCGCTAGAAAGCTGCTAGTTTCATACAATAAACTAGGTTAGTCCAAATTTAAGAGTATTGTGTCAAAATTATAATCATGAATTTGAATTTAGCCTTTCGTAGTGATTTCACGTATTTCATTCACTTACACTTGTTTTTCCACTAAAACTATGTTGTGTAATCACGTACAATGTTAACTTGAGTGTAGATGCCTGCTGTGGAATATATTGAGCGCCTGCCATTGTTTCGTGTGTAGAAGTATGTGTGGCCTTCTGGTTCTCATGTAGTTGACTGCCTCTTCGGGAGACCAGCCATTTCTCTGTGAATTCAAAAATGGAAATTGAGGAATGTTGTTATCGAGGCTTTGCTTTGATATACTAAGATTTCTACAATAGACTTCTATGAATTACAAAATTTGATGTGAAATAGTGAAATAAATATACCGGCACGGAAACTTGGCCAACTATAAAATTCTTGGTGACTTCAGTTTTCTTTATTAAACCTTACAAGTCTTGGTTCATTCCGATTAGATATCGTCTAATTTGTGTTTGACGATATCTAATCGGAACTTTGAGACATTTGTGATAAAACATTGCAGTGGCAGGCTTAAAGCTCGGGCTTAAACTCGATATAACTCATTGGGAATGAGCTAAAAAAACAATCAAGATAGCGTCGAACCCTCCGGAAACCCCTCACCAGCTTCGAGGTGCTGAACTAAAATAAATAAAATAAAATCCCCAGACAATCACACCAACTACATGGCCCCCAAGTAAGTATATTTTGTGATATGGGATACCATGTACCATGTCTTCCAAAAGCATGCCAGATCGGATGCAGGTGGGGATAGAAGAGGGAACACACCATATTCAAAAGTACAGAAAATCAACAAAATTTTGAAAGTTTTTAAAGTTCAGTGCTTCAAACTCTGTAAAATTTTGCGTTAGCTATTTTGTGACTTTTTCCTTATCTTTATTATTCACTTGTAAAGTCCTAAAACTTATGAAAAAACTGATTAGGAACACAACTTGGACGATATCCAACATTAACAAATTTTTTTGGGATTGCTGTGAAAAGGCTGTCTGCAAGATTGCTAATAAGATGCGCTAATAAGATTTAACCCTGTATAATTTGATAATATATTATTTCTTTAAATCCTACTCACCATCATGAGATAGCACCCGACGAGCGTAGCGCTGCGCGTGCGACCCGCCTTGCAATGCACGTACACGCTGCCCGTCAACTGGCCGTCAGCGGGCACGCCCGGCAACTTGCTTTCCACTGGCAGGAACCTGGATAATGTTGGAGCTTTATTATAACTCTCCGTGTTGAATAACCACTTATAGCGCTATTCATTTAAATTAGACGGTGGCAATATCAAGTGGCATACACAGAAACAGAAATTATTTCATTTTATGTACTTCAAATGTATTTTATGCACACATACATACATACTTAACGTCACGCCTGTATCCCTTATGGGGTAGGCAGAACACCAGAGGTTACAAGACCATCTGATGTCACGTTTGACAAATTTGGAGGTATTATAAAGATGGAGAGAGACTATTGTAGTGACAGAGGGTCAGCCTATCGCCCACAAAAATGCCTTTAAACCTCTGTCCCTTAACTGACTTTTACAGTATGCCCGGGAAGAGAAGCAGCTGGCACATTCTATGTTTTTCTTTCGCTCCCAGTCCAGCATGGAAGCATGTATTTTATGTTGTCGCATAAACTTTGAGAAAGTTATTGGTACAAAAACACAGGGAAGATATATGATTCAACAAGAATATGTATTAAAACATAAAGTGACATGAAATTAAAATCATGTTTTTATGATAAATTGTAAACGCTCGTATTTTGAAAGATTTTTAAAAAATCTGTCTTTCTAAGAGTCTTTCTAAACAGACAATTTTCTTGAAATCGCAATTTTTATTGAGATTTAAAAAATGAAATAAATTATGTTCTATAGTGTATATTTCAAAGTATGGCAATATGTAAACATTGCAGAGGCAACTTGCTTCTTTACTCTTAAAAAGGGATTTACTGAGACGTTAAATTGTTTTTCTTTCCGAAAACAACTTCTTCAATTTTATAACTACAATAAGTAAGCCCACGTTTTGTAAATTTTAGCGTATTTCATATCTTAATAATTGAATTTAAAAGTACATTAACAAATATGAGCGGAAAAAGTCATGAAGTGACATTTCCCAAGGCGGTGGTTAGTTCCAATTTTCACCACGCGCCAAAAGATCCTTGTCGGACTATACCTACTGCGCTCTCATTTGTTACAAGAGAAACAAAAGCTGAGTTTGAAGTTCCCTAATTTGACGTTAAAAAGATGTCAAATCAAAGAGTGTAATGTTGACATTGGGGGTCATAGTTTACCTGTTTATAAAGCGAACTCCTTCAAAGAGTTTCTCCTGGTCCGGAGTTTCGAATATATCCGTAGTTGCTAGCTGGAGGAACTGCACGCCGTGATCAAGCCATTTCTGAAATGGCAAATTAATAAATGAAATATTCTTTATTAACAGCTTTGCGCGGTTTTACTTTTGGATACCGTGGGAATTCTTCGAAATCTTGATAAGATACCTATAATTTTTAACCATTCTCAACACTCTTGCTAATGATACTGAGACTATTTTATTCCATTCTTGTTTAAATTCTCTGGTTCCAATTTGTCATGTTCGTATTGTGCATCCAAAGCTCATTACACCTACTATGTAAGCAATTTGGTTGTGGCATGACATTGGCTCTCACAATTAGCTGTCTTGTGTTTGTTTTTTTTTTCATGTCACGGTCAATTTGTACTGTACCTACCTATTTGTATTAATTTGATAATTCTGACTGAAAAAGAGTGCCAAGAGTTTTTTTTCCGCCGGCTTTTTTTGTCTCTTGGTCTACTGTAATATCTTATTTAACAACTATCAACAACTAGTTAAAGCCGAAGTATGTGATGACTTACTTCATCAAGTGTTTTGTGTAATTCCTAAAATCAATAAAACTTTTTGAATTTTGACTCAACAGTTATGCTATCGATTGTAAAAAATATTTTTAAATCCGAGCTGCAGTTGCCGAGATACGCGCATTCAAACAGACAAACTCTTCAGCTTTATTTTATCTGTATTGATTAAGATTACACAGAGCAGATTAGAGATATCGACAAAAAAGACTATTCAAGTTTTAAAATTACAATTCTCTTGTACAAGGTTAAGGTTGACTCTACATCAGAGTTCACGGGTTCGAATCTTTTTAAGACGACTTTTTAAGTACCTATTGACGTTACGGGGCGTAATGTATAACATGTCATGGTGCGTACAGATTGCTGTAGTAGGAGCAGATTGCTTGTAATGTAACATTCAGCGCAGTTCACGTCCAAATACGCAATGTGCGCAGAATGTAAACACAGAGGCAGATATTTGAATGCTATTTGCTTCAGGTTCGGTCATGGCGCTCTTTTCATAGCTTTAGTATTTTTCGTGTCTCTCAAACAATAGTCAAATGGATTTCAATATTAAATTATACTTGTAAATTCCAGAGTTAAAACACTGGATTAAATATTGAAACGGTCTTCGTTGTGCAGTGGACGTAATTCGAGTCCCAGCCCCGTCAGTTTGGGAAACGAGTTTTTCTAAACTGGCTCTGGTCTGGGTGATTACTAGGATACCTTCTAGTTGCGCTGTGTGGTCCTTATACAGGGTGTCCCGCCAACCCTATATAATACTAAAAAAAAAACGAAATTTGTTTTTAATTTTTTGTATGAAAGCAATAAATTTCGACTTTTTATATTTTTTCTGTTGGCGGGACACCCTGTAGATAGAACAACCTTGAGTAAAACGCTTATTTCGGGGCCTCAGTTGTTGAGTCTGTTCACTATCTATACTAATATATAAAGCTGAAGAGTTTGTTTTTTGTTTGTTTGATTGAACGCGCTAATCTCAGAAACTACAAGTGGGATTTGAAATTTTTATTTCGCATTTGATAGCCCAACTCTTGAGGAAGGCTATATTTTATCCCGAAATTCCCACGGGATCAAAAGTTACGCGGGTAAAACCGCGCGCGGTGGCTAGTTACTAATAACACTAATATCCTCAGTGTTTAGAGACAGATTTAACTCCGATTCAAAACAAAATGTAGGTACACGATACAAATACAATAGTTCATATAATACAAGTAGATAAGCTTTTTTCATCTTTACGATCTTATCAGCAGACTAAAAAAGACTAATAATATAATACATCGAATAATAAGATCTTTCTGTGAAATGTATTATCATGACAATACTCCTTTGTGGTGAATCGGTACGCGTGTCTACGACAATAATGTCTTGAATGAAATATTAGAAATAAGTACGTTATGTATCCATGCATAGAGCGTTGTTTTAAAATGTGACTACGTGCCCTAAGTCATGGACAAAAAAAGGTGATAGCTGTTTCAGACTTCTCTGCACAGTTTTTCAAAAAAGTTGTAGATTCTTTTTATTATGAATACTGCGACTTATTTCAAATGTAGGTACGTAATATACCGACTAAATAATTATTAATTTCATCATCTTCATCACAACTCCGTGTAATGAGCCCACTGCAGGAGGAGGTTTAGGCCGTAATCCACCAAGCTGGCCAGGTGCTGGTTGGTGGATGTCAGATATTTCAGGGTGCCGAAATGTCTTCTGACAAACCCGGGACCGACTACTAAATGTGCCCTCCGAAGCACGGAAGTCGTCGTGAGAAATGTATGGTCGGCGGTCACCTATCCTAAAACAGGCCGCACCGAGCGCGGCTGACCTGCGATATCGTTTGATATGCACAGTAACCACGGCGCCACGACGACTTCATGCGGAATTATTATTTTAACTTTGACATACTGTTATATAGCATTGAGCAAGTTCAATCGAGTATGAACTTTAGAGTAGGTATTTAGTTTAGTAAGTTTTTATAGCAATAATGACATATTAAAAACATATTATGCCATCTTCGGCTTCTCCTGAGTAATATTTTATCAAAATAAATGTAAATTTACTATCATTTTAATTTATTCTCCACATAAGCCGGGTATAAATGAGTTTACGAACCTACGCCAAGTGAATCACAGAGTGGCGGCATCATTATTATGAAGTTAAGGCCGAAGATGGTAGCAATAGGGCTTTGGACGGGACTAGGTCTACAACACCGGAGCTATGATATTTGGCAGCACATTTTAATCCTAAATTGGTCCTACCAACAAGCGGGAGTCACTGGAGTTTCAGGTAGGTACGGCTAATCTTAGTCGATTCTATGCAGCTAGATGGTTTTTGAGGTACCTACACTAATGTATTAGTATTTATGAAACCTATTTTACAATTTATGTACCTACTTTCTTATCCATTTCTTGAATTTAAAAAGGAAGAAAGATCTCTGGAGATTGTATGGCCTAATTATAATTTATAAGAAAGGGGGTTAAGGATGTGAAGTGAATTCTTGATTTATGAGAATAAATATGCCTTACTTATAAGTTCAGAGAATACCACCGCAACAGTTGACCCAAGTCTGGGAGGGTATTAAACAAGTACATTGAGTCTAGAGATTTTGTTGTAAAAATATCCAATGGATATTTTCAACGATTGTAGGGTTTCCATTGTTTGTGCAACCCTTGACTATAAATGACCCTTGACGTGCAATCATATGTTACATTATTATGTGCAATCATACACACACTTCAAACAATTCTTAGAAGAGTTATCAAAAAGGTATTCTATTTAAAACAACTACTTATATGTTTTTTTAAACAAATCCTTTCACAGTAAGTAATCAAGTAGTTGATGTTTTGTACTGCCAGTTTTGTTTTTAGTTGATTCAACATTTTATGAATCATTATTAAAACAATGACACACTTAGGGAAATTCAAATAAATACTAATATAATAATGTTGAAGGGTTTTTTGCGTGTTTGCTAGTGCTTATCTAGGAAACTTAAAGTTGGATTTGAAAAATTTTCTATGTATACTTATGTATGCACAAACAAAAAAAATTATCATATTGGAATCTGACTCACAAATTACAAGTTTTGATCAATTTGAGCTGTGTGATATTTATCCTCACAAATTTTAACTGTTACAATATTCAATTATAAAATAATATAAATTAAATTACCTGTGCATCATTAGAGAATAACTTTAATTCATATGCTTCATTCATTGATACAACTCCTTTTATATTCTCTTCTTCCACTAACTGAAACATAAGAAATAAAGATAAGTCAATATTGTCCTTAGTTTTTATAATTTACTATGTTAAGTTAGAAACTCTTTTAAACAGATTTGTGTTCACAACCGCTAAGTCTGTCACGACATTAAAACATTGAGTTAAAATTGAAACTTTAATTATAATAAAATCCAGTTAAAAAGTATTTTATTTAGTAGTAAGTTGATAGATAGTCTGAAATTGTTTTTAATGGAAGTGAGTGTAATATTTATAGTGAATTGTTTCAACAGTATGAATAATTTAGATGCCTTTGTATGGTCTTGAATTCTGAAAGTTTGTGAAGGCTGGTGGTTATTGGGTTATTTTTTTTAAAATAAAATTGGGCAAAAGTATAGTACCTATATTAAATGGGGCAGTATTTGTTTCACTTGATTATTATTTATTATATAATTTAACAGCTTCAGTTAGCCACCGAGTTCTAGGCAAGAGAAATAGATAGTATTATTAAATAAAATGGATGGAATTGGTAACAAGTGAGAAAGCTATTGAATTTGTTTACAAAAATAAATTAACTGATCAAAAATAAAATGGGGGCAAGTATGCAGAGCTTTTATAAGTCAAAATTTTACAGCTTTGGATATGAATGAAACTTATTATGATTTTTAGGTTACCTCCAAAATATTACCTGTTTGGTCATCCCCTGGAACGGTAGAGCCCCCAGAACTACGGTATCATCCATTCTGTCGTACCATCGCCTACTGGTCACCTTTTCCATGAAGACATTGTACAACAGAGTTGGATAAAATGTCACTCGCGCAAACATCGCCGCTGCCTGTCGAACGAACAGTTATGTTAACTTAAAAATTAAACACAGCCGCGTAATGCATCGTACGGTAAAGCAGTGACGTTGGAAGATACATACCATCATCGTGAAAGTTGGTTCTTGTGGTGGGGACAGAATAATTTAGTGTCTCAACTCAACAGGATTTCCGCGAGCGAGCTTCTTCACATGTAAACATTTCAATGTCACATTGACAGTTGACTGACAGTAAGTGAATGGTTATATTTCTGAAGACTGTCAATCATGCATAAAATCGTCAGTCGATTTATTATTATTATTGGTTCAGGTATGATTTGAATTTTGAATTTCACACATATTTTAATCAGAAAAAGCTGGTTAAGAATTTCTAAATTATACTTTTTACTATTGCACGCCATCTATCGGTTAAATCTGGTAATCTGGTTTGCGCTCCCTGCCGGTCACAATCCAAAGCTTTTCATTAACCCATCCGACTTTACTCGACACATTAATACTAACGTTTGTTCTCACAATAACAACTAGCTGGCGCCACACTAGTTTCGAGGTTTTCTTTACACGCACTTCACTTCAAGCCTGAAACACAAGTCTATTGGAATTGTGTTTTTGGATAACAGAAATGATGGTGTAAAGAAGAACTCAATAGTCCACCAATCTATAACTTTCTTTTTATTTCCAAAAGGAGGGACTAGCAGCAGCAGCTGAGATAGACAGTTTGAGCCAGTATTGATGTAGATTTCAAACAGCGTCCCCGAAGGTACTCCGAATTTCCTTGTGTAGAAGCTATTTAAGAATTTCCAGTAGGTAATGCTGGTTGTTTTAAGTTACTTTTAGAACATGGTGTATTGTATGGCTCTTTTTATAAGAACTGACTGACATTTAAAGTCAATATTTAGTTTGGTTTATTGTTTTTTTTAGAATATTTACTTTGTTTGAAAAAGAATGAACTTTAATTATTACAGCACTTATTTATCTTTGAATTGTGGCAGTTTGACTCATAGAGCTAAAAGTTCATGAAGCACCTTTGCTTTTTATTACTTGCAGGCGCTTGAGATTGCAAGGGTGTTATTTATATCACATGTTTTGTATAATACTTATTATAGGTAGGTACCTACTTAATTGGATTCAAAAGAATGTATATAATAGATTTTTTATTAATAAATGCCTAACAAGTTTGTAAGTTAATTAATTAACTAGGTAGTGTACCTATTTCTAGCTAAGCCAGTCAAAAGAGAAAAGAAGGTACAAAAATGTGCAATAGACTGTCAAACATGTAGATCAGTACAGAAAAAAATGCGTAATAATATGGTAGAAGAATAGCTGGAAACTATTTTTCTGCAAATTAATTAACTTGCAGCAGAGTTGATCTCTGAACACAATTAGTTTGTAGTGTTTTGGATAGATGGTGCTCTACCAAAATTTTCTTAAATTGTGCTTTTCAAATAATAACAATTTATTTATTCATGCCCAAACGAATTCATAAATATACCGTTTCTTGCAACTTCGTATTATTCCGGTCTAGCCTGAATAGTCAGGTAAACAGAATGTCCTTAGAGTTACAGGTTTTTCTCTATGAGTGTCGAAATTCTACCTTACTATTGCAGCTTACAGTACCTAGGCACAAACATCAATTGTATAATATAATTGTCACAAACTTTTACATTTGTTGTACTAGTAGATACGTTGTTGTGACTATAAGGTACAATCCTTGGCCATGGGCATCATTTCCAAAGTTCCTCTAATTTTACTGGAATATTCCCTTTTTATCCGCAAAACAACTATGTATCTATGTAATATTTAAGCATGGACAGAAGATAAACTTCCAATAGGTACAGGGTGACTGGTGGGTCACTTTTGAAATTCGAGGACGTGATAGATTGAAATCATACTTACATGAAGAAAAAAAAAGCAATAAAAAAATATATTTACAGAGTTAACTTAACCGAAAGTTAAAGAATTAATTACGCAACGCATGGTTATACATAGGCGTAATGTAATACAATAGAATACATAGCGGGTGGTGGTGTGCGTGTGGCGGGAACACTGCTGTGTGCGTGTTGATTGAGGCGGCGCGGCGCATCGGGAAAAGTGTAGTAAGGTCTCTATTTATTTATAGGAAATTATCGTGAAAAATTAAGTAGGAACCTACTTTTATCACATAATTATGATCAGAATCGAGTACAGAGTGCTCTCTTTCAATATCTAAAATTTGTCACCAGTCACCCTGTATAAATAAATTATAGATCAAATAACTGTTTCAACCGTGGGACGCAGTTCAAAGGCGTTCTAACCTCTAGGTACACTGATAAATTATTTATATAATTAACCAAAAGCTACCAAGCTGCAGCAGTGCTGGCTGGTGTATGTCAGAATTTTTAAAGTGCCTTAACGGCTTTTGAAAAGCTGACTAAGTACTTTATATAAGTATACGGCAGTCTAGAGCGACTGCTTACCGTCTTCTTGTACACCTTAGCCGTCTTAGTAAATGTAGGTATAGTCGTAGGTCTTCTATCCTTGTAGCGACCGTGCCGAGCGTTAAATTAGCGCTACCTATATCGATATACACAGGAAAGGAACACGACGCTACAATGACTTCTATTCCTATAGGTATACGGTGGATATTGCAATGAGATATATGAAACTCTGAGTTAGTTTTCAGAAGGGGTCGATGATGTACAGTCACAGAACACGCGCGCGCCCAGCGCCCGCGCAGCAGCCGCCCGACCCGCACCTTGAGAGCAATAGATGTTTTAAATAAGACCCAAATTGATAGAATTGCCCAAACGCATGTTGAAGCATTTAGGGCGCGGGTGAGGGTGTCGCGTCTAGGGTGGCCAGAACGCAGCCTTATACTTAGTTCTTTCAATTAGAGTGAATAGGTACAGTCCGACAAGGCTTTTTTGGTGCTTGGTTGATAACGTCAGAGAGAAGTCAGGGTGAAATAAGGGTAACCATTCAGTATTATTTCCCTCTTTTCAGGGAAACATATAACTGCATAAACTCTTAGTATTTTTATATTTGAAAACAGAAATTATTTCATTTGATAAACTACTAAAAGGCAAGTCGCGTAAACTTTAAGAAAAACGTTAGTGGTATAAAATCACAGGGTTAAAGATATAAATAGAAGATTAAGCGAGAAAATATAAGTATTAAAAATAGAATAACAAAAATACAATAACCTCGTCACCACTATTTTCTTTATGAGGGACCTAATCGTATCTAGAAACGCTCGTATTTTGAAAAGTTTGGAAAAACTCTGCTTATCTTTCTTCTTTTTTCATACAGTCTTTCTAAAGAGAAAATTTTCCTGAAATCGTAATTTTTATTGAGATTAAAAAAATGAAATAAATTATGTTCTATAGTGTATATTTCAAAGTATGGCAATATGTAAACATTGCAGAGGCAACTTGCTTCTTTACTAAGAGTAAAGAAGCAAGTTAAAGGGATTTATTGAGACGTTAAATTGTTTTTCTTTCTGAAAACAACTTCTTCAATTTTATAACTACAATAAGTAAGCCCACGTTTTGGCATATTTCATATTAAATATTGAATTTAGAAGTACAGTAATAAATATGAGCGGTAAAAGTCATTAAGTGACATTTCCCAAGACGGTGGTTAGTTCCAATTTTTGACACGTCGCGCCAAAACATCCTTGTCGAACTATAAGTATATCGTTTGTTGACTTTTAATAGGTACGTCAACCCAAGAGCCTTTATCTTCACTTTCCATCTGGCTATACAACAAAGTTTTTTTAATGTACAGAAGCCATCAGATCAAGCGTTACATTACCTGTCAAATTTCCCCAACCAATTTTAATTTAATGTCGAAGGCATAGAGTTCAGATTCAAGTCAATATTTTTGACAGATTTGTAACGCTTGATGTGCTGCCTTCTGTACAAAAACATATTTATTTCACTCATACATAACCTCACGCCTGTCTCCCTTTCGTTTAGGCAGAGATAAGGGAACACAAACTGCTACAACTCAGACATACCTCTTTCGCTTCCTCCGCATTCACTAATCTTTTCATGCATGATCACTAAACACTAAATAGGTACCTTTATGGTTCATTAAAATTGTAAAATGTATAGATATTGAAAATTCTATGACACGAAAGTCCAGGCGCGCGGTCGCAGGCTCGAATTATGGGGGGCCACAAGTAAAATATTGATTTTTGGGGTCACTTAAAAAGAAAATATGTCAAGTAAATTGGTCCATAATGCACAATGTACAAAATTGCGCAATAGTAACATAATATTGGGCCCGAATGGCCCGATTCGACTTTGGATTCTCTTATTTTAAGTGTTTCTTAATGCCGTGACAGAAAAAAAAAAAATGTAGTTTTTGTAAGAGGCTGTCAGGTTTCACGTCGTAAAATTTGACACTGGAGAGACTTAAAAATAAGAAAATGCAATATTAAATACGGACTATTATAGGTTTAAAAGATCCCCATTCTCTTATTCTTTGTTTTTCTCTTTTGATGATGGTATACCTACGATGTCTGATCTCCATTGAACTTGATATGATATTTTTTCCAGTAATTACCCTTTTCAACCGACTTCCAAAAAGGAGGAGGTTCTCAATTCGTCTGTATGTTTTTTTTGTGTCTTTGTTACACGACATTTCAGAAAATTATGAATCGATTATAAAAATTCTTAATTCATGTGATAGAGGATACTTCATAGTTGGTCCCATATAAATTTCATCGAAATCGGTTGGGTAGGTACTTCATTAAAAATTTCAAATTTTTGGAACAATATGTATGATTTAGGAGAATGTTTACGCGGATGACATTATTAGTCGGCCAAAGTGTTGACGTGACGTCGGTTTTTTGAATGCTCTGCATTCGTTGATTATTAATGGTTCATCTTATTGATAAAATATTGAAATAATCAACGAATGCAGAGCATTTTTCAAAATCGATTCATAATTGTCTGAAATATCGTGTAACAAAGACACAAAAAAAATATACGGACGAATTGAGAACCTCCTCCTTTTTTGGAAGTCGGTTGAAAAACATGATATGATTTGGGGGCGGGGGTCATGTCCCCTATGAACGCCCCTTTGGAATATCTTTGTTCTATCTATGATGTCAAACACGTTTCTAAAATAAAACGTCATTGAAAAGTCTTGAGGACAGCAGGTATTCAATGAATTCGTGGCTACTGGCCACTGATTTGAAGTTTTTGTTTGATAGACAAGTACAACAAACTATAAGGAGTATTTATTCAAACCGGGAAAGTAAGCAAAACGAAAAACAATTTCATAACTTTGAATCTAAACTCTTAAAGTTACAATCTCCAATTTACTCTACCTGCTATGTAACTTTTTGTAGTGACCATCGCAACTTTTAAAATCTTTCACTTTATTAAAACTATTGGTTACCCGAATAATTCATTATAATCTCAAAGGCAAAAACCGCATGGAAAAACTGAGCGCAGAACTGTATTAACAGTTAAAATATTGTAAACGAATTTCAACTCATTCCTTCAATAATTTATTCTGTAAGTAAAATTTGTGTCCATTTATTAATTCTTTATCCTGGTCGGAGTGCGTTCCAAATTGAAAGAGATATCATCGACTTGATGTATGGGCACCATTTGTAAACGCAGCGGGGAGCCAAACCAAACGACATTCTGAATTCAAATTAAATTAAAATGCGGTAAAAACAACATGTTTCCGTTTGATGCATGCTATTCAAATTTCGAATTAGATTTCGATCTCTGCTAATTTGTCTATGACTCTTGCGGGCGCGTTAAAAAGAAAAAAAAGAACATTTTTAATTTGTTTAATTAAAATGAACTGACTGGTATCTGTGAAAAATGTGCACTGTGTATTTTTATCAAATTCTGGGAAAGGTTACTTCATTTTATAATTAGTGCGATGATAATTAAATGTTCGTAAAGTGGTAGGTGTAAGGATTACGAAAACAAACTAATGCATTGTCATTAGGAGTGACACTATTTATTTGTATTGTAGATTATCCGATGATTTCTCATTATTTATGCTACTGATAATAATTGTATGAGATATTTAGTGTGAAGAATAGATGTATCAAAACTGTCTACATGCAAATAGAAAATGCGCGTTGCAGAGACTTTGTAAGTTTTTTATTGTGTCTGATGCAAACGCAGGTACTTATTAATAATCTAGTGATTCGTTAATCTTATTCTGGAACGTATTGTTATGATATTAAATGAAAGCTCAGCTATACTCAGAAACCCTTTTCAACCGACTTCCAAAAAAGGAGGAGGTTCTCAATTTTTTTTTGTGTCTTTGTTACACGATATTTCGTTCAATTATGAATCGATTTTAAAAATTAGTTGGTTCCATATAAATTTTATCGAAATCGGTTGAGTACTTCATAGAAAATTTCAATATTTTTTAAAACATATGAATGGTGTCTGAGAATGTTTACGTTGATGACATTATAACTCAGTCAATGTTTTGACGTGAAGTCGGTTTTTTTAATGCTCTGTATTCGTAGATTATTTATACTCACTCACGCTGCTTTTTTATTACACCTGTAGAGTAAGCACGCATTTGACATCAACATCACCTGATGGTAGGTAAGTGAAGATGAGGTCGAAGATGAAAAGGACATGGATGGGGGTTTGGCTTTAAAATCGCAATCTAAAAAATAATACATCCCAAAATAAAAGATATCGAGACTGAAGATGATTTAGAGTTTTTAATTTTTTTTAATTATCCTTGTAATTTTTAGTGCCCAATTGAACTGAGACAAAACTTATTGATTCATTTTGACATCTTTTCTGCCAATTTTAATGTGCACATATATTTTTTTAATTTGTATATTATTTTTTAGTTATTTGAATTAGTTTTTAGGTTTATTAATTACGAGCGTTTGCCCGCGACTTCGTACACGCATAAACTCAAAAGTCCTATATTTTCCGTTCCCGTGGGAATTTCGGGAATTCCTTCCATAATACAAACAGACACTTATTAAGGAACCTTTATACCAAGTATCACATCCGTGCACTCCAGGAATAAGGTTTTTTTATACAAATTAAAACATCATATATTTCCCGTTCCCGTAGGAATTTCGGGAATTCCTTTCATAAAACAACCAGTCACTTTTTGAAGAACCTTTATGCCAAGTATCGTATCCGTGCACTCAAAGAATAAAAATTTTCATACAAACTAAAAAGTCCTATATTTCCCGTAATTTCGGGAATTCCTTAGTGCACCCCTGCATCCCCTAAAGAATGTATGTTCCAAATTTCAGCTCTCTACGCCCAGTAGTTACGGCTGTACGTTGTCTGTCAGTCACTCAGTCAGTAACGGAACAGTTTTATATATATTGATGATTCTTATGTAAGGGGTAATTTTTAATGTCACTGTATGTGAAATTAAGTATGTAATTTTTGAATACTTAGGTACTCTGTTTCGTTTCTATTTTTCTGTATATTTTTATTTTATACTACCATTCATTTGCATGCTATGATCGCGATTTAATTTTATTGTAATATGCTCTTATATAGAATGCTATAAGTGCTATGTATTATTATTGTTGTCATATCTTAACTAATTAAATAAAAATAAATAAATAAAAGAAATAATATCTGTATTTGTTGATAAAAAAGTTGATGGCAGCAGCTCTATATTATTTTTGTAATCTTTAAACGATTTATTGCTCCTCACCTACTCCGATTGGTATAGGGTATAATCATGTTGCAATGGTATAGACACCTCACAAGCGTGAGGTCGCGAGTTCAATTCCCGCACAGAACAAAAAAAAAGTTCCGGGTTGGGCGTTTATCTATTTATGTATTTATATCCTAAGTTTACCCCAAGCTCGTTACATGGTATCTCATAACACAAGCATTGCTTATTTTGAGAGATTTTATTTTATTTTTAACCGACTTCAAAAAAGGAGGTTATCAATTCGACCCTAACGTATCTAATATTTACAGAACTGCCCAGTTTTCGAATATGATAGTGTATATTAGTGTCTTAACAAATGTGCTATACCTATGTGTGTAAGTATCATGTATGTATGTATGTTTTAATGTTTGTGTTCGCATATCTCCGGAACTACAAGTCCGATTTCAGTAATTCTTTCAGTCATTTTGTTGTACCAGGTATTGTTCAAATTTGGACATACCGCAAGTTTCATCAAAATCGGTTCAGTAGTTTTTGAGATGAGGAATTCAGAAAATACGTTATTATTAAAGTGTTTTTTTTAAGACAGAAGTTATCGTATTAATTTTTTACTTTTTTGGTTCAATTTTGAAGTCGGTTTTATATTTTTAGAAGGTTGAGTAAATAAATTTGAATAGATAACCTGTGATAATTACGTGCAAGAGAAGGTATCATAGATTTAATAACCTTATTTTGTTTAAAATCGTCAATCTTCATTTTTCCATTATCTAACCTTCTAATACTATCATAAGTTTCTCCCTCTTATTATAATATCATGTAATAATTTATACAAAAAATGACAAATACCTCCCATACTGATTAACAACGATTTCATGCATACTTTTAACAAGCAGGGTGGTGTAGTGAGTCGTAAAAAGCATCAAGTCGATACCACGCCCTATCTGTCATCATTAAAGCTACAGGATCCTAATAAGTTCGCTACAACAGATAAAAATAAAATATCAAAGCCTTGCGCCCGGTATAATGATTGTAATTGTGGTCAAATGAAATATGGCCGAGGAGCGTACGGGCCTTCTTTGCCGTGGGTGTCGCCCGCCTTCGTATCCACATTTACACGCTATAAATATATTAAATGATTATTTTAATGCTGTACTTACAATCCTCATTTATAAACGACTCGAAGCCGCGACCTCGGACTCGACTAGTCGACGTTTCACACCTTTCAACGTATTTAATTTAACCGATTCATAAATAGTGCTACAAAACTCAAGATTATGCGCCCTGTCGAACATCAGACGCTTATTTGTGTCCAAAAAGCGTTCGGAAGACTTAAAGCTTCCTCCGGTGATGTATAGCGAGGACACGTGAATGCCGACCTTTATATTCAAATCGGGGTTATTCAAATCCGCTCGTTGTCTATGCCACGGTTGACAATTCGCGGGCATTTCAAAAAAGGTACGCGGGAAACATCATATCACCGTCTGAGGTTCGATTCGGTGTTGTTTTTTGGCGCGCCGGCGATATGCATCTGGCTGCTGAGCGACTTTCAGAAGTCGTATATCGTTTTATTTTGCGTCGATTGTGTTCGCGAGAGATATAGTTTCAGATCGGCAGATATTTGACGTGAAGGACTGATAAAGTTAGTGTTTTGCGGCGATGCAGACGGTAACGAGCCACTGAGTAATGAGAGACGCTATTGTGATTTGAACAATAGAGGGTTCGATCGGCATGTTCGTTGTGGCGTAGCTGGCGATATATCGATATATAGCGCTGCATAGGTGAGGCTTCATGTGTGGGCAGAGCTTTATTTACTCAGATGTACTGCAGATAAAAGTATTGGTTTATAAAATTCTGTTAATCTTATGTTAATATTGGTTTAAATGTGGTTTAGTTTCTTATTATACTGAGTTTATTCATAATGGCATAGATTTAGGCGCATTCATGTTTCTGAACGCAGCGTTGATGCAAATTCGGTAAGATGCGTTCGGGCGGACGATCTGCATACAATGAAATGGCGCGTCGCTCCAGTTTAGCTGTAATTTACTGCTGCAGCATAAGATGTCGTGTTTAGATATTACTTGAGTATCTAATTTAAAACTAAGTCTTTAGAAAAAAGTTGTAGTCTATTGTTGTATGATGATAAGGCAGCGAAAGTGCGGCCATTGTTTTTTAAATTCTGTTTTATATTTAAAGATGGAATCTTTATGTAGACTAGTAATATTAGTTGTAACAAAACAATGTAAGCAACGATGCAAAAGAAAGTATTACCGGGAAATTCTTGGGACCGTAGCTAATTAATTAAATGTCGAGCTTATAGCATCAAGTTGATTTGCTGAATTTAATTTATTGTTTAAAAATTAGAGATGGTGTTATATAAACAGAAAAATGCTATCTTCAGGAACCAAAAACTAAATATCTAGATATGAAAATGAATAACATTCATAAAAATTTTAAAAATCTAAGATTTTGGCATGACTCAAAAAAATGCGATAACAGCAGCTTATATATAGGTATTGTATCTTAACCACTCTTTATTAAAATGTTCTGTCAAATATCGTCACCTTGGCAATACGTAATGATCAGAAATTTTGTCAGGTCATCTGTGTGACGTGGAGGACCTTGGAGGGAGTGGAGGTCTTTGTTCAGCAGTGGATGGCTCCTGACTGATGATGATGATGATTATTCTGAAATCGTGAGCGTTATCGTATACTTCAGCGTCATTTACCAACAGGTGATATAGAGTTCAAACGCAAAAGTCCGAGGAAAAAAAACAGTTCTTTCTATAATTGATTGAATCAGGCGTTACTTTGCGGAAATCCATGACAACTACTTTAACAAAGTTACCTTGCTAATTCAGCGACTTGTACTTGCACTAGTGATGCAGGATTTCCTTGCGTTGGTTCACCGCCCTCCCTCCCTCAAACAAAAAGCAAGAAAAGCAATGAACACGCACTTGGAATACTGTAACCCACGCCACTAGCTATCACCGACACGTGTTTCGCTTCAACCAGAAGCATCTTCAGGGTACAACGACCACCACCGAACATGACTTGACTTAACGTATAAAGTACTTCCATGCTGGACTGGGAGTGAAGGAAAAACATAGAATGTGCCAGCTGCTTCTCTTCCCGGGCATACTGTAAAAGTCGGTTAAGGGACAGAGGTTTTATTGGCATTTTTGTGGGCGATAGGCTGACTCCCTGTCACTGCAATAGCCTCTCGCAATCATTATAATACCTCATTAGTCAATCGTGACATCAGTTGGTCTTATAACCTCTGATGTTCTGCCTACCCCATAAGGGATACAGGCGTGAAGTATGTATGTATGTAGTTCTTTCTATTTATTTAACCAATGCTGAAATAACTTTTTCGATTTTTATTCAATCTCAATATCCATTAAATATCAATCGTACATCGTAGATCTAAGGGTGTTAGTTACCACACCAAACAATCGACCGTTGGCAGCACGAAACAGTCGAAGGCGATCAATAGTTTTTACTAGGCCGAAAAATCAATCGACGTCTACGTAACAACCTAAATGCGACACTGAGCTTTGCCATAGCAATAAAGAAAAGGTCAGGTAGGGCCAGTAGCCGAGAAAATTCTGACATCCAACACCCAGCACTGGGCCAGCTTGGTGGATTATGGCCTATACCTCCTCGTCACCCAGGTGAAGAGACTCATAGCCCTGCAGTGGACTCTTTACAAAGAGTCGTGATGATGATGATGACATAACCCAATGGTCCTCCATTAGTGTTTCACCTATGCAGAGCTAGGATTCTTGAATCAGACAGTACTAGATTTGGTCCTGTTGCTAAAAAAAATATCCTGTAATAGAAGCAGAGGTTAAAAGGCTTTGTAATATAGAAACCATTAAACGACTCGTCACTTCCCGTTTGCGTTCGCTCCCGAACGGTCGTGTCTGCGGCCGCTCCCGAGTGTTCGTATTGCGCTGCCCTTGTTCCCTCCCCCGCACTCGTGCGGGTCAGGTGCCAAGTTAAGCTCTTTCGGAAAGTTTTTCTCTTGTGGAGGCTGTGTGGTGTCGGGGCTAATTCATCTGCCCTTTTCAGGGCGGACCCGACTGCTGCCGGCCGAAGCATCGCTGATCAGGTGGATACGTAACCGTGACAACTAAGCCTGATCGTCCGCCGTTCACCGGCAATAGGTCCGTACTAGGTCGTTTCTTTACAGCGCAGTTTGTCTCCGATAGACTTTCTTTCAGCCCAGCATTATGCCTCGTCACCCTGAGTGTACCGAGCATGAGTGCGAAATCAATCGTCGTCGTATTCGTAATCTCAAAGAAGATAAAGTAGATGCTAAAATCCAATTGGATCGCGTTCTCCGCCGCGAAAAGCAGATGGAGGATAATTTACAGGCTCAGATCCATTCCTTGCAGGAGGAATTATCCGCTCGACCCTCGTCCTCTGAATTCAGTCAGTTGTCCTCAGATTTCAGCCAGTTGTCCAGCTTTAAACAATCACTGGAAGCTCAACATGCCGCCGAGAAGGAAGCCTTTCTCTCCGAGAAGGATGCCCTTCTCGCTCAGATCGAGTCCTTGCGAGAGCAATTATCCGCTCGTCCTCAGATCGCCTCCTTTTCTCAGGGTTTCCAAACCGATTCTCCGGCGTCTCCAGATCCATCTGAGTACGTCGATCCCATTTCAGATCGCATGTCGGTAGATTCCACCGCATGCAAACGGAAAAATACCCCGCCAGGTAGTGATTCCGACTCCGCTCCGTTAGTTTCAGAATCTCCTGCTCCGTTCACAGAGGTTCGCAAAAAGTCAAAGTCAAAGAAGAAGAAGCAAGATGCTTCTTCGACTTTATCTCCATCCGTTTCAGCTGCTCCAGCCGCTGTTCCTGCTCCGCAAAATGTCGCACCGGCGTCTGCTCCTGCGCCTTTTGTTTCAGCGATCCCGGCGTCGCAATCAGATTCGGCTCCGCCGAAAGTCAAGTCTCCGCCCCCCGTCTTTCTACGGGACAAGAGCCGCTGGACCGAGGTCTCAGCTCTCTGCGGTAGACACAATCCCAAGATCCAGTATAGTAAGGCATCCAACGTGGGTGACTCTATTAAGGTCGTTGTCAATTCCATTCCCGATTTCAGGAATCTTACTCGGCTTCTTGCTGATCACAAGCTCGAGTACCACACTTACGCCCTCCCTGAGGAGCGTAAGATTCGTGCCGTCCTCAGGAACGTGCCGTTCGAGCTCTCGAACGAGCAAATCCAAGAGGACTTGTCTTCTCAAGGCTTCCCCGTCGAATCTGTGCACAAAATGCACAGCCGCCGAGGCAAGCAGTTCCCACTTGCGCTAGTGATCCTAGCGAAGAACCCGCAAGGGCAGTCCATTTTCAGAGGCAAGCCCACCGTGTGCGGTCTGTCCAACATCCGCGTCGAAGTTCTACACAAGCGTGGTTTCCCAGGTCAGTGCCACCGCTGCCAACTGTATGGTCATGCGGCGGCAAATTGTTTTGCTTCCCCTAGGTGCGTCAAGTGCCTAGATCCGCATGGGACTAAGGAGTGCTCTCGCACTCCCGAATCGCCCACCGCTCCGTCCTGCGTCTTGTGCGGCCAGTCAGGCCACACAGCAAACTTTCGCGGCTGCCCCAAGGCACCGCGTGCTGCCAGGGCTACCGTGAAGCCCACCGAGAACTGGAGAGAGCGACCGCAGCCTAGCTCGGACGCTCCTCCAGTCAGTTCAAAGGCCCCCAAAGCCTTTACTTCTATCGTTCCAGGTCAGCGCAGCCGGGTCGCGACTCAATCGCAACCGGCCGCCAAATCGGCTTCCCAGTGCCAGAATGCAAATGGTTCTCAAGACCGCATGGCGTTCTGGATCCAGCTCGCTCCCATCGACGAGATCCTGGCTTTCGGCGCCGCTCTCGACGCCAGCCCAGAGGGTTTCAACGGTGCTCTTCCGGTCCTAACCAAGTTCGCTCCCCTTATCAGGAAACTCCAGCAAGCTCAACGTTTCTAAACGTAGTCCTTCTTTCCAGCATTCCCATCTCAGAGTGAGTCTGATCACTCTAGATAATATCTTAGTTTCAGCTTTGTCATTTCTGCTAATCTTAGCTTTGTTTTTTCTCACTTTCAGTTCCTTTTGGTGGCAGCCGTCTGGATGCCGCTCACTGCGCAGCCTCTCTCTCCAATTGGCTGTCGCTCCGATAAATGATCAAGAACCTGGATTAAGGTAGGTCGTAAAGGGGGATGTTTAGTGGGTATGCTCGGCTTCACTGAGTGAGTCTCCACACTGTCTGGGCATTCTATTTTCCGTTAGCCACTGGGGTTAACAGCTTATAGAATGCCCATTCGTCCGTAATAGGATTCATCCTCCTCCCGCTAAAGCTTGCTTTACTGGTTAAAGCTTGTTTTAGGGGGTGCCAAAATTTTCTGTGGCGGAAAAAAAAAAAAAAAAAAAAAAAAAAACCATTAAAAGTAAGTATCAAAATGAGTGGAAAATAAAGTCTATACAGCTCATACTCGTATGTATTTATTCGCAAATAAGGTTATACTTATAAAAACTCCCATCTAGCTGTGTTATCGAGTCTTTGTAGTTGAAGTTACTTTTGTTACAAGTCTTTCAAAGTGTGCCATTTGTATGCCAAGTGTAATAGTTTTCACATAGCCTAATGGAATAAGTGGGTCGCTGCATTTAAGCCCTATAGGCTGCGGGCTAATGAAATGTTTATGAGATTTCTCACACAGCTGGAATATGTTTTGATTAAATTATTTATTAAAAATGAATACTTAAATGCTTTTCCTTATTAAGACAAATTTGGTGCATTAACGAGTTTTAAAATAAAGAGGACTCATAATTATTCATATTTGATATCGACGAAATTGCATTATCCAAAACAAAACCCACCTGCACAAATGATTGCAAAACCGCCAACAATACATCATTAAAAAACGATATTTATTCAAAGCCAGTGGAATAAGTCATACGGGCCGTTATGTTATGAGTAGTATTTTTTTATCAGTTGCCAGCTACCAATTACAACGCGACGGAACGCCCAACATGACAACATTGCAATGTCAATGTACTCGCGCCCTTTTTCAATAAAATGCAAGATGGCCGACTGTGTAATTTATTTTTATTTATTCTGTAATTAAAGGTGTTAATAGCATATTTATAGCTACATTGTCTATAAAAGGTAAACAAGTGCTACTGTTTTAAAATAATATGTGTATAAAAAGCGTATTTATGTTTAACCTTTTATCGGTATAGCTAGAGTCTTGTGTTCTAGCAGACTGTTTTCTTTAATGTCCTTGTAACCCTTGTAGGTTTTAGCCCTGAATGAATAAGCGTGTGCTATAACGACTACTTAAGAATAATTTATCATTCTATAACACTAGATCTCTGCGTTGGGTATCAACTACAGTTGTGGTGTACCCGAAGATTATTTTCAAAATCCATATCTTGCGTGTGTACGATTTTGTTTTCTTATATACTTACCTTATACTTATACTTAGTACAACAAGTTATAAGTAGGTAAAACATATTTAGATTAGAAAAAAAATAGTTTCAAATAGCCTGATGCCGAGAGTATTGAATTGTTCAACAAAGAAATACGTTTCTTTACATTATGAATCAACTTATGCCAGTTAGTAAATTCAGTGTGATCTTTAGTTAAACATTTGTAAACAACATACTCATACTGCAACCCTCTGTTTGCAACTAGCTGCATAGTATATGATCTTTTTAGTTGTAGGTAGAGCGGTAGATCCAGAGGTGTTTCTTCAGCCAAGTTTACTATCCGCTCGTGAACGGGGGTGTGTAAGAAAATATTAATGCCTATTCTCTATGTTTCTGTTACTTTTACTTTAGAGAATATTGCAATCGAGGTGCAAAACCGGAGGCTAGTTAAATGTTGTCTGTTTCGTTATTTATTGAGGTTTTCTCTATTGCCACTTACGCTCACTTAAGATTTGACCACTTCCCGTTTGCGCCCGCTTACACTTGTCACCTCCAGCACTAAACAGCTCTTAACGGAAAGTTTTCTCTCTCTGAGGTTGTGCGGTGTCGGGACTAATTCATCTGCCCTTTTCAGGGCGGACCCGACTGCTGCCAGCTAAAGCATCGTTGATCAGATGGATACGTAACCGTGACAACTAAGCCGGATCGTTCACCGGCAAAAGGTCCGGATTAGGTCGTTCTTTTTTTCATCGCAGCTCTGTGCAGCCGTCTCGCTGTTCACTGGCACGTAGGTTTGCCTAAGATAGGTTTTTTTTTCAGCACATTCCTATTTTTCCCGGGCTCGACGAATCCCTTCAACGACCCCAGGCTTTTTTCCATACTCGAAGCTCGAGAAATTTTTGGTCAGTTTCAGGCTGTTCTACAAACCCAACATCAGCAGCTGTCGCAAATGCTTTCTCAAATTCAAGCCCATGTTTTGTCTCAGGCCGTCGATTCTTCCAATGCTTCCGTTCAGTCCCGATCCCTCCGGGCTTTCCAACTTACTCTCTGGCATCTCCAGAACCCTCTTAGTACGCTGATAGTATGTCAGATACCATGTTGGTAGTCTCTTCCGCGTGCAAAACGCAAAACTACCCCACCTGAAATTGAGTCCGATTCTACAGTTATAGAAACCCTAGATCAGTTTACAGAGGTTCACAAAACATCCAAGACAAATAAGAAGAAGCAAGGTGCTGCTTCTATTTTTCCTCCATCCGTTCCAGCTGCCCCGGCCGCTGCACCATTTTCGCGCAACGTTGCGCCTCCAACTACTCCTGCGCCTCTTTCCGTTTCAGTAATCGCGGCCCCACAGCCTGCGTCGTAAACCGTCTTGGCTCCGCCAAAACCCAAGTCTCCACTCCCCGTCATCCCACGGGAAAAGGGCTGTTGGACCGAAGTCTCAGCTCTTTGCTGTAGTCACAGTCCCAAAATTCACTATCCGAGTGTTCAACACGGGTGACTCTATCAAGGTTTCGTTCATCGTCGATATTAGGAATCTCACTCGGCTGCTTGTTAAAAAGAAGCTCCAGTATCACACTTACGCCCTCCTTAAGGAGCGTAAGATTCGTGCTGTCCTCAGGAACGTGCCGTTCAAGCTATCGAATATGTGCACAAAATACATAGCCGCCAGGGTAAACCATTCCCACTTGCGCGACTGACAGACAACGTACAGCCATAACCAATGGGCGTAGAGAGGTGAAATTAGGAACATACATTCCTTAGAGAGTTTAGGGGAGTACTAAGAAAGGAATTCCTGAAATTCCCACGGGAACGGGAAATATTGGACTTTTTAGTTTGTATGAAAAATCTTATTCCTTGAGTGCATGGATGTGATACTTAGTACAAAGGTTCTTCAATGGGCGTCTGGTTGTATTTTGGAAGGAATTTCCGGAATACTTGCGGGAACGGGAAATATAGGACTTTTAAGTTTGTATGAAAAGTCTTATTCTTTGAGTGCACGGACGTGGTGTAAAGGTTCTTTGAATTGGTGTCTGGTTGTATCATAGAAGGACTTTCTGAAATTACCACAGGAAGGATAGTTAAGCGCGTACGAAGTTGCAGGAAAAAGCTCGTATTTTATATAAAGCCAGTTCCGATCCCCTCTTTACTTAGTATCAGGTGAGACTGTGATCAAATAAGGCTGATCAAACGCGGCTCAAGTCACTTATAAAAAAACTAAAACGTCTAATAATTCAAAAATGTAATACTTAATAATAAATTTTAAATCAATCTTTTTATCAGCTATTTAAGTATCTCATTTTCGTTTTGTTTTTCTGTTGTAAATCTGTATTTTTGTAGTTAATCAATGCTCATATTTAAATAAGAAACTATTCATAGTTGGTAAACAATCTTGTTATAATTGTAAATAAATGACAATATGTATAAATTATTAAATCGCATCAATGAATAACTTATTTCGACAACAAATACCAAGATTGATTAATAAGTACGAAATCTGGCAAATAGATATATATTTTTTACAGTCCTCTATTAAGTACTACCTCTCTTATGTTACATGCCTCCATTGCGTTGCCAAAGATTAATACCTAATCGATTAGTTTACGAGAAGATTGATATCTTCAACTTAAATAGATGCGATATTATGGATTCAATTCAAATGAGCGGCCATTGTAGTCTGCTCACAGATTATTTGGTCAATTTTTAACCACAGACTATTAAGCTGATGGACGATGTTGCCAGGTTAATTCGTTTGCTTTGGACTGGTCATTATTTACTGTTTACGCTCAACTAATTTGCTCATAATCGGTGTTAAAAACTTCTAGGAGCTTGTTAGGCTTGTTGTATTTGTTTTTCAATTATAGTGTGAGCTAATTTAATAACCTGATCTTAGACAGGCTATATTAGAGAGGAATTATTCAGGTCAGCATTTTTTTTTTCACTTTATCACAGTTTACAATATTAAATAAACACATTACAGTAATCTCAACATGATTTTATTATTTAGATAATTAATTATTATATTATCATTTAGATACCTATTTTATTTATGATACTGATGAACATAATTTGTAAAAGGGTAATCTTCTATATTCTTCTGCATTAAGGTAGCTACATAATATAATTATTTATTTATTTACGGAAAACGCACAGCTAGCTATCTATATGATATTTTAAACATTTAATAAAATAAGGCCAATAAGCAGTGTTCACAATGAAGTAAAATTATATAAAAAAATAATGAAAGATTAAACAAATAGTGCATTTTTTTTTGTTTAACATTGGATTTAGAAATATACATAGAAACATTATCATAAAATTTTGAAACAATACTCATATTGCAATAAGTGCGTAAACTATAAAAAAATACAAAAAATTACTTTTCTTTATTGCTTTTCTAAATGTTTATTTTTTTTCGATATATCATTATACTTTACATACCTAAATTTATTTTAATATTTAGGTGAGCTCAAAAGTTTGGACTATTTTCCTAGTCGAAGTTAAAACAATATTTTTACATTTAGCAACCAAACTCTTGATATTATAACATATCTATATTTTCTAGCAATTCGACGAGCACTTTGGGGATGGGTTAACACTGTCTGCCTCAGACGCCAGTGGTCGCGGGTTCGATTCCCGCACGGAACAAGAAAAAAAAAGGTCGGGCCGTTTATCTATATATATTTAGTATATTGTATTTATATTCTAGGTGCCCCCCTAGTTCGCTACATGGTATCCCATATCACAAGCTCTGCTTAGTTTGAGGTCATGTAGTTGGTGTGATTGTCTGGGGATTTTATTTATTTATTAATAAAATTATTGGCATGTAAGACCACGAAAAGCAACCAGTGCTTAAGTAAAACATCTTTTTTGGACCACGTATCACAAAAAAGTTCAGAGAACTCTACAAAACAGCAACCACTCTTTAAAAATAGAGCGTTTTTTGTTTCGATCTCGAGTTCCAAATATAAAAAAGTCAATGCTCATTAATTACAAACCGAACTGTGGTTTTGAAAACATATCACTTTATCGCAACGCCATTGACAGTTACACAAATACTATGCCATTGACACGTCCGCTACGCCGTCTGTCAGTTTGACAAATGCATGTCGAACTCTACAACTTAGTTTTGACAAGTGAATGCCAGTGGTTGAATGCCAAGGAAATGGTCTAATAAATCAATTGTAATGCGAGACAATGAATCAATTTTAATGCTTAAAAATGACTTATTGTTTAATCTTTAGTTAGATTGAAATAGTTGCTGTTTAGCAGATACCGCGTATTCTTTGTAACGGGACAAACAAAACACATATCTATTAGTTTTATGATGTTAAATGGATAATCATCAGCGCCTATTGACACTTGGAATTTCAGAAGAGCTTCCGTTCCTTTGTGGACTTGAAACGTATATTTGTTTAGAATTTTAGAATCTGCGGCAAGAAATTCTAAACAAACCATGAGGTATTTTGAGAAACCGTCGTAAATAAGTGCCCACGTCAAGTTAATTACCTGATTAATAACGTAATCAGGTAAAACATGCAAAACATCATATATTGCTAACAATATAACGTAAAAACAAAACGAACAGTTCGCTATCATCGTTCGCGCGCAGTGGTCGTGTTTATCGTGCTCTCAGTGCTCTCCGTTTCGTTCGATAAGGGACTTGTCGACTCGGCAGGACCCTTATCGTTATCGTTCCGTTTTACCGCTTATCGACTCCGAGGCTCTCCGGTCGGTATTGCCGCGTATTAGTGCCGTTTTGCGATAGTGGCGCCACTTGCGTGCTAACGACGCATTCGCGAACTTCGCTATCTTACTACTTTTGTTTGTTAGTTTGAGTGATTTTCGTGCTGAAAAGGACGAACTTTAAACAAACTTCCAAGTTCCGCGTTTGAACGAGTTGATACCTTACGGTGACAACGAAGCTCGTTAGCGTGGCCCCGGAACGCTATTAGCTCTCCAGGGCTAACAAATCCGGCAGACCCGAACCCATTGCACTGGGCCTTTCCCCGGGGGACGGTTAGGTGCCTGCTCGAGTTAGGAGCACGCACCCCTTCTTTTCAGTTTCCGCGCCGTTCATCGGCATCGGTTTTTCGCTAGGTTAGTTCGCTCGCCGTTCATCGGCACGGTCAACCCTTTTCAGGGGGTACTCCATCATGGAGCCCTCTCAGCAAGCTAGGTTTGATGCAGCAGTGGAGGCCCGCGTGGCCGAAACTATTCAGGCCTCTGAGGCCCGTCTCCTCGCCTCATTTCACGTGCATGAAGCACGCCTCCTTTCCCAAATACAGCAGCTTAAAAACTTGCTGGATGCCGCCTACCTGGATGCCACCAAGGCTAAAGTGTCGGCTGCCTTTGCGGCTGCCCAAGCTCAGACCCCTCAGGTCCCCCCGGGTTTCGATGCCCAGTCCCATCGCTCTACGGTGTCTCCTGGCCCCTCAGAGTACATGGACGGCATCTCCGATTCGGAATCTTCCGTATCCGAGTCTGCCGAGTCCTCCGCCCAATCCGCTGCGTCTAAACGCAAGGCTTCGCCCGTCAGTGCGTCCCACTCGGATGACACTGTTACGGATGATACTTCATTCACCCCAGTCCGAGGTAAAAAGTCCTCTAATAGGAAAAAGAAGAATACCGCTTCTTCCGCTCCTCCCACGCCCTCTCCAGCGGCGGCTCCCGAGGCGGTAGCGGCCCCTAAGGCGGCTGAAGCCCCTAAGGCGGCAGTAGCCCCTAAGGCGGCAGAAGCCCCTAAGGCGGCAATGCGCCCCAAGGCTGCCGAGCTCTAAGCCCCCTCCCCCTGTCTTCCTTCGGGATAAACATCTTTGGGGACAGGTCTCGACCCTCTGTTCGGGGGGTCTGACTGCCCCCAAGATCCATTACAAGAAGGCAACCAACACAGGTGCCTTCATTAAGATCGAGCCATGTACTCTGATCGACTTCAGACACCTGACTTCCCTGCTAACTCAAAGGCAATTCGCCTATCATACTTACACTCTCCCGGAAGAGCGTAAAGCCCGCGTTATCCTTAGGGGCGTGCCGTTCGAGCTATCGAACGATCTTATCGCCGAGGATCAGGCTTCCCCGTTGAGTCCGTGCACAAGTTGCACAGCAAACGGGGCAAACAGTTTCCCCTTGCGCTTCTTATTCTCACGAATAACACAGCTGGGAACTCCCTAATTCGCAATGGGGCCCGCACTGTATGCGGCCTCTCGCAAATCCGTGTTGAAAAACCTCACAACAGAGGTCACCCCGGTCAATGTCACCGCTGCCAACTCTATGGTCATGCGGCACATAACTGCTTCGCCAAACCTAGGTGCGTTAAGTGCCTAGAGGATCATTCCACCAAGGAGTGCTCCCGCACCCTTGAGTCCCCGACAGATCCGTCTTGCGTCCTGTGCGGCCAGTCCGGCCACACGGCGAACTATCGCGGGTGCCCTAAGGCGCCACGCTCGGTCCGTTCCAAAGCGGCGGCCGATCCCCTTAACTGGAGACACCGCTCCCAGCCCCCTAAGGGCTCACCTCAAGCTAAGGCCCCTCAGGCCGCGGAATGCGCATCGAAACCCGTTTCGAACGTCACTCCTACCGCTTGGGCCGGGCGCGCGCCCAACCCGCGGTACAGAACGCAAAGGTCAGCTTTGATCGCTTGGCGTTCTGGGTCACCGTCGCTCCTATCGACGAGATTCTTGAGCTTGGCATTGCACTCAACGCCGGCCAGGACTCTCTCGCCGATGCTCTCCCCATCCTATCCAAGCACGCCTCCCTCGTGAGGAAGCTTCAACAAGCCAACCGGTTCTAGGTTGTTCTTAACATTTAATTCACACAACATGTGTTTATAACTCTTACGTCGTCGTTTTCAATTTTTTATTGTTACAGATTCGGTCCTGCGATAAGCTTTCGTGACGGGTTGTCTCTTGGGACGCCCGGTACGCAGCCTCTGACTCCAATTGGCTGTCGTTCAGATGATGAGATTAACCCAACTCGGGACAACTCAGCAAAGGGGGTGTTTAGCGGGTAACGCTGGGTTCGGTGAGTCCCGCACTGTTAGGGATTGGCTGGCGGGGTAGTCCTCCAAAGGTCCCCTCTTCGTGCATCAAGCATTCACCTCCTCTCCTTCTGTGGCTCCCTTAGGGGCGTCAAGTCGGTAGTAAAGCTTTCTGTGGCGGAAAAAAAAAAAAAAGTAAAAACAAAAATATGTTAAGTAATTTCGAGACGTACCGCCAGGCCCCGGTAGCTCAGTAGGAGAGCACTCGTCCGGCAAACGAGAGGTCCCAGGTTCGAGTCCTGGTAGGGTGATTTTTAATTAACACATTTTTTCATTTATTTAAGAGTAATTAAGCATTTTAAATGCAAAAACTTTAAAATATTATTACCAAACATCGGGTAGGTTACCCGATGTTTGGTAATCAGCAGTACCCATGAAAAAGGATGCTTTGCCAACCTTAGGATATAAGATTATAATCCCTTTCACAGCTGCACAGCTAGCATATATCTCTATGATGCTCGTGCGTACCATCTAGGGTTACCTTAGTATGCTGAAGAAGTCTTAAGCTCTTATTATAAACGCTTACTGAGTTTTAAATTCCACTTATGTACCTAGAAGTATACCTAAGATATCGCAGTTCTATAATGTATTGACAGCGAACCTTTCTTTGGGTTCGGATCTAGGTACTGAGACTTTACCTTTACCGTTAATTTCTTTAATAGTCTGCTTTTTAGATTTTTTTTTTTTATAAGTGACTAAACCCGCGTTTGACCTCAATCTCACCTGTTGGTAAGTGACGATGAGGTCGAAGATGAAAGCACACGGGTTTAGGAAGGTACTGGCTCTTTATGCAATATTGCCGGAACACATTACCGCCGGAGCGGTCACATTTGGCGGCAGACTTTATATAAAGGGTGGTCGCTAACCAGGCGGACCCAGAAGGGACCACCAACCGCTTTTAGTAGTTTTCTTTAGAAAATCAACAACGAATCTTTGCTTGTGTCCTAGATAGCTAAGTAGCGAAACTTAGAGAAACCTACGAACCCAGTATCATACATAATTTTTAATGTATAATCGTATCGATAAAAAATGCTGTCCTCTGGATATGTCCGTCTCACCTAGCAACGGTAGAAATCAGTTCAAATCGTTTAAAAAACAACGCTAGTTTTGTTTTATTGTAGGTGACAGGTAATCCAACATTTTAGTCAAATGTATGCAGCATCCAAAGATTGAGATGTCTTCATTTCGAAATGGATATTCATGGTACTTTGAACTAAACTGCAAAACCATCTTAATGCTGTCCGCAATAAGATTGGTTTTACAGAAGTAAGTTTTCAAGTTCAAAATATTGGTAATATTCTCAAATTGGTTTCTAAACAAGAGAAATAAGTTTTAACGCTTTGTGCTAAGAGTTAATTTAGTTTGACACAAGTGCAGAGTATAGTTTTTTTATTTAGATCGGTTAGTGTGATTAGAGATGTAGTATCAGTAGGACTCAGTTATTCGGATCGGAATGTCATCTTGTTGTGTTGAATTATTTACTTTGCTTAGTTAGTACCTATGCAATCCTTGAGTTCTTAATTGAGACAAAATAGTTCTGGTAATCGATGATAAGTTATTTTAATAACCATTTATTTGGTCTTCATTTTACCGTATAGGTAGGTACCCAATTTTTTGGGTAAAATTTACGACAAAAAATATATTTTTCAACCGACTTCCAACCTCCTCTCAATTCGTGTGTATGTTTTTTTTTTGAGTCTTTGTTACACGATATTTCAGTCAATTATGAATAGATTTTAAAAATTCTTATTTTATATGATAGAAGATACTTCATAGTTAGTCCCATATAAATTTCATCGAAATCGATTGAGTACTTCATGGAAAATTTCAAAATATGTCTGAACTCGGAGAACGTTTATTTTGACGACGTTATAATTGAGCGAAAGTTTTGACGTGAAGTCGGTTTTTAAATGCTCTGCATTCGTTGATCCGTGTATGGTTTGCTTTGAATCGCCCTACCACCCTTGAATAAGTGTCTCGTTTTATCGTGTCTTGTAAAAGGTGTATCGACTAATCCGCTCGGTGGTAGCTTCTCATCACGGTCCGACCAGCAGCTAGCAACCATCATTCGTATTAAATCTGCCACCTATTAATACCGATATCGTTACGACCGATTTTCGTTCATACGGCGGTGATGAGTTTCGGCAATATTTTATAAAGAGACAGTTCTTTCCTAAGGTTCTACTCATACGGATGAATTTTAATTAATAATTGAATGTTACTGAATTACTTGGCTGAATAGGGACGTAAAATAATTCGGATGCTTTCGCGGATGAGGGGGTAAGATGTCATCTTCGACCTCATCTTCTTGAAAATAAAATTAAATGAAAAATGAAATGAAATGATTTTTTTTTATTCATCATAAGACCATCGAATGGCCGCTTAATGACGTCACAATTCTGTACTTCGGCTTTAACAAGATGTTGATAATTATTGAATAAGATATTACAGTAGACCAAGAGACAAAAAAAGCCGGCGGAAAATACTCTTGGCACACTTTTTCAGTCAGGATTATACGAATTAATACAAATAGGTAGGTACATACAGTACAAATTGATCATGACATGAAAAAAAAACTATCTTTTACTATCAGGTCAAATTGAGGTCATAAAAAATATTAAACTATTACCGCCTATATTTGGAACAGCTTTTCCGTCATGGGTTTCAACCTGAAAGTGCAACATAGATTCATTCGATCACTCTCAGTCGGTCTTTGTGTCCCTAGAACTGAAGCTGTTAATTTTTGAGTGTCAAAGTGACAAGCCATATTAAATCTAGATGCAATGAAGATGTTAATTGTTTTTGAATGCCTATACTTATTTTTATCACATAAGATAACTTGCATCTGTCAGCAGTCGGAGTGACGGAGCCGATGACTCAACGCGCACCGACTTCGCGCGCGTATGCCACCGCCGCGCCGCCGCTGCCGCTACATCGCAGCGGGCGACAACGGAGAAGAGGAAAAGTTGTAGCGGGCCCGCTCGCAAGACCGAACCTCCACGTCCTCGGCAGGACAAGAAGTGTGATGAGGAAGGCTTCGTCAAAGTGGAGAGAAAGAAAAAGAAGCCTACCGTCCGCAACCATCGCGGCACTGCACCGCTCGTAGTAGGTCAGCTGATGCGCGGCGAAGTACCGTCAACGCAGCTGTACGTATCCAGAGTACACTGGTCTACGAAGGTCGAGGAAGTCATAGAGTACATTCGAAAGAAAACCACCTTTACTCTGAGGGTTGAGCGGTTGGAACCTCGCCATAAAGTTAGTTTCAGCTCATTTGTGGTGAGAGTACCGACCCAACATCTGCCGACCTTCATGAAGGAGGAGTTCTGGCCGCAGGGAGTCGTCTTCCGGAAATTTCGAGGGCGACTGTCTCATGACTCGCGTCACACGTCGCCGACTTTACATGTGAAATGGTGTCAAATTTAGTGTAGTTTTAAGTATATTTTATATATGTTAGTATAAGGTATATATCTATGGGCCCTTTGTTTATATTTACCATCTTGTAAACTTTGTGTTGCGCGTTGATCTTCGCGGATCCTCAATTTTATTGGAAATAAACATGGTGGAAGATGTCTTTTCTGATGTCATCTGTCTGTTTTTGGTCTATTTTTCGACTGTGCACGAATGATATAACTTTGAGTTTCATTAATGTTTCATCAAATATGTACTTTCACTTAAAAATTAAAAGTGAAATTGGAATTAGCTAAATGGTAATGGCTTTTACAAAATGTAGATTTCAACTCGTTAAAGTAATAGATGAAGTAGATGCAACGTTGCCTTTAGCGTCATCAGAACTGAACAAAACTTCATCAGGGACCTAAATGTGGAGAGAGATTATTGCAGTAAACTAGGGTCAGCCTATCACCAAACCTATAAACAAACCTCCGATAAAACCTCTGTCCCTTACCTGACTTTTACAGTATGCCCAGAAAGAGAAGCAGCTGGCACATTCTATTTTTATCCTTTGCTCGCAGTCCAGCATGGAAAAAATTAAATTCAAAATTAAGTTAAACCGAAAATTTAAAAAGAAAATATAGGTAGGTACCTATCAACTCAATAGAACTCAATTAAATATAGTTATAACTACATAATTTTAGCAGACAAATTAGAACCAAAATAATAGAAGCCATTAAATTGTAATCTGAATAGCGGATATGACGCAATATAACAGTTGCAAATTAACCACTTCACACTTATTTGTTTATTTCGAACGCCATGTTTGTTTGTTATAAAAGCGCGCGAAATTATCCAGATTACGCTATAACTGACGACGGCACGGATTTCATCGGAATGAGGTAAGTAAGAGGTTTAGTAAGTCTAGTAATTTATTAGATAATAATGCTATCAAGTAGGTATATCTACCTATTTGATAACATAATAACGCTAAACTCTTTGAAACTTTTTATAAGAAAGTAAAGATTTATTTTTCTCATATTTTTATTCTAGCAGTCTGCCCAGTTTCGGACAGATATTAAAAAAATATAAAAGAGTATTTTTAGATTGTCTCGATCAGCATTATTACCAGCATCATGAAGGGTCATTGTTCTGCCTCAGATGCCAGTGGTTGCGGGCTAGATTCCCTCCCGGAACAAGAAAAAAATGTTCCGGGTCTGGGTGTTATATATGTATTTATATTCTAGGTTCCCCCTAGTTCGCTACATGGTATCTCATAACACAAGCTTCGCTTACTTTGAGGCCATGTAGTTGGTGTGATTGTCTCACGAAAGTTTCCTTATTTGGTGGATTGTCTGGGGATTTTATTATTATTTATTTAACAAAGAACCTTTCTTTACCTTAAGTTTGTTTTAGAGACTAAAGCCGCGTTTTATTATAATCTCATCTGCAGTGCGATCACAGAACTTTGTCGAATCGTTTGTTAACGAATGTTCGTATAGTATGGAGTCGGTTTTTAAGAAAAAATTGAAATCTATCCATTGCCGCACGGCCAGTTTAAATAAATGTGTGCCTTGTAAATTTTGAATGTTTGTAAACATGTTGTACTCATAAATATCTGTAAAATAAAAAATTACAATGATACTCAAAACTTGCAACCGACTCCATACTATACGAGCATTCGTAAACATTCGTTAATATACGATTCGATAAAGTTCTGTGCTCGCACTGCTGATGGTAAGTGATGGTAGAAGAACTGTCTCTTCGTAAAGTATTGCCAGAATAGGAACATCACTTGCGAAGTGGTGGATGCGGTGATATTTTCCGGCAGATTTTATATGAAGGTGGTTGCTAGCCAGGCGGATCCTGGCGGAATTCTACTACATATAAGGGGCACACTCGGGTTGTTAATCTTTGACGACACCCTTATCCAGGGCTCATTGTATACCAATTCTGCGGTGTAAAAATATCACAATTAATTTTTTTCTATATCTTAGGATGCCTTCAAATTAGCCGGGCGTGACTGTAGCACAGAGGGTAGTCTAAACACATGCGAATAAGAAATTGTGAATAGGGTAATTTTAACTTGATTTGTTTATGTCTTTCCACTTAAGGGTAAAGATTAAAAAATATTGTTCAGAATTATGTTGAGAATACATAAACATATTAAAGAGTCTTAAACTAGCTTAAAATTAAGTTTAAAGTATCATACAATCGTTTTGAGTAGTATATTTATTTATTTATTTTGAAACGAAAGCTTAGTCATGTCAAAATTAAAAAAAAGAAAGATTTAATTCAAAAGAGCTTAGGTATTATGAAATCTATAGCAAATCACAGGTTTTTAAGACCGTTAAGAATATTAGAATTTAAAATAATATACCTACCTTCGCATAAGTAGCTTTACGTATGTTTGATTCCTTAAATTTTTACTGACTATTCAATGTACCTATATGAGTGTATCGTGCAGTAAGTAGGTGTACCCTATTATTAACAACAGGATTCAAACAAAAAAAATCATATCCTCATACGAAATAAAAGAGAAAAAAGTTAATCGTTTAGTAAAAAGGTTTTATTCCTTTTTCAAATGAGTCTGGCATTAATCCATAGTTGAACAAAGATCTTGGCAGACGCGGTGGGGGGTAGACAGGTGCTCCGGTGCTGCCACAATAAAAGTAAAGGTTTAATTCGAGCGTTCGTATTTCGAATACTCAAGGTGTGGTGGAAATAAAACGAAAATATAATCCCCTAGTGCGAGCGGTTGTTATTCCGCATGTGAGTAAAGTATGTTTAGATAAGTAGGTTGTTCATGTTGAATACAATAAAGCTGTAGTATTTGTTTGTTGTTTTGAACGCCTTAATCTCGGGAACTACGATTCGAAATTCGAAATACTGTTTTAGTACAGAAGGCAGCAGATCCAGCGTTACCTGTCGAATTTTAACTTCATCTCGAGGGTATAGAGTTCAGATTCATTCAATAAGTAATTTATTTTTACAGATTTGTAACTCTTGATGTTCTGCCTTCTGTACCTACCAATATATGTAATAGCTCAACAAAAGGAAGTTGTTATAAAAATATATTTATTATTTATTTATTCACATTTTATTGCCCACAAAAATAATCAAAGAATGCAGGGAAATAAAAAATCCGACTTATCGTCAAAGAGTGTCATCCACGTAAACATTCTCCGAAATCATACATATTGTTTCAAAAATTTGAAATTTTCAATGAAGCACTCAACCGATTTCAATGAAATTTATATGGGACCAACTATGAAGTATTCCCTATCATATGAAACAAGAATTTTCAAAATCAATTCAAAATTGACTGAAATATCGTGTAACAAAGACACGAAAAAAAACATACAGACGAATTGAGAGCCTCCTCCTTTTTTGGAAGTCGGTTGAAAAATACATGAAAATTAAAACCCAAATTTTGCACTATGTAATATAATTATATTATAACTTTGCACAAGCGATTTCCTCCAGGCCTTTGGGATCAAATGTTGATATAGTTTATACATAGATGCTGGTTACGCTTTCACGCCATAACTTCTGACCTAATTTCAGTATCCTCTGAAATTCTATATATAGCTTGGTGGTAGGATCCCTTCTGGGTCCGCCTGGCTAGCGACCACCCTTTATATAAAGTCTGCCGCCAAATGTTACCGCTCCGGCGGTAATGTGTTCCGGCAATATTGTATAAAGAGCCAGTTCCCTCCTAAACCCGTGTGCTTTCATCTTCGACCTCATCGTCACTTACCATCAGGTGGGATTGAGGTCAAACGCGGGTTTAGTCACTAATAAAAAAAAAAAAAATAGCTCTTCTGGGACTATTTCGGGATTAAACTGGGGATGAAGCATCATCAAATTCCCGCAGCCAGATTAGTTTGAACGTTCAATCAAACGATACATTTTGAATATCATATTCATACATACATACATAACTTCACGCCTGTATCCCGTAATGGGTAGGCAGAACACCAGAGGCAATAAAACCATCTGATGTCACGTTTGACAAATTCGGAGGCATTATAATAGCGGAGAGAGACTATTGCAAGGGGTCAGCCTATCGCCCACAAAAAAGTCTCCATAATACCTCGGTCCCTTAACTGACTTTTGCAGTATGCCCGGGAAGGGAAGCAGCTGGCATATTCTATGTTTTTCTTTCGCTCCCAGTCCAGCATAGAAGCTAGTCATCTTTTTACAATTTAAATTATAAAATATATCTTTTTAAACATCATAATTCGGTGCTGAACCGTTAAAAACGCATTTAACAAATACAACCTCAACACAAACAGCAACTATATTATTTAATCGTACTCTCGAACAAGCCTTTCTGGTTACGAAAGGCTTTTGCGGGCGATTTTGTTATCAAGACCTAGTCGTCGTGGCAGTGAAAGTGCATACTGTACCTTGCGAGAGGTTGCGATCGTTTCAATTGGACATGACAGCTAGGAATAGCGGACCGAATGACGACGGCATATGAAGGGTTAATAAAGGTTGACGTGCATTGCGCTGTGTTGGTTATATAGGGTGACTTGTGACGAATTCTAGATACTGAAGGAGAGCACTCTGTACTCGATTCTGATCATAATTATGAAATAAAAGTAGGTGCTTAAGTTTTCGCTAGAATTCCCCATAAATAAATACCTACCTACTACTATGTTACTATTTACTTTATTTACGCCTGAGTCAAGCGTGAGTGAACTGAGTGATCTGATCGCTGCCAACGTTACTGTAATCATGCGTTGCGTAATCAATTCTTTAACTTTCGGTAAGTAGATAATAAATATTTATTTTTTATTATATTTTTTCTCTCCATGTCATACTATCACGTCCTTGAATTTCAAATCTGACCCACCAGTCACCCTGTATAGGCTTTATAGTTTGGTTTTTCAGTTTGGAGTGCCTGAGTGGGTTCCGTTTTTACTATTTTAACAGTCTTTTAAACTATCAGGATCAGTCAGTGAAAATAAGATTCAATATGCCGTGGTTTGGCAAGGCATTTTTCATCTTTAGTTTTTTTCATAATTAGTGAGTGTAGATGCTATTGACCGTGGGCTTACTAAATATTACGCAAAAAATTACGATAAATTTTTTGTGTTTAAAACTTTAAATATGTAATTGTCATGTTAAGTACATAGTTTGCTATATTGAAGGATAATGGGCGATCATCATCTTCGTGAGCCGAGAGACGCACACTGCTGGACAGAGGCCTCCCCACATTTTTTTTTGACATACATATTTGACAATTGTTCATATGCCACTAAGGCGAATCATGGCTGTACTTATTGTTATCAAACCATCTCTGTACCTAAAATTACCTGTGATTATGAATAAATGAATTGAATTGAATTGAATTGAATACATTCATAAAGTGTTTCTTTTGTGAACCTATTATGAATAAAAGTTTTTTTGATTTTTGAAATCGCTGACAATTATGAGCACCTTCAAGCATCTCTAAATTTTTTTAGTCTGCTAGAGTCAGCGTTGACGATTGATACAAAATAGACCTATAGCAATGGGTTGGATGTTAGACGTTGTATTTTTATATATAATCCTGTACTTGTGAAAGTTGCTTACTATTATTTATTAAAAGTAAGGTTAGATTTCATAAAAGAGGTTTTCCGTTTTCTTAACGAAAAAAAAAATTTAGAAGGTTTCGTTGTTTTGGATTTGATTTTAATGAATCTATTCCTGGTGCATTTTATTTGATTTAAAGTATCTTTGTTATCATCCCAAGAACATAGGTAATATTTTGGAATTCTTGCAAATTACAAAATAATCAGAAAAGTCCATAGAGAAATTTGGTTTCAAAATAAAAAACTTAAATAATCTTAAAATTTTAATTTTTCAACTTACTAATAATCAACAAAACTATACAATAGTCAACAACAACACGGACCAACTAAACAACAGCAACAATCATAACGGACAACATTGTAACACACAATAAATATCACAACAAGACATCGGCAGTCATTTCTAGTGGAACTACATCTCCATTAGATCTACTTACATTATAAAAAAAACGTTATTTACAACTATTTATCATTTGTTTGACATTCAACGCTAAAACAATTGCTTCCGGATATTGCAATTAACCCGCCTTTTTTTGAATTTAGAACTTATATTTAGTGCTTGCCCTTGTAATGGTAAACGTGTTTGTACACTGGAACGTGGACTGGGTAAGGTTTGGGAATTGGGACCTCAACCTTCTTCTCCACTTCCACGGGGTATGGCTTCTCAACCTCATAGGGCACAGGTTTCTCAACGGTATATGGTACACGTTTTTCTACAATCTGTGGCACAACCTGTAAAAAAAAACACGTTCATGTAGTCATTGCTGTTTAAACTGCTGTACCTATTCGAATTACGAATGCTTTTGCTTAGAACATTTCTATAATGAAACTTATTTGGTAAGCGCTCGCAATCGCTTTAAGACCCTGAACGTAATTTTTTTTATGACTAAATTATCCACGCTTCAATAATGTCGTTTTTGTTCGACTGCAACTTCCTTCAATGGACTGTCACCATCAGATTAAATGCTCCAATTTCTGTAATTGCGTTGTAAAAAGTGAGCGTGCTTATGTGCCGACATTGCTTTTACTTTCTGTATTGACTGGCGCGGTCTTTAATTATGTCACCTAACATGGCGTAAAGATGTATCACGTAATTTATCTTACTTATTAAAACGTGTGCTGGAAGTTAAGTGATTCTCGAAAGTATGTTAGGAGGTAGTTAGAAAACTGTAAAAGATTTGATTACTGATGCATTTCTACTGCGTTATTAACCCATTAACTATGCAACGGTGATTGTGTTAAAATGGAGATTGGCAACGAATGAAAGCTGTGTTGATTCGTGCATTTTATAAATAATGGTAACGATATGAATGATTTTTATCATCTAGAAACTGACCAACTTATATTTATTGATTTATATTTTAATGATTTCAATCTATTTTCAGTTCAATAAAATAGTTTATTGATTGACTCCACTAAAATGACGTTTACTGGCTATTATTTTTTAGCACTCACAAAATGCTCAATAAAATGTAATTTTTCGAATAGAGAGAGGACTTTAGCTTAGCAAGTCGCGTTTTGGCAGTCATCAAGTTATTATTTAGCATCCTGCCTCAAATAAGTACTTAGCTTATGTTAAAGATACAAAACATATGGTATCTCGTGCACTCAAATTAATGCATTGAGTGGGATTTGAAGTCGCTGATGGCTGAGTTATCATAGCTGCACAACGTTTTTTAAATGCCCAGTGACCTCTTTTGGTAATTGAACCTCTTCAGAGACAGTTTTTTGTTTGGAAAGCATGTTTTTTTTCTTGAAACATGAATTAAATATCCTTTCCATATATCACCCGATGGAAAGTCATCCTAAAACGAGGGTGTTACTTTTCTATCCACCAGTGACATATTCCACGCACAAAATATCCTGAACTTTAAAAGTCTGCGTGTGCCATACACGCAAGAAGTTTGTTCCAGACCTTTGTGATTGCACCATAAAGGAAACAAGCACTGTCTTCCTCAGAAGCCAGTGGGATTAAGATTCCTTCTCGATGAAAATATTTATGCGTGTAAACATGTGTGTTTGCATTGGTCTGGATGCATTACGTATGTTAGGCCAGTATTTAAGAAAAAAAATAATAGTATAAGGATGTATAATGTATTTCCATTGTCTGCTATGTGTAACACGAGCTTAAGAGTTTAGTTTAGGACATTACGTGAGAAATGTCCAAGAATTATTATTAATAATAAGAATTAATAATGGCCTACGTTAGCTTGGTGGTTTCCTTTCCAAAACCTTCTCGTCACCCAGGTAAGAGACTCAAGGCCCTGCAGTAGGCTCATTCAAGATTTATAATGTAGATAAAAGGAAAAGAAATTGAAAGTTCTAGAAAAGTAGAAGAAATTAGTTCATGAAAGAGCTTTGCGACTGAACTAAGAAGAAAACTTTTAAAGCGTCTTCAACTATCCAAATTATCAACTAGGCAGGTACGGAAGCCTAGTTTGTGTCAGTAAGTCTAGTAGTTATATAAGTTACTAACCTTGTAAACAGGCACATGTATCGGCTGTTCAACGGTAACGTGAACGGGATAGGGCTGCGGGATGGGGATCTTCACGTACTGCGGCACGGACACCGCCACGGGATGGGGGATGGGCACCCCTATCTTCTTGACGACGGTCACGTGGTACGGCTTTGTATGCTCCGTGTGGGAGTGACCTTCGGGCTCCCATCCTTCGGAGGCATAGGCGGATGATAATGCTGCCAGAAGGAGGATTGCTGCTGTTTTCTGGAAGGTGAGTTCGGAGTTAGTTTGAGGTTATGTAGGTACCTCATAGGTACCATGTTGTTAGTACGAAAACGTTTGCTTCATTTGCTTTATAGACTGGAGCCTAAGTTGGGAAAAATGTATGTCTAGGCTATTACTAAAATGCGAAATTTATTTGCGTCGTGTTTGTTGAATAGGTATCGACGGCTGGTTGCCATTATAACATAAAATAGAATTGAATTGAATTATGAATAAGTAAGTCTTTGAATAATTAGGCATTTACTTTTTGATGAATTGTGGAGCAATTTAGAAAATTACAAGAAGTTTAAATAGGACAGAAGGTGTTATTAATATTAAGAATTAAGCAGTATGAAAATAAATTCTTCAAAATAAGTTTTTAAAAATTAAGATTGATAAAGACCACCAAAATGTAGGTTTAAAAAAATTAGCAGACCCTGTTCATTATGCAACTAAAAATAATCACCTGACCTTATTTTATTGACACACTTTTGAAAACTAAAAAAACCCTTTCAATGTAACAAACAAAACAAAGATGCGTTCCAATCCCAAATAATTAGTTCCGGTCTGATTTTATCTTATGTCACTGCAATTTTTTATGCCACAGATTATAAAATAAACAAACTTACAAAAGCGATCATGTTGGTAGATTTATGCAGTTCGACTTCAAAGTAATAACTGATGCATACTTCGTGCCTTGCCAGCGTTTTATACCTGGTGAAATGTATACTTCGCCTTTCCTTTCCAGTGATAGGAACTACGTACCTAGCTACGACATACATAAGATCAAGAACGAATGTTCCGAACGGTTTTACATACATTGACTGCTTAACGCGCAATTGCGGCTTCTTCTACTGGTTATAACGGCAATGGATTGAGAAATGGTATTGTTAAACAGTGTGAGAGTAAGAGTAAATATTTTTAATAGTTAAGTGGTAATGGTATCTAGTTTATTTTGTTTTTGTTTTGATCTGATATGGTACGTACGAAATAAATCGCAATTTGACTTACTGTTCTCTAGTTTATATAAAGGAAGTGCAATTTTTAAATAGTTAATACGGTTGATGTAAGAGGTGTCATATCTATTATTCCATTTATATTAGATTGTAAAAACGATTGTATAAACGATTTTACTTTTAACTTAATTTACCGGAACTATATTGCTTGAAGTTCCTGTCATTGTTCGTAATGAACTAGCTAAGTAGTTTATCTTTTGAACTCAGGTTTTATTCTTATGGAAATTGAACAGAAGCAAAATGTGTACCTAATAAAAATAGATTTTCGGTCTTCCATGCAGACTATACCACATCCAATTTGTCAACCTCAAGGCAAGCTTATTTAATAGAAACTACAAGATGGAATTAAGTCCCAACGCTGCGTCACGCATTTCATACAAAACTGCAACGTCATACGTACCATACGCGCGTTCGATAAGGACGTTCGGAATGCGCCAAGCGCCGCGTATGATACGCAGGGACCGGAACCGCTTACCCTTAAAGAGGTTTTTGATTGGGTTTTTCATAGACTTGTTTTAAAAAACCCTATCAATTTGGTAACCGTATCGAAGACCCTAATTTAAGGCTTACCATATCAATAGAGTTAGCTTCCTGTAAACCTATCGAAAACCCTATTGAAGGTTACCGATTCAATAGGGTTTTAAAACCTGCAGGCAAATTTAATCTCTAAGAATATCAAATTATCAAAAATATCACAATCTATTCAATCTCGCACTTCGAATTATACTTCCGAATTCAAAGTATGCGCGGAAAAGAGAAAGAAATAGGCAACCCTATCACAGGGTAAGCGCATCCCAAAGTAGTTAACTTTATTCAAAGTGTTACCACGTCGATAGGCTTACCATATCAATAGGGTTACACTTCCATATGGTAAGATTTTGATAGGGTTACCCTATCAATAGGCTTAATCAAATAAAGGGGTTTTCCGGTCCCTGATGATACGCGCGTACGATACGGAAAATGTTATGAAAGTTTGTATGTTTCAATCTCTCTTAGTAGGTATTATATAAATCTATGGGTAGGTGTGTCTATTTAAAGATACGGACGTACGGTACGCGTTTTTGAACGCGTACGTAACGCAGAGTTTGCACTAAGGCTCATATTAGTATGCCTACTTACATGCTTACACATAGATCTGAACCAGTTAAGAAAGTATGTAGTGCCATTCCATACTCGGCCAGGTTTAGAATCGAAATCATCATATCGGAAGTGATCAATGAGCTAATGAAGTCGGCATTATGTAACATAATTAAATATTTCTGACACTCACATAACATTATCTAGCCCAAATTAAGTTTCTTAAAGAACTTGTGTTATGGATACTAGATAACTGATATACAATTTTTTTTTAAATTAGAATATAAATTTAAATAAACATATGAACATCCATAACTTGACGACTACTTGACTACTATCAACACACAAACAAACGCTGCCGGGATTCGAACCCAGAACAGAACCTCTGGCATAGAAGGCAATGTATGTTTTCGTTACTCTAGCCGGTCGTCGAAAGGTTATTTTTTTAGGACTAGTTTTTTCTTGTGTATTAAGACCCAAAAACTTTTTAGAAATTTATTTATACTATAATTGAGTTGTGGTTAATAAATACCTTTAATTTGGTATTTTCAATTCATACAAATTCGCATAAAAATATTTAATTAAAAGTCCATCAATTCAATAGCGCGCCATAACGCTATTTTATCAATATGGCGCTGCAATAGGTTCTATGACGTCACATGCTTGTAATGCTAGCTACGACCAATCAAGAGCGTTATGTAGACTGAAGGTTTAAAAAACAATTTACATTATTTATTTTTCAGTTAAGATATTATTATTTCCAACATACGTCACAAAATAACAATAAATAAACTACTTAAGATTTTATACTGATGATGATAATTAGCACTTCGTATTTTACACCGTCAAATATATTATCTGTGGGCTAATTCCAAGTAAACAAGGGAAAGAAATGGAACAATAGTATATTATGTAACAAGTGAGCTAAGTTGCTTATTACAGTCGAGGCTGTGATTTGAGCCCGAGCCGCAGGCGAGGGCTTAATAATGAGCCAAGACTGTAATTAGCAACGCTCACGAGTTACATACGACGTTTTTCAACACACTTGTGAGTAAAAGACAGACATACGTGGTCATAAAATTTATTTGAAGCAGCTGTTGAAGGTACAGTTAACAAACTTATATTCTACATTATTATTTGAAGTGCCAGCTCGTCCTGAGTGTATGTCGGCGACATAGAAAAATCACTGGAATGATTTGGCATTAAATAATTAATGCTAGATGTCAACGGTTGTGGTTCAAGGCCAGGACAAAACTTCTACTGCTTCGGCACTAAGTTAATACCGCCTGGACGCGCGCGCTCAGCGGAGCCCCGAGTGCCGCGCCGGTCAGTAGCCCTGTCCCATTACACGTACACACGCTGTTGTTGCTTGGCGGCGCCGTGCGGGCCGCTGCTGCTGCAGGCGCGCCGGCGGCAGGCCGCACGCCGCTTGGACGCGCGCGCTCATATATTTAATGTATAACCCGGATCAATAAAATATGCTCTGTTTACTCGCATGTAATTTGCACTAAGGTACAATTCAACTTTGTAGGATTCATTATATTATGCACTAGGGCATAATATATTATGCACGCGTGACTTATAGCCTAGTTTATAGTTCTAAATTCAATGGAATAAGGCTCACTTTACGAGCAAGTGTGTTAAAATGAAAGTAAATTTTGTCTCCTCTGCAGTAAAAAGAGTTTAACGAGCGTTTTTTATTTTTTGTATAAGTAATATTAATGAAAGTATCAGCAGATAATTAATGCTACATGATGCTGTATTTTTTATATTTGAAAGCAGACATACAAGACTTGCCTTGCTTTGAATCACAATTATCTACGCCTACTTACACGTTCAGTTGGTTTTAATTAATTTTGCATTCACTTTCCTAGATGGTTGGAGCACCGGGGTTAGAGAAATAGGGATGATTCTGTACGTAAGATTAAGGTAGGTTCTTGTTATCATATCTTGTGATACAGTAAAATTCAATTATGCTCTATGGTCCTTATTGTCTTCAGTTCCTTGGATAGGCATAATAAAGAATGTGTATCGAAGAAATAAAATATATTTTGTTTCATATTCTTATTAAGTCACATTACTAGTAATAATTGCTTGCATACCTACGTAATATATTTTAAAAAGTAAACTAAAAGTTGATGTAAGCTACGTAATTTTGCGACATACTTTAAAATGCTGTAATTTCGGTGAATGGTGCGTACGGTACAAGTCATAAGCGTTGGAAGTTGAATTAAGTAGGTAATTGTCATTTCGCTGCTGGGCAGTTAACCATATTTTGTATAGAATAAATCGTTTTTAATAACATATCTTAAAAATTTAAGGTTTATTTTTTACTTTTGAAGGAGTGATTAAACCTGCGTTTAATCAAAATCAAATCAAATCAATCTTTACTGCCAAAAATATGGTTTACATTGGTGGAGTGAGTATCACACATTTTACTGAAATTATTACAGTATGCAATATTCTAATGTCATTCTTTATATAATTTTTAGATTGATTATGAAATCAATCAAAAAATATTCGAATGATAATTCCCTTCTAATCATAACAAAATTCTCAATCTATAATATTATTGAAGCATTGTCAAAAAAATAAAAATGTCACGTTTTACAATTAAAAATACATTGACTGAATTTAAAAAAATATATCCTTAACCATTTAGTCAATTCAACTTTGAGTTTATTTATTGCCATTAATTTAAATGGTTTTTGTAATGAATTAAAAATTTTCACACAAATTGCGTAGCGTTGGTTGTGGTACAGTTGTAGGTGGGGCATATCATTATAAACAAGCCTTTCCCCATGTCGTGTTGCTCTTGTGATGTCTCGTGCACGAATAAAATATTGAGCATTACATTTTACAAACATGACTGCTTCTAGAATGTACATACAAGGCAGTGGCAAAATACTAAGTAACATGAACAAGGGTCTGCAAGGTTCATCTGGCGCCTTACCCAGCATTGCTCGTATACACTTTTTTTGTGTGTTAAAAGTTTTGTCTATATCTGTAGATTTCCCCCAAATTAGTAAACCGTAACGTAGTGTGGACGCCACATAGCCATAGTACGCGGTAAGAACAGTTGTCCTAGAGCAGGTCTTCCGAAGATGACTCAAAACATACACGTAACTGTTAAGCTTTTTGCACACCAGCTCTACATGGTGTTTCCAGTTTAAGTGTTGATCAACATTTACGCCAAGAAATTTTGTATTTACTACTTCACTCAACTCATTATTTTCATATTTACTTTCTAATTAAGTTAATGTCTTGTTTGTAATAAACCAAATATGTAAATCGTATATATTTGGTTTTATTTAAATTGATATTGAGATTATTGTTTGACAACCATTGAATTTTTAATTGTATTGTATTATTTATGTCATTTTCAAATATATTATTATTCGTAAAAATTATAGAGATGTCGTCAGTAAATTTATGGTTAGTCAATTTAGGCAGGTCATTGATATAGGTATAATAAAAATAATAATGGTCTAAGAAAACTTCCTTGTGGTACTCCAGTCAAGATTTGTCTGAAAACCCATCTTCGAGTAACAAGTTCTGCTTTTTAATTTATGGTCTGAACTTCAACGCATTGTTGCCTTTCAGAAAGGTACGACCTAAACCAGCTCAAAACAGCACCTCGGATACCGTATGCTTCTAACTTATCAATTCATAGATCATGCGCGACAAAATCAAATGCACGAGTCATGTCGAAAAATACTGCTATGGTTTCCATTTCAGAGTTTAAGTTTCTTATAATATCGTCGACTAATTCAAATATGGCAGTTGTTGTGGATTTTTTTTTTAAAACCATACTGTTCCTCGCAGATTATATTAAATTTTGATGTAAAACTAACTAGTCTTTTTGACATTGCTTTTATAAACACCCTTGAGATGAGAAATTGTTAGTCGCGATATTGGTCGATAGTTTTCTAATTTAGTCTTAGAAAGTTTTTTGTAAAGTGGTTGTACTATAGACTTTTTGAATACGTCTGGAAACTGACCTTTCGAAAAAGATAAATTAATTAAAAATGTCAAGTGGGCTGCTAGTTCTGATTGACAAAATTTTACTACTTTAATGCAAATGCCGTCGTACCCTAAGGTATTCGTATTTTTCAGAGATTTCACAATCATTCCAACTACAGCTACTGTCATCGGTTCCAGAAACATGCTTTTGTCCACGCGTGCTTTTCCGGTGCTTCTATAGCTTTTAGTGCTCACTTTTGTCAAATTAATAAAATAGTCATTAAACTTTTCTGCTGTGTCCTTAGTGTTATTTATTACTAAATCATTTTCGTGAATTTTATTTATGTGATTGTCGAGAAAATTCATACTTTTATCTTTGATAATTTTCCAAGCTGCTTTGCATTTATTTTTTTGAGGGTTGTCATTAAACTTATGGTTATGAATCCTTTGGGAGGTGCTTATATAATTACGCAGTATTGTTGAATAACCCTCATAATTATTTCTCTGTAAAATTGACCAATTAAGGTCAAACCTGAGATTACGTATAGTCCTATAGCATTGCTTCAAACCTTTCGTATTCCATTCTTGTTGTTTAAATTTGTTAGTCACTTTTATGCGTTTAAGTGGAAAATAGAGTTCATACAATAATTTGAAAGGTCCAAAAATATTTTTGTTGCGGTATTTACGTCTTGCTCAACATTTCAGAAAAAGTCAAACTCGAAATACAATTCATAAATTTTGTCATATTTCCTAAAGAATCTCTAATGTATTTATAGCATGTCACAGGTAAAAACATTGATTTGTGTATTGGTATACTTAAAATTTGTGCAGTATCGTGGTCTGATAATTCTAAAGATAGAACTTCCGCTTTTAGTTTTTAGTAAACAAGGCATTTAGTTAGTGTTTTGAGTGCCGCACTTAGTTCTATAGTCAATTTTGTAGGGTTATAGTCATGTTCACCTATTGAAATTATTATTTTATCATCCTTGTTTGGTTCTATCCATGCAATCATTTTTAAAATTTCTTCCGTATCAGCATAAGGTTTAGTTTATAATATTATGTCATACTCTTCGTGAGGACTCTTAAATCTAGATTTCACCAATTTTTCTCGCAAACCCTTACTCATTTTTCCACCTACTATACAATATATTTTCTTGCGCACAGGCTCTTCTTGATGCTGTTACCTGGGGGTTTTCCAGTAAGCTCAAACTCGCAACTTATTTCCAAAGTCATTACCAAAATTAATGGATTGATAATAAACAATACTAACTAAACAAATACAAACCTTGCAGAAATGGAAATAAACAACCCTATACATTATTCCGCTCCGAATTTTCGGGAATTCCCTCCTTTGTGCACCCTACATCCCCTGACTAAGGAATGCATGTTCCACATTTCAGCTCTCTATGGATGTTCGTTAGTCAGTCATTCAGTCAGTAATATAAAAGTTTTATATTCCTGTGTGATGATAACAGAATAATACTTAAATCGCGAAAAGTACTGACTTGGCACACTTTAACACGTACTGTAAAGTCTGATACATAAATATCACAAGCCGAGCGTGGTATTGCAACTAATTAACATGTAGGTAAATATTCGTAGATAATAAAAATAAATTTAGTTATAGTAGTTTTTGTTATTGGTGAATTTATTTTCTTTTTATTTCAATCTTACTCTCACCTGAAATGAGATGCAGCACTCTTTTGTATGTCTTAGTGTCTTCGAAAAAGATAAATCAGTTGTATGTTTTTTTAATACTAATAATACGATAGACAATTACGATCCACCAATAACTTTATGCTAGCCACACCTCTACATAAAACCGAATTTTATAAAAAATCCTTCACGGTTTCAGCCGTGTCACTGTGGAATGAACTGCCTCTTGCGATCAAACAGGCTCAAACAATTAACATATTCAAAAGACTGGTTAAAACACACTTTCTTGGAAAATCTATGACATAGTAATCTATTAATTATTATTATATCATAGTATATACTATTTAGTATACTTATATGTATGTATGTATGTATTTGTGTGTATGTTTATTTATAATATATTTATTGGTTTTTTATGTCTGTATAGTGTTTATGTACCTATAATATGTATTAATATATTATTTATATGTATTTAGTTCTTTAGTTTTTAAGTTCTAAAATGTATCTTTTAAATTATGTCACTTTAAATTATCCTTTAACACAACCCAGGGTTGTCTGGAAGAGATTGTCTGTAGATGATAAGGCCGCCTATTGTGCACTGTACCTATTATATTTTTAATAAAGTTATGTCTTACTCCATGTGTACAATGAAGAATAAATAAATAAAATAATAAAAATCCGCAGATAATCACACCAACTACATTGCCCCAAAAGTAAGCATAGCTTGTGTTATGGAATGCCATGTAGCGAACTAGGGGGGACCTAGAATATAAATACACATATATATAAATACCCAGACCCGGAACATTTTGTTTTTTCTTGCTCCGGGCGGGAATCGAACCCGCAACCACTAGCGTCTGAGGAATAGGTTAACCCCATCGCCATAGTGGTCGTCATAAATGGAAAAACCATTACATGAGGTAAAACTTGAGTATTTACCTATTAGACGGTCACCGTGGTGCAGTGGTTTAGACGATGGTCTAGAAAAAAGGTTCCGGGTCTGGGCGTTTATCTATACATATATGTATTTATATTCTAGGTTCCCTCCTAGTCCTCTACATAGTATCTCATAACACAAGTTTCGCTAACTTTGAGACCATGTAGTTGGTGTGATTATCTGGGAATTTTATTGTTTATTTATTTATTGTAGATCCTCGAAACGATCTGCGTGCCCCAACTAAGATATGTCGGATTTGTGTCCTATCTGATAGGAAATATCTCCTAGCCGTGTAGGGTCAGAAATCAGAATAGAAAAGTGGGCTTAGAATAAATCTACCAAACCCGGCATGCGGATGCCCGGATGATGGCAGGCCAGAGAGCTGGATGCTGCTGGTCTAACGCGACGCGATTCCACCAGATTGAGGCGCGGCTAAGGAGGTTAGATTCTGGTGATCTAATGCGACGCGATTTCACCGGTCCCTAACCCTTTCCGACCATAGTGATACCCTTGGCGGAGGATACGGGGGTATCTGCCGCCCTACTCAAGGGAGTTTGCTGAGGTGCGGCGTGCCTGGTGTTCTCGGCATGCTGCATGATGAGGGTTCCGCGCAAGCGGATGGCGCCGGCGGCGGTTTCGCGGTTGAATGCTTCGGCTTGCCCGTGATCCCGCCACTAGGCGCGGAGGAGTAACACCTTGGGGTTTTAGTCGGTATGAGTCCGACATAACCTTTCCGCTCCCCGCTCCCGGGCGACAGATATCGATGAGGATCTCCCCTAGTAAAAAAAAAAAATTATCATCAGAAATAGGTTTATTCAGGTAGGTAACTATTTTATATTCTGTTATTGAGTTTATTTTTATTAGGTAGATACGCAGGTTTACTATTATAAAGCGTAGACCGTATAGATTTTATATTTGACCTTAGCCGTAAATCAGTGTTGATAGCTATTTGAACGTACTTATTGATAGGAAGTACGCTGCAGAAACTAACTATAATCCTGCAGAACTATTAGAAACTTTGGAAAACAGAGTTTCAAATATGACATCCGAGCAAAAAATTGTTATTTCACCGTGTCTGCCTTAGTTCTAATAATACTCTGGGAGAAATTTTATTAGGAATACTTAGCAGGAATAGCAGTGACATTGTTACCAGGAGAAAAATAGCTCATACTATGTTTAAAATAACTATCGATCTTGATCGCACAGAGAATCCCGTATGTGGCATTACTAGGAATACTGATAAAGCGCAGATTGTTCTTGAGTGTTCACATTCATTAAGGCAGAAATTTTAACCGGTTTTGGTACTGGGGAAAGTGTTTTGATTCCTAGAATTCATTTGATTCCGAATTTCCCATGTCAGGTTAAGAGAGTAGGTACAGTTTCCAGTTTATGTTATGCTATGACAATAATTAAGGCACAAGGTCACACTCTAGGCGTGACCTTGAGTGTGACCTTGTGCCTTAATTATTGGTCAGCTTTAGCGTGAGTAGTCCAAGGAACCTTTGTATTCATATTCCGGACGGGCTCACTGATAATGTCGTGTATGCTTAAGTTCGTACGGTGACTATCTGACGTTAACATCCTTGTTAGCAGTCTTTGCAATAAAAGTCAGCTTCGCTATCGGTTATCCTGCTAAACAGGTAACAAAGTTCTACTACAAAAAGTTCTACTGTCGCGAACAAAGATATCATATACTCTCTTAATCACCGCTAATGAGACATAATAGGCTTTTTATTGTTATAAGCCACAAAGGACCCGCGCCGAGAGAGAAGTATTAATACCGGTATGCTCGATAAATCACGTTCTACACAAATAGCAGTTTACACAAAAAACTCATTGATAAGTTTCGTCGTCTACGCAAACGAAGTCGCGGGCACAGCTAGTAAAATAATAAATGTATAAAGGGTTATTGGTAATTAGACCGGAATCTTTTAAGGTGACGTAAGAGAGGTCATTTCCAATCATTTGAGCCCAAATCATGTAATCCCAAAGTCTTTAAAATATTTGGGACTATTTCTTTTTGTTCTGAAAATCTAGTTTTACTTCTTCAAATATCGATGGTAAATAAAAACTAATAGTCCGATTTCAATGTTCTTTTCAGTTTAAGAGCTAAGTTTCCAAACAGAAGCTACAGGACGTTTATAATTTTTTTTATTTTCGGAGCACCACCACCGTTTAGAAAGAAAGAAAGAAAGAAAGAAACACATTTGTTCGGCATAACAAAGAAAAACTAACAAAATAAAAATCAACAATGCAATAAATACAATATTAAAAATGCCGAAATGGGCGCAGCTCAGCATAGGGCCATCAGCCTTGACTGTGGCGCTGATTTTCAGCCGCAACCTTTGGGAGTGAGGAGTACAGAATACATTAAGATAGATTATAAAAAACAAGGTAGTTACTTAGCCAAAAAATTAAAGAATGTAAAGTATACCTAACCTACTACATTCTTATTTGAAATATTCAAATACCAAAAAGCAAACATTAAATTACAGAACTTATATTAATAGTATAGGATCCCGCTATTAAACGACCTTCACCGAGCTGGTTAATTGATGAAAGATATTTTTTATCAAATAAAATATGTCAATAAATATATTACGAATGGGTTGTCTAAAAAATTTCAGTCCAGAATATGATTAATTAATCATGAAAAAAATTTTTTTTTTTGAAATTACACTGTCTTGGTTAATGAACAAATTCCATTCCAATCGAAAATATGAAACTCATAGAATATACAAACGTTAGGTTGACTATTTATTTCCCGTCACAACTCTTGGGTAGGTAGGTATAAACAGGTAAATCGATACTAGTAACTTGCACCGGTCTGATTAATGAATGAAAGTAACATAAACATACAGATAATTTTATTACGAACACGGTGGTATAGGGTTGTCTGCAAAAAGTCCTGAATCGCGGTTGTCGAATTTAAGAAAATAAAATATTGCTCCGAATGAATACGTGCGACAGCGAGGTCCGAGTAAACCATCCCATGCGCTAGAAAAGGATGCTGGCTTTTTTGGGTACTGAAAACTGCTCGCGTCCGCAAGGTTTAGCCCTCGATGCCTTGTACGTGGTCCCTGGGTGGTGCTAAACGAGCAGTAAAATCTGGTGGTAGGCTTCGGCCGTGGCTTGTCACCACCCACTAGACAAAACCATGCCGCCAAGTAACCTAGTTGTGTTCCGGCATGATGTCCAGTGTAGCCATTGAGGAGGATAGGTCTGAGTAATCGTGCTGCATCGGAGAACAGTTTTCAACTCGTAGGATAATGACTCACCGGGTAACTCGTTTTGGAGGGTAGCGGGATCCGAAGCACGGTGCACCGCTGGCCGACCGCAGGTAGTAGGGGGCCCAAGTAGCATGCCAGCCACATGCGAAAGGCTGCCCCGCCACCTCGCGAAAAATCCCGGGAGGCTCCATCGTGCCGGTTGGCGACCGGTTAGAGAGGACCCGATGGCGACCTCGGGGGGGTTCGGGCGTCCCCGCAGTCTCCAGGCGAGTTCCCCAATGGTGCGTTGTTCCCTACGAGTTGCTTGGTTCCATTTGCAGCGCTTCACTCAACTTCTATTCTCCTCCCTATTCACTCCACTACCAATTCACAATGAAAGGTCCTAAAAAGAGTACGGTTCAACAGCGGTTGCACTTCCTCTCCCTTAAAGTGCACTTCTGTAACATCCGAGGAGTGCACTCCAATCTGAATGATGTCCACCACCATCTTGAGACGGAGAGACCACACCTACTCTTTCTAACGGAGACGCAGATCTGCGATCCGTCAGACTCGGCATACCTTGGTTACCCAGGCTATATCCTGGAGTCTCTTTTCCGCCCGCACGCCGGGGTGTGCATGTATGCCAGTGACGCGATCTGTTATCAGCGTCTCCGTTACTTGGAAGTGCCGGACCTTTCAGTCATGTGGGTTCACATAGATACTGGCCTAGACCAAGTGGTTTACGCCTGTATCTATCGTTCACATAGTGGAGATCGGGAGACAACGAGGCTTATGGAATACCTTGGCAATACAGCAGATAAGATTCAGCAACGTTTTCCCACGACGCAGTTGGTGTTTCTGGGGGATTTTAATGCTCACCACGGGCAGTGGTTATACCCGTATCAGGACACTGGCCATGCTGGCAGAGAGGCCTTTAAGTTTTCGCTGACTTATGGTCTCTCACAGCTTGTTAACGAGCCTACGCGCATCCCCGACGTTGCTGGCCACACTGCGTATTGCTTGGACCTTCTGCTGACAACCGATCCTGACAGATACTCGGTGTCCGTCACTGCACCTATAGGGACATCCGATCACTGTATGGTGAAATCTGTATCGCTGTACTCGCCACCTGACACCCGCACAAAAGGCTCCAGGCGAGTATGGCGTTACAAGTCAGCAGATTGGGATGAAATGCGACATTTCTTCGCATCTTATCCATGGCGGCAAACTTGTTTTACATCAACCGATCCATCGTGCTGCGCTGATGCTGTCTCAAGTGTGATAGTTCAAGCAATGGGGTATTTCATTCCCCACGCTTGCCTTGCCTTCATTAATACTGCTTGCCTTGCCACTGAAAAGCGAAAGCGGGAAGCATACAAAGCCTGGGCAAATGCTCGCAGAAGCAAAGCCCTGGATTCGCATGAACTTAAGAAAATATACAATGCTGCCGCCAAGTCCTGCAAAAAGGTAATCAAAAGAGCTCGTTTTGCCCACATAGGCCGTATCGGAGACAGAATAGCAGCATACCCTTCGGGAAGTAAAGCTTTCTGGTCCCTTGCCAAGTCGGTCGAAACGAACTTTTGTCGCCCGTCGCTGCCACCACTGAGGAAACCCGATGGTTCTCTGGCCCACACTGCTAAGGAGAAAGCAGATTTATTTGCTAGTATCTTCGCGGAAAATTCTCGCCTAGATTGCCAAGGAAAAATCCCATCCCAATCACCTCAGTTCGGACCTACAATGGGTACCGTTCACATTCGCCAAAAGGAGGTTCTTAAATGCTTGCTGCACCTAGACGAGAACAAAGCTAGTGGTCCAGACGGTATTCCTGCAGTGGTCTTAAAACGCTGCGCAGCTGAGTTGTCTCCCGTTTTGACGCGTCTTTATCGACTTTCGTTGGAATCCGGTAAGGTTCCCAAGTCCTGGAAGCTTGCTAACGTACAACCAGTACCAAAGAAGGGAAGCCGTGCCGATCCTGTCAACTATCGACCAATTTCAATCACCTCCATACTTTGAAAAGTCATGGAACGTGTATTGAACAATCGACTCCTGGCATACCTCGAGACCAACGAGCTCCTAAGCGATAGCCAATATGATTTCCGCAACGGGCGCTCGACCGGCGATCTTCTCGTGTATGCCACTCACTTATGGAGCGAGGCCTTGGAAGGTCATGGTGAAGCAATAGCTGTATCCTTAGACATTTCCAAGGCCTTTGACAGGGTCTGGCATGACGGTCTCTTAAGTAAGCTTCCAGCTTATGGCATACCGATTGGGCTCTGCGACTGGATATCTGATTTTGTGCAGGACAGTAACAACAAAACGTAAAAGACAGTTATATAAACTTAAAACAGTGTATATAGATAGTGTTATAGTGTTTTATAAGACTCTTAAAGAGCTAAGCACGTTTAAAATAGTATTTCATAGTGTTTTTATAGTGTTTATAGTGAATAGTGTCACATACAAGTGTTAGTTTGTAAGAAGTTTATAACAGTTTTTATTAGCTTGAGAAAGTGTTTGCTTAATCGTTATCTATGTAATCTGATTGTAATTTGATTAATCAATAACTGCTACGAAAACTTATGTGATTATAGCCTGAAAATAGCTCGATTTGTATTAGGATAGATTATGGAAATAAAGAAATGGTTTTGAAAGTCTTATCATTCCCGCACATAGAGAGAGAGATCTAAATAGTTAATAGAATTGGTAAATAGTTTTCCTATTAGAATATAGTAAAGATCTAATAAGAATAGTCGAATCAAGTCAGAACCTTATTAGAAAAATCTAGAAATTTCGAATTAGATTCGAGCGAGACAGACATATGTGTGTCCCGCTCGCACGCTTGAATTACTCTCTCTTGTGCGGTATCCTTGCGCGCCTGCACAAAATCACTTAAGAATGCGCCACACTCCGCCAGCGAAACATTCGCGTGGGATTCGCCGAAAAGATCCCGAAGAGAGAAGATCTCCGGAAGAAAGAAGCCTCCGAAGAAAGAAGCCTCAAGCAACAGTGAACAGTGAAACTCTCAAGCCCGAAGACTCTCAATAGAAGCCCGAAGTCACAAGACAGAATACAGAAGACTGAAGGCAGAATACAGTAATAGAAGAGCGCGGGAAATAGAGTGTGCTTGTGGCGTATTCGCGAGTGATATAGTGCCGCGCGGCTGTACTTTCACGACCGTGTTAAGTGGTGAATTCGCATTTTCCTTTTGCCCCTCGCATCGATTCCAGCTAATAGAGTGGGTGGATAGCGCATCATTTGACTAAATCGTTATCGAATTCATAGACTATACAGTCCACTGGAGCTATTCCCCACATTTTGGTCCTTCGAGAGCCGGATCTTTGAGAGGGCAATTGGGAGACAGCGATGCCTCTTACACGGCGCAGTCAGGCCGCGGGGAGCGGGCCGCCTCGACAGGGCCCGCTCAAGAACAGTCTCAAGCTCAAGCCGTGAAGAGCAAGAATACGACGTCGCCGACAGAAACCACAGAAACGACGACGCCAACGACGTCGGCTACAGAAACGACGACGCCGACAGAAACCACAGCGACGACGGGTGCCACAGCTACAGAAACTACGAAGACCACCCGTCAAATCGAAGCTACGCAGCCACAGCGAGCTCCACAGAGATCCCAAGTCTCGAAATCGAAGAAATCCTCGAAAATAACGAAGGCGAAGTTGAAATTATTACGGTTACAAGTCGAACTCGCCGCCGCCGAAGTCGCCGTACTCGAAGACGACGAAACAGATATAGAAGAGGAATCTGAAGCACCCTCAATAGAAAATACAGAGAAGAGAGTGTCAGTGTGGTTACAGAATAATCCGACAGAACCGCCGCTGGCGATCCAGGGCCAGAGTGAAATCGAAGAGCCTCCACAGCAACCGCAACAGAGCGAAGAACCGACGCGTCCTGCGGCGCTCCCGGCACCGGTGAGCTTCATCCCCCCCCCCGGCTCCAGTACCGGTGGGAGGGGACACAGTCGCCGTGCCGCAACAGAAGATCGACCTCAGCGAGTTGGCCTCAGCCATCGCACTTGCCGCCAGGACAGGTCCGCAGCAGCCGCCTAGGATCTACACAGAACTTCCGACATACAGCGGGTCATATCAAGAATGGCTCATGTTCAAGGCAGCTTATCAAGAAACAGCGGGATATTACAGCGACATAGAAAACACAGCGCGTCTACGACGAAGCCTGCGTTCAAGAGCTCGGGAGGTCGTCGAAGGGCTTCTCCTCTACAACGCGAAGCCCGAAGAAATCCTGCGAGCCCTCGAGTCACGCTTCGGACGGCCCGACGCTATCGCCCTCGCCGAGTTAGAGCGACTACGGGGACTACAGAAGCCTACGGACGCGCCCAGAGACCTGTGCGTATTCGCGACGCGGGTCTGCAACATTGTAACAACGCTGCGCGCCCTGGGGATGATTCACTACCTGTACAACCCGGAAGTCACCAAGATTACAACAGAGAAGCTAACGCCGGCTATGCGATATCGTTGGTTTGACTACGCTGCCGAGAACCCTCAAGACGAAGCAGACTTACTAAAGCTTGCTAACTTTTTACAGAGAGAAGCGGATCGCTGCGGACCCTACGCGCAACCGGAGCGCGTCTCGGAAGACCACCTGACGAACAGAAGAGTCAATCAAGAAACCTACAGTCAAAACAGAACAGTATCACAGCGAACAGTATTTACAGATTTCGACCCATGGTGTCCTGTTTGCGAGAAGAAGGGGCACCATGCAAACAGCTGCCACAGTTTTTTAGAAGCCGACTCGAACCGAAGATGGGAGTTAGCGAAGATTAACCGTTTATGTTTCAGATGTCTACACCACCGAGCAAGAAATCACACGTGCAGGGAGAGGCCTTGCAGCACAGACGGGTGTAGCAGACTACACCACCCTCTCCTTCACTTCGAGAAGCGCGCAGTCATCGAGTCACCGATAGAAGAAACAGAACCGAACAGAATAGAAATAGAACGTGTCCATTTCGTCAATCACCTACCGAAGACGCCGAAAACAGAAAAAACTGCTCCGGGTGAAGACAGATGCCGCGAAGCTAAGTCGCCGAGAAATATAGAAACCATAGTTATGCCGAATAGTACAGAAAATCAGCGCAGCATAGAACAGAAAACCGAAACGAGAAGACAGCCTTCGCAACGCTGCTGCGCAAGTAGCGTCTCTCCGAAGAGGTCCTGCGACCTCTGTTGGCGGAGGTCGACCCCACAGTCGACAGTCGACCCCGCACTCCCGTGTCCGTCATCCCTGGGGATGACGAGGCGCGCACTCCGTACCGCTCCACTCTGGGTGGGCCGGCGCCGTACGCGCCATCCATGGTCCCGCTCACCGACCGTGGCCTCAGGGGGCGCAATAGCTGGCGCGCCTCCCTACAGCTGGCGAACCACTTCCGGGCCAGGTAGCCCCGGGAGTACCCACCACCGGACCTCCATCACCGGCGGGAGCCGCACGGGCGCAGCCCCGCAATGCACCCGGGAGACATCGTGGCGACCTTCCCCGGCCCTGACAGTCGTCGCGCGGGCGAGAGATGGGTTCCACGGAAGACCCGTCAGCTCGTCGTGCTGATCTCCGAGTCACCTGCCTGCACCGAGGAAGATGCGTCGTCAACGGCGGTGACAACGCACGGCGGGAGTGATGTGCAGGACAGTAACAACAAAACGTAAAAGACAGTTATATAAACTTAAAACAGTGTATATAGATAGTGTTATAGTGTTTTATAAGACTCTTAAAGAGCTAAGAACGTTTAAAATAGTATTTCATAGTGTTTTTATAGTGTTTATAGTGAATAGTGTCACATACAAGTGTTAGTTTGTAAGAAGTTTATAACAGTTTTTATTAGCTTGAGAAAGTGTTTGCTTAATCGTTATCTATGTAATCTGATTGTAATTTGATTAATCAATAACTGCTACGAAAACTTATGTGATTATAGCCTGAAAATAGCTCGATTTGTATTAGGATAGATTATGGAAATAAAGAAATGGTTTTGAAAGTCTTATCATTCCCGCACATAGAGAGAGAGATCTAAATATTTAATAGAATTGGTAAATAGTTTTCCTATTAGAATATAGTAAAGATCTAATAAGAATAGTCGAATCAAGTCAGAATCTTATTAGAAAAACCTAGAAATTTCGAATTAGATTCGAGCGAGACAGACATATGTGTGTCCCGCTCGCACGCTTGAATTACTCTCTCTTGTGCGGTATCCTTGCGCGCCTGCACAAAATCACTTAAGAATGCGCCACACTCCGCCAGCGAAACATTCGCGTGGGATTCGCCGAAAAGATCCCGAAGAGAGAAGATCTCCGGAAGAAAGAAGCCTCCGAAGAAAGAAGCCTCAAGCAACAGTGAACAGTGAATCTCTCAAGCCCGAAGACTCTCAATAGAAGCCCGAAGTCACAAGACAGAATACAGAAATACAGAAGACTGAAGGCAGAATACAGTAATAGAAGAGCGCGGGAAATAGAGTGTGTTTGTGGCGTATTCGCGAGTGTAATAGTGCCGCGCGGCTGGACTTTCACGACCGTGTTAAGTGGTGAATTCGCATTTTCCTTTTGCCCCTCGCATCGATTCCAGCTAATAGAGTGGGTGGATAGCGCATCATTTGACTAAATCGTTATCGAATTCATAGACTATACAGTCCACTGGAGCTATCCCCCACAGATTTTCTGAGGGAACGGTCAATTCGAGTAGTCTTAGATGGCTTCTCCTCCGACCAAATGGCAATTAATGACGGGGTACCTCAGGGATCTGTTCTCTCTGCAACATTATTCTTGCTGCACATTAATGACCTTTTAACACCGGGCATTATTAGTTATGCTGATGACAGCACTGTTGTAGAGAGATACGTATCCAATGCGCGAGCGAGCCCCCGTGAAATCCAGAGTTTAAGAAAGTCAATGATTGAGCGCGTTGATTTGACCTTACGGAAAGTATCCGATTGGGGTGAGTCGAATTTGGTCAAATTCAACGCGTCCAAAACTCAGGCGTGTCTATTCTCCGCAAAAAAGAGCACCTTCACATTAACGCCCACTTTCCAAAATGTATCTGTCCCCATCACTGACCATCTAGGGCTTTTAGGCGTAACTATAACATCCAGTTTAAACTTCGGTCAACAAATTGTGTCCATGGCTCAAGTAGCTTCGAAAAAGTTGGGAATCATCTCGAAGGTACGGCGGTACTTCAGCCCTGCACAGCTTCTTAACTTATATACAGCTCAAGTGCGATCATGCATGGAGTACTGCAGTCATCTTTGGGATGGTTCAGCCAAATATCAACTAGAAGCGCTGGACTCCGTTGACCGAAGAGCCCGTAATCTAATTAACAACGTCGACCTTACGACCAAAAAACTACAGACCCTAGAGCATCGTCGTAAGGTTGCTTGTTTAACCGTGTACTACAGGATACATTTTGGTGAGTGCGCGAGTGCTCTGTTTGAGCAAATTGAACCCTCACCCTTTTACCATCGGACTACTAGACGCAGACAGAACTTCCATCCGTATGTGGTTGATATTCCGAAAAGTCGAACTAAGCGTTTTGACAGTTCCTTTTTGATACGGGTCGCCAAGGTTTGGAATGAACTGCCTGCGTCTATTTTCCCTGACCAGTATAGTCCTAGTACTTTTAAGCGTCGAGTGAATAGGTTTCTCGTGGATGGACGTGTACCACCTTAGTCTTCATGTTCACTTAACATCAGGTGTCATGGAAGACAAACTTCCCATCAATATTTTATAAAAAAAAAAAGCATTGCAGCTGTCTATAGTTTGTCGGCTGAATGAAAGAGAGCGCGCATGCTATTTGTCGGAAAAAAGCATTGACGAAAAAATGAACACCGTTCAAGAATTTACTGCCGATATGTATGGCATCAAGAACTGCACCAAAGTGAATGATGCGAGATATCGCATTTTCCTGAAGAAATATTCGGCCAAAGGTGACAGCGAGCAGTTTTAAAAAAAAATAAAAGGCTTTGACTCAAACTCTATACCACCGTGCTGGATATCATTGACTCAGAAAATTTTACGAACTATTTTCATAAATTCAATGTGCAACGGATCCAGTATGCGTAAAACTTAAACCTGAAAACTGCGGTTGGTTCCTCGATGAATATTTAAAACCGGTAGGATTCATTGGGGATCATACACCTTTAAGAATAGAAGATGTTGTCGAAACAACCGAATCTAAAAGCGATGACGAAGAATGTTCTGATATTGAAGATCAAAATTACATATCTGATAACTCGGATCTTGTATAATTGGAAAATTTTTAAAACTTTTGTATTTATATTTTGTAGCAATAAAAAGAATATTTTCTTAATTTTTGTTTTTTTTCGGTGTGCTGATAATTTTTATTCACCTTTTTATTTACTAAAAAGAAATTAATTATAATTATTACTAAATGTAATTAATTTATAAAAAGAAATATTAAAAAAACATTCTTCTATTTTAATATTAAGCTACTCCAAAATGACGCCTAGCATTTACTAGTCTATCGCTGTCTTTTTCGTTTTCACCGACAAATAGCATGCGCGCTCTCTTTCATTCAGCCGACAAACTATAGACAGTTGCAATGCTGCGTCCTTTTTTAGCGCATGGGATGGTTTACTCGGACCTCGCTGTCGCACGTATTCATTCGGAGCAATATTTTATTTTTTTAAATTCGACAACCGCGATTCAGGACTGATTTTTTGCAGACAACCCTATACCACCGTGTTCGTAATAAAATTATCTTTATGTTTATGTTACTTTCATTCATTAATCAGACCGGTGCAAGTTACTAGTATCGATTTACCTGTTTATACCTAGCTACCCAAGAGTTGTGACGGGAAATAAATAGTCAACCTAACGTTTGTATATTCTTTGAGTTTCATATTTTCGATTGGAATGGAATTTGTTCATTAACCAAGCCAGAGTAATTTAAAAAAAATTTTTTTTTTTGTCGTGATTAATTAATCATTTTCTGGACTGAAATTTTTTAGACAACCCATTCGCAATATATTTATTGACATATTTTATTTGATAAAAAATATCTTTCATCCATTAACCAGCTCGGTGAAGGTCGTTTAATAGCGGGATCTTAGACTATAACTACACATTATAAGTATCTACATATTGAAAATTTAAGACAGAAAATAGCTTTTTTTTCTCCAAAAAAGTGCTGATGAATTTTGCGTACCTAAACAGTTTTTGAAATTAGCACTTAGCTGCACAGTTCAAGAAAACAAAATAAAAACAAAATCAAAAACAATCGTTATTTATTTATTTATAAAGTGTACGAACAGTTTGCAATCAGTTTAAAGTTAGCTTATTCTAGTGTCAATTTTTCTTAATCTAGAATGCGAACCTTAATATGTACTATTATGTATAACATGCATAAAATTGCTAAGCACAAACATCTCAGATCACTTTTAGGTTCTAATTAAAAGAAGGTAATTAATATTTTTACAAAAATGGTTAGAAAAGATCGCAAGTCAGTGCATACATTCTATACACATAGCAATATTCCTACGAAAGGTTTTAAAATCAAAGATTTTTAAAACTAAATCTAAGTCAATAGTTGTATCTCTGCCACTACCAGCGAAACTAACCAATTCATTGTAAGCACGGCACATGCGGGTGATAGTGTTGTAGAAGGATGTGTTATTTGTGTACACGCTTAATACAAAGGGTTTTGGACGTCTTGTGTATGGTTTACAGTTAAAGTTAAGGCAGGACCATAAGGGACTAGAGGAGATTCTTTGATGTATTAATTTATATAAATATACAGGGTGACTGGTGACAAATTTGCCATACTGAAGGAGAGCACTCTGTACTCGATTCTGATCATAATTGTGTAATAAAAGTAGGTACTTAATGTTTCACTAGAAATCCCTATGAATAAATAAAGAGACCTTACTACATTTTTCCCGACGCGCTGCCTCAGTCAACACGGACTCAGTAATTCTTTTATTTTCGGAGAAGTTTACTCAGTAAATAATTAATATTTATTTTTTCACTTCATGTATGATCTTAAACTATCACGTCCTGGAATTTTGAAAGTGACCTACCAGTCACCCTGTTCATGTCGACGCGAACTCAGTGTACAAACTTTGAAATAGGATAGTCTCTGATCATAGGAAGCAAACTTGCGACCAAGGTGCTTTCTGAATGCGATCAATTTTAAGGCTTTATATTGAACTTGATCAAGTCTATCAATATGCACCCAGTAGCAAGGTGACCAAATGACACAAGCATACTCTAGTAGGTACTGTTCTTATGAGTTATAAAAAATACGAGAATAATAATGCAAAATGTATTCTTTAGTTGGTAGTATTGGTTTTGTTTCTTGAACCAGTTTGGACTACAAACTTTTCACTTGGGGGCTAGTATAGGTAGGCACAGAACGCAGATCAAGCGTTACATTACCTGTCAAATTTCCGCAACCAATTTGAACTTAATGTCGAGGGCATAGAGTTCAGGTTCAAGTAAACATTTTTGACAGATCTGTAACGCTTGATGTGCTGCCTTCTGTACTAGGATGACCAGTGTGTGGTCTTCACGACACACGGTCTTATTCGCGTATGTTTTTGGGTCAATATTGTCGGTGTGATATTTATTGTTATGATTGTTAAAGGACTGCAAGGACACGGATGACCTATAAAAAGCTACTGTAAATAATAACCGAAAAGTAATAGACCTAGAATTGATTGGTAAGTATTGTGCCTACTTCTGTGCCTTGTTGTAATAGGTACAAGGTCTTCAGTTGCATTAAATTTGTCTTCTTAAATGGCCAAAGTACTACTAGCGCCATCTATTGATATTTTAGAGAACGAAACATGCACGCTCTCTACATGTGAAACTAAATTAGAAAGAAATGCATAGTAAACTGATTCAATTAAATGCTATAATGACCGGAATAAATTATTACTTTTTAAAGGTTTGCCACACTAATCTTAATATATAAAACTCTTCCGTTACTGACCGAGTGACTGACAGACAACGTACAGCCATAACTACTGGCCGTAGAGAGCTCAAATTTGGAACATACAATCTTTAGAGGTTGTGGGGGAGCATTAACAAAGGAATTCCTGAAATTCCCACGGGAACGGGAATTATTGGACTTTTTAGTTTGTATGAATAATCTTATTCCTTGAGTGCACGGATATGGTACTTAGCATAAAGGTTTCTCAAAGAGTCACTGGTTGTTATGCAAGAAATTCCAAAAATTCCCACGGGAACGAGAAATGTATGATTTTTTAGTTTGTATTAAAAATATTTTTTCTTGAGTGCAGGGATGAATTACTTAGTATAAAGGTTCTTCAATAGGTGTCTGTTTGTATAATGGAAGGAATTCCCGAATATCTCACGGGAACGGGAAGTATTGGACTTTTTAATTTGTAAATTCTCTGCACCAAATGTAAAAAAAGTTGAGCCTGATCTGCGGCTTAATGGGAACAGGTTGAATCTAGTAGATAACACTGTTTTTCTTGGAAATACCTAAGATTCTAAATTGCAATGGGGCGCCCATATATCACAACTAGCGAGTGGACTTAGTTCTGCAGCGTTCGCGGTAAAGAAAATTCGCTCATTGACTGATGTTAATATTGCGAAGCTGGTATATTTTAGTTATTTTCATACTATAATTTCCTACGGCATCCTACTTTGGGGCAATGCCGCAGATATTGACACGATATTTACACTGCAGAAAAGGGCTATTCGTGGAATGTATAAACTTAGAAATAGAGAATCTCTTCGAGAAAAGTTTAAACAAATTGGTATCTTGACCCTTGCATCACAATATATTTATGAAAACATTATGTATACTTATAAGAATAGTAATAAATTTAAAACTAGGAGAGATAATCATGATAAAAATTACTCTGTAAGGACTAGGAACGACCATAAGTTAGCGTTTCCCAAATTAAGGCTGGCTAAAAGCAGCAAATCAATACGTATATATAACAAAATTCTGAAGTCAATTCAATCCCTGCCATTTAATAAATTTAAATCAATCATTAAAAACACTCTATCTCGAAAAGCTTATTATAAAACTAAAGATTACTTAGACGATAAAAAAGCATGGGATTAAGCACAACAGGATAAGTTTCTAATTACTTAATAATTTTGTTTACGGCTTGGCTGTGCAGTATACATATGGCATACTGGTGACTGTTCCACTCACTTATTTTCTTGTCAAGACAACAGCAAGAACGTCATGCTCCCTCAAGCGGCATGGCTAGTGGTAGCGTCGGGTATCGGGTCACCCTCTTCCCTAAAATATGGTTGAGGAGGGTGATGGCTGGTGCTTGCGTTATGCTCGTGAACGGGTGCCACTAGCGGTGCCAGGTCGTTATGCTAATGATACTATGACTATTTTATTCCATTCTTTTTCAAATACTCTGGTCCCAGTTTGTTATGTTCGTATTGTGCATTCATAGCTCATTGCACCTACTATGTAAGCAATTTGGTTGTGGCATGGCATTGGCTCTCACAAATAGCTGTCTTGAGTTTGTTTTTTTTCATGTCACCGTCAATTTGTACTGTACCTATTTGTATTAATTTGATATGTGATGACTGACTTCATCAAGTGTTTTTTGAAATTCCTAAGATGAAAAAAACTTTTTTTTTAATGAACAATCTTATTCCTTGAGTGCACGGATGTGATACTTGGCATTAAAGTTCTTCAATGAGTGACTGGTTGTGTTAAACATAAATAATGTTTATGCGCGTACGAAGTCGCCGGCAAAAGCTAGTTTATTGATAAAACTACTAAGCAAATAAAAGCAATCCCTGAGGACTCGAGCGAGAGCTCAGATGGTAAAGTGCACGCCCACAATGCGGGAGATCTAGGTTCGAGTCCCAGCTGGGTTTTATTTTTATTTTATTGAGTATTTTTATCTGTGAAGGAATAAAGTACTCCATAACTTATTAGTCTAATTGGATGGATCTAAAATCCGTGGAAGATGCCGTTTTAGCTGAATTAAAATTTAGATTCCTGTCTGAGTATACAATTACCTCGCGACTCAATAGGGATGGACTTTCCAGTATTGCGAATGAGGTTGCTACCTATCATCCGTTAAAATACAAAAACAACCTAAACCTACCTTAAATAAAAAAAAATATACAAATTAGTGTAGGTATATATCCATAATATTTCAATCAAAAACGAAACTTAAACTCAAACAGCGTTTGCAATGGTCGACTGACGTGGTTAACTTTAGATTTTAAGCATTTAAACTAGATGCTGTTCCTTAGAAGAAGGGGATTCACAGGGAGCGAAATTAGGCTTGGGTACGAAATTTGGCGACTGCACCTTATAACGCAAGCCTGGAATGAACAGGCATGAGACCCCTTTCAGGCTTTAATAGAATAGAATAGAAGTATATTTATTGACCAACAACACATTACAATAGTTAGAACATACAAAAGAAAGTAAAAGCACAAAAAAGATGACATAAACAAAATTACAAAGTACACCCCATCACATTACACAAAATAAAATTAAGACAGATATAACAGTGGAAACAGAAAGTAAGATTATTGAAGTGTTGTCAGTCAAAAGGCTACGACTCATTTATTTATTTATTTATTTACTCTTCATTGTACAAACACAAAATAGAAAATAAAGGACTATTCGTTACAGACATTCAGAATAATAATATTTTTAATAATAATATATTTTTAAATTGAGAGCTAGAAATATCGTAAATTATACCATTTTGGAATCAAAATGAAATAGGCTATTATTTAATCAATTGGGCACTCATGTCACTGTACATTTTTTTACACCACGAGGTACCAAAGTTAGAGGAAAAAATAGAACTTAGCACAAACTGTACGTTTAAAAATAAAAATAAAAAAAACTTTGGCTTTCGTACAAAATTGGTAGTTTACGTTTGATAGCACCACTATCACTGAATGCTGTTGAGAAAACAGACTGAGAAAATTCTTTGTATTGTAAATTTGGCACTTAAAAGAGTGGGTAAAGGCCTAACTTTTTTCAAATTTTAAAAAATGCCCAAAAACTCGAAAACCGTGACTCTTTTACAAAATACAAATTGTCATTTTCCGAACAGCCGCAATGCCCCCCAACCGTCGGTAAAGGATTATCCACTCATTACGCCACACCCTGTATAAACATACATACATACGAATACAAGATATACATACATATACTACACATTAACTTCTTCAGTTAAGGATAAGTAATGTTTTTTTAAAAGCTTTGTAAATGTGGCGATGGTCTTAGCTGACTTAATACAAAGTGGTAACTGATTCCATAAGGATACTGCGCGAATTTTAAATGCATCGCCGAAAAGGTCTGTTGAATGAGCCGGTGTAAGTCCTTAACCTACTGAGCATTAAATTGTCAGAAGATCGTAAATCACGACTATGTTGCTCATGACGATAGCTAAAGTAATTTTGAAAATAGCTAGGGACAGTAGGATTGAACAGTATTTGGTACAGTAGACAAAGAACTTGAATGTTCCGGCGAAAGCGAATTGGAAGCCACTTGAGCTTAGTGCGATACTCAGAGATATGATCATATTTCCACAAACCATATATAAATCGTATGCAGAGATTTTGGAGGCGCTCAAGTTTATTTAGTCGGTCAACAGTGATATCCAAATAGCACGCATCCGCATAATCAAGTAATGGGAGAAAGAGAGAATGGGCAATGGAAATTTTGGTAGGCAAAGGCAATAGATTGCGCAAGCGTTTTAGAGAATTTGTAGCGGCAAACATCTTCCTGCTCACTTCATCAATTTGTGGCTTCCAGCTAAAAGTGCGGTCGAAAATGACACCGAGGTTTTTAACAGTCTCCCGGAGTTGTATTTTGACACCGTCAAAAGTTAAATTTGGAAGATTAGTCAGTTCAATTCTATTAATCATTGTTGTGCTACCAATAATAATGCCTTGTGTTTTGGCCGGGTTGACAAGTAGACCGTGACTTTTGCTCCAATCGAGTATTTTAGACAAGTCGCTGTTAACTATGTCAATGGTCTTTGCTAAATCTTCCAGCCTAGATTGAGAGAAAATTTGCAAATCATCTGCGTAGGTATATATGGTAGGAACAAGTTAAATCACGAGATATAGTACTGATAAAAATCGAAAACAGTAGAGGGACAACACGCCACTTTGCGGGACTCATCAGATGTTATTATGACTTGCGCCGTCGTAACGATGCTTTATTTGCGTAAGGATACTTGAACCAATCAGAATCGTTTTGAAAAAGAAAAAATAAATGAAAGTCAGCGTTTCGCATATGTGCGTTTGGAAATTTAGGTATTGCTTTTTTATATCTATGTATTTCGGAATAGTTAAGATATTAAATGAAACTTCCTGAAGTATTTTTTTAACTATTTCTGTTACTAATAGATTCTATTTTAATGTACAACTTGAATTTTAACATGACTTTTCTCTAATTTATGATTCACTGTTTGGAAAATAAATGTTTGTCTATCTATTCATCTAAAAAAATAAACTTCGATTTTTAAAACCTAAGTGTAGCGATTTTACAGTAACATAATTATCGTTGAAAACAATACTGTGTTGCCCTGTTAATTAAATACGAAACTAAATGTCCTGTTTCAGCAGCTGCTGATAAACTAACAGATAGCAATCAGTGACAGGAAAGAGAGATGTCTTAACTGACTGTTAGACGAGGTATGGACTATCCAATCCTTAATCAGCTGTTGGTGTAACAGGGCTTGACGTCCATACAAATATGTTTCTAAAGAGGTATATAAATATAACAATGAATGCAGAGCATTAAAAAAACAACTTCAGGTCAAAAATTTAAAAAATAAATCAATTTCAATAAAATTTATTTGGGACCAAATGGGAAGTATCTTCTGTCATACGAAACATCGAAATCGGTTCACCAAGTCAAAAGTTATGAGTTAACAAACATAAAAAAAAACATACAGACAAATTGAGTAACGCCTTCTTTTTTAAAGTCTAGTGTAGAATTCATAAAAAAAATATCTTCACTTTTTTAACCTGCATTTCAGAATTGATTATCTGTGGATTTTGTTCGGAAATAAATAGGACACCAGTGACTTCAGATGTCTGTTGCCAAGAATTGCATACAATAGAATAGAATCGAATAAGAATTTATTAACTCAGAAAAAAGTATTACAAGCTTATTTGACCATATTTGGTAAAGACTTGTTTTCTGAATAGAAAATCAGGCAGACCTATTAAAATGTTATAAGGCCAGTAATCATAGGTTGTGTAAATTATTTACAAAAGATTTTCAAACAAAACAGAGACGATAACGTTTTTTATTCATCGACTTATATCAATCGGCTAAGAATAGCATATCAGGCAATGTGACTAATCCAAACATACCCTTACTTAACTTACTTATACTAACAAACAAACTTACCTTCCATGCTGGACTGGGAGCGAAAGAAAAACATAGAATGCGCCAGCTGCTTCTCTTCCCGGGCATACTGTAAAAATCAGTTAAGGGACAGAGGTTAAATTGGCGTTTTTGTGGCTGACAGGATGACCCACTGTCACTGCAATAGTCTGTATTCATTATTATAATACCTTAAAAGTCAAACAAATGTTGTTGGGATTGATGTGGAGAGGCTGCCGGCAAGAGGTAATGCGCTAATTAAAATTAACCCTGTATATGAATTCGGAGATCGTTTTGGAGAAAGTTTTGACGTGAAGTCGGTTTTTTTTAAATCTGTATTCGTTGATTATACAACTAGCTCATCATCGGGCGGTAAGGCTATACTAGGTCAGTCTTATGCGACCGAAATACAACTAAATTTCATTAATAAAGTCACTGGTCGAAATTACAGTTCGATGAAATTACAGTTACTAAAATAAAATAGTTTTTTTTTAGAAACTGTAATTTTAGCAAATATACCTGAGTGAAATGAAATCATATGAGATCGCAGTAACAAATAAAAGTATGTGTAGGTACAAAGCCCGTATACGCAGCAGGACCTGTCGTAAATTCGATCTACAGCTTCAGTTTAACGTCCGTAGTATTTAGTACCTTCCAAAAAGTATAAACTTTTGAAACTTTGTGAAACTTTTTTCGTGCCAGCAGGATCCTTTTATTTGTACCTTACAAAAAACCATACATTAAATTAAAATAGATAGTATTTTAGCAGACAGATTGCTTGAAAACTTTTGGTTTTATGTAGCGATCGAACGTTTATTCTGTCCTATGTATGAGCTTCCCCAGTTTGCCACCGTATACCCAGCCAGTGTGAGATTTCTACTCACTAAACACCCCCTTCTCCGATCCCTAACTCAAGAGCTATTCCTAGATCGTGTAACCCCGTGGCATCCTGATGGATGACCCGTAGTAAGACACTGTAAAGCTCAATGGCAAGTGTAGAGAATGACTAGGGCTGGGAGCCCAAAAGGTTGACCAGATCCGCGGTGAACTGGTTAGGGTCTCCGTACTTTAAATAGTACGCAGCTTTAAATTAAGATAAAAGTACAGCTTTTTTCTATGTTTTTGCAATATATTTTATTTATAGTGTGTTTGTGTGTATTTGAAGGTAATGATCGCCCACTATCCACCAATGTCTTGGTCTTGTCTACTACTTCTTCTTCAATCAATACATCAATTAGAACTTGAGGACATAGAGTTCAGATTCAAGTCATTTTTTTTTGACAGATTTGTATCGCTTGATGTGCGGATTTCTGTACCATCGAACTTACTGAATCATGCCCCATTTTGCTGAAAATTCGTTTGAAACTGTCAAACTTGTGAGGTCTATCGCGTATAGTGCACTTATGACTTTTCAAGCAAATTTCGACCTACTAGCATACATACATAACATCACGCCTGTATCCCTTATGGGGTAGGCAGAACACCAGAGGTTACAAGACCATCTGATGTCACGTTTGACAAATTTGGAGGTATTATAAAGATGGGAAAAGACTATTGTAGTGACAGGGGGTCAGCCTATCGCCCACAAAAACGCCTTTAAAACCTCTGTCCCTTAACTGAGTTTTACAGTATGCCCGGGAAGAGAAGCAGCTGGCATATTCACACATTCTACGTTTTTCTTTCGCTCCCAGTTCAGCATCGAAGCAAGCATATGATTTGACGATTTGACTATCGAACCAACTGAGTCGTGAAATGAACAAAATGAACTTGTTATTTTAACGTGTTATTAACACGTGTCTGACTAAGCCCATGTATGACTTCAATCTCACCTGATGGTAAGTCGAGATGAGGTCGAAGATGACAGCACACGAGGTATGGAAGGAACTGGTTCTCCATAAAATATTGCCCGAACACATCATCGTTAGAACAGTGGTATTAAGCTACAGTTTTTTTTTTAATATTTCTGACACTCACACAACACTATCTAGCCCAAATTAAGTTTCTTAAAGAACTTGTGTTATGGATACTAGATAACTGATATACTTAAGAAATATATAAACATACGTATTGAATAAATACATATTTTTTATTAGAATAAACTTAAATAAACATCCATAACTTGATGACTAATATCTGTGTTCATCACACAAATATTCGCCGCCGCCGGGATTCGAACCCAGGACCTCTGGCATAGAAGGCAATTTATGTTACCGCTACACCAGCCGGTCGTCGAAGATTCATGTGTTATTTATCATATATTTTGGTAGCAAAGAAATAGATTTCGGTAAGATCTCATGTGAAATCGGTCGCTTCCCAAAATCTCTTATTAAGTACATACACATACATAACTTCATGCGTGTATCCCTTATGGGGTAGGCAGAACACCAGAGGCTATAAAACCATCTGATGTCGCGATTGACAAAATTTGGAGTTATTATAATGATGGAGGATTTTATTTATTTATTTATTCCTACTTATTAAGTAGGTATAAATAAAATCCCCAGACAATCATACCAACTACATGGCCTTAAAGTAAGCAAAGCTAGTGTTATGAGATATTGTGTAGCGAACTAGAGTGGAGCCTAGAGTATAAAATACATATACACATAAACGCCTAAACCCGGAAATTTTTTTTTTCTTGTTCCGTGCGGGAATCGAACCCGCAACCACTAGCGTCTGATGCAGATAGGTTTACCCCATCACCAAAGTGGTGGTCAAATTTTTTAACACTCTGTATCTCTTTTTTAACACCCAGAAGATGTCTACTGCTGGACGAAGGTCTTGATAAATCTCCACGCCTCAAGGTCCTGCGCAGCCCACATCCTAGACTAGACGATGTCGGTCCACTTCGAAAGAGCCTGCATAAACTCTTAGTACTTACTAGAGTAGTAAGAGTTTTTGGTTTTACCCGCGCTATTTCAAATCCCGCGGGAATATCGAGATAAAAATTAGCCTATTGGCTATTCCAGACTGTAAACTATCACTATGTCAAATTTCATCCAAATCCATTAAGCCGTTTTGCTGCGACAGTGGAACAAGCATACGTCCATCCATCAAAACTTACACATTTACCTATAGTATACAGGGTGTCCTGCAACCCCTATATAATACCTTCACGGATGTATTCTAGTACCCATGAGGATTACAGAAAAAATATAAAAAAAAACCTAAATTAATTTTTTTATTTAGAAAAAAATGACGAAATTTATTGCTTTCATACAAAAATTTAACAAAAAAAAATCGATTTATATTTATTTTTTATTTTTTCTGTAATCCTTATGGGTACTAGAATACACCCGTGAAGGTATTATATAGGGGTTGCGGGACACCCTGTATAAAATTTTTGTTTGCCTTTATTCGATAGATAATAATAATAATAAAATCATTTATTCAATGCAAAATAGACAAAAAAATAAAGTTAACAACATTTAGAAAAACAAAATAAATTAAACAAGAACATAAAAAAGACAAAAGGTGAACAAAAACACTAATTTTGACGCCGAATAGGCTTGAACTCAGCGTTATGCCGCAATTTTTAAATTAGATGTCGCTGTACGTCGATTAAATCGCGCAAGAAGAGTTAGAAAATGACTTAGCTATATTTACTTTGTAGACTACAATTATTCGTTCTCACTATTCATATTCATATCACAATTATAATATCAGTAGGAAGTAGGATAACCCCATGAGAACCTCCATTTTGCGAGTTCTAGCGTGTCAGTTTTCTAAGTTTCAATCCGTCTGACTATTTCGGTAACTTTGGAACGCCTGCGAATGTCGTCATACTAATTCGATCCTTCAGGGAAAGCTCCACCCATTGAGCGATTTTCAGCTTCATAATAAGGCCGCAGGCCCACAGTAAGCGACTATTTCTCAATTCCATAAGTTCTGGCAATACTGTCGTCAAATATCCCACCAAAAACATAAATGTAAAAAAGGAGAGCCAAGTTCAATACAAAAATTATGCTTGGTTCTTGGCTTTGCCGCAAAAAGAATGGAGATCTAAATGAGTGCCAAGTTCTATGCAAAATCGAAATATGTTTTTATAGGAACAAATTAAAATAATGAATAAGTATTAAACTCTATTTTTTGCTTTGTTGAATACCTAAAACAATTGCATCTTATTTGAAAATTTGATATCTTAAAGTAGGTAAGATTTGATTTGGCCAGTTTTTATCAGAATTAAAATGTTGAATGACTTTAAAAAATAATTGATGTAATAAAGTGGGAATACCCCTTATTTTTGACTTTTTTTAAATTTTTTCCTACGCTTACACACAATTATCGAGCTGGATTCCAAATTTCATCCTTCTAGTTCATCTGGAAGTAGATAAGGCTTAGACAGGTACTAGAAGTCAGTCAGTCAATACATAAATTGACGACTTTTTGACCCTCATATCTTTATTACCGTTTGAGCAACTTCATAAAATTTGGGCTTCCACATGTCCTAATGAATATAATTAAACACACGTAGTTTTATGTGTTTACGTTAAAGAGGTTTTGAGTGATAGAAGGGTCAAAAGTGGCACCAAGTGATTCGTGTAATATTACACTTGGCGCTGGCTAGCCAGTTTCTTTGCTTGAACTTGGCTTGACACGCTACCGCATGTCTATACTCTGGTAATATTGAAGCTGTGATATTTGGCGGCATTTTATTTATAAAGTGGTCACTAACGAGCCAGAGGTTTCTTCTACAAAGGGGTATTTTTTGGAAGAGAGATTAGGACGCCGCCGACACGTTATCTAGGGGTGATAGGTCTATTTTTACCCAGAATGGACTGATTAAACCTTAAAAAAATAGGTTTATAACACAGCAGACTAACAACTTTCCTTCTACGCAACTAAAAGTGACAGACATACTCTAATATCTAACACATACCAAGGAAAATTCAAACCGTTATTATTATTCCGCACAAATGCAGCATGAACATACCACTACGCGATCGAGTAGGTGATAAATTGATTTATTTAATGGCACCACAAAGCTGTAGTATACTCATTTAATTAATTTAAAACATCTGCCTTGACATCATATGTAAATAAGGTCACAGCAAAGTGTGGAGACGCGTTGTTCTTTATTGCCACTTCCAGTAGATACAAATCTATGGCTTTATTAATTAAAATAAAGTGTAATAAGGTAATTTTTGACTTCTGCGGCCGTTGTTGGGTTAAATCGATGTTGATAACGTCATGTTCTGTGTTAACCTTTTTCTGCCAGTTTGTAGCTAATTTTTGTTTATTAATGTAGGGTAAGCACGACAAGTTTCTATACCGCTGTGTTGACGAATTACTGGATATGACGCGAGTGGTAGCTTAATTGATTACCTACTAGAACATTAAAAGGTACCTACACCTTAGAAGTGTATTAATTTTGTGTATTAAATTAAATAAAACATTGTTTTGACTGGATTTAATTTCGTTTAGTTTTAGTTCGTCGACTAGGTAATATTAGTATCAACATGAACGTTTGTGGGATATTTGTTACGTACAGGTGGCAGCACATCAAGCGAAAGCCCCAGCCAAACTGTTGAAAACCAATGCTTCCAACCAAGGTTAAGGAAGGTTATGTTGTTGACAACCAATTCCGAGTCATCCACACTGTTACAAACGATGGTTGAAAAAAAGGAGACAAACAAGAACATAAGCCAAGGTCACGCTGGGCCACCCCCAAATCGTAAGTGCGCTTTGATCTCTCGCGTTGGTAACATCTTCGCGATGGCAGTTTTGTATGCAATTGAGGATAGAAAGAAGGAAAGGTTGAAACGCAGGATAAAAAGCTACAAAATTCGAGTCATTAATAGTTATAGTTAGGTACAAGCCTACAAAGTAAAATATACAATAACAAGCGTAGGTACACACTGTTAACTAAACACTCTAGGGGTCGAATCTGTCAAAAAATTTTACTTGAATCTGAACTCTGGCAAATAATTAAATGCAGTAAAATGACAGTTCCAGTGTGCCCACTTTAGGGAAGAAAAAAATTGTGATGTGGTTTAAGTGAATGAATGAAATTATTTTTTAAATAATAATATCGTAATGAATGGAAACAAATTTTTTGGCTGACAAGATATTTCTTTTTTACGGTGCTGTTAGCGAAGGGAAACTATTCGTGAAATTTCATTTTTTACGACGAAACGAGCTTAAAATATAGAAGTTATCAATTCAATTTAACTTCTTATTTTACCGTTTTAAAACACTAGGTACGTGCCGATCCTGTCAACTATCGACCAATTTCAATCACCTCCATACTTTGCAAAGTCATGGAACGTGTATTGAACAATCGACTCCTGGCATACCTCGAGACCAACGAGCTCCTAAGCGATAGCCAATATGGTTTCCGCAACAGGCGCTCGACCGGCGATCTACTCGTGTATGCCACTCACTTATGGAGCGAGGCCTTGGAGGGTCATGGTGAAGCAATAGCTGTATCCTTAGACATTTCCAAGGCCTTTGACAGGGTCTGGCATGATGGTCTCTTAAGTAAGCTTCCAGCTTATGGTATACCGATTGGGCTCTGCGACTGGATATCTGACTTTCTGAGGGAACGGTCAATTCGAGTAGTCTTAGATGGCTTCTCCTCCGACCAAATGGCAATTAATGCCGGGGTACCTCAGGGATCTGTTCTCTCTGCAACATTAACGACGACCGGCTGGTGTAGCGGTAACATACGTTGCCTTCTATGCCAGAGGTCCTGGGTTCGAATCCCGGCGGCGGCGGATATTTGTGTGATGAACACAGATATTAGTCGTCAAGTCATGGATGTTTATATGTTTATTTAAGTTTATTCTAATAAAAAATATGTATTTATTCAATATGTATGTGTATATATTTCTTAAGTTTATCTGTTATCTTGTATCCATAACACAAGTTCTTTAAGAAACTTAATTTGGGCTAGATAATGTTGTGTGAGTGTCAGAAATATTTATTTATTATTATTTATTATTATTTATTCTTGCTGCACATTAATGACCTTTTAACACCGGGCATTATTAGTTATGCTGATGACAGCACTGTTGTAGAGAGATACGTATCCAATGCGCGAGCGAGCCCCCGTGAAATCCAGAGTTTAAGAAAGTCAATGATTGAGCGCGTTGATTTGACCTTACGGAAAGTATCCGATTGGGGTGAGTCGAATTGGGTCAAATTCAACGCGTCCAAAACTCAGGCGTGTCTATTCTCCGCAAAAAAGAGCACCTTCACATTAACGCCCACTTTCCAAAATGTATCTGTCCCCATCACTGACCATCTAGGGCTTTTAGGCGTAACTATAACATCCAGTTTAAACTTCGGTCAACAAATTGTGTCTATGGCTCAAGTAGCTTCGAAAAAGTTGGGAATCATCTCGAAGGTACGGCGGTACTTCAGCCCTGCACAGTTTCTTAACTTATATACAGCTCAAGTGCGATCATGCATGGAGTACTGCAGTCATCTTTGGGATGGCTCAGCCAAATATCAACTAGAAGCGCTGGACTCCGTTGACCGAAGAGCCCGTAATCTAATTAACAACGTCGACGTTACGACCAAAAAACTACAGACCCTAGACCATCGTCGTAAGGTTGCTTGTTTAACCGTGTACTACAGGATACATTTTGGTGAGTGCGCAAGTGGTCTGTTTGAGCAAATTGAACCCTCACCCTTTTACCATCGGACTACTAGACGCAGACAGAACTTCCATCCGTATGTGGTTTTTTTTTTTTTTTAATCTTTATTTAGAAAGCTATACACCTATAAGGTTAAGACAGCTTTTTGATATTCCGAAAAGTCGAACTAAGCGCTTTGACAGTTCCTTTTTGATACGGGTCGCCAAGGTTTGGAATGAACTGCCTGCGTCTATTTTCCCTGACCAGTATAGTCCTAGTACTTTTAAGCGTCGAGTGAATAGGTTTCTCGTGGATGGACGTGTACCACCTTAGTCTTCATGTTCACTTAACATTAGGTGTCATGGAAGACAAACGTCCCATCCATATTTTATATAAAAAAAAAAAAGGTACCTATGTTTGGTAATTAATTATTTTCAGTGCCTATACTTTAAAGATAAAGTACACACCTCAAATCAATAATTTATTTTCTATAAACTGTAATGCAAAACGAATCACAAAAAGTCGTTCGTTTTCAATCATTCTCATTCAGTACTTACACTACGAAGTTTTTAACTGGTATCATTATTTCCTATTTGAAGTTTCGAACTGTCGGTTTACTGCATTGAGTATAAGAGTATAAGTTAAAATTGGTTGGGGAAACTCATCTCCGCCATCAGGTGAATTTGAGTTCAAACCTGAGGTTAGGTAAGATAAAATATTTATATTTTGAAAGGCTAGTTTACAAAACAGATAATTCAGGAGGAAAGACGTAGAGCTATGTCTCTACGCAGGGCCAGTTTATCCATGCCTCTTGAGGTATCGCTTTTTGTGACGGAGTTAAAAGACTAATCATACATAAACCTACATACACAACTTCACGCCTGCATCCCTTACGGGGTAGGCAGAACCATGTGATGTCACGTTTGACAAATTTGGAGGCATTAGAATGACGCACTCTCTAGTATTGTAGTGACAAGGGGTCAGACTATCGCCCACAAAAAAAAAAACTCCGATAAAACCTGTGTACCGCAACTGACTTTTACAGTATGCCCGGGAAAAGAAGCAGCTGGCATATTCTATGTTTTTTCTTTGCTCCCAGTCCAGCATAGAAGAATCACAAATCAATAAACTAATAACTGGATCTATAAATCCATATTTTTCCAGATTTTGTGGTGCAGTTGTATAAACGCTATTGCGTCAATGTTCCGTGTCTAGGCGTTTATCTATATATGTATTTGTATTCAAGGTTCCCCCTAGTTCGCTACATGGTATCCCATATCACAAGCCATGCTTTGATACATTTCAAATTTCATTTGATTTGATACATTTCAAATGGCTAGTATTGCGGAAAATATAGTACAGTCAAATTAACAAACAAGTTTTTGATAATTTCACATGCATTCTTCATAGATTGTCTAAAATCATAATATTGTCTTAAGTTTTAGCGATTCATTCTATTAAATAAAACAGTTTTTAACTGGATTTATCGCGTATTACATTTAAAATTTTAACTCGACATTTCGGTGTCTTTGCAGACCCCGTGGTCACGAGAGACTTCGGTTTCAGGCGTCAGATTGATAGGTGGAAAAAGTTATACATCATCACTTCTATCTGTTCCACAGTCTTCGAGCACAGCCTGACTGCGGCTGTGGGCTTTCCTACATTGTTCAAACCAAAAGAAACGTATCCCAAAGATGGTAGGTACGAGAAACCTAATCACTCGATTCATAGAAGTACCACGGATGTGCCCTCCATGCTTCGGAGGGCACGTTAAGCAGTCGGTCCCGGGTGCTTTATACTTGTATACAGTAGTCGTTAGAGTTTGTCAGAAGCCATTTCGGCACCCTGCAATATCTGACATCCACCAACCAACACCGGGCCAGCTCGTTGGATTACGGCCTAGACCTACTCGTCACCCAGGGGAGAGACTCATAGCCCTGCAGTGGGCTCATTACGAGTTGTGATGATGAACAAGGTTACTGGAAAGTTCGTTGCTATCTGAGTTTGGCTGCCATGGTAACACTTCTTACTACAGATGCTGCATTTGTTTGGAATAAATATTAAAATAATGACTTACCTTTTTGGACGGCGACGTTCATTTCTTTTTTATGAACAAGGTGTTCGTTGTCAATCCCAAGAAAAGAAATTGCGGCCCAAGTTTAGTGTCGACAAATACTGAATAAGAATATCGGTATCTACGTAAATACTTGCAATTAACACAGATACTGCGACATTGTTCATGAAGCTTAAATGGATGTCACTACAATTTTGTACACTTTAAATTTAACTCTTAATCCCTAAAATTCACAAGCACTGACACAAATCAGACCACAGAGCTTTGCAGCGCGCACTAAAATTAAAATATCAAAGCGCAATCTCTTTTATCTTTCTGTGCCTATTATTAAAAAAAAAACAGAGTGACTCCCTTTCAGGCCACACACGAGGGCTCCCGCTGACTTCAAGATGTCCTGGCGCTGTCAAAATAGTGGCTCGTTGACTGACATATTGCTGTCCGGACAGATGGAGCGGTGGGCGGGCGTTCGATCTAGGCGCGTCCGTGGAAGTGGGCAAACAGAGGGTTGGTTAAGTAAGTTGTTTAGTAAATAGGTTTATTTGAAAGTAACAGCTCTTATTTACTGATTTTAATCTGTTGACTTCTATAGGAACACTGGAATTAACATTATTTTTAAAGATTGCAGCAAGAGTAGCTGTAATATTATTTTTTACTATACATAGGTAGACTAAGTTGGTGTAGATGAGGTTAAATAATAAAAACACACAGGCTTAGGGGAAAACTTTCTCTTAATAAAATATTGCTCGAACATACTACATCAATACTTAAAGAGTAATGTTCACGGGCCATACAGCCTCTGACCTGTCAAACTACTTACTTTTTGATAGGTATGTGAATGTATAAAGATGATATTGCTATTAAAATATTGCCTGTTTATGTCTAAACTATTGGTGCAGACTTGATTTAATTCCTTAGAAATGATATCGGGATTTTCATTTCAAGTGGATGATACTAGTAGTAACTTGAGAGGGTAAAATATTAAAATCCTTGCTGCAGTTTTTAATATAAGTAAATGATTTGGAATTAACCGAACATGAGTTATTATTTGCACTATCTGTTGTTTTAATACATTTTATGAGTTGTCAAAAATCTGACAAGTCAGGTGTAAACATTACTCTTTTATTGTGCTACATTTACTCGCTTGGCAAGCTTCAAGTCTTTGCCGCAAGTTCCCTTTGATCTGTCTTCAAAAACCGACACTAACACAGATCGCGGCAAGCTCATCAGCATCATAATCACAACTCTTTGTAATGAGCTCACTGCAGGGCATGAGTCTGTCCCCTGGGTGAAGAGGAGGTAGAGGACATAATCCAGCAAGCTGGCCCAGTGCTGGGTGGTGGATGCTAGAATTTTCAGGGCGCCAAGATGGCTTCTGACAAACCCAAACGACTACTGTATACAATTATACAGCACCCGGGACCGACTGCTTAACGTGGCCTCCGAAGCACGGAAGTCGTGGTGAGAAATGAATGGTCGGCGGTCACCCATCCAGGTACCGACCGCGCCGAACGTTGCTTAACCTGTGATATCGTATGATACACACAGTAACCACGGCGCCACTACGACTTCAACTTCACCGTCAAGCTCATGCAAGTCAACAATTATTAGATATTAGATTTTAAAGGGAATCAAACTGTCTTCATCATGAGATGGCTGCACACGCATACAATCAAGCAAAGCAAAAGGGTCACCAAAACACTGAATCTGTATAAAATTTTCATTTGTTAATTTATGATTAAGTATTAATTGTTATGATTAAGTATTAGCCCGTGCTCGTTGGTCTTGATCATCCTTGACGTATCTAGGAGTAGACGTTAAGGTACAGAAGGCAGCAGATAAAACGTTACAATCGTGTCAAATTCCCCTACAAATTTTCAACTTAATGTGGAGGGCATAGAGTTCAGATTCAATTACATTTTTTTTTACTGATTAGGATCGCTTGACCTGCAGCCTTCTGTACCATTAATTGTCTTTTACTTCTACATTGACTTGATACTTTGACGGTTTTCCTTACCGTTTTTAGCCTCAGTTGGGTAGCCAGGGAGAGCTATGTCACACTCCCTCAATAAATTATCATCGACTAGAACGTAGTGATTGTATGCTTTTTGCTCCTGGCAGGCCAGAGGTCAAAGTCCACGCGCCATCAGATGGTTAAGGTAATGAAGTAAATGATTTATTCTTTAATTCATTCATTCATTTGAATATACGATCAACTTCATCATCAATTTGTACTGAATGTATCTATTTGTTTTAATTCGTATAATCCTGAGAAAAAGAGTGCCAAGAGTTTTTTTCCGCCGGCTTTTTTTGTCTCTTGGTCTACTGTAATATCTTATTCAATAACTATCAACACCTTGTTAAAGCCGAAGTACAAAATTGTGACGTCATTAAGCGGCCATTCGATGGTCTTATGATGAATAAAAATTTTTCATTTTCATTTTCACTTCAGTAAAACTGGACCCACTTTAGGTAATTGCTAAGAATAAATTTTTTAAGGAAATTGCCAACATCATGTCTTAAGTTTTTCTAGCGTGCATTTACTGAAAACCCATGTTTAATTACAAAGCAATATATTGAGGGATTATTGAAAATACTTCTACTATTCTTCAGTTGGATTTGATTATACAAGGTGACTGGTGGGTCTCTTTCGAAGTTCGAGGACGTGATGTTTTGTAATAGTCACCCAAGTATACTTGTCTTCATTGTATTAAAAAATAACTTATAAATCATTTTTCTTGTTATAATAAAATTATACTTTTAAGTAGCATCCACCAGTTATAATTGTCCCCGCGCACGCTCAGAACTCTTGACAAAATTAGGTATATAAAGGGGGATACCTATGCCTTTTTGGTAGAGAAACAGTTATTATATTTTACAAATAAATATGTTTTGCACTGTGGAGACGCGATTCTCCTGAACCCTATAAACGGCCGCCGACCGTGTCCCCGAAAAGGGGACTGTATATGCGGAAGGTGGTAACATTAAAATAAGACTTTGACAGGGGCTAGCTTAGTGAAACCCACGTACCTCAGGTTGGTCTTCCAACTGCGCGTTCAGCTGTGGGCTGCTGCTCCCGCGCTTCTTGCTTCGTACGGCCCACAGGACCGTGAGACGTGAACTTAACACTAACTCCCCAGGGAGTGACGCAGTGTATAATTGCCATCATTGACATTATAATAGTTTTTTAATCGAGCAAGCATATTTAAGTACAAAAAAATATTGCGTCATGTCTAAAATTTACTACTTTAATATAATACCGTCATAGTTGTAGGTTTATTAAAAAACTTGGACAGGGTACGTGTGGAAGCTTCACCGTATATTTTAATTTAATTTAATTAATATAAAACCAGGTAGGTAGTTTTTTATTTATATTATGTATATAGTTTTAAATAACAACATATTGCTTAGTGTAATTTATGTACTGTAATTAATTTCAGAGGTTTGTAATTTCTTCATACTACCTACTTAATTTCTACTGTACCTACTTATTTTGTACTGTAATAATTCGCGAAACCAAATGGTACTTTCATCGTATTGTCGACTATTTCAGCTATTGTTAGTTAATGTTTGAGCTGTATTCAGAAGGTACCTATATTATATTTTAGTAATACATAACTTATTTTTGTCTATTTGATTTCTATCAGCTGAGACTTCTTAATGATTGTCACAGTGCTATCCCCTATAAGCCTATTGTAAACTATGTAACTTATCAATAGTCTTCCTGAAATGTATAAATAATAAAAAAAAACAAATAAAATTAAAATATTGATCACACTCATTTCTTTATATAAATAAATAAACAAAATAAATATTTTTAAACAAATGAAAAATGTGATAAATAAAAATTACCCGACCAGGATTCGAACCTGGGACCTCTCGTTTGCCGGACGAGTGCTCTTCCAACTGAGCTACCGGGGCCTGGCGCTACGCCTCGAAATTATTTACCACATTTTTGTTTTTACGTCCGGCAAACGAGAGGTCCCAGGTTCGAATCCTGGTCGGGTAATTTTTATTTATCACATTTTTCATTTATTTAAAAATAATTGAGCATTTTAAATGCAAAAAACTTAAAAACATTATTAAAACATTGCAATGCTTCACTTTAACTGGGATTCACAATTTCTGTAAAGAAATTGATCTCGGGTGGTCTTAGCTGCAAAGCTTATACCATTAGATGGAGCTACGTTAGCAATATAACGTAAAAACAAAAATGTGGTAAGTAATTTCGAGGCGTAGCGCCAGGCCCCGGTAGCTCAGTTGGAAGAGCACTCGTCCGGCAAACGAGAGGTCCCAGGTTCGAATCCTGGTCGGGTAATTTTTATTTATCACATTTTTCATTTATTTAAAAATAATTGAGCATTTTAAATGCAAAAAACTTAAAACATTATTAAAACATTGCAATGCTTCACTTTAACTGGGATTCACAATTTCTGTAAAGAAATTGATCTCGGGTGGTCTTAGCTGCAAAGCTTATACCTACCATTAGATGGAGCTACGTTAGCAATATAACGTAAAAACAAAAATGTGGTAAATAATTTCGAGGCGTAGCGCCAGGCCCCGGTAGCTCAGTTGGAAGAGCACTCGTCCGGCAAACGAGAGGTCCCAGGTTCGAATCCTGGTCGGGTAATTTTTATTTATCACATTTTTCATTTATTTAAAAATAATTGAGCATTTTAAATGCAAAAAACTTAAAAACATTATTAAATAAATATTTCTGACATTCACACAACATTATCTAGCCCAAATTAAGTTTCTCAAAGAACTTGTGTTATGGATAGATACTAGATAACTGATATACCTACTTACTTAAGAAATATATAAACATACATATTGAATAAATACATATTTTTATTAGAATAAACTTAAATAAACATATAAACATCCATGACTTGACGACTAATATCTGTGTTCATCACAAAAATATTCGCCACCGCCGGGATTCGAAGCCAGGACCTCTGGCATAGAAGGCAATGTATGTTACCGCTACACCAGCCGGTCGTCTTTTATACTCCTTTTCAGTCGTTTATACTCAGTATGATGAAATTTAATACGATTAGGTACAGCCTATCCTACTAATTTTATAAATGTGAAAATCTATATATTTTTCTGTTAAGCTTACACTCACAGCTTAGGTACCTAACCACTGGACCGATTTGTATGAGATTTCGCATGGAGGCAGTTGAATACATAAATTCACATTTCCACCAGATTAACTGAGGTGACAGGTTGTTAAAAAAGTTTTTCTTCACTTCTTTTATTTAACCGGCCTACCATTAATTAATTATTCTTTAATTGTAGCATAGGTAGGTACATATAGGTATAAGTATTTATAAAATAGGTGCAGTAAGTACCTTCTACTTATTGTTATTTTTTTTATTTAAAATAAAAAACATTTGATAGAAACCATTTTTTCTTTTTCTGTTTATATTCTAAATCACGGCGACGAAATTCGCTGAGTTTTTCTAACACTACCTACAAACTTAATTTTTTTTTTTAATATTTCTGACACTCACACATTATCTAGCCCAAATTAAGTTTCTTAAAGAACTTGTGTTATGGATACAAGATAACTGATATACCTACTTAAAAAATATATAAACATACATATTGAATAAATACATATTTTTTATTAGAATAAACTTAAATAAACATATAAACATCCATGACTTGACGACTAATATATGTGTTCATCACACAAATATCCGCCGCCGCCGGGATTCGAACCCAGGACCTTTGGCATAGAAGGCAATTTATGTTACCGCTACACCAGCCGGTCATCTGTTAATTGAAGCAAGGACAGCCTCAAGGTCACCGTAATGGTGCGTACAGATTACTGTAATGGAAATTGTAATGTAACATTCTGCGCACTACACGTCCAAATACGCAACGTGCGTAGAATGTTACACTACAAGTTCCATTACAGCAATCTGTACGCACCATTAGATGTAACGACTACTTATAAGATATTCTACAGTCGTCTAGTCTGGTCGAAGTCGATTTGTTAAAATTAAACTCTACCTGTTGGTTAAATGTCACATCGATTGGCTCACCGGGACCACTTATTGTGCTATCATCATCATCATCACGACTCTTTGTAAAGAGCCCACTGGAGGGCTATGAATCTCTCCCCTGGGTGACGAGGAGGTATAGGCCATAATGCAACAAGCTGGCCCAGTGCTGGGTGGTGGATGTCAGAATTTTCAGGGCGCCGAAAGTGGCTTCTGACAAACCCTAACGACTACTGTATACAAGTATACAGCACCCGGGACCGACTGCTTAACGTGCCCTCCGAAGCACGAAGTCGCCGTGAGAAATGAATGGTCGGCGGTCACCCATCCAACGTTGCTTAATCTGTGATATCGTTTGATACACACAGTAACCACGACGCCACGACGATTTCTTATTTCCTATTGTGCTATGCGACCAAATAATTATAGAAAATTCAAGAACCAATTATTGTTCCGACAACAACTTCATGTGATGTGAAGATGCACAAAAACAAACAAATAAATGGAAACAAAATATTTATTTTTGATCTAATTTATTATACAGCGTGTCCAGAAATTACCTATAGGTAGGTACCTACATATATGATCTTAATGCTGCGGAAGTGCGGATTCCCAAAATTGGTGCATCTTTTTTTTGGTAGTTACTACAATAGCTTCCATTCTAAACTGGAAGCGAAAGAAAAACATAGAACGAACCAGATGCTTCTCTTCTCGGGCATACTTAAAAATCAGTTAAGGTACAGGGGTTTCATTGGCGTTTTTGTGGCGATGAGCTGACCCCCTGCAATACATCATTATAATACCTCCGAATTTGTCAAACGTGACTTCAGATGGTTTTACAGCCTCTGGTGTTCTGCCTACCCCATAAGGAATAGGTATAGGCGTGAAGTTTTGACTTTTGGAGGTAGGTACATATTATAATGATAGATAGAGACTATTGCAGTGACAGGGGGTCAGCCCACAAAAACGCCAATAAAACCTCTGTCCTTTAACTAACTTTTACAGTAGGTATGCGCGGGAAGAGAAGCAGCTGGCACATTCTATGTTTTTCTTTCGCTCCCAGTCCAGCATGGAAGCTTACTGATTACATTAGACATGGGTACAATCATGTCTTATAAAATGTAGATATGTATTTTCATTGCTTCCATGCTGCACTGGGAGCGAAAGAAAAACATAGAATGCGCCAGCTGCTCCTCTTCCCAGGCATACTGTAAAAGTCAGTTAAGGGACAGAGGTGTTAAAGGCGATTTGTGGGCGATAGGATGACCCCCTGTCACTGCAATAGTCTCTTTCCATCTTAATACCTCCAAATTTGTCAAACGTGACATCAGATGGTCTTATAACCTCTGGTGTTCTGCCTACCCCATAAGGGATAGGTACAGGCGTGACGTTATGTATGTATGTATTTTCATTGGAAATTAAACCTTATTATCTACAACCGAGTAGGTATCTAAGTGGCGAAATATACGTAGATAGGTAGGTACATTTCATTAAACATGACTGTAGCAATACCTACCTATCTAATGTGGGTAATTATTGTCAGGTGAATAAAAATACAACAAAGTCAACGTACCTAGGTAGGTAGGTTACGAAATAGCCTAAATTTATTGATACCTACTTTTTTTTAACCGTTCTATGTGCATTTAGTACCTACCTACCTACAGTAAATATGTAGGTAGGTGTAACCTAATTTCAATACAATTTGCTCAAGTAGGAAGTAGGTATGAACAGAAGGTTAATGACAGTGTGGGTAGAGATTAAAGATTAAGTTAGTAGGTACCTACTTAGACAAAGGTCTTGGGTGCGAATATTTTTGGTCTATGTTTAGGTACCTACCTACCTATTGGGAACCTACTTAAACTTCTAAAATAAACTTATAATAGGTAGGTACGTAGATACCTACTGGGCAAGATAAATCGGTCTGAAAGTTTGGTTTTAAAACAAAACTCGATTGGATGTAAAAAGGAAATTAGCATCTATTCGCTCGGAAACGCACCTTAATTGCTTATAAGTACTTAATACCTACATCAATCAGAATTCTCGTCAATCTACGAAAACATTTAGCTATTCAAAACTGTCAAGAAAAACAAATGCTTTCTTAATTTAAAAATAAAAAATGGCGGCCTACAGAAATTTATAATTAATTGCAATGTAAATGGGCGGGCCGTGGCCGCCGCATGCAAAAACTAAAGTCATTGAACCGCGCCCGGAACATGCGAAACACGGTACCTACGTGCTTACACGTCGAGAATGATTTTTCACTGGTCTATTCACTATCATACCTACAATTGTTTTTTAAACTTAAAGTTTCGTATTTGGCTAAATGAGTTGTTAGCCAAGCCAGTTTAAAAAAAAACTGTTGTTGTGTAAGGTAGGTAGGTACCTATAAAACTGTATAATGACAACCCAAATGAATAAAAATTTATAAAAAAAAACCTGTTTCGCAATAAGTCTATTTTGTTTGTCCGGCATTGAAATAAAGCTTGAAGGGTTGAAATAAATTCTAACTTATGCAATTACATATACTTATGTAGTCATAAACATAGATTTTATTATTGTTTTGATGGTAACGAGGTTTAAGTCTGAATCTATTTGGCTTTTTTACGAAAAGGTAAGACTGTATTAGATAGATTTTTTTTTAAACTTAAACAGCAGCAATTATCACAATTGCCTTAAGTTAGTGAATCAAAGGGCAGTTCACAGGCCCGCCCGCCAATCGTCCGTCACAGTGACATTTCCCGCTGCGCTCTTCCCGCGTCACTTCGATACGTCACTGGGTGGCGCCCGCCAAAAGCCCGCCAATCAACAGATACGCCATGTTGTTATCGGGGCGGAGTCCGCGAAGGCTATCTCTCTTCAAACAAGCACCTTCCCGCTCACACGAGGCATTCGCCGATTGGTCGCTGCGTAATTAAGCGCGGAATTCAAATTCTATTTTTGAAAGTAAATGTTTTTTCAGTGCGCCTTTATGGTAAACTTGCGTTGTGAGCAGCCAGTCTTAGTGACACCTGTCTTGGAGGAATCTGCGTATGTGATGGGTGTTTTTTAATTTGGTAGTTTAATAATGGCCGTTTCTATGGAGCATATATGTAACGTAAATCTGTGGAAGATTTATGGGTAGCGGGTAGATGATGGATTTATGAGTTGTGTTGGGATTAATTGGCGGTAAATTCGGTGATGTCGGCAAGTAGCAGGTGGGCGGTGCTACTGGGCTTTTTGTAGAGATAGGTGTAAGTCCATTAATGGTGTTAGAAAAGTAATTATGTTTTCACATAAACAGAACTTATTTATTTTTTAATTTACCTTAAGTTGAGTAAGTGTGAGTTTATTTTATAGGTGCTAACGACATAAGTGTTAAGTAGTGAACTAACGTAAGGGGATATTAATGTTTTAAAAGGAAAACTGTATTAATTACCCTCCAAACTAATATGACTAGGTAGGGGAAGGTATAGGCATGAAAGAGCCATGTTTTGTAAGAGCCGCCCTACATAGGTATTTCATACATTTTTTCAACCAAATTCAGTCAGATCCTTTTTCTACAGAGCCTTAGCTTAAGCCATATTAATATATACCCTATACCTATAACCACACACCAGGGTTCTCTAGGGTATCCTACTAGATACTTTAAACAGAGCCAGGTCAGATAAATTCATCCCAAACTGGAATTGGTCTGGGAATCGAAACTATTTATCCTAAGGAAAAGAGGTTTAATGTAACATGAACCTCTTTAAAAAGATTAACAAAATAAATCAAACTCTTGAAACAATTTACCGACCTAATAGGGAATTACAAAGTGTACTAAGCTCTACCTCTTTGATTAAACTATGACCTACTTTTAACAATAGAACCAGTAGGAACCTCGTCTGTTCAGAGGCCCGGGTACCTATAGATAAACAACTCTGTAGGCAGGTAGGTAGGTACTCACTACCTTAAATAGGAAGGTACCTAAGATTTTAGTCCATAGGTAATAATCACAAGTCAAGGCATTAATAATAATATCTCTAGGCAATAAAGTTTTTTTTTTTTTTACAACGGAAAGCATCAGCTAGTGGAATGACAGGACTTTGATATGACTCTAACCACCTTCCTATACCTATCTAATTCTAAGCTTTTTTATTAGGTCGGTATAATAGGTACCTACATTTCATAAAGTAAGAAACCATCACTTATTTGGGTATCTACCTATTCCTAATTAAGCTTACTTACCTAGATGTAGGGTTCATAACCTAGGTACTAGCTACCTAGACAAATTTTAAATATCGACATATAGGTAGTTCTCGTAAAATACGGGGTTTTCTCATAAAAAAATATTTATAGTCTCTATTTAGAGGCGTAACTCTATTTACGCTGAGTGTAGTAGGTAGGTATGCCACGCACCTTGCGCAATAAATACTTCTTACAAAATGTAGAGTAAGGAACAAAAAAAATTATTTTTTTGTGTTATCTATCAAGATTTGTAAAAAGTCGTTGAACAAATGTTGTTCAGATTAATGTGGAGAAGCTGTCCGCAAGAGGTGATGCGTTAATTAAAATTAACCCTGTATATTGAAATTTAAAAAATATATTATACTTACCTAATTAAAAGCAATTAATGAAACTAACGATATGGCCGAGTCTTGTCAAAACTAAGTAGGTACCAGTAGCCACCTACAGCTTGATTTAACTTTAATGCATTTAGGTACTCATTTTAATAAGAAATATAAAAATTAGGTACCTATATAGCAAGAGTTGATTGTTTATATTATTGGTTATCAGATTTTGTTTTAGTTTGATAACACTTGGATTTCCGATAGACATCTGTAAAATTTATAATGGTTTAAATGGTGTTTCGACGTAGGTACTTTGGATTTAGGTATGTAGGTAGGTACCTATTCATTGTAGAAATATATTAAGTAATTGTTACTTCAGATGGTAACGCAGTAGGTAGATACAGTTATTGGCCAGCAATAAATGTACCTACTTACTATTATTATTATTTACATACATAGGTACATACATAACTTCACGCCTGTATCCCATATCGGGTAGGCAGAACACCAGAGGTTACAAGACCATCTGATGTCACGTTTGACAAATTTGGAGGTATTATAAAGATGGAGAGAGACTATTGTAGTGACAAGGGGTCAGCCTATCGCCCACAAAAATGCCTTTAAAACCTCTGTCCCTTAGCGGACTTTACAGTATGCCCGGGAAGAGAAGCAGCTGGCACATACTACGTTTTTCTTTCGCTCCCAGTCCACCATGGAAGTTATATTTATAATTAGGATTTGCGTGGTCATAAGGTAAATAACTATTCATCACAGCTTGTTTCATACTTTATTAAACTGCGATCTAATCATCAAATGGTTCACCCGAAACTTAATGACAAATAAACATCACATGTCGTTAACTTAAATAAGATAATACCTACTGTTTAATATTATTCAGTAAAATTACCAACACGATACAGTTTCCAGTAGCTATCTTAGTTAAATGATAAATTTGTTTATTTGCAAAATGCTTGCCAAATTGCTCGTAGGTACCTTCAACGTGTAAAGTGTTAGAATAGGCTTATAAATAGCTTAATGCTACGTAATGGTGGCGAACTAGTAAAGTGCGGAGCAAATAAACGGTGCCTGTTAAAATAATGCGGTTAATGTCAGATTACGATATAAGTGACTGTATAGTGCGTGTTCTCGAACATAAATTATATTATTATTGGACATATTCTTTTGTATCATCTCACCTGATGGTAAGTTGATGATAAGCTTGTCGTAAAAGGAAACTTACCTATCCTAACGACACTCTTTTGGTGGAAGGAACCTTTCAGGGCCTCACATAAAATCTGCCGCCAAATGTCAGGGCTTCATTGGTGATATGTTCTGGAAATGTGTTTCATGAAATAAATCGTTACATCTTACCTACCTTCGACCTCATCGACACTTACCAAAAATTAAAAACATTAAACGCAGGTAAAGTCACTTTTAAAACAATGTAGGTAGGTATGTAGGGATAAGGCCGCCCACATTGTCCGTGATAATATTGTTAAAATGTTTCTTTTTTAAGTTCTGTGGCAATAAATAAATTAAAAAATCCCCAGACAATCACACCAACTACATGGCCCCAAAGTAAGCATAGCTTGTGTTATGGGATACCTTGTAGCGAACTAGGGGAGAACCTAGAATATAAATACATAAATAGATAAACACCCAGACACGGAACATTTCTTTTTTCTTGTTCCGTGCGGGAATCGAACCCGCAACCACTGGCGTCTGAGGCAGACAAGTTTACCCCATCGCCAAAGTGGTCGTCAAATAAAGAATATTATTATTATTATGTGACTAAAGTAGTTTAGAAGCTTACAAAGAGCTTACATACAAAAATGAAGAAATGCGAGAAACTTTATGTACTTATTTGAAGCCAATTTCAAACAGCAGAGCAGCTGTTTAGTTACCACAAGTCGCTTTTTTAATAAGCTAACCCTTGGTTTAGCTATTCTTAGTCGAATCTTTTTGATTGGGAACATTTGCCAAATATTTAATCTGCATTTAAATGTTGCCTTACTCGACTTTTTCCTATTAGAGTAGGTACTAATCCTTCTCTACCTCGTCTTGCCTGTCTTATTTGTAAAGTGTACCAAACAGTCAAACTAAACGTCTTTAGGTCAAAGTTACTTTTCGATACCTCATAAAGGCGCAGTTGAACACCTACAAAAATTTTTCATAGTTAAATTTCACGTCACATGGGAATAAAGAAATATAATAAATTCACTGTAAAGTCACTAGGTAGGTACTGAAATCTCGTGTCATCAAGTTGTATTTTTTGTGTTAATTTTAATCAGAAATTTCCGTGAATTAAATAATTACAATATTTTTAAAGTTTCCCATCATATTGTTTAAATTGGGCCCCTTTAAATTGACTTACCGACCCCCTACGTTTCAGTGTCTCTACACTTTTACATTTGACTGTACGAAAAGTCTTTTGATTCATATACCTATTGGTTCGTCAAAACTTAAGTAAGAATGAATTCATACATCTATTTATATTAATATTAACCTATACACATTATCAATGCAATAATAAACATTACCTACATAAAAATAAAAATAAAAATGTTTGCATTAAATTGTACACAGGGTGATTATTTATTCATTTCTGATTTAAAATGTAAGAAAATATTCATCTTTAACTCAATAAGAATATAATATCTTAGTATTTTTGAAAAGTGAAATGGACACGTTAAAATTTCGTCAAAGTCTGCTCTAAAACTTTACAGCTCTTAAACTATTCTGCGTATTATGCTTGCACAGTAAGTTTTGCACATTATCTACATTTAACATTGTTAATAAAATTATCCGCACTCTTCATTTCATCTCAAGTTCAACAAATCTTTCATTACAGACACTCAGACATTAAACTAAATGTTGGTTATAATTGTTTCAATCGCACAATTAATCTCGTGTAAAATTGAACGCGCCGAGAACCACCAGGAATAAGCTATCATTCGCGAGGCGCGCGAAACTCAAACGTCAACTTGACGTATGGCGCCGCGAAAACTTTGATGACCGCCACTTCCACAGCTCTAATTCCATTCATCTCTCTATCAAGAACAGGTTGAATCGTGATATTTATAATGCCCAACATCGCGGACACATTTACTGCAAAACTGTGCAATTGAGCGGGATTTCGCAATGTTGCCGGACGAAGTTTCGCAGGGCGTGCGTTCGACTGACGGTTGATTGATTGATTGACAGGTGAAAGAGCACGAAATTAGTGGACGAGCTTTCCTTCCTAAGGCACCAATCTTGAACGTATTTCTATTGTTATTTTATTTAAAGTTTCGCTTCGTTGGTGCGGATTATATTAAATTGCACGCAAAATTAGGGCACGCTGTGTCGTCGAGTCCGGTTTTGTGTGATTTTAGATTTTAGGGAATAAAGTGTTAGCTTAGTTCAGCACTCCATTAGGCGCCATGTAGTGACATATGTTACCGAGTGGCCACAGATAAGATTAGAGCCGTATGTCATAAATTTAACTAACGCTACCGTTTGGCGTTTGCGAGCAAACAGAGGATGTGAGGATTAGTCAGCAAACATTGTGTTTGTTTTATTATTAAAACTCGTTGATTTTCGTGATAAAGTTGTTGGAAGATTGTGGTCTGTCGTCCCGAGACCGAGATCTCAGATAGGACCAGCTTAGCATTCGAGATATCTCGCGTCGGCGCGCGCGCACCTCGCTCCAAATGACACAACATTAAAACGAAAGTAGTTACTTTTCTCTAGATCTTTGAAATAGATTAGAACTTTAACATTTTAACAGATTTTAGTAATACGGCAATTTTGTCATATGTCTTTTCTAAACCTTGCGGCTGCAAAGAATAAAACAAGATGGTCGCTATGTCTCTGCCTGCAGTGTAAAATAAGTTTCCCTCATTTAAACGCTACCAAGACCAAATTGTTTATGACAGACTATGATAGAAATTTTTGATGATAGATAGAAAAAAATAATCTTAATTTCACATTAAATACTTACAAATACCATCCTATCAATTAGTTTCAATACGCAAACTACATAAATAACTTCACGCCTGTAGGTATCTCTAATGGGGTTGACAGAACACCAGAGGTAAAACGATCTGATGTCACGTGTGACAAATTTTGAGGCATAATAATGATGTAGAGAGACTATTGAAGTGACGGGGTCAGCCTGTCGCTTACAAAAAATCTCCAAAAAAACCTCTATCTTTTAACTGACTTTTACAGTATGCCCGGGAAGAGAAGCCGCTATTGCATATCTATGTTTTGCCTTCGCTCTCAGTCCAGCGTGGAAGTACCTATAACGCAAGCTTAAAATAAAATATAGAATAAACGAAAGACTGGTGCAATGAGAATACCTAAACAATTCTAGTCCATGATAGGTTAAATCTATTAACTCTAAAGCATACGTTTTCCAAAAGAAGTGTGAAGAATGAATCTCTGATATCAAAAATGGACAATTCACAGAATCTGTCAGAACTCCCTTTAATCTGTCTTTAGGATACATATACTTTCGGAGAACCTTACAGCTTAGCCAAAACGTACCTACTCTACTATACCTGTACCTATCTTACTGAGTTTTTCGGAGTAATAATAATAGGTATAAAAAATAGGTATATAGTAGATTAGTAGCCAAGGGCTGCAAGGCATCAATTGCAGCCCGAGATATTTAGGCGCGAGGGCACCTATAGATCGAGGGTGCAATTGATGCTTACACCCGAGCTAACTATTCTGCTTTACATCTCGATTGTGAGGTAAGTAGAAAAAAACCGGCATTACAAGAATAAAACATTTTATTAGTTGAAATTTATGGTGAAATGAGAACAATTTTCAAATTTTAGGGACAGGCGTTTTCTATTCCCGCCTTTTTTCATTAAAAAGAATCAAGTAAAGAACTTTTTTTTTCATGTTTGAACTTGGAGCTTCGCCGTTCGATATTTAAAATTGATGACTATTATACTAACACGAAGACAAGGCTGAATAGCAAAGCGACCTCTTTGGTCATTGGGCTGAATGCATGATGACTATTGCCAGTATGATGGTTAGATGTACGCGAAATTTTTAAAAGAAAGAAGTGTTTTTTTTTAATTACTTACCGCTCTAGGGCTTTTCTAGCTAGATTATTACCCTAGAGCGCTAATTAGTCACCTACAAGCCCCATTTGGAGGTAATACCTACTTACAATCAATACGCGTTCCATTATGTTCCGACGGACGGCATCTAAATCGACGTGTGCGCATCGCATTATGCGTCGAGCCAGTAGAAATTTGACGAACGGTCGCGATAACTGTGCAGCGCTATCGCTCACTTGTCGCCGCTTACGATTTCTCGCTGAATTATTTAACTGTTGTCTAACAGTTACTGAATTTATGCCTCTGCTTTCCATCTTACCCGTGACTATAACTATTTATTTATAGTATCTTTATTGAGCAGTCAACTTCTATTGATTGTGTGTGGATATTATACCATTGAAAACTGTAAGTGAATTTTACTTCTTTTCTACAACCATACAAACTTTCTTCAAGGCTTTATAACACTTAGTTATCGTACTTCATAGGTAATTATTAAGTAACAGTTCTTAGTTAAAAGCAAAGAAGACGTTTCTACGTAGGTATATGAAAAACATGGTCGCCCTAAATACGTAAAAATAAGTTTAGTTGCACGACTATGAAACAGTTTTCCATATTATTTTTATATTTATAGGGAATACCACCTTAGGTACAAGGCTGGTGACCGCCGATGATTAATTTCCTACGGCGAAGAAGTAGGTTAATTTTAATTATTTATTTAATTTAAATTAGTAATATTGAAGGATGATGGGCGATCATCATCTTCGTGAGCCGAGAGACGCACACTGCAGGACAGAGGCCTCCCCCAACAAGATTCTCCCCGCGCAGCCCTCATCTACCGTTTGACATTCATTAAGGTGACATATCGAAAAAATGCATTGACTTTCATCGCATACTATGAGAATATGACAAGATGAGCGGATCTGAAATTTTGATATGTGTAAATTCATATCTTTATCTATACTTTGCTCGCTCAAAAACATGATTTAATCGTTTTGACCACGTAGTTATGAAATCTATATGCCTAGAAATAACTAAAATACCATTTTCACATTATTGTTCGAACTTTGGTTGCTCAAAATTTACATAGCAGTTACCATTACTTTTTTATCGATTTTTGAAACGATTTCAGTATCTCAGCGTAGTCGATGGTTGCGATTTCTATGCAATACACGACCTTATGTCGGCTTGTTAAGGTGCTAACATTTCAAGAAAAAACATTTCGATGTGCCACCTTAAGAGTTTTTTTTGTGCTTCGGAAGGCTCGTCAACCAGTCTGTCCGGGTGCTTTATTCAGCAGTCGTCGTCCTGAAAATTCTAACATCCACTAGCGTCTAACAGCGCTGCGTCAACTTGATAGTTTACAGCCTAAAACCTCCTCTTCACCCAGGGTAGAGACTCATAGCCCTGCAGAGGGCTCATTACAAAGAGTTGTGATGATGATGATAATAAATAAAAAAATAAAAATAAAATCCCCAGACAATCACACCAACCACATGGCCCCAAAGTAAGCTTGTGTTATGGGATACCATGTAGCGAACTAGGGGGGAACCTAGAATATAAATACATAAATAGATAAACACCCAGACACGGAACATTTTTTTTTCTTGTTCCGTGCGGGAATCGAACCCGCAACCACTGGCGTCTGAGGCAGATACGTTGACCCCATCGCCAAAGTGGTCGCCCAAACATGATGATGATGAATTTTCCTGAATACCTTGGAAAACTAAGAATACCCCTACCGTCCTTTGATAAGTGTGTCGTAAAGGGCGACTAATCCGAGTGACCCCCGCTTGGTGGTAGGATCCCGTCAGGGTCCGACTGGCTAGCGACCACCCTCAATTTAAAATCTGCCGCCAAATGTTACCGCTCTGGCGGTGATGTGTTCCGGCAATATTTTATGAAGAGCCAGTTCTTTCCTAAACCCGTGTGCTGTCATCTTTGACCTCATCTTCACTTTACCATCAGGAGAGGTTCAGATCGCACAGCTTAGTCTTAAAAAAGAGATGGAAGAAAAAACGGTGGTAGTCATAGAATTGATTCTAAACTAAAGATTAAAACGTTTCTTTTCAAAATATACATAAATACTGTGTTTTTCTTTTAAACAGGCTTACTTTATTAATTATTTTTTGTTTAAAATTTATGTAGGCTTAAATTATTTTTAATAAGCCTCTTATTAAACTTTCTATCTATTCTTTTTAGGGTTCCGTAGCCAAATGGCAAAAAACGGAACCCTTAAACATTCGTCATATCTGTCTGTCTGTCTGCCCGTCTGTATGTCACTTTTACTTTTTGTACTTTTGTACTTATGTACTTTTTATGTACTTTTTTCGAAATTATAAGAACTGTACTGTTGAAACTTGGTAAGGAGATGTGTTCTTTAGACCACAAAAAGATGTTACACAGAAATAGAAAAAGAAAATCCCCATACTTTGAACTGAAACTCAATTTTTCTCTCTTTAAACCTATACGTGAGTGGTATTAATGGTTAAGTCTAAGTCATATACGTGAGTGGTATTGATGGTTAAGTCTAAGTCATATACGTGAGTGGTATTAATGGTTAAGTCTAAGTCATATACGTGAGTGGTATTAATGGTTAAGTCTAAATCATATTTAGTTTTCTTCTATCATTCCTCCTAAACTCAATAGTTTTCCCGAGAGACACTTCCAAAAAGTGGTAAAATGTATGACCTCCACCCCCTGCAACTTCTAAAACAAGCGAAAGATAAAACCAAAAAAAAAATTATCATGTAAACTTCCAGCGAAAATTGGTTTGACAGAGATCTAGTTCGTAGTTTTCTTTAATACGTCATGAATCGTAAACATAATCCAAATTACAACGAACCAGAACTTTTATATTACGTTACTTGCCGCTACGGAACCCTTCAAGGGCCAGTTCGACTTGCATTTGGCCGCTTTTTATTAATCTAAGGGGGTAAAACTAATGAAAGGTCAATAGATTCGCATAGATACTTATCTTGAAGATATCTACTGCATTAATTAAAACAGTCATGGTCTATGAACTAAGTATTAGGTTTAGAAATGATATGTCAATTATAGCCATCAGATCAGATATATACCAACAGAAAAAAAACTACGATAAGTTGTTTTGATTAGCAGTAAGTAAATATTAATTATTCAGAATATATACGTACGTGCGCACGATTGCGGTTTTTAAACAGTAATTGCACCAATCCATATCTTCCTAATCATATAGTAAGAGACTTTGAGAAAAGCAATAAAATATGAAAAACAGCTTCTAACTTTCATTATGTGACATAATCTATGGTTTGACCTCAATCCTAAATGACTGTCGCTATGAGGTCGGTACTGCATACGGGCTTAGAAAGAGATTTCTTACTGTTAAGGCCGCCATATATATTTTTCTAGGTGTACAATGAAGTGTAAACAGACTAATAAATAAGTAACTTGCTTTTCATAAAAAATGTAGGTGATCTATTTATTTATTTTTCGGAAGATTTACAGACACATAATAATATTATACAAATATATGAGTATTCCATAGCCATTTGAAAATCTCCACCTTTGAATAACGATTTGAATATTAGGGTACATATTATTTATCTTACGATCTTTTCGGCGATGCATTTAAAATTCGCGCAGTATCCTTATTGAATCAGTTACCACTTTGTATTAAGTCAGCTAAGACCATCGTCACATTTAAAAAGCTTTTAAAAAAACACTACTTATCCTTAACTGAAGAAGTCAATGTGTAGTATATGTATGTATATCTTGTATTCGTATGTATGCATGTTTATATACCTATAAATTAAAAATGTCTAAATGTCTGTAACAAATATTCGACATGTTTTTGTTATTTTTTTTAGTTCTTTTTTGTTTTGTAAGTAAACCCCATTTGTTATAATTTACTTTATCATGTTATTTTGGTTGCCTGGTAGAGATCGCTTTCTAGCGACAAGGCCGCCAATTGTGTTTCCTTTTTTTTATTGTCCTTTATTTTCTATTTTGTGTTTGTACAATGAAGAGTAAATAAATAAATAAATATTTAACTTATATTTGGTACTATTATAATCTCCAGAAACACAAAAATATATATATATATATATATATATTTATTCTATAGAATGTAGAGAAAAAATAAAAAATCTCTTAATACTTGATAAATTAACATTACAAAAAATAGAATACTGAATACATGAATTTCTAAAAAAGAATAAATCATTAATAATTTAATAACTCAACATGGAGAACAAAAAAAAAATATGAATAACTATAACATAACATAAAAATTAATCATTAATCAACTACAACCTTAATCCATATAATAATATAATCAAATATAATCAATAATCAAAGATGTATATTATATAACTATAACTTTCATCACATAAAAGTTTTTATTCACATTACATAAAATTCGCACTAAAATTAAATTAAATTATTCGCATATGTATTATTGAGGTAAATATATTTAGAGATTATTAGATACTGCAACTATTTTGTGATGTGACGTGTTTTCATTAGGCGTAAAGAAATTATTGGACAGCAATTGATATTTGGCATATTTGGCAGCGGACCTTGTATAAAGGTTGCTTCTAGCCAGGTAGACTCGACTGTGGTTCTACCACTGCCGAATTATTCGCTTTCGACAGTAACCATATCCATGCGCAATAGAGCTGTTCCTAGCCGACTCTTTGCGGTCAAATGACAAAAGTGTCTATTTCTATCCCGTAAAAAAAAAACAATTATACGTTCCGATAATTTCCAATTTCTGAGTGACTGTGCTGTGAACTCGAGACTAAATTGCCTTCATAAGCAATCCCAAGCTGAGCTCATGATAATTAAACTTGCATTAGTATTTATTATCAATAGGTGATCTTACTGCCAAGTGCTAACAAACCATCATAAATATTCTCGTAACATTAACAAATACACAACAATGTAATTAACCATGTCCAACTTTAACAATTAAACGAAAATAAACTTTAAAACAATAAGCAATAAATCAATTTTCAAGTTTTACAACATATTTTCATTCGAGGACGCTGCATTAAAACTAAATAAAGATATTTGTTTAGTTACTTTCAGCTTTACAATTCGTCATTAAGTCCATACACCTGAAATTCAAAAACAATAATTTAAACAGTTTTTTTTTCGCTTTGGAATAAGCTGTATGGTTTGTCTCCGTGCCAGCTTTATCGCTGTTGACTTGTCGATAAAAAAAACATCCATCAATCTGCCCGCGTTTGAATTTGAAAATCGAATTTGACATATGTCAGTTTCTGTCACCACTCGCACGACGCGACGTGCGATCAAGAATGTTGTGTGATAGATTATGGGAGATTAGTTCCTTATATCAGTAGGTTACTAATATAAAATTAATGATGTGAATGCAAAGTGTAGTTTCGCATTTGAATTTATAATGGTTACAAGGACAATCTAATATACTCTATGACCTTAGAAAAAAGGATGATAAAAAATTGTAGAGTGTTAAATAATGGAAAGTAAGTATTTTTCTATGAGCTGAAGCTAAGCTACGACTGTGAGTATAAAGAACAAAGGTTAACCAGATAAGTTCTTAAAATGCGGTTTATATCTTAAGGTTTATGCTAAACAAATACCTACTTACTCTTGAGTTTTAATCATCTAGCAAGATTTATTATTATAATTTTTTTTTATATATATAAAATATGGATGGGGCGTTTGTCTTCCATGACACCTGATGTTAAGTGAACATGAAGAACAGGAACAGTTGCGTGCCTTGAAGTTGGTTTAATTTTTTCCAAGCCTGATGATAAAGTTGGCAAATGCGACTCTATCTATGCAACACATTTCTTCCCGATTTTTGATACGTCTTATTTGTTTAGTTTATACATTGTATCTCGTAGTTCAGAGATTGTTGGTAGTGCTCCAATTTTAAATAACTTTACGGTAACTTACGGTAAGAGTGGTTGTAAAAACTTTTTCATCATCATCATCATCATCACAACTCTTTGTAATGAGCCCACTGCAGGGCATGAGTCTCTCCCCTGGGTGACGAGGAGGTATAGGCCATATCCACCAAGCTGGCCCAGTGCTGGGTGAAGGATGCCAGAATTTTCAGGGCGCTGAAATGGCTTCTGACAAACCCTTATGATTACTGTATACAAGTATACAGCACCCGGGACCGGCTGCTTAACGTGCGCTCCGAAGCACGGAAGTCGTCGAGAGAAATGAAATGAATGGTCGGCGGTCACCCATCCAACTACCGACCACGCTGAACGTTGCTTAACATGTGATATCGTATGATACACTCATTAACCATGGCGCCACGACGACTTCGACGAAAAACTTTTTATTGCATCAACATTATAAGTAGGAATTGATGTAGAGCTTAATTTAATTTCAGAGAAATAAATGAACAAACAAATCTTTAAATTAATGAGTTCCAAAGTAAGTTTACAGTACTAAAGTATTAGCCGAGTAGTCTGCAACAGAATTATGTATACCACCAAGTCTCCCGCACACACACATTATGCATACGCGCGATCGTCCTAGGTGGTATACATGATTCTGTTGCAGTTTGTACATTTGTTTTGGACAAAGCATAAGGATCCTAGGTTGAATCTTTGATTGATTAACAATTAACACGGGGTTCAATAAGACCCGAGACTAAATACTAAAACAAGGTTTTTTTTTATAAAATTATTTTTTATTCATTAAACGCAGTCTCCTCCAAGAGCGATACAGTCCCTCTAACGATTTTCTAACTTTTTTATCCCATGCGTGTAGAACGATTTGTCTTTGGCTTCAAAATATGCCTCCGTTGCTGCGATAACTTCACTATTTGAGTCAAATTTCTTACCTTGGAGATTTTTCTGAGATCTGCAAGAAGCCAGTAATTGCTATGGGCCAAGTCTGACTAATAAGGGGGAAGAGGAAGCAATCCAAAAAAATTTTGGCCATTTTTTTCACATACTTGTGACAAGGTGCGATGTCCTGGTGAAACACCACTTGCTTTTTGTTCATTAGAGGCCGTTTATCCGCAATTTCGTACTTCAATCGCTCCAATAAGCACAAGTAATAGTCACTATTTATATTTTGCCCATTTTCAAGGTAGTCGATGAAAAGTATTCCATGCGCATCCCAAAATATAGACGCCATAACATTACCGTCCGATTTATGGATCTTTGGCCGCTTCGGGCCATATCATATTTATTATGGTACAAAAAGGTACCTAGTTAAATTATAATACGTTCCTTATACAAAACTGTCTTACAGCATGCAATTTTATTAGGCAGGTATAGAATTTCATTAATTGAAAGTGTGTATGTATCTTGATTACACATCATAGATATAAGTAGTCTTTAATTTCTTATATTACAATTGTCAAATATAATAGTTATTATCGACAACGATTAAATTATTAATTAATATTTTACATGATCAAAATATTCTTTCAGACTATAAAAAACATTCATCTTTTAACCATTTAGCAACTTCAGACTAAAACTTATTTAAGTTTAACTGTCATTGTATTCATTGTGTTCACTGTTGTATTCACTTTAACTGTCTTGGTGAGGCATTGTAAATTTTAACGTACATCGCATAGCACTGGTTATGATAAAGCTGCAATTTCGGTGTTTCATTATAAACTAATCAGTCTCCATGACGTGTTATTCTAGTAATCGTTCTCTCAACATCTCTTGCGCGAGTAAAAAAGTGCATATTACATTTTACAAACAATGAGCATTCAAGTATATACATGCATGAAAGTGGCATAATATTCTGTAATTTAAATAGAGGTTTACATGATTCAGTGGGTTCCTTCCCCAACATTGCTCGTGAACATTTTTTGTACCACAAAAGTTTTATAAGCTTTAGTTGAATTTCCCCATATCAACAGCCCGTATCTCAGATTTGAAGCGACCTAGCCATGGCATGCGGTCAGCACTGTTGACTGAGAGCAAGTTTTACGAAGACGACTTAAGACATATACATAGCTATTCAGTTTGTTGCAGATATCCTGTATGTGCATTTTCCAGTTTAAGTTCTTGTCAACATTTATTCCAAGGAATTTTATAGTTTTTACTTCATTTATATTTGTATTTTCTTACTTTATTTTCATTTTTGAGAAAATTTTATTGGTGTTAAATTTAATAAACTGGGTTTTAGTGAGGTTCACAGGAAGAATATTATTTGATGGCCATTCTATATTTAATTAATTTAACAGTATTTTTAATTTCTATAATCTTTTTACCGCCGATAAATCTTGATAATCGGCGGTAAAAATCTCAGCTGTATCATCCGCAAACAGAAAATATTTAGGTTTTGTCAATTGTGCCAGGTCGCTTATGTACAAAAGAAATAAAAGTGGCCCAAGTACACTAACTTGAGGCACACCAGTAGCACTTTCCTTAAGGTCTGAGCGATGTATAACAAGTTCTCAGTTATGGATTGTGTTTCAACACATTGCTGTCTCTTGGAAAGGTATGTCTTAAACCAATTTAAAGTAGTACCTCGGATACCGTACGGATACCATGATGGTTGCAACGGAAGACCAGCGCTAGTTTGTTAACTAGCAATATGCTGGGTGCGGCCTGTTTGTGGCATTTGTTATATTTTTCTTTCATTTTTTTTTCTACTTATTTGTGTTTCAATTTTAATTTGGGATTTTTATTTTATATTTATATTTTGTTCATAGTTTTTGCTTCTGTCACAAATAAAGCTTTTTTTCATTTCATTTCATTTCATAGTTACTTTGAAGTAATAATGTATGTAAAACGAAATCGAAGGCACGCGTCATGTCAAAAAATACAGCCGTTGTTTCTTTTCTTGCGTTTAAGTTTCTAGTTGCCTCGTTAACTAGTTCAAGCAGAGATGTAGTAGTAGATTTGTTTTTTTTTGGAATCCTGATTATTCCCTGCATATAATGTGAAATTTTGAAATAAATCGGATTAGCCTCTTCTTCAAGGCTTTTTCAAAAACTTTCTAACTAATGTACTTGACTAATGATATGGGTCGATAATTGCTTAATATGCTTTTATCACTTTTTTTTTATAAAATATGGATGGGACGTTTGTCTTCCATGACACCTGATGTCTGAACTGATGATGAACACGAAGACTAAGGTGGTACACGTCCATCCACGAGAAACCTATTCACTCGACGCTTATCACATTTTTGATGGAGTGGTTTAACTACTGATTTCTTAAGTAATTTAGGCGACCTTCCTTCAGAAAATGATAAATTTATAATATGAGTCAAAGGCTTTGCAATTTCATGACCACAAAACTTTATCACTTTAGTACAAATGCCATCAAAACCAACAGCCGATGTATTTTTTAAGGTTTTAATTTGCATATCAACTTCTTCTGGCGTTTTTGGTTCCAGAAACATGGTTTTGCTTATATGTGTTGTATATGCGTTATGGCAGTGTTTCGTTCCAGAATTTGTAAGATTAGTGAAATATGAATTAAATTCTTCTGCTATTTCTTTCGGATCTTTGTGTATTTTGTTTCCATTATTTTTTGCCCTCTCAGGTTTTCTGTGAAATCGTTTCTTTTCTCATTTATTATTTTCCAGGCAGTTTTGCTTTTATTTTTATTGTAAGTAAATAAAGTATGGTTATGAATTTTTTGAGATATGTATATTATAGGTACATTTAAGCAACATTTAAGAATATGATTCGTATTTAAATTTGTGTGTCGCAGCTTATTTTTGTAAAAACTGTACCTTAGAAATCGCCTAGTTCTGCAACATTTTTTCAACCCTTTGGTAATCCACTTTGGTTTGTTATTTCCATTTATTAACTTAAGCCTTAAACATTTAAAATATGTGTCAAAAAATGAGGACATTGCTTTATCAACATCAGTTTCGTTATACGTGTCATTGAATGATAGGGCTGCAATGCATCTCTTAAATTTAATAAGATTTTCATTTTCATCAGCCGCTCTCCACTACGCTAACTGCCGATTGGATTCCGGAGTGAAATTATGTATCTATGTTTCATCCGTGGTCACATACCAACGTAAAAAAACCGTTTTTATTACGATTCATCAGCGCCAAACATCGCTCTGAATCATTGATATGTTGTTCCTTTTGATCAGTTGTAAGCAAACGCGGCACCCACTTGGAAAAAAGCTTTTTCATCTTCACTATCTCGGCTACTTCGCGCACTTTTATCTTCTGATCTTCTAATATGTTATTTTCAGGACTTGGTTAATATTTTGTTGAGTCACTGCTTCATTTGGACGACCTGTGAGCTCAAGGTGAGCGTTCCCCATCATTTGTGTCCATGCGACCGCGTTGGAAGTCGGCTTACCACCGGCAAATGATTGCTTTAGAGAGAGCTGATCCCGAATAACATTTTATAAGCCACTACGGTATTTTTTCTCATTAAAAACAATGTTTTATCAACACGCGAAACTCGCTTTTTTCCATTGTATCGAAACTACAAGCGTAGCGTCCCTTAAATGTCTGCAAAATCAATATTTTATGGGTATATTTTTAAAAATCAAAAGAGTTTTTAATATATTCGCCATTTCCAAGTTCTTCTCAGAACTTATTGAACGATGTAATAGGTAATGAAATATTGAGGTCAGAATTACGGCTGTTTAATGTTTAATTAAATTAAATAATATGCCAGTTTAAATTAAGGATTCGGTTATGTTCCCGTCGTCGCTTTGAATACCTGCGGATAACATTATCAGAAAAAAAACATAAGAAAAACTTGAGTTTTAAAATGGTGTAGGCGTAGAGTCTCCTGTCAAATGAAAAACTTCAGCATATTGACGGCATTTCTTTTGATTAATAATACCTATACTTAAGTATTTGTTTCCGCCCGCGACAAAGGTAAGCCATAAAGATACATTTCACTAACTTCTTGCAATAAAAAAAATCTATACGTACTCTTCGGGAGCCTGAGAGCGGGAAACTTTTCTCCGATTGACATTTGACATTTGAAAAGGCAATTCCGCCATTAGTTATGGCGCGTCCCGCCCGACAAGATGGCGGCCGGTAACTTAATTAGTTTTGCGGACATACTTAATGAGTCATTGTTGTTTTAAACTGGAAATTGCTTGCTTTGTTCCTGGCCTGGCAGTGACGGATGTCTGCATTTGGAGGCTTTCGAACCGAGTTCAGTATCTCGCTAATAAAACTGCGTTCTTAATAATAATGAAGCGTTTTGAGGATTCATTATTTCACGATCGAATGTTTGTATATTAAATATATACTTTCACTATAAAAAAGTGTTTTAATATGTAGTCTTCTTTGGAATTATAATAGAACACTGAAACTTAATTATTCCCTTTCATTTCCAAAATGCATTTAATGCAGTTTGAAATGGACGATGTATGGTTGTCAGACGCGTTGGTTGTCACAACTGTCAAGCGCTGAAGAAACGCCAGAGCGACACCTCCCGTTCTCCCCTATGTGTTGGCTGATACTTAACACAGGCTTAGCAAAAACCTGGCTCTTCGTAGAATGTTGCTGAAACATGTCACCCAAGAGTGGTCGCAAGCGTTGTAGAACCGGACTGGATCCTTCCACCAAGTAGGGTCTCATGGATTAGTTACTTTTTACGTCATTCTTACTCAGGGGGAGTGGGGCTAAAAAAAGTAGGGTTAAAAAAAAACTCAAAAACGTTCATTTAGGGAATCTACTATATTATGGATCCGACTGGTTAGCGACCAATCTTTATATGAAATCTGTCGCCAAATAGGATCGCTCCGGTGATGTGTTCCGGCAATATTTTATAAAGTTATAAACAGCTAGTTGTACACTATTGTTGTTGCCCACTATTTGTCAGCTTGTGAAGTAATCTGATCCTTATATTGTACTTAAATATATATGTATGTATGTATATATGTATGTATATTTATTGACATATTTATTATATCTATGTGTGTATTTTTTATGTATATATATCCCTAATGTAAGTATATTTTTATTTAGTGTATATTCTATATAGTAGGTATGCCTTTAACCCCAAGCTACATATACTTATTTTCTATATCCATGGTTGTCTGGTAGAGATCGCTTTCCAGCGATAAGACCGCCAATTGTATCTCAAAATTGTTATCATGTATTTCCTTTTTTTTGTACTTATTAATGGCATACAATAAAGTGTAAATAAATAAATAAATAATAGTTCTTTTCTGCGTCCGTGTGCTTTCATCTTCGATCTCATCTTCACTTGCCATCAGGTGATGTAGAAGTCAAACGCGGGTTTAGTCCTTTATAAAAAAAAAACTAATTCCAAACTAAGGAGTTTGTTTATTGAGGCTATCAATCGGATTAAAAAAAAAATTTTTGATTGATAGCCTGACTTGATATTGCTCCGTGAAACCGCGCTATTTTGCTAGTATTTTATCATCATCATCATTACAACTCCGTGTCATGAGCTCACTGCAGGGCATGAGTCTCTCCCCTGGGTGACGAGCAGGTTTAGGCCATGATCCACCAAGCTGGCCCAGTGCTGGGTGGTGGATGCCAGAAATTTCAGGGCAGTGGGTGATGGATGCCAGAATTTTCAAACCCTAACGACGACAGAAGCCGTATCGGCACCTGACAAACAAGTATACAGCACCCGGGACTAACAGATTAACGTGCCCTCCGAAGCACGGAAGTCACCGTGAGAAATGAATGGTCGGCGGTCACCCATCCAAGTACCGACCGCGCCGAATGTTGCTTAACCTGTGATATCGTATGATACACATAGTAACCACGGCGCCACGACGACTTCAAGTATTTTATGCTAGTGTTCAAATCACTACAACCAAAGGATACATAAAAGATGAAATAGGTAGTAGGTACATCGAGAGTCTTACTCAGTATTACTAGGTATTAATAATAGAATTCTAAGTATTTTTTACAATACCAATTGTTCCTACTAGGTACATGGAATGTGATAAAAACATTTATTACTAAATCTTGTAGGCGCGATTAAGATTTACAGACGGATAAGTGGCAAGCTGGGGTAATTATTTTGAGTTTTATTACAGCATTTGAAAGTGTATTGTTTTTTCTTATGATCTAGGTAGGTAGGTACCTATTTGTTAATACAGAATAAATAAAACCATAATGTTTTCTTACGTTTCACGATTCTTTATTATAAATAGAATTAATTTCTGGTTTTCTAAAGACACCGAAACGTTGATTCAAAGTGTAAAATATTATAAAATCCAGTTAAAAAAGTACCTATTTTATAGTAAAACTGCAATAAAATCTCTAGTTATATATTCTTTACTAATAAAATAAATAGTTGTCGGGGGCATTAATTAAACCTCATATAATTGAACCTTACAAAAGTTAATTAACTTTCGTTTGTAATATTAATAAATAATTCAAAGTAAAGTTAGGTTTACAAAATATAATTTATAACGAAAACTTTCGTTGTAATTTTAAATTCATACATAACCTACGTCCCCAATCAGAGAGATGTTGGTTAACCATTTAACTTCATTTAGTCGATTTTCTTTTCAAAAGCAAAATGCTTTAAACATGCAAATTACAAAATATTCTCGAAAACGAATATTTTGCCGGTCTTTGAACTGTGTGTATTTTTTTTAACAAAACCTGACGAAGATCACGCGAGATATTTCAAATATTAGGTAGGTAAACATATTTGACGATGTATAATAAATAGAAGATAAAAATGCATAAAAGATATAAATAGTTATTAAAATTTTATAACCATGTTTAATAGCTATAAGTGCTCACAAAATGTTAATGTTTTTATCCAAATTTAATGTTTATGACACATAAATAGAACGATTCTAAACTCACAGCTAATCATGGAAACCAATAAAATATACATTCTGACATTTTATAAAAACCTAATCAAAGGAGGTCCCATAACATTTTCACGATCGTATCACATTAACGACTCGATTCAATGTTTTTATAATCTAGCAAGACAAATCGAGCTATGGGATATGAAACTAGATATGCGTTGAATATTTAATGCTCACCATAAAGCTACCGCCAGATAGCAGTCAATAACATCTTCACGCACCATAGAGGTACAATAACACCACTAAAAGTCATAACCTCAATCAAAACGACGATAAACTTTGACAAAAATTCCACCTTAAGCCGTCCTTTAATTATCCATATATTACAAAATCCGATTCCCAAACTACCTGATACCAATTATACACGCGCTCACCCACATCAAAAATATCCATTCACTGACATTTTATGAAAAAAGAGCAATCGGCCGACTTAAACCTTTTACAATGCTGGCCGGCGATAATTCAAGCGAAATGTCCAAACTGCGTTAGAAAAAAAAAATACATTTTGAACTTAGAAAGTGTTGGCGACAATGGAATATTCAAAAATCTTGTTAATAAAGAGTCTAGGGTCCGTCTTCTTACAATGGTATCAAGAAAAAAAGTGGTATTTGAAAAAAGAACGACCCAAAGATGAAGTTTTTTTTTCGTCTCAGCGTGAGACCGCTTTGGAGGGAATTTGTTACAGGCGTCATGTGCGGATTGGTATTTTTTTAATTTCATTTGAAATTCGGTTGTCCGTTGTTGGGCCATATGTAGCAGCGGGCGGTTACCTACCTTTCGTTCGTCAAAATTATTATTTCTGTGCGAATCGATCCGTCGGCTATTAGGAAATCGTGTAAATGGCTATTATGATTTGAACAGCTTAAAATTTCGAGTGGTCCCTTGAAATTTATGTCTTTTTGTTTGTTTATTCAACTGCCATGAAAATAGATGAAGTGATTTAGACAACTTTAACACGTTTTGAATTGCTTTGCGGTTCATACGTATTGTATTATTTGTTCAATTTAAAATTATTAAGAAGAGTTTTGTTTTCCAATGACGTCATTCATAGAAATAAGAAAATGTTATATTAAAGGATAAATTCAAACTACGTTCTTATCTGATACACAATAGGTACATATATTATTTCTAGATGTAACCATTTATTTTTTGTAAGTAAAACGCATTAATAGCATGAGGTTTCGAAGACATCCATGTCTTTGAAACCAAAGAAATATTTGCGTTTGTATTATTTTCCACTGCAGATATTATTTACTCCTTACGATGCCATGAACTTGAGCTGACATTATCATCGCTCTGTTGTTTATGTCAATTCTTTGAAGTAGAAGTTTGATTGCAAATCTGTGAAGATTTTATAATTAGTAGAGCTCCAAAAGATTTAATTTTAATTAAGATACATTAAAACTCTTAAATTTGAATTCATTTTCAAGCACAGATAAACCATTTTCCTTTGTAATCTGTTTTTTTTTAATCTTTTTTAATTTCTAACATTTACCTTTATATTTAATCCAGCCAGTATTTTTTTAAAAAAAGTTGGTTCTTTTTTTAAACATCCCAATTAGTCCTACCTACGTCAGCTTGGAAGATGGATGCCGGCGCAGCAGGAACTGCATGAGTCAATCTGACCCAGGCTGGGGTCACAAGGTTTTTGTTAGCCTTTAATGATGAGGGAGTAAGCCCTCTGTTGTTTGACCTGGGCGGTATTTTGTGAACTACGAGGTATTAACAAAAATTGTTTATTAAACTTTATTAATTTTGATGGCCTTCCTAGAGTAATTTCGAGATTTTGTTTGAGTGGCTCCTGGTTCAAGTACCAGCCGGGCCAGTGAAATTGGATTATTCATTTATTTTATAAGGCTCGGTTCCGGGAATGTATGTTTAGTCTATAACTGTATTTTAGAAAACAAACTAGTTGCGTTCTCTCTGAACGATAATTTCAAAAACTGCCAAACTTTGATTAGATTTCACCAATGGACGGAGTAATTCACTAGAAAGGCATTGTCTATAATGAATTATTGTTTCATGTGAAACTAGCTTTATCTAGTACTTAATGTCTTTTCAGTTAAAATCTTTAAAAATCGATGTTTTCAACCTCTCATAACTCGACTCGTAGGTACCATAACATACTGCTTGAGCGCGCCTTATATTGATAAATAAAGACGGCTATGGTGCGATCAAACAGTATGTCGTTATTTTATTTGAAATTAGAATATTATCGTTCAGACAGAGACGCTTTGGTTTTTGTTAGAACATTCTCGCCCCTTCCTTCAGAAAGGGATGATCATTGTTTTGCTCGAGGAAAATAGTCTTCGATTTTATAACGCGAAACGTATCAGCCCACCATGATTGTCTAATAGTGTTTTGCCCCCAGTTGTACTATTTGTAACAAAGTGCTTCTCTTATAAAAATAAAAGATATTAATCCTATAACTTTTTTAAATAAAGATCCCATACGTTCCAGTACCTACTGAATTAATATAATATTTCATATCTTGTTAGAGCTCCTGCGCTACCTAACTGTGAAAATTCATTAAAGATTGATTTAGCGAATATCTATAATCGATATATTTCTCATACATACTTTCTATTCCCTAATTTTAATCCTTCAGGGTTGATTTTTGAAAAAAACATCCCTTTTTTCTACTCTACGGCCTCAACTAGTTTATAGGCACAGAAGGCAGAAGATCAAGCGTTAAATTGCTTGTCAAATTTCCCCAACCAATTTTAACTTAATGTCATAAGAGTTCAGATTCAAGATGAAATTTTTGACATATTTGTAACGTTTGATTGAAGGCCTTCTGTACATATCAGTCCTGTGGTTCCCACAGACACACTGTCGCATTTATAACATTAGTATGGATCGTTGAAGTATGAGAATATAGTGAAAAAGTAATGCCAATTGTAAGCTCCTCTACGAGTAATGCTGTAACGAAGCCGGGGTGAGCTAATCTATAAGTAGGTACCAAATATTAAAGCTTCTATGCTATGCTTCCATGCTGGACTGGGAGCGAAAGAAAAACGTAGAATGTGCCAGCTGCTTCTCTTCCCGGGCATACTGTAAAAGACAGTTAAGGGAGAGAGGTTTTAAAGGCGTTTTTGTGGGTAGGCTGACCCCCTGTCATTAAAATAGTCTCTTTCCATCTTTATAATACCTCCAAATTTGTCAAACGTGACAACAGATGGTCTTGTAACTTCTGGTATTCGGCCTACCCTACCCCATAAGGGATACAGGCGTGACGTTATGTATGTATTTAAGCTTCTAGCCGGAAAATTAGTTTTATTCCGCCCCCTACACAATGTTTTGGCAATGTTTTATAAAAATCCACTGTTTCCTAAGTCCGTGTGCTGTGAGATCTTCGACGTCATCATGACTTACCATCGGCCAAGGGAAATGTAGGGAAACGTAGGTTTTGTGTAACATAAAAAAAAAACATGTTTTTGGGAGCCAGCAAAGGAAAAACATAGAGTGTGTCAGCTGCTTCTCTTCCCAAACATACTGTAAAGTCAGCTTGGGGACAGAGGCTAGGGACTATCCGGCAAGCGAGAGGTCCCAGGTTTGACCCCTGGTTGGGTCATTTTATTTAGCATATTGTTTCAGTTATTTACTTGTCCAGTAGTTCCGTAGAATGTATGGATTGAGCGGATTTCATTGACAATTTATCGTCGGAGTTTTGCGACAAGTTTCGATCTCATAATATAAAGTCCTTCTTCAGGGGTGACTGCAATAACATATAAAGGTGAAATCTCTCTAATAATAACTTGTTTGTAAAAAGATATGATTATTTAATGCCAGTAGTAAAACTTAAATCGTATAATGGAACAATGTACTGAAGTTTTTAACTAAACCGAATTAATAAGAAAAAAAAGACTATCTGTAAGTACCTACTTATCATTTCATTTATTCATAAAAAATATTCATAAAATACATGCTTTGTTTAGCGTAATGAACTAACACACATTCAAAAATAACGAGAATGTTGCCATTAAACAAGCATATTTTATAAACAGTTTCGTACAATGCTAATTGAATGACTTTTACTGCGTAATAAAACTGCACAAGTTGACATATTTCAGACATGTTAAGTGCTTAACGTGTATTTATAATTAATAGATAAGCCGTCGATATAATTATACAATTATTTATACATTTGTGAATTGTGGATATGCAGATAAAATATCACCGTTTAATTACAGGTACTAGGATACAATTAACGTAAATATAAAAAAGGACAAGTACTAAGGGCTACTAAAGGCTATAAACTTCCATGCTGGACTGGGAGCGAAAGAACGTAGAATGTGCCAGCTGCTTCTCTTCCCGGGCATACTGTAAAAGTCAGTTAAGGGACAGAGGTTTTAAAGGCGTTTTTGTGGGCGATAGGCTGACCCCCTGTCACTACAGTAGTCTCTTTCCATCTTTATAATACCTCCAAATTTGTCAAACGTGACATCAGATGGTCTTGTAACCTCTGGTGTTCTGCCTACCCCTTAAGGGATACAGGCGTGACGTTATGTATGTATGTATGTACTAAGGGCTATTTAAAAAAATAATTTTAAAGTCGAAAAAAAGACTTTAGGTAGAAGGTGTAAGACTCAACTGCATCATACCAGTTCTTGGGCTTGACTCTCAGCCGGGTCAGATTTGTAAAACAAACGTTTTTGAACTACTCGAAGTACGAAGAACTACAGATTTTAGATTAGGTTGTTCGCTACCCAAGCGGATACTAAAGAAGTTCTACCGAGCGCCAATCTATAAGCCAGATGACAGGACTATTACAGCCGATCATTTATGTCATCCCACCCTCTTCGTCTGTACAAGAGTGACTACCGTATAAATATAATAGTAGACTCCAGAAGATCACCAACTCGTTCATGGGTCAATGTGTACGCTTTTATAATAAAATTCTAAAATATTTAAGATTAACCCTTCGATAGATTTAAGGATGAGTATAAAGTTTTATTATAAGATATCCGGATGCAAGAAGATTGTAAATTGTTATTGTGTATTTTTAAAAGATGATTGCTGTTGAATTTCTTGCCACTTCTTCTCAACAGATCGACTTTCCGAAGTGGTGGTAGATTCAGTTCAATTTGTAAATTGTATGACTTATTTCAAATGTATTTAAATACTTACGAAATAAAGATTCTTTTGACTTTAACTTTGACTATGACCGGTTATTCTTTTCTCACGACTTCTGCGCTTCGAAGCGAACTTATACAGGGTTAATTTTAATATAATAATATAATCCCAACAACATTTTGTTCTACAACTTTTTAAAATTCATAGTTTTTTAAATTTTAGTTTTCACAAACGAAAAATATTTATAGCCTCTGTTTTAGAGGCGTAATTCTATTTACTGTGAGCGTAGGTATGCCACGCACCTTGCGCATTAAAATATCGCTTCAAAATAATGATAGGTTCTTCTTACAAAATGTAGAGTACCTAAGGAGCAAAATTTTTTTGCTTTTATTTTTTGTGTTATTTATCAAGATTTTTTAAAATTCGTAGAACAAATACTGGTGGGATTGATGTGGAGAGTCTGCCCGCAAGAGTTGATGCGTTCATTAATAGTATATTATGTAACAAGTGAGCGAAGTTGCTAATTACTTAATAATGAGCCGAGACTGTAATTAGCAACGCTCACGAGTTATATACGACGTTTTTCAACACACTTGTGAGTAAAAGACAGACATACGTGGTCATAAAATAACAAACACACTTGATAACAAAGCTGTGAATTGTGATTGAAAAATGGCGCCGAACTTCGCGCATGCGCGTAGGTTTTTTTTTCCGCCAAATGTGTCAATGGCTGTATAGCATATACAGCCTATTTTACATGAAAATATTTAATTTGGAGTGGTAAATCCAAATATTTTAATATTTTGTAACAAATTATTGTAAATTGTGAATAATTTGTTTGATTTACAATTTTGTTTAACTAATATAAGGCGTAAACATTTAAAAATGTATATGGATTTGAAGTGGTATAAAACCTCTTTGTTGTTTCTGAAAATATTTAATGTATAACCCGGACCAATAAAATATGCTCTGTTTACTCGCATGTAATTTGCACAAAGGTACAATTCAACTTTGTAGGATTCATTATATTATGCACTAGGGTATAATACATTATGCACGCGTGACTTATAGCCCAGTTTATAGTTCTAAATTCAATAGAATAACGCTCACTTTACGAGCAAGTGTGTTGAAAAATAATTAACCCTGTATCTCCCATGCTGGACTGGGAGCAAAAGAAAAACATAGAATGTGCCAACTGCTTCTCTTCCCCAGTATACTGTAAAATTCAGTTAAGGGACTGAGGTTTTATTGGAGATTTTTTTGTGGGCGATAGGCTGACCCCCTGTCACTGCAATAATCTCTCTCCACCATTATAGTGCCTCCAAATTTGTCAACAGATGGTTTTATAACCTCTGGTATTCTGCGTACCCCATAAGGGATAGAGGCGTGAAGTTTTGTATGTATTGTATATAACCCTGTATGTATTGTATGGAACCGTTAGTGTTTTTCAGATTCCAGTTGCCTCGGTGGACTACAGCCTGAAAATTCTGACTCTTCCAGCCATCACTCAGGCCAGCTTGGTGGGCTATGGCCATACATAAACCTCATCGTCGCACATGGAAGAGTCTCATGGCCCTGCGGTCTGCACATTACAAAAAGTATTGACATTTTCAGCCGACTCTACTGACAAGTTAAGCTATCAGGGTAATGACCAATGGATCCCCGGCACTGATGTGTTCTAACAATGTTATATGAAGAGTCAGTTGCTTCCTGATTCTGTAGGTATGCTGTCTTTTGTTAACTAGGTACATATGTATTTATCTAAATATGTATTGATATTGTTTACTCTTCAACGCTGGACTGGGAGCAAAGGAAAAACGCAGAATGTGCCAGCTACTTCTCTTCCCGGGCATACTGTAAAAGTTAGTAAAGGGACAGAGGTTTTATTGGAGGTTTTTTTGTGGGCGATTGGCTGACCCCCGTCTAGCAATAGTCTCTCTTCTCCATTATAGTGCCTCCAAATTATTAAAAAGTGACATCAGATAGTTTTATAACATCGGGTGATCTGCCTATCCCATAAGGGATACAGGCATGAAATGATGTATGAATGTATTGTAACTATAAAGGTACTTATAGGTATGCTAGGTACCCTCTAGTTTGCTACATGGTATTCTATATCAAAAGCTTTGGTTAGTTTGGGGCCATATTGGTGTGATTTTCTGGGGATTTTATTGAAAGTATATTACTTAGTAAAGTAAAATCACAGGATATGGTTAGTAAACTATGCAAGCTTGAGAGTTAGAACACCTGTTAATAATTAAACGCAGCCCAGCTTGATTCTTTAATAACAGGGTTCTAGCCGAAATTTCTCAAAGTGTTGCAATTAAAATATTTTGTTGTAACCGCTTTTTTAAAGGATTAAATATAGGTTTGCTCTATCTGTTTAAATCGTAAAATGTTGTGTCTATTGTTTTAAAGAGTTGAGATTTTGTTAATAGGCATTAATGCGCCAATAAATGAGAACTGAGTGGGTCAAAGGCAATTGCTTTCATTTCCAGCAAAAAATGGAGACACACAATGAAACAAATTTATTAAAGACTAAAGAGGTTGAAGATGAAAGCACACGGGCCTAGGAAAGAACTGGCTCTTCATAAGATATTGCCGAAACACATCACCGCCAGAGCGGTTATATTTGGCGGCAGATTTTATATGAAGGGTGGTCGCTAGCCAGTCGCCCCTGACGGGATCCTACAAGCGGGGGTCACTCGGATTAGTCGCCTTTTACGACACGCTTATCAAAGGACGGTAGTACTATTTTGAGCCGACCTTCGTAAAAGATTACCAAAAATAATAAATACTTACAATAATGCTGCTGTTGGTACGGCATAGAGTTCAGATTCAGTTACAATTTTTTGACAAGTTTGGAACGTTTGAGCTGCTGCCTTCTGTACGTAAGGGATGTTTATCATCCATGCCACCTGGTGGAAAGTGAACATGTAAGTAAATTATTGCGGTCTTATTGGTAATTATTGGTCATGTTTGTCGAATGTCTGAAGATCTTTGGGCTAAAACAACAACCGCGTGGCATCCTGACACCAAACGTCGCGGACGACCACGCCGTGTCGGTGGAAAGATGATCTGGACGCATTTAGCCCAAACTGGCCCGCGGAAACAGCTGATCGCCTAAGATGGAAAGAGAAAAGGGAGGCCTTTGCCCAATTTTGGGACACCCAGGGCTAGTAATAATAATAATAATATTATTACTTTTTTACTTAGGTATTGATTCGGCTCGTAAGGTTCCTTGGGTAATTAATATATATAAATTACCATTTGGAACTCTAGGTTACTTTATTTAGCTGTTTAGATTTCTCTTAGAAGTTGATTTTTACTGGCAAATAGTAATTTTCATTAATAGTTTCATACCAATCACTCCACCTTTAGCCGTGAAAGCGCAACTTTGACGGGATAGAGGCAAACTACTAATATTTTTATCAAGCTGAAAGACACCTACCTATTTATAATATTTGAAGTTATCTTTCTTGATGTTACCACCTGTGTCATTCTACCCGCATGTTATGTTAATTTCGGAATAAAAAGCATAATTTCATAATTTAAACCCTGGTGGCCCTTGTTTGTTTTGTATTATATTATGAAAAAGATAATCTTAGAAAAACTGTGTACCTAATAACTATTTTAACCCAGGGCCGCTAGAGCTACTTAGCCGACTACCAACACAGAATATAGGTAATAGGTACTTTTAGTTACTTTTTTTTTAAATTGGTAGCAATTATATCAAGCTTCTATGCTGGACTGGGAGCGAAAGAAAAACATAGAATGTGCCAGCTGCTTCTCTTCCCGGGCATACTGTAAAAGTCAGTTAAGGGACCGAGGTGTTATGGGAGGCTTTTTTGAGGGCGATAGGCTGACCCCCTGTCACTGCAATAGTCTCTCTCCACTATTATAATGCCTCCAAATTTGTCAAACGTGACATCAGATGATTTTATTACCTCTGGTGTTCTGCCTACCCTATACGGGATACAGGCGTGAAGTTATGTATGTATGTATGTATATTATTAAAAATTAAAATACAAAATAAAACACCTTTTAACCGGATTGATTGCGTATTATTTATATTTTACATTTTAACTCGAAGTTTCGGTGTCTTTGAAGAACTCGTGGTCACAGTCGCTCGTGATATAAATTATACGCGATAAATCCGATTAAAAAGGGTTTTATTTTCGATTAGGAATCGTGAAAACTTAAGACAATATTAATGAAAATACAGTGATGCTATGAAGAAAATTCGGACGGTTTCTAAAGTTACAGGAGCAAAATTGCGCGATCCTGACATGATCCTGACAATGAGGAATTTTCTGACAGCTCATAAAGATTAGTTCAAAAAACCTCTATACCACAGACTAATAAGGAGAAAATGGTACAAAAGGCTTCGATAGATGGCACTTTTAAAAAGCCGAAGGCGTTAAGTCTGTACTTATACTATAATGTAGGTACGTGGTATCTACCATCTATGGTTATTTATAAGTTTAATTTCTGACACAGATATCAATTAATTTATTTTACTTTTAAAAATGCAGTGTGGAGTAAATGGCTATAAGATAGACAAGACTTCGCCTTTTGTAAAGCGCCATCTATCGAAGCCTTTTGTACCATTTTTGTACCGTTTTGTTTTTTTAATGAGCTTTCAGAAAACCTTTCATTGAATACGCAAACAGTGCGGTAAGGGTAAGGTAAGTAGCTAGATTCTTTCTATACCTGTGCGCTACAACTTCAGCCTTATATCTTTATCATGATTAAAACAAACGAAAAAGCTCAGTAAACTAGCAATCATACCTAAGCAAAGTAGCACGAATTTGCTAGTTAGATAATCTTCACAAAAAAAACAACAGACAAAAAATACCTCCAAAATCAAACGTCAGACTGACAGCGCGCGCCATAGATCATCCAAGATGGCGGCCGCGACTCATGTTTTGATCAGCGATAACGTGCTCAGGCGCAGCTCGGATGATATATGTGATGTTTTTGATTTTTTTACACACTGAATGTTGGTACACTTAGGAACAGCTTGCATTTGCATTTTTGGTTAAATAAAGACAGAAATATAATTGAAAAGTTTGATTAAGAATTTGTTGCTATGCATTTTTTGGTAATTTTATTTTTTAAAGTAAAGAAAGGCCTAACATATTTCAGGTTGAACGCTATATTAGATACCTACCCATATACCTATCTACCTACTCTAGATAAATTCTCCAATCGCTACGCTTACTTTTCGAAATACTTTTGTTTGGAAAGAAACTAATTCTTCATAACATATTTCAGCACCGTTAAATACATAGTTACGTTTGTTGAAGCTAGTTCATAATTCAAACAGTCAAGTATGATGTGTTCCCGAGTGTACCGTAGTGTTGTAACGGTAGGCCGTCGAGAGCTTTATAACAGTTTAAATGATTTATTTTTATTTAGTTTTTAGATAAGACTGATCAGTAGTTTCGTGACGAGTATGAAGAGGGAGGTACGCTCGTTTTACAGGTATATACCTATCTAGGACTGGTATGCTATTTTTGACAGGTTTGTTTTTCTGTCCTGCCAAAAAAAAGAGATATTAGAATATAAGCTTGTAAGTGTAGTCTGTCTTAGCTCCTAACTTTAGGTTCTTCAGTGTAATTGATAATTTTATTCTGCGACTATATTAAGTCCCGTCGAATCAGATTCTATTATTTTATAATATCTGCTTAAAGCTGAAGAGTTTCGCGTTAATTTCTGAAACAAACGGATATATTTTTATTTAGTATTTATTGTAGGTATGTACAACTCTTGGGGCAGGTTATAAAAATGTCACAGTTTCACAGGTGCAACGTAAAAAGGAATAAGTATAAGAAGCTTTGAAATCCTAACTAATAAAATCAACTGTACTAGTCTTCATATTGGCATTCATCTACTATGTAGGTACTATAAAAATAGAGGTACCTTTCCACTTTAAAGCTAACGGTGTCTTAATAAATAGCTCACCTATCAGATCGTGGCCATTGTATTGGAATTCCAAGTCAGAATAACCTGACTAATTCACACATCACAATGCAAACATCCAGCCCTGTCATGTACAATTTAAAATAAACGCTCGAATGATCCATCAATGGGCTGACTAATGTAATGGACCGCGCTCATAGACTCCCATAGAGTTGTCTTTATACTTAAAATGACTGCTCCGACACGTAACCTCAACCAAAACATGACACAGCGACTGTCCGATGACACTTGTCAATCAAAGACGCTAAAAAAAAAACAATTATCCCAAATACCAAGATTGTGCTTGTAATTTATTAAAAAACGAATCGCACTGGCCGAAAACAACCTTACCTTGACAAGATAGATCTTAATTTCGAAAATAGAACGCTCTGCATTTTGCCGCACTGGTTTCGTGTTTCACCGAGAATACAAAATGGCCGCGTCATCATAATCAATCACCTTTTAAAATATAGAAAATTATTATACTAATACCATGGGGTATTATTTGACTAAGCCTCTAACAATAGTCGGAATGAGTGCCCAGGAAAGGTAAAAGAATGGGCACTAAAGTGATGGTGAGAAGGATGACATGTCAATTATATTATCATCAATAATTTGTACGTTTTCGAGTCTGTGGTTTGACTTGTTAGACAAAATGGAGCCTCGCCGATTTAGAATCAACGGGTGTCTCGAGGTCCAGGTTAACTTAGATTAATGTTCCTCTAAAAAAGAAGGACGTACTTTGAACTATTTATTTAAGTTTGACAGTTTTAAAGTCGGCAAGCTCGTAGAACATGTTAATTTAAATGTAAAGATATGCGCAATAGAATATTCAGCTGTGCACTAAATTAATATATTCTGCAGTTATAGTAAAGTTGACAAATTGTCAGTGTTTTTAATTTTATTTGTTATTTAAACCTTATCGTTGTTGGAAAATGGCAACAGATTTCTTTTTTGCAGTTTAATGATGTTTAATGAAGCGATGATTCAAAGTTTTTTAAAAAGATCCTTTGTTGCCAAGCTAATTGAATCTAGACACCGAAACTGCCTATTCCAGTCCTGGTAACCCAGTACAAGTTACGAAGGAACTACGTACTTGCAAGCGATAATCGAATGCTGAGCGTGACTTCCAAGTTTTTATATTCTTTTAACACTTGCAGAGGATCCCAATCTAGTAAATCTCAAGACTCGATTTCAGGTTTTCAACTTAATGCGTTGCAGCCACAACCAAAATCCAGATTTCTATTTTGAGTGAAAAAAGCTTGGATTAAAACTGTTAGTTAAATAAACATATCCAATTTTAGACATGATACGCAATTTCTTTATAAAATCTTTTAAAAGTAACCAAAGCCGAAAATAATTTCACTATAAAAGAGCTTCGAGTTACTCAAAACAAAAAATATGGTGTATTGGTAAGATGCAATTGTCTTCTATGCTAGAAGTACCTACTGGGTTCGAATCCCGTTGTAGGTGGATATTTGTGTGATGAACGAACACAGATATTAACAGTCATGTCATGGATGTTTATATATTTATTTAGTTTTAGCTTCTAATAAAAACATAAATGCAGGGTGGAATTTTTGAGTGCCACCTGAAGGGAAAGTCCTCTAAATAATAGAGATAGCCAATTTTACGCCAAAGAAACTTTGAATGCCACCTGGAGTGAAAGTTCTCTAAATAATAGAGATGACAAATTTTACTCCAAAGAAACATTCCTTTATTTTTGAAAAGAAATACAATCGCATTCAAATATTTTCAAAAATTCGCTCGCTTTATCCGGGAATCGAACCGACTAAAATGTGTAAAAATGACACCCTGTAATTTTACTGCATAGATCGTTAGGGTCAATCACAAGAATGATGTCTCTCTAACATACTAAGTTAATTAAATGAAAGGAAAACCATGAAATCTTCATTTTTAGATTTTAGTCGGTTCGATTCCCGAAAAAAAAACTTTGAAAACGGTATTTTTTTTCAAAATAAAGGAATGTTTTTTTGGAGTAAAATTTGCTATCTCTATTATTTAGAGAACTTTCCCTCCAGGTATGGCATTCAAAAATTCCACCCTGTATATTCGATATGTACATAAATTTTTATACAGTGTGTCCCCGCATGTAGTAGGTAATAAGGCTTTAGGAGCAGTAAATATGCATAATTTCTTCGACGAAAATAGCCCATATGGTAAAATTGGTGAAATTGTGCATTAGCAACTCCTCCTAAAGTCCATTTACTACATGCGGAGACACATTGTATATTTTGTATATTATAAGTTATCTTGTAGGTATGCACAAGTTCTTTAAGAGAGCTAGAATTTGATCAGATTGACCCACGCTCGAAGGTCCCTCGGGGATTCGGGGGTCGCATAAATTTCATACTGAGATGTTACAATCGAGAGCCCTCAGCCTGCTGCACTCAGGCCAAGGTGCAGCCCTGTGTGATAACTTTGCTTATTACCAATCTAATTTGTTTTGACATTTACTCAACATTACCTTTTTTTTCCTGGAGGAAAACGTGCAATCACGTCCCCGACCGCCCAAGGAGGAACGGCGGGGTATGTGGGTATGATCTGGCAGAAGACCAAACCTCCAGGTGTACCATCCGCCATAGATGGAGCTCACGGTACCGCCATTGGTATTACCCGCGAGCTCCGGCGGGTCGCGCTCAGCCTTAGCCGAGCGCCCCCCATTTAGGAAATGGACCGCGAGCATTCACCCGCTACAGCTGGTTTACTCAACATTACCAAGCCCAAATCAAGTTTTATAAAGTAAATTATATTATATTTCTTCTTTATAGTAGTAGTTAGTAGTACTAGCAATGTAACAAGTTTATCTATAAGGACTTTTTCTTAGATTTCGTGGTAATTTTTAGTTTTTCGCCGTTGGAGCTGAGTAAGACTTTTTATGGGCACACATTTTTAGCTATAAACTCCAATTAGAAACGCGCATTATTTCTCATATCCATTATTTTTCAACAAATTCATATATTAATAACTATTAACAGACTATGTAAAGCTCACCTCGGACTCTTAAGCCAGAATAACTTTGCCTTGCATGATCCTACTCAGCACATGATAATACAAAAATATGTCCCAGGATAGGCGTGACAAACTAAAACAGATTTTAATTTGTGTTCCAGACATTAGTGTGCGTAAATAAGCTTGAATAACGTAACGCTAATGCAATTTAAAGTAATTGATAAGTATGGTGACCATTATTTATACTTACAAAGCGATGTTTTTGCTATTATAATTATTTTGGGGCATAAAAGTTAACCTTGATTTCTTAAACGAATTAATATATAATAATAATAATATAATTTATTGACACAAAAAAACACTTTACAAGAGAAATTATTAACTAGTTAGTCTATGTGTCAAAAGGGCACTTTCAGCAGAATGTTGCCTCAGTGTGAGGCAAAATAATCCAGATTTAAAGCGGTGGGTTACATTCTATTCAATACATTTTATTCAATACAATACCTACATTTCATTTAAAGCAGAGCGAAAGAAAAACATAGAATGTACCAGCTGCTTCTCTTCCCGGGCATACTGTAAGAGTCAGTTAAGGGACAGAGGTTTTATTGGCATTTTTGTGGGCGATAGGCTGACCCCCTGTCACTGCAATAGCGTCTCTCCATCATTATAATACCTCATTTGTCAAATGTGACATGTGTTCTGCCTACCCCATAAGGGATACAGGCGTGAAGTTATGTATGTATGTAGGTATGTAAATTTAAGATCTAGTAAGATTGTAGTAAACTTGATTGAAGTTTTTAAGAATCAAAAAAGCTGGGTAGGTATGCATTACTTGTATTAAGAAACTTATTGAAATTGGTCTATGCAAATTAATCTAGAAGTAGAGTTTGTTGTAAATATATTTTAAACTAGCTGTTGCTCGCGGTTTTATCCGCGCAATTTCGATTCCCGCGGGATTTTCGGGATAAAAAGTAGCCCTTACGGATTCGGAAGAATCGCTCTAAGTAATGGTAAAAGAAATTTTGAATTCGGTCCAGTAGTTTTTGAGCCTATTCAATACAAACATACAAAAATACAAAGGTTTCCTCTTTATAATATTAGTATAGATTAAAAATTAAAATACCAAATAGCATCGTATTACCTAAGTCACTTACAGCACGTATTTAATACTAATAAAATTACTAATAGTTATACTTACAGTTCATAAATATTAATAATAAACTACGAAATGTAATTTCAAGGAAATTAACAAAACACTTCGAAACTATTCCGTGCATCAGTAAGTTTAGTAGTAGAGCGGAAATTGTTTATTACTGACACTGAATGCTGATGCCAAAACCGAGTATATGAAATAAAATGATTATCTTCTTACTTGTCCTATTCAATAAACAGTTTGCCTTGAGTTTTATTGAAATAAGTTAATAACTCTGCTACAAAAAACATTGCAACTTCGTATTTCACTAAATAATGCCCTTTTATAACAAAAACACATGCAGAGTTTATATATAAAACTAAATAGTACAACTTAGAAATAAACTTAACGCATCAACATCTCCTGATAAAGATGCTAAGTTGTAGATATGAAAGTCCTTAACTCCTGGTCACCCTACAGTCACATATGTAAATGTGAATTTCCTGAGGTGGGGCCACTCGACGGCCATTTTATACCAACTAGCTGATGGCTTTACGACTTCAAAATTACCAGGTTGCTACACTATTAGTGTTGCCAGTAAGAAAAATTAAAATAAGCTTTAGAATTAAAGTAGCAGGATTGATGCTGTGTCCCACTTTCTTCTTCTTTCAGCCGCCAAATAAGGGTCTTAAAGGGTCACTTCAGTATTATTGGAACAATTATAAACTCTACAAGGTTATAAAGTGAGTATATTACCTAAACTGAGATAATAGCCATTTGTCGCGGTTTCATACAAACTCAATACTTTCTATCGTTTCGCGGAAATCGCGCCGCTGCTGTCGCTCTTGCTGTCGCTGTCACTACCGTCCAGTTTGGACTTTGGAGCCTAACATGTAGAAGCCCGTTCATAAATGGTCCGTTTTACTGGACACGTTTTACCGGATACGTTTTTTTTTCATCGATGGCGCATGGAGTTGTATGAGCGACTTCACATATGGCACAGTATTCAGTATACGTATTTACGATACAATAAAGATATCCAGTAAAACGTATCATGTGTGAACGGGCTGTTAAAGTACAGAAGTAGGGAATATCCTTGATTACCTCTAAATCTAGGCCAGTACAGTGTAGCAAAGATTGTGTCCAAAAGCGTCCCGGCTGGGATTCGAACATACACACTCGACCAACGCTGTATAAAGTCTAGAAAATTAATTTTCTACTGATATTATAAGGTTATGTGCATGTAGGTTTGTTAATATTTCGAGCATAAACTACTTACATATCGACTTTTAGTTGTTTAAAAATCGAAGCACCCGATATTGATGGTAAATTTGCTGAAATACTAGCCACTTCTATAAAATAGCTATATTCGTCCTTATATTGTTTGAAATACCGTATTTTGATAATTAAATATACTTATCAAAGTTAATCAGGCGTCGATTTATTTTACGCTAGGAATTAATAAAGTAAACAGGTTATTAGATTTGCAATTTTCAAATTCCAGAACAAACTCCAAAAAATATCCAACGCAATAGTCAAACCTCTTTGGCAGTGAAACTTTTGCCCGCCAAAAGTCTGGCAGAAAAAAAAGATAAAATTCTCTTTTTGAAGTACTTGTCAATCGGCAACAAGAAGTTAACAGCTCATAAATATGCTGGCTTCAAAATATTTTCAATGGGAGCAACAGAGCAAAAAAACATACAAAAAGTCGCCAGCGATTTTTGTGTTGCCTTTGCATGTGTTATAGTTTTTTCTATCAGTTTAGGAGGTCTCTTAAATGCGGATTATGTTGATAATAAAAATAATACTTTCTTTAGTTGGAGAATACAGAAAATATTGATTCCATGAAATATTTGATGGAATATAATAGGTAATTTTAGTTGTAAACTTCCTGAAGTGATTGGCGTTTTAGTTTACTGTGCAAATAATGTGTAGCCAAATCTGTTCTAGTATAAGTAATAAAGTTGAAAAAGAAAACGCGTGATTCTCGTAAAGTACCTAAATTGACATTCGATTAAAAAAATCTTATTTGATATACTATCTCTTGGGAAAATTACGTTGTAATATTTTATCCAGTAATTCCAACGGAAGCTTCTATGCTGGACTGGGAGCGAAAGAAAAACATAGAATGTGCCAGCTGCTTCTCTTCCCGGGCATACTGTAAAAGTCAGTTAAGGGACCGAGGTATTATGGGAGGCTTTTTTGTGGGCGATAGGCTGACCCCTTGTCACCGCAATAGTCTCTCCACTATTATAATGCCTCCAAATTTGTCAAACGTGACATCAGATGGTTTTATTACCTCTGGTGTACTGCCTACCCCATACGGGATACAGGCGTGAAGTTATGTATGTATGTATGTATTCCAACGGAAGTAAAGGCGCACACTGCTTATACATAATATTTTGACTTTGATTTTAAATTCAGCAAGATGTACAGAATAAATTAAATACAAAACTTTTGAATTAAAAAAGTAAATAAAATCTTTCGTAACACAAAATTAAAACACTTACCTCCTTACCTTCCTTTAATAAAGTACGTATCATTAAATGATTTCAAACTTAAACACTCTTATTCGTCCGTGAAAAAACTAATTTAACCTTCTAGAAATGTCTATAATTTGGGTGTGAGCGGGTTCAACGACTGGGCTCGCAAAAACTATAATTATCACAAAACCAAAAACTGTAATTAAGTAAGATCTCCTCTAAGCGTTATGAAGATTTCATAGGCTCCCATAGTATGGAAATGGATAATTTAAAAATAATAATTTCTGATTTTGCACCCTGTATAATTATTACGTATAGGAATGATTTTGACAAAAAACCGGAATATATTGTACAAGAAATTACTTATGGATATAATTAACTGAACAATTATAACGATCATTTTTGTTATGATTTATATTTTTTTAAACAGTTTTAACATACAGTATTCAATCATTAAGTATTTAAAAATCGTTTTTTAAATTTGCAGATGTGCTCACATATTAAGTTTATGTTTTAGATACCGTTTTAGGTCCTGATTCATACTATCTAGGTATATATAGTATGTACGAATGTGAATTCCATTAACGTCACGCTTTGTCCAATATTATTTGCAACTTCTTTACTAATTATGTCGTTTCATAAATATGCAATCCATAAAGGAAAGCAATAAATTAGCAAAATAGCACATAAACATCAACCAGGACAGGTCTAGGAGTATATTTCGTATAGCTTTAATAGTAGTAAATTAGTACCCAGTAGTAGTCGTCTCCATACCTGCAAGCCATGAGTTTCTTCTCAGCTGTGATACATATGATGTGAACGCAGAACATGTTACTAGTCCGACTTGATGTTTTTGGCGTCATTTTGTTAATATTCAATCAAGGAGAATTTAAATACTAAACAGTTTATTTTATTGTACTGCAAATAACATAAATGCTGAAATAGAATCATTTAAACTGATGTCATCGAGATATTTAAGATGAGGTATAAATTTTGATAAGTATAATCTGAAAAATAAAGCCGCATTAAGTTATAAAGTAAAAAAAGAAATTATCTAAATAATCCAGAGTACCTAGGCTTTGATAAGTTTGCGTTGTGGAGACTATACAGCTAGACTAGGGAGTAACAATCTTTTTCATGGCTTTAAATATTTGTAAAATTATTTATTATACGTCAAGTCATTTCTGATATTTAGGTTTCTGTTTATATTGAATAACTAATAAATAAATAAATTTAACTTCGCGTTTGACCTCCGTCCCACTTGATGGCAAGTGTCGATGAGGCCAATGATGACAGCACACGGGCTTAGAAAGTTTGTATGTGGCTAGCCAGTCGCACCCTAACGGAGGTGTGCTACCGCAAGCACCAAGCTTAAACGAACTCTTAAGACGCCGCCTACGAAACGCTTATCCAAGGATTTAAAATGATGGAGACTATTGCAGTGACAGGGGGTCAGCCCATCGCCCGCAAAAACGCTTATAAAACCTCTGTCCCTTAATTGAATTTTACAGTATGCCTGGGAAGAGAAGCATCTGGCACATTCTATGTCTTTATTTCGCTCCCAGTCCAGCATAGAAGAAGATTTTAATTTGCGCAAAATTTTGTTTTGGGAACATTCGATTTATTTCCCTTCTTTCGGAGAAGATATCCAAAGCTAGGATCGCCGCAAACAACTGTTATCGCAGATTGAGGGTAGGTTATAAAAATAATTTTTCAAATTCACTCCAAAGATACGCCTATTATCTCACCAAAATTAAGTTTAATTAATTGTATTGAAAACAAGATAATAGATACTTGAATAAACTTAAGAAATAGGTACGTCATACGTACCTAAATGACATGAAATGAAATCATTTTATGCAATCGCATAAAATGAATTTTTGGATTTGGTGCCCTCCAAATATAATAGCCAAAGTCATACTTACCTTTATACCTAGTTGGTTTTCAAAATACTCGCTTTTTAATATTTGAGTAGTAAATATTTTTACTTCCTTACTACACCTAGCGAATCTGCGAATCTGCGCGCTCCCTTTCCATGTCATTATCATCATTGAGATCACCAACGACGTAGTGACCTAGATACTTAAAATTAAATGATCTCGTAAAAGAAAATCAAAAAATAAAAATCTTTAAATAATCTTTCTTTTAATATAATCGTGAAGTTTGTGCGCGTATGTTTCTTATTATTTTACGTGATAACTAAATAATGGATATGACGATATTTGTTACATAGGTAAAGCTTATCCTGATCCTCTCCGTATCTAGGACCCCATCTTGAGCAATGGCACGATCGCTAAATACAGAGTCTAAGTAGCAGCTACTGAGTTTAAGGCCAATAATCAATTTTTTCTCTTGTTTAAGGTCAATAATCAAATTATTCTCATGTTTAACTGTGATAGTTACAAAGCTTACAAAAACTTTTTAAATATTATTAAAGTAGGAAATAATAATTGAAACATGAAATAAGTCTATTGAACATATTCATTGATAATACATGCAATTATATTGTTTAAATCATAAATAAAAGTAATACTTAAATTAAGTTCTGCTACTCGACAACAGGTGGCGCTACTAGTTACTTAAAAGCTCTCTTCAGTTTTAAACAGAATTTCCGAGCTTCTGTAATGCAAAACGAAAAATAAAACGTTGCTCCATATATTTTGAATAACTAGTATAAACTATGATGCCTTCTTTTTTGCGTTTGAAGGTTGGGTAAACAATAGGTTTAATATTTTTCGAATACAGCGTGAACTGACAGGTTAATTACTCAGAACATCCAATGATGCAGAAAAATATTGGTAAACAATTTTGTTGTAAAATAAGTTTCATACGTCCAATTATTAATTTTAGAAATACATTATTTTTTATTTAATGTCAACAAATGCAAATCCATAAGTTTTTACGTGTTAAATAGGGGGTTTCCTAGTATACACAATGTATATTGTTTTAAAAATAATGCTGAAGACAGTCGTGCTATTCTTTTTTTAAAAGTTTCTTTCTGCCATTTTTTTATATTTAGTCCAAATTTCTTGTTTATTGTAGACTTTTGACCACCTTTGACCTCAATATCATGTGATGGTAAGTAAAGACGAGGCCGAAGACACCACACGGAATTAGGAAGGGATATTTGGCGGCAGATTTCATAGGTATGAAGTGTGGTCGCTTGCCAGGCGGACCCTAAAAGAGTCCTACACACAAAGCGAGTATCACTCGAAGAAGTCGTTTTCAACGGCAAACATATCCAAGGGCGGTAGAATTTGTAGGGAATTTAATGTTAGTAGATGTGGAGTTACTATTTTTTTTTTCTTTCTTTTATTTGGTATTTAATCCTAGAACGTTTCATACTACGGAAAGTTGTAGAAAAAGCTATTCTTATCACAGCATTAGGTCAGAGACGCTCTCTCAATAAATACCTACATCTTAGATTGATGTAATTGGTGATCATTTTGCAGATTTTATTTGAGAAGAAATTTATCCAGAGATAAGTTGAATAAAATGAATAAAGCTTTATGTTCAAGCAATAAAATATAATTTTCTTAACGTATATTATGTATTCTGTTCTTTAACACTTTATAGGTAATTCCTTTTTGGTACGGATTGCCAAGGTGTGGAACAATCTGCCTGCGTCTGTTTTTCCTGACCACTACAGTCCTGGAACTTTTAAGTGTCGAGTGAATAGGTTTCTCGTGTAACACCATAGTCTTCATGCGCACTGTCCATCAGGTCAATATAAAAAATCCTATGTCCTATCCTTACAATATAAAAAAATAACATTATTGTTTTTTAGATACTTCTTCCAAAGAACTCTGTATTTTATAAAGCACTATAAGACCAACCAAGCACTGGGACAGCTTGGTGCTTTGCGGCCTAAGCCACCCGGGAGAGACTTGAGTTGTGATGATGAAGAAAGTATATAAACGTAGTATTGAGTTTAAGGTGTCACTGTATTACATTAATGAAAGAAGAAAAGCAATACTTTAAGAAAATAGATGCGTAATTAAGGGAAATTAAGTTTATGATTCTATGCTGAACTGGGAGCGAAAGAAAAACATACAATGTGCCAGCTGCTTCTCTTCCCGGGCATACCGTAAAATTCAGTTAAGGGACAGAGGTTTTAAAGGCGTTTTTGTGGCCGATAGGCTGACCCCCTGTAACTACAACAGTCTCTCTCCATCTTTATAATACCTCCAAATTTGTCAAACGTGACATCAGATGGTATTGTAACCTCTGGTGTTCTGCCGACCACATAAGGAATACAGGCGTGACGTTATGTATGTATGTATGTAAGAAAGTATATTTAACAATGACGATCTTTGTTAAAATTGTCTTTAAACCAAAACTGTTTAACCATTGCTACACAGGTGAAAACTTTATTTTTATCCTCGTCTTAATGTAACTAGGCACATCGTAAATAAAACACATGATAGAACAAGTTCTTCGCAACGCGTTTGTCTGTCTGAACGCAATAACTACGGAATTTTATGCGATTTTCATTCATGAACGGAGTTTCTTTTCGTGAAGTTTTCGTGTTAATTGGCTAAAATATGATGAATATGGAAAAAATCAAAAACTATTTGTGTTTCCAGGAAATGCTGAACGAACGAAACCGGCTGTTAGTTACCCAAGGATAATAATAACTCAATATTTAATTACCGAAAACTTTAAATCTAAAAGTGTTTTTTAATAAAAGCGCAGTTAGAAATAGGTTCGGCATGTTTATCAGTGACTAATTCCTTCGGCCTAACGAACGATCCTGTTATAGTATTGGGATGAAAGTTATCATGTGAGTTCCTCCAGGCTTCACAACTTCAGTGCAATAAGTCAAGCCGGGAAAGAGTAACGAGTTCATACTTCATCACAAACTTTCACATTTATAATATTTAGTACCTATGAGTTGACGCCTTTGCATTTATTTACAGGTCAATAAATGCAAAGGCATTATTTAGGTATACCTTAGCCATCAACTGAAACAGTTTCCTAGAAGACAGAGGAGGAAGTTGATTGTTAGAATGAGTTAATTTTATTCATAATTACCTACCTATCAGTAAAGTCTATTCCGATCGTATTTTTTTTAAAAGACCCCGAAAAGTTCTAGTAAGTATTTAGCATTTGATATTTTATAATTTTCGTAACGAATGTAAACTTATTAAAATTCATTCATAACTTCACGCCTGTATCCCTAAAGGGGTAGGCAGAACACCAGAGGCTATAAAACCATCTCATGTCACGTTTGACTGATTTGGAGGTATTATTATGATGGAGAGAGACTATTGCAGTGACAGGGGGTCAGCCTATCGCCCGCAAAAACGCCAATAAAACCTCCGTCCCTTAACTGATTTTTACAGTGTGCCCGGGAAGAGAAGCAGCTGGCACATTCTATGTTTTTCTTTCTCTCCCAGTCCAGCATGGAAGATATATAATTTTATTAATGTTTTTTTTCGATTGCAGGATCTCTTTAATCTTTCGCCAGCTGGTAATCTGTCGATAACTTTCATCGTTTCAGTGACGAAGTATTTCAGCAGTATTTTACGAAGAGCTATTTCCTTCTTAAACCAGTGAGCTCTTTCATCGGCATCATCATCACCGACCCATTGTTATGTGAGCGCCAAACTTATTCACCAATTGAGAATGGAATGGAAGAAGATACCTAGAAATTGAGTAGCGACAGAATTGATGTTGACAGATATATGCCACGTGCTAACAGTAGGACAAAATTCAGGTTCAACATGTTTTCAATCAAAAGAGTTAGAGAACATTATCGTATGAAAAAAAGTAAATCAAGAGATACCCTTTAAACAAAAAACCCGTAAATTATATTATTAAATTAATTTTATAAATCCTATTTGAGAATAATCCTAAATGAAATTATTGTGACGTTGAAGTTGTAATTAATGTTTTTTCCCAAAATTTTATTATTCTAATAATTTTTTTTTGTATTCTGAATTATTTAATATTGACATTTTTCATAATAACATTCAATTTGTAATTTGATTAATAATTCTTATGTTCTCATTATTACTAATATTTTTTATTGTACCTATCCTGATAATAACCTGTATGTACCAATGATCTGTTAATTGATTGAAATGAATGATTTGAATTTGAATTATATTACTATTCATGTATAAACGTTGGTAAGTAGAAACGTTTTAAAGATTAACTGAGGTATAAATAATACATTAGATAAAGATTCAGTCCACTCGGCAGCCATCTTGGTAAAGAACTTAATAACATGAATAGGTAACGTAATGTGCAGTTATAAGTTGAAAATAATAATTTATTTACTTAGCCACTCAATAACAATAATTTATAGGTAATTTTCAGTTTAAAATTGTTTTCACTCTATTTCTGCTACATACAATGTTTGCCTAAGTATGAAATTGTGCGCTATAAATCATTTCAAAAAACTTACAATCAAAAAGCACACGATGTATAAGAAAATTCAAATGCACGTTCCAATCATGAATTTCCCGCTTCCCACTCGAACGCGACCATAAACAATTCCAATTTTTTCACCACCATGCAGTTCTAATTACAGTTGCAGGTTGCATGACTTCAGCCATTCAAGGCGTTTTAACCATCGTCAGCCCCGCCTTGCCTTATTTACGTATAACTACTACACTTTATGTCCTATGGAAACTTTGTGGTCAGAACGCGAACTACGTGTGTGGTGTTTTTTTTTATGTTGGCAACATTGATCCAGGTTAGGCGTTATTAAAAAAACCTTGGTGTCGTTACTTGCTGGAATTAAAAAGTTAATAACCTTTGTAAATGCGTGCAGGGTGCTTGCTATAAAGACTGTTGTTTTTTTAATTCGCCTATTGGTTTAAGTACAGGTTAGTTTAATTAGTAGAGTATGAAGGTTCTTTTTAAGTTAAGAATTCCTTGTTTACTGGGGTAGTTATTTGATTAAAAAACGGTTTTGAATTGAATTTCATAAGTAAATGCGATCGCGAAATTATAATCGGATTCGTGTCATTTAGTAATCGTATAAATAAGGAATTATCTTTAGGAACCTACCTATGCTGTGATATTTTGTTTGTTTAAAACCTTGCTCAATTATAGATACATTTGATCAAGAAATTGTAAAAGTTTCGTAGGTGAAACTGTGCGTGGGTGCGAGTTTACCTATATGTAGGTATAGGCTTTCGCATTGCAATAATTTAATAAAATAAAACATTTTGCGATTAGGCTTAGCCACAGGTTTTTCGCAAAAACAATAAGTTTTCAGCAACTTCTTCAACTTCATTCTCTTTATTATATCTTACTACTTATATCTTTTATCGAAGTCGTTTTTACTGTGAACATCAAACGATATCGCAGGTTAAGCGCGTTCGGTGCTGCCGGTATTAGGATGGGTGACCGCCGACCATTTATTTCTCACGACGACTTCCGTGCTTCGGAGTGCACGTTAAGCGGTCGGACCCGGGTGCTGTATACTTGTATACAGTAGTCGTTAGGGTTTGTCAGATGCCATTTCGGCACCCTGAAATATCTGACATCCACCAAACAGCACTGGGCCAGCTTGGTGGATTACGGCCTAAACCTCCTCGTCACCCAGAGGAGAGACTCATAGCCCTGCAGGGGGCTCATTACACGGAGTTGATGATGATGATATCTTTTACACAACATCATCATACTCTTTTATATGAGTGAATAGGTTTCTCGTGGATGGACGTGTACATGTGTCAGGTGTCATGGAAGACAAACGTAGCCAAGTAGGTCAGTTTGTTTTACAACAAAAACCTTCCTATACATCCTATAAAGGTTAACATCTGTCTGTCTAAGTATATGTTCAGGACAATATTCGAAAACTCTGAAAAATGTAATAATTATGAATTCTACAGTATAAAGTGTTTAAGGGCTCACTTTTTGCTCACATCACGATCTAAGAGCCGTGTTACGCGGTTTTTGACGAAGTAATTGAAAATGTATACATAGGTATGAAATAACAAAAGACAGCGACAATTTAAAGAACCACAGAAGAAAAGAACCATTAGGAATTCTGCAGAGGGTAAAAAGTGTGAAATAATAAAATGTTTGCTTAGGTTAACCTAAGTAAGTTAACCTAGTGTAACCTAACCTACACTATTATAATGCCTCCAAATTTGTCAAACGTGACCTCTGATGTTCTGCCTACCCCATACGGGATACAGGCGTGACGTTATGTATGTATGTATGTAATAAAATGTTTTCTCTTGTAGGTAGATCGAGCTGTACAATTGACGTAATTTCGGCTTAAAAAACATCGTTGGATATCAAAATCAATTGAGTGATAGATCTAAAATTTCGCTCAATTGAAGTTCAAAGCCTGGTATAACAATTGGAATATTTTTATAGAGATATATGAGTAGGTATCTGAAATTTACGAGGGTATAGTCACAGGCAACTGCTTGTCGTCAGTTGACGTTAACCATTATGTTTATTAAGAGTTAAAATTTAAAGTCACAAATTAAGAAAGAAGAAAAAGTTGTTTTACTTAAATAAAATTATTATTTATAAAAAATAATATTTCAGTAAAACAACTTTTTATATTTTTTTAGGAAAGGCAAACAAATAAAAGCTTCGAGGCTTCGTATTGCAAACCCAAGTATTACGAGCACCCAATAGATGGCGCTGACAGTCTATGTGAACGATCACTACCTACTGGGTTTAGTTGACTGTTAAGATAATTTTATAAACGCTATATTCATATTTATAATACGTATTTGAAAAAAGAGTCGACTTTTTAATCGTAAGTTTTAATTTTTAAAATGACGTTAATAAATCAATGACGATTAAATGTTACTTTATTGTATTGTGTGTGAGTAATCTCAGTATAATTGTTAAGGAAAATTCTTAAAGATAATGTTATAATCATGAGACTAGGTATCGCGTCAGATGTACCAGTAAGAAATAATATAAGTAATTATTATCTACATTAAACTGAATGTTTCTCTGATTTCAAGGAATGTTTGAGGTAAATTATAACGACATAAATAATGTTACAATATTCGTTTTATGTCTTAAGAAAGATGTAAAACTAAGCACTGCTTTGTCTGAATAAATTTAATAAGTAAATTTCAGAATTAATTAGTTATGGGTTATTCATTAATTTGAGGAATAAACTGGGAAAGAAAATATTTCCTGTGATTTCATTTAAAAGAGGAAATTAAAATTTAAATATCCAAAATGAAATTTCTTTGAAAGGGAACTTTGGAGGTATTGCCGTAACGGATAAAGCGCTCTATCTGAAGATATAATATTTGGCAGCGGACCAGCGCGGTACCATCGCTGCGCCACACGTACCATACGTCCGTACCGTACGCGCGTAGCTACACTGTTAAAAATTATGTGATTTTACATGCAAAAAAAGTACATAAACCTGTAGAATGTACCGAAAACAGCTGTAAATTTCAGTAAATTGTGGAAAAGACAATAATTTTCGGTAATTTTACAGATTTTTAATTATTTTTATGTAACCTAAAACGTGTATAGTGACAGAACAATTTGCATTTTTACACATGAGCTGGGATTATAACAGAAGCAATACATAAAAAATGTGTAAATATAACATGCTGGACTGGAAGCGAAAGAAAGACATAGAATGTACCAGCTGCTTCTCTTCCCGGGCATACAGTAAAAGTCAGTTAAGGGACAGAGGTTTTATTGGCATTTTTGTGGGCGATAGGCTGACCCCCTGTCACTGCAACAGCCTCTCTCCATCATTATAATACCTCATTTTGTCAAACGTGACATCAGACGATCTTAAAACTACTGGTGTTCTGCCTACCCCATAAGGGATACAGGCGTGAAGTTACGTATGTATGTATATACTTTAAAAAGGTATAAAATTGCCGAAATATATGTGAATTTCCATAAATTATAGAAAAAATACACAATTATGTAATGTAAAATTACATCTCTCATGTAAAACTACATCAACATTTAATATTAAACTCTCGTTGCCCAAGTTTTTATGTAATATTCACAAAAAAAAATTAATAGTGTACGTCCGTAGCAATTCTGTATGTATATGCAGCGTTGGCCCTAAAGACGTAGGTTAATCTGTTTGGGGAGCTATGGGGAACTTGGTGGTAGGATCCCTTCTGGGTCCGCCTGGCTAGCGACCACCCATTATATAAAGTCTGCCGCCAAATGTTACCGCTCCGGCGGTAATGTGTTCCGGCAATATTGTATAAAGAGCCAGTTCCTTCCTAAACCCGTGTGCTTTCATCTTCGACCTCATCGTCACTTACCATCAGGTGAGATTGAGGTCAAACGCGGGTTTAGTCACTTATAAAAAAAAAAACAGCATGACCTAACAAACGAATTCATATGATAGCTCTTTCTCAAACATATTTCTTTTTCTTAAATATAGAACCATTTGTTAAAAAGGTCCGTATTAAGTCGTTAGACTCTTAGAAAATATATAGAAAATATACCGAAATATCTATCTTATAATAGAGGTGTCATCATCATCATGACAACTCTTTGTAATGAGCCCACTGCAGGGCATGAGTCTCTCCCCTGGGTGACGAGGAGGTAAGCCAAGCTGGCCCAGTGCTGGGTGGTGGATGTCAGAATTTTCAGGGCGCCATAGTGGCTTCTGACAAACCCTAATTGTATACAAGTATACAGCACCCGGGACCGACTGCTAAACGTGTCCTCCGAAGCACGGAAGTCGTCATGAGAAAATGAATGGTCGGCGGTCACCCATCCAAGCACCGAATGCACCAAACGTTGCTTAATCTGTGATATCGTATGATACACACAGTAACCACGGCGCCACGACGACTTCTTACATAGATGTGTAATAATATGTAATACGTTGAAAATATCGTTTATTTGATTGCAAATTGTTATCCAGATAAAAGAATCGTCTCGTACGTAGGGACTTTGTTAGGTAAATTTGTTTATGTTACCGTACACTGCTCAATCACTATCTATCGTAGGTAGTGCTACTATTTTTTTGATAAAGCTGAAGAGTTTGCTTGTTTCAACGAGATAAACTCAGAAAACATCAGTTAGAAATATTTTTGCTTTTTATAGCTCAGCCAAGCAATAAGTATAGCCATGTAAAATATAACTTGATAAAGGGGTACTTAGATCTTATTGCAAAATTCCTACGGTATAAAAAATGACGCAATAATAAATGTAAACATCTATTTAATAAAGTGTTTTTTTTTCACACCCCCTCACCCCTACATTAGTTCCTTAATTGTTATATTAGTTCGTTAATTTTTATTACCACATATACTTATGAAGTATTTACTACTTATTTAATACGTAAATTAAATTTGTTTGTTTGAAAGCGCAAATCTCTGCATCTTCGCATTGGATTTTAATTTTCAAGTGATAACTACTGCGGCTACATTATAATAATATAATACTGCCAGGCCCCGGTAGCTCAGTGGGAGAGCACTCGTCCGGCAAACGACAGGTCCCAGGTTCGAGGCCTGGTCGAGTGATTTTAATTTAACACATTTTTTCATTTATTTAAGAGTAATTAAGCATTTTAAATGCTTCAGTTTAACTGAGATTTATAATGTCTGTAAAGAAATTGGTCTCGGGTGGTCTTAGCTGCAAAGCTATACCAATGGATGGAGCTACGTTAGCAATATAACGTAAAAACAAAAATATGTTAAGTAATTTAGAGGCGTACCGCCAGGCCCCGGTAGCTCTGTGGAAGAGCACTCGTCCGGCAAACGAGAGATCCCAGGTTCGAGTCCTGGTCGGGTGATTTATTTAACACATTTTTTCATTTATCTAGTCATTATATTATCAAGATATTCCTAAGGTTTTTGAAGTAACGCAAGTAGCTTTTCAAACGAGGTAGTTTCACAGATTGCTTCTTGAAAGGGCCACCTGGCTAACGATTATCCTTTGTACTCTGAAAACCTCATCCCTTCAGGCATAGGTACTTGAATGATAAGAAACTGGGTCTTTATATACCTAGTTAATATAGATTATTGATTAAATTAGACTTTTTAGGTAGGTCCGCAATAAGACTTTCAACTCTACAGTAGTAGGAAGTAGAATCTGCTAACATTGTTACTGGAATCTACATACTAGTAGTAATGTAGATAGATGTTAGATAAAATATTTTTATACTTCAAATTAATGTAGAGTTTCTCATATTTATTTTGTAAAATTTTATGTTTTTTATTTTAAAAATAAAAAGCTTTATTTTTAAAATTAATACATATATACATACATTACTTCACGCCTGTATCCCTTATGGGGTAGGCAGAACACCAGAGGTAATAAAACCATCTGATATCACGTTTGACAAATTTGGAGGCATTATAATAGTGGAGAGAGACAATTGCAGTGACAGGGGGTCAGCCTATCGCCCACAAAAAAGCCTCCCATAAAACCTCAGTCCCTTAACTGACTTTCAATGATGAAGAGAGACTATTGCAGTGACAGGTAGTCAACATTTCGCCCGCAAAAACGCCAATAAAACCTTTGTCCCTTAACAGACTTTTACAGTATGCCCGGGAAGAGAAGCAGCTGGCATATTCTATGTTTTTCTTTCACTTCCAGTCCAGCATGGAAGCTTAAATTAACTAAGGAGGTCTAAAAGAGGTTTTATGCTTAACTTTTTTAGACCCACCAATGAATTGACTTTCTAATATCATCGATCTAAATGGTTCAGCGTGAGGGTGCCATATTACACATTATATGAAGAGCTAATTTCTATCATGAACGCAAAACATTCGAAACTAAACTTATCGTCACTTGAAAAGTATTAAATACAGATTTTTCTGAATATAGTTCAATATGTACACATTATAGATACAGACAATCGCATAACAAGAAAAATGAACTAATATGGGAAGACACTGTTCTCCATATCACAGGGAATCCTAGGGTGGAGTCCAGAGTTACTGCTAAATAACTTGCATTGTATAGCATCATATAATTAAGTATAAGATCGTTGTGAAAAAAATTGTGTTTGTACTGAAATAAATATTTCATTTCATTTCTTATGCTATTTTTTGTTCATATAGACCTTATATAACTTACCTGGTTGCTTATTAGGTATACCTGGGAACGTTTAATTTTCAGTAGTTTAGAATAGTTTTTTGATTTTAATAATCTCTACATGTTCTTCCATAATGGACTGGGAGCGAAAGAAAAACACAGGATGTACCAGCTGATTCTCTTCACGGGCATACTATAAAAGTCAGTTCAGGGACAGAGGTTTTATTGGCGTTTTAGCGGGTGAAATGTTGACCACCTGTCACTGCAATAGTCTCTTTCCATCATTATAATACCTCTAAATTTGTCAAACGTGACATTAGGTGGTTTTCAAGCCTCTGGTGTTCTGCCTACCCCATAAGGGATACAGGCGTGAAGTTATGAAGGTATGTATGTAATCTCTTCATGTATGAATATTAAATATGTTCGAGAAAATCTTCGGAACTATTTAACGAATTTTGATCTGTTTTGCACCAATCTAGAAGCAGTACTCGGGGTCCACTACAGCCTGTTAAACATCACATTGATAAAATTTTGTCAACGAAGTTTGTGAAATATTGATACGAAAAGACTTCAACGGGAAGGACGTGAAACTACTTAAAGTGAAAATGCACCCGTGCGACAGCTAGTACCTAAATTACAAAAATGGTGAAATCATGTAGGTAGGTACAGTCTGCAACAGAATTTTGTATACCACTCAGTCTCTCGCACACATACATAATATAATCAACGAATGCGGAGCATTAAAAAAAACGACTTCACGTCAAAACTTTGGCTGAGTTATAATGTCGTCAAGTAAAACATTCTCAGAAATCATACATATTTTCAAAAAATTGAAATGTTCAATGAAGTACTCAACCAATTTCGATGAAATTTATATGGGACCAACTATGAAGTATACCTTCTATGATATGAAAGAAGAGTTTTTAAAATTGATTCACAATTGTACGAAACACCGTGTAACAAAGACACAAAAAAAATTAAAAAAAACATGCAGACGAGTTGAGAGTCTCTTCTTGTTTAGAAGTCGAATTAAAATTAAAATAAAATCCCATACAATCACTCCAACTACATGGCCTCAAATTGAGCATATCTTGTGTTATGAGATACCATGTAGCGAACTGGCGTGTAACCTAGAATATAAAATACATATATAGATAAACACCCAGACCCGGAAACATTTCTTTTTTCTTGTTCCGAGTGGGAATCGAACTTGCAACCACTAGCGTCTGAGGCAGATAGGTTTACCCAATCGCCATAGTGGTCGTCAATATAGATAAACATAAGTAAAGACCTAGGTAAATAAGATTGGATACACCGTAAACAAGTCTACATGACATGACGTGACGGTAAACTTATATTTGGCTTCACACAAACCCAGGACCTCTTGCATAGAAGGCAAAGTTTCACCGCTACCCCAATACGTCACATTATACTAAGTATGTGTAATAAGCCTGTAAATATTTTTTATAATGTACCTTTCTACTTATAATATGGTATGTTTTTGACGACCGGTTACCGTAGTGGTAACATACATTGCCTTCTATGCCAGAGGTCCCGGGTTTGAATCCCGGCGGCGGCGGATATTTGTGTGATGAACACAGATATTAGTCGTCAAGTCATGGATGTTTAAATATGTTAATTTAAGTTTATTCTAATAAAAATATGTATCAATTCAATATTTGTGTGTTTACCTATATATTTCTTAAGTATATCAGTTATCTAGTATCCATAACACAAGTTCTTTAAGAAACTTAATTTGGGCTAGATAATGTTGTGTGTCAGAAATATTTATTTATTTATTATTTATGTTTATCTATAGGTCACGTAGTGCTATGTAATATCGGATTCCATAACTTAAGAAGATTCTACAATCAATTGATACTAGGTGATAAATGGCAGGCAAGCATTCTACCACTGAACCACCGATTGCTTCCATGCTGAACTGGGAGCGAAAGAAATACATAGAATGTACCAGCTGCTTCTCTTCCCGGGCATACTGTAAAAGTCAGTTAAGGAACGGAGGTATTATTGGCGTTTTTGCGGGCGATAGACTGACCTGTCACTGCATTAGTCTCTCTCCATCATTATAATACCTCTAAATTTGTCAAACCTGAGATCAGATTGTTTTATGATAGGCTCTGGTGTTCTGCCTATACCACTAGGGATACAGGCATGAAGTATGTATGTCTGTATTACATGGATAAGTGATGTAGTTAAGCGCTTCTGCACCTGTGTTATCTAACAATTCTTATTTCAATATTAATAACGAATTCTTATTTTTTTAACACAATTATCAATTTCGGCTGATTTTTCAACGCGATTTTGATGCTGTGGAATTTTGTCTCGAAGGATTTATCAATATCAAATCAAACTAGCAAAATGTTCAATTTTATGCTCAGTATTATTTTACTATTCTATTAAAACGTACCTATTTTACAATTATTTTCTCTACGTTATGTTTGCATTTAAATTAAACAGAGATTCTTCAAAATAGCCTCTATAGACTTATGTGTTGAAATGTTCTTTTACAGGTATCAGATGGCAAGTATTAACACAAATTCCTGATATTTTATTAATTAAAAAAAAATCTAATCTAAGAAAATATTTTTGTATTTAAGCGACACAGGGAAATATTGGTAGTTAAATTGTCTATAAAACTCTATCTCGTTTGGGGGTTTTAAACTTCAACACTTGCTAACAAACACTCACTGATTTCGAAGACTTTAAGTTTTACTTTATAGAGACTTACAATTTGAGGCAGCAATGTTCTTATAATTTTCTCTTATGTTTACTAGTACTTTTAAGTATTTTAAAAGTTTTATATGTAAAATACAACTTTAATAAGTTAATACTTGCTTTACCTACCTATATAGCCTTAGTAAAATGATAATCAAAAAGCCTCGTTTCACCTATATACAAAGTAACTACAGAAATACCGAAACCAGCGCGCGTTCCGATCGAGAACCCAGCAATGTTGATTAGGCACAGATCAGAAAATCCGAGGAAAACTCTCGTGTAATTGCCGTTGAAAAAACCGGAGAGTGTGTGGCGCGCGCGTGGCAACGCGGCGGCCATTGGCGGCGGCGTCGGCCGTGAGGCGGGCCACGCCCTCGCCGCGCGGCGGCCCGCAGTGCGCGCCTGACCGCCGAGCGCGCCGGGCCTCCCGCTTCCCCGCGCCAGCTCGGCTCGTCGCGATCCCTTACTTACAAACCGACCGTCGCGAGTGCACTATGACACTAGTGAGGTAGCGGGCCGTACAACGGTGTCTGGCAATTTTCGTTTATCTATGTGTGTGCGTGCTGTGTAGTGTATTAGCTTGGGCCCGTGACGGAAAACATTCGTGGTGGCCAGCGGAGTCTTGCACCCGGGCTCGGGCCGAGCTTTAATGGCTCAGCCTAGGGTATGTACTAACTTTGATTCTATTCGATTAGTTAAAAGTAACTTCAAACATAGTTCGCAAGTGATAAGACAGGCCATTAATAATAATACAGTGATACAGGTGACAAAAAAAAACAAAATAAAGTTTTCAGTCAAACTTTTTTAATATCGGAGATCACGAGATCTTGTTATCATACGGAGATAATAATAAAGTTAAAAACTAGATGTGTGATTAGCGATAGTGATCCGACATTGCAGAAAGGTATTTGAAAATTAAACCACAACATGTTCTGGTGATGAATAGATAGGGACAATAACCAAAGTGAGGCTATAACTAGTTACATGCTTTCGGAATAATAAGTGACACTTAGGAATGCAAAAGACATTCACCGACAGATAACTGCTCACACCTATACATACCACCGATACATGTAACTATAAACAAACAATTACAAGAACCATTACAATAAAAATAATAGCAAAAACAGCTTGTTCCTTAAATATTATACTAAATATATGACTTAAATTATTGTTTCAATACAGAAGAAAGAAGCCTAAAGAAAAACATTGGTTTAGTTCACAAATTCGAAACTCAAATCAATGCGTGAAATTCCAAATTTGAAATTTGCGGCCAGTTCGATACGTCATTCGCGCGAATAAATGAATGCATCTCCATAGATCGAGCACCTGACGGAACCGCCAAAGTCTTGAATGTTGGCTATAAATGAGATAAAATGGTTTCCAGCGGGGAGCCATTGTGCCGAATGCTCTCTTGCAGCGACGCGACACGCCAATCTTCTCGGTACAAGCAGCTTTGAACGCACGGTTGGGCACAAAAGACTCTATCATAGAAAACCAACAATAAAATTCAATTGACAATGAAAGAGAAAACTTTTTTTGGTCCGCACCACAAAGATACCCTAACGGAATACTCGGAGACAACTTTCAAAAGATTTAGGGTTGTATTGTTTTTGCTTTACAACTGGTGACAAAAAATAAAATAATCCTTGTTGTATACAAAGCTTGAAAGTATTTTATTATTGTTAACGAAGGCTTACAAATGTATTCGTTTTTCAAAATTTATCTGATTTTTAAAGTTGGAACATCGTCCAAATAGCTTTTGTCTTTATACAATTTAAGTGTTAGAAAAATAGAGTCAACTTGAATTTGCAAGTATTCATAAAATAGATTCAAGTGTTTTTAAATGTTTTTAATAATTAAAAAGTATTGAACTTACATATATACAATAAGTGAAAAGTAATATATAATATTAATTTTATCATAACGTAACTGATAAAGTATTGGTCAAGATAAATCTGAAATTATCTTTAAGGAGGTAAAAATTAAAAGTCACCTATTTACTTTACAACAAAAACAAAGTTTTAGTCAATAAAATTAGCCTTGGCTCAATAAATAGTACACTTACGCTTTGGAACTTTTATTAAAAATACTTTTTTCATACTATAAATATTACTTAAAAATCAATGATAAACTATGTACCTATTACTAATATAAAAATAGTCACCTCCTAGAGTAGACAAACAAACTAACAATAACCGCAACAAACGCGCAAAATAAAGTTGACTTCTACTAAACTAGAAACAACCAAAGTGATAGATTATACAAGACTCATTTAAATATGTGAATAAACTTACATTTGCTCATATCTCATGCATGTAAAAAGATGTTATTCCAAATTTAAAATGTGTTTCAAAGAGTTTCGAACCTTGGAGAGCTATAAACAATTGCCGTCGGGACCTTATTATACCTTTATGCCCTACATAACTTGTTCGTAATAATACTGCTCATCTTTAATTATATATTATTGCAATGTAATAATTTAATTTCAAAGCAATGATTCTAATAATTTTTTAATTTATGATGTTTTAGAAATTACTTCATTAAAATTGCTTAAGAATATAGAAATAATTTCAAAAACTTATTATTTGTATATTAAAAAGATTATTAAATAGACTAGTTTTGCTTGGCAACTGTACAGTTTTTAATAAAATGAATTTTGAGCCCTGATTAGTAGCGTAAAAAATAATGAAAAAGACATCGTCTTGGGTAATAAAAATTCTGGCCATTTAAAAAAAAATGGGAATTTATACGTACAGATTTTTCCTTAGGCAGGTTACAATAATCTAAGGCCTTAAATTAAGGCCACAAGCGGATACTAGTTATCTAATTTTAATTATATTTACAGAAGACTTGTGAATCTATGACCGGACGGCCATAAAAGTTTCGATATGATACCGATAACATTCGATAAAAAATATCAATTTATGCGCTAATAATATGCCCTAATCTGTGTTAGATCAATTTTGACGGTGACCCATGTAAATCTACTGATAACAATTGTCATGACATTATAATAAATTTGTATACAAAATAGTGTTTATCTTCAAAACAAAAGTAAATAAAAATAAACGGTATGCATCTAACAAACACCTAACATTTTTAATGCGATAATTTAAGATTTTAAACAATTAACATTTCTGTCTACAGCTTTATCTTTTTTTTTATTACCTTAAATCTTTATTGTCTTTGGCTTGGTTAAATTAGATTTGTGTTATCATAAAACTTTTTCAGTGCCTAAATACGCAATGCTTAAACACGGTAAATTGATTCTTGATAGCGTTACCTAAAATCGTCACCCACATCGTATAGTATCTTTTAATAAATGTACTCTTTCTCGTCCGACGGTAACTCGCGGCTCGATAATAACGACATATTAGCTAATAAATAAAACCTCTTTATAGTAAAAAAAGGTTTAATTACAAAGTCGATTAAAAACTTTTTACAAATAAACTGGAAAATTCAAAATTGGAATAAACTGCGCCTAATGAAAACTTATCTTCGGAACGTATTCGCTGATAGCAAGCTCCATCTCTGACCACACTTTAAATTATCCACTCAGCTGCTAATCTTGAAATGCACTGTAATAAAATAAATTTAATTTAAATTTGTTTCACGTAAAAATATGCTATTATCAGATTACATCGCTTGCCATTAGCAGGTTTTTTTACCAGAGCCTTGGAAGCAAACATTTTGGGCGTCTTCTTCGCATTAAAATTATTATTGGCACTAACTTTCGACAGTAAAGATTATACCAGTATACCATAGGTAATTTTGTTCACATTTGTGATAAAACACAACTCGATTTTAATGTTTTTAAGTGTTGAAAAATGTCCCGCTATTAGTCGCTACAAAGAGATAACAAGGAAATATTTTTTTTACTCTGCCAACAGTTTTCTTTTGGCGTTAGGTGTAAAAATTAATGACTCGTTCAGGAAATAGGTAGATAGTGAAAATTCTGCGACAAGAACTAGTCTATATACGGGCTTTTGATAAAAATGCATTCAAAAGTGGATACAAGTCTACAACGGGCTTAATATAGAAATAGTATGCAGATAAACCTGATACAGATGCAGCGTACCTATGTAAAATAATTACCGGCGGTCAATTTGATAGATTCCTTCTCCATGAATAAAACACTTAACCGTATGCACTTCATTAAAGCAGCTATAATCTTTGTGTCGTCGCGAGAAAATTTATCTCTTGCGCGTAATAAAAGATTTTAAATTAGAGAAAATATTTTTATTGACTTCTAAACTTGATAAACAGACTACAGCCGTGATGAGCGAAAAATTCACTGGCACAGCTTTTTGGTTCATTACCTGTTCTAAATTTAAAAACGGAATCATTAGAGACGTTAGGAGCGTTCCAAACGCCAGTGAACCTCACCTTTCAAATTCAAATGGGCGCGCCCATCTGTTTTCTAATTTCAAATGTGGAACTCCGTTTCTGTAGATGAATTCTTAAAACGGTTTAAACGGTCATCGCCTCGCGACTCGCGACGTTGACCAGATAAATTAACATTTGATGTATTATATAACATTGTATACATACTATAAATGATATATTAATATAATAAAAACCACATAACCGGAGTGACTGGTCTTGAAACATTGCATTTTAATGCTATATGTTGATTAGAAATAGCTATTATTCAATCCGGATTAGAAAATGGTGGTCGGCGTCATTCTTACCTAGCTCCGTGTAGTTTTTTAGTGGGTGTAGATTTGAATCTTCGATAAGTATTTGAATTTACTCATCTATTATCCGAAACAAATGCCTATATTCTCTATGTAGGTGTAATTATATTTTTTGTAGGATCTATTCATAGAAATTCTAGTAGTCGTTTAGAATAAATAAAAGTTCACTCGATGCTAGAATAAAAACTGATATTCATCTATATTATCTATATTACATTATGCATTACAGCTTTCGCATTTATAAAGTCACTGTTATCTATGTGTATCAGATTTCATTTTCATATGAAGCTTAATTGGTAAATTTTGATGAAAAGTAAGGATTTAAACCTCACGATAATAGTACTGAAATATGATACAAGTTGTTTTTCAGTTCTCTACTTTAAGTTGTATAGAAAAGTTCTCAATGTTATAAAAGAAAAAGACTTCTCCTCACGTTGAAATAAAGCCATCCTTCTTCATCATCGGAACTGAAAACAAAATGTTCTATTCTACATAAAACCTCATTGTTTTATTCGCAGCGCGTTCCTTTTTCAATTTGAATATTCCTGCTGATGTTCGAATTGTGCGTTTGCAAAATGGCGCAGTTTAGATTCAGTGCTAATTCGCGCGTATACTAATTTGATAGTTGATTATGCGCTCGATTGTCTCTCATCCTTATAGAATACACTCCATGAATATTTGATTCTTAATCCTTAATCTCTTGTTCAAACACTCGCAAATGGTTATGTTAGAACTTTATTGCCCATAAATCAATTTGAGCATGTTTATTGATAGTTATAGTTATATTCTCTATATTAAATATAACTTGATCGAAATATTCATGACAGTTAGGATAGTCGCACTACTTGATGCTGCGAAGTGAGATTTGGGGTATATTTTGTTGTGACGTCATTCTGATGTAGTGCTGCACTAAACAATATTAATTGATATTAGATGATTCAGCAAAGATTGGTGAGGGATCCCTAGAACAATGTGCGTTGTCCGGTATACACGCTACGTAGCTACAAGTTACACAAATTTCATCACAGAACTTCCAAATAAACTCGACAGTTTTACAAACATTAGTTTCCGTGTAGATTTTTTAAAGCGCTTCGATTATTTGAAATTAGAATCACGAAGTTCCTCGTTTGGCGGGTTTGCTCAATGACAGTTATAGAAATATGGCCGTCGGCAGATGAAAAGTACCACAAGCAATTAGTTATTATTATCTATTAGATTGAATTGAGTAAATAATTTGTTTTGCTGATAAAGATTTCGTGTTTTGGCGTGGTCGGGAAAGTGGGTTCGCGACGGGGCGATGACCAAATTATTGCCAAGAATGAGTCCCGCCGGCGCGCTCCGTCGCATCCTACGTAAATCTGATAAACCACTAAAAGAAATTAACAATTTCGATTTATTTTCTTGGTAATTGACGAGCGTAAATATCACTCCATCACTCGGTCACCTGAAATCTCATTAGCAAACGTCTTTTCAAATAAATGGGACCAATTAAAATTTTTCTATACATATGTAATAAAATTCGTCTCGTTATCGCTATTTGTATCATAATACTTAATTATATTGCGTAAATAAAAATAATAAGTGTTTGGAATAAGAATATTTTTCATGAGATGTTAGTTAAAAATATTTATTATGTAGAATGAGAGTATCTATGGCATAGAAATACGTAAATCGGTTTGGAAGCGCGTCACTCACGGAATTCGAAGTTTAAATAGTCAATCACGAGCTGGTGTGGCTAATCCTGCATTCACACTCACAATGGAGGTAACGAACGGACAGACGCGTTAATAAGGCGCGCGTGGGCGGCTTCATGTCAACGTTATTTATGAAGAGACGCCTTTTTTCAGACTTTTTGCTTGCTAGCAACACCAAGCTCAGTATCACTGTCGCTGGTTTCATTAAAACTTGGCAACGGCTAATTATTTCATGTGATACCGAATCATCTGCTTGATTCCTGACGAAGATAAACTCAAATTTATTTGTGAATACTTTTCCAAATTTAAGCGCATATCTCCGGATTTTATTGCTGACACGAAAATCCTTTAAGTAGGTAGATGTTTATTTTGAGTGTTTAATAAAAGCAAAAAGGAGAGCGTCGTCGCGACGAAAGGAAATCGTTATCTTAACGACGGCATATTGACGTGAAATCAGAGAGAGTGGTGAGTTGTCCCGCGCGCGATAAGCGGGCATCGCTATCGCAGGTTCATATGCCAGCTATTGCCCTCTGTTTACATCCCGCCACACTCAACGCACTACTCAATACCACGACGAGATAAACACAGTTTCAATTTGTACCGTAATCGCGGGGCGATGAGGTTAATGGTTCTTAAAAATTAATTTGACAGTCGCTTCATTAATTTAAATTATTCCGCACTCAAACACACTGAAACAAATCGCTGCCCGATAAAACGACTACATCTGAATCAGCTGACTGCCTTTATGATTTGTAGATTGCGCTCTTACAACGTTTGCTTTTTTAACGGCCCAAATTAAAAATGGAATGGGATCTAAAACTTTCATCCGCGACCTTAAAACAAGTGTTAACGCTTCCTCTCGGTACTTTCCAAACGTTAAATCTGCTCGCGAATCGACCGAATCCGTACGTTGAATAACATGCGTTATTTTTAGCTTCTAAAGAAAAACACTCTGCAGCTTACAGGAGGCATGTTTTAGCTTCGAGTTCTTCAAAGCGTCTGACTGCAGCTGGTTAGGTTAACCTTCGAAATTCGAAATTAGATCGGGCCCTATGAGATATGATATTCAAATATAGAACGGAGTAGTGCTGGCAATAATTAGGTAGGTGCGTTCCGAATGCGCGTCGATTGGTGTATTGACACGTGTGGCGGGTACTGCGGTCCCCATGCGGATGAGCAAATGGAATAATGGACGTCTGGGCCCGCATCCGGCGCGGGACTCGGATACTACTCTTGCAGCGCTCTGGATACAATTTTTCAATTAAATCGACCAGACAGAAGATCCCTAATAGGTGTCGTTAAGAAGTCGTGTGCCCGATTTTCGAACTGTCCCCGTAACGAGGCCATTTTATTAGTATTTATGATCGTGAAACAAACGAAGCATTCCTTGGACTCCTAGTTGTGAGTAGGCATCATGAATGGAGAAGAATTTATGGCTAGCGCCCGCTATAACATTATAGAGCTGATAAATAAAAATGGTCCACTGGATATGTGAGCGACTGTTGTAAGCGGAACGCTTCTTAATTTAGTAGTATATCATGTAATATGCGTGTATAAAAGATTTCTCTACGTTTTACGGTCATATTACGCATCGGTCGGACGAAGGGGCAGTAAAATTTGATACAAACGTCGTGAACTGGCTAACGATTCTTGATTTACAGCTATCAATTTATAAAACTCTTCTAACTGAGAGCTACTAGCATTCCAATTTGGTTTTCGAACAACAAATATTATTCTTTTTTATTTCATTTCACTTTAAAAAGGTCGAACTTCGAGGTTTAAAACTTTTTTTTAAAGAATGTTTTTTTGAATGTAAATAGTAAATAAGGTACGCTATTCTGTTATTGTTACTTATTGTAAACTTCACTAACAGTATGCACTGTTACTAATCGCTTCTTTTGCCTCCCTAGACCATGTGAACTATCAGCCAAATGACACAGTAAGAGATAGGGTTATGTGTAGAGCTGGGGTTAGACAGAGACAGAGGGTGTGGGGAGGCGCTGCTCGCGACCCACCCCGTGTCTTCCCCAGTCGAATGCATTTGAAACTTTGCCTTCAGAAACACTTCTCACGTTATTCAGAACGCACCCTTGACTCATTCATAAAAAAACTTCATACTAAGAAACCAAAGATTCTTAGAACTCTACCTCTGCTAATCTCCTAACCGCACATCGAAATAAAACATTCCAACCAAAACTCATAACGAAAACGATTAATATTCACAACTTTAATTAACAGGCACTGTTACCTAAACTCATCAACGTTTGACAGGTTGAGTTATATCCAAAAATCCACGACAATGCGTAACCGACCGTCAAATTTAATCGTAACGCGATTAATAGAACCAAAACCATATTGCGCGCAAAAACTGAGCCTCTCGAAAACAACTTATTACTTCGTAAAGATTCCCATCGAGAAAAAACCACAAGAATGTCATTTAAAAAAATAAAAACTACGATGCTTATTTTTTCGTTATGGCAAACCAAATGGACTAAAGGTTATCTCGAAAGAAAAAAGGCGGGACGAAGCGATTCCATTTTTAAAACGTATTATTTAATTTTGGAACCGGCTTTCAAGACGTCAAAAGGTAGTCATTACATATTTTGTGGCCAGGATAGCTTAGCGCCCGCCCGTAGGAGATTAAATTATTTGCTGCACTTGGTCACTATAGTGCCTATTTTATAAAATACCGTAAGTGGCACGTTTTTTTTTTTATTGGAATATAACCACACCTGGCCTGTATAGTCTGACAGCCTGAGAAGAACGCATCCGATTAATTTGTCTAAAGTTTTTTTGTAATGATTAAATATTGCTATCGAAATAATAATTACCCTCATCCTTTTTTACGTGATGGAATGCGTACAAGCATTGACCTAAAATTTATGGGAAAATATTTTTTAATGCCGCCATTTGCTGGTGACATTCGCCGTTTGTCATTCAAATCTCTATTTGTATTGCAATACGGGCTAAAGTTTGAAAAATGTTATTTTGACAACTGAAAACGTATGGCTTTGCCGCCACATGTAAAGTGAGATACGCCTACATACGTCAAAAATTACGTAAGCACTTTATAAAAAACTTAGATGAATGACTTGGACCTATGGAAAACTTTTCTTTTCTTAATTTATAAGGAAAAAAATATAATGGTCTTAACGACTTGTTCCTAGTTTAAAAAGTTACCTATTTAATTTGCAATGCAAATTATAAGTAATTTTGTATTAGTTTACATCATAGCTCATCAAAGCGTTTAAATATTCTAAAAATAATATTAATTAAAAAAAAATTGGTACTTTTAAAATATTGTAATCAGCAGGAAAATTATTTAACTTATAACCGTAAGTAATCTAGTTATAGTAAAGTTATATATGGAAAGGTTAAGTCCATAAATATTAATGTATGATCTCCGATAAAATTTATTTACTACGGTTTGTGAACACAATTGTATGCTATATTTTGTTACTATGTTATTATAATTTTAAAATGACGTTTGTAACCTTTTAATACGCCAAATAAAACTCGAAAACCAAAACATTAAAAATTATTTATTTAAAATACTGGCCACTTAGACTTTCTTATGAAATTTAAAAAAAGTTCGAACAATTTCTTTCGTTTAGCATCAAAACTTTTTCTTTCAATTTAATATTTAAAAAAAGAATTCTCGCTTCAAGGGTTACCAAGGGCAAATAAACTTCACATAATATCTATTCTAAATAGATAAGGGCAGCTACACATGATTGTTTCAATTGTTTCCTAGTCTGTAATTTAGCTAATACGTACCTTAAATGTGGGGGAGCAAACGATAGGGCACCTAAATTACTAGTTGTACACAGCAATTTTGTTCTAGGTGATGCTTTAGTTAGATTCTTCAAATATATATGTAAAATGTATGCAAGAGCATTGTTAGTGCAGTGAGAAAAACGATAGAATCTCATAGTTGCGAAATTGATTTTGTTTTTTATTAAGTTACTAATATAACGCTAAGAATTCCCTTCAAGGGATGTGTATCTCGCGCTTGTTATGAAACCCCTTCAAGGGCCCATTTATGACATAACCTTACTTTATAAAAACTGCTCTAAATATTTCCATCAGCTGAGATTAAGTTACGCTATTAAGTTACAAATAAAAACAACTTGCAGCTTAGTTTCTACAATACTTAAGTTACTACATAAACTCTATAAAATCTAAAACTACCTGTACAAGTACGTAGTAAAATTGCCATTACAAACTAGTGTTGCCATGGTAAAAGAGAAAAAATCCAGTAAATGTGCCGTAAACTCGGTTTGTTTGAAAAGCACGGATGGCAAAAAACTATAAAGCTATTGGGAACAAATTTAATGTCGATTGTTAACTCGGACGTGTAGGTAGATATTATATACTGTAACCTTTTAATATGGGAAAAAGGTAAATTCATTAGAAAGGAGAAGTTTGTTTTTCAAACTCTACATCTTTAGAAAAACCTCCAAATGCAGTGAATAGTTTTAATACTTGCCTACTTAAAAATCTGGATTTTAAGCTAAAATAAAAATTTTGATGCCTTTAAAAAATAAATTAAAAACGTAAAATAATAGGTTAATTAAAGGCTTAGAATCATCTTAAGAGGCAGTCGGTTCTTATCTAAAAAGTTCACTAATTAAGCATTAAAATAAAAGTTAAACTAAACTCCATTTAAAACATTAGCCATCCTTTGCCTACATTAAAATATTTAAAAAGTAAAATTATAATTATTGAGCTCAAGTGCTTTAATGCCAGTATTCCCGCGCCCGCAACCACAAATGCATAGTCACCCTATTTGATGGCAACGCCCGACCCATGATAAAATGGCCGACCCAATATTCGTATTAAATTTAAAAGTTGCAAAGAAACTTTAATCCGACATGTTTTGTATGTTATTGATACATTTATTTATTTTATTATAAACAAAAAATACAAATACATTTTAAATTTAATGCCTACGTGAGAAATAAAATAACGCACTCGATAGAATAAGTTGTATTGTAGGTTATTTTTAGAATGTAAATCCAAGAACAATGAAATCTTTATCGCGTAATGCAACATACTCTTATAAAGACGTTGGTAATGCATATAATATGAATTATAATTATTCAAAAACAAAGGAAACGCTTGTAGGTCCATCAAACATTTTTCAACGTTTAACTCTAAGAGTGGTTTTTAAAAGCTTATACTAATTGTACGCGCTCCATGACGTTGCTTATTCTTAAGTCTCTTTAAAAGAATTTAAAAACCATTTGCTTTTTTTTTCATTTTATACTTGTAAAGAGGTTGAGTAATGTTGGTACTCTTTGCTTAGGTTAAAAAGAAGAGCTTTTTAATTTTAATCTTTTTATTGTTGTTGATAAACTTTTAACCTGTTCATAACAAACGGATATCATTCGAGCTTGATTCTCCAATTGACCTCAGCGAGGTTAAAATTCTGTTCAGGGTCCCGTAGGATAACGTGCACCTTTTCTGACCAACATAGTGCTTAAATATCTTTGAAACTAGCTACCTCATACTCAAGTCTAACCAATAACAGTATTTTTATCCGCGTACAGTCAGTTCAAAATAAACCTACCATCATTGGATAAGTGAGTCGTCAATGGCGACTAATTCAAAGGAATTTCGCCTGGTGGTATGACATCTTCAGGGTTCGTCTACCTATCAATCTCCTTTCTTATAAAATCTGCAGCCAAATATCACTGTTCCCGAGATGATGTGTTCTAGAAAGCTTTAATGTAGAGCCAGTTCCTTCATGAACCAGAGCATTGTCATCTTCCACCTCATCCTCACGTAATGTCAGGTGAAACTGAAGTCTTTACGCGGGTTAAATCATCACAACTACGTGTAACGCACTTCAGGGCTATAAGTCTCTCTCCTGTTTGACGAGGAGGTTGAGGTTGTATACCAGCAAGCTGTCCCGTGCTGGCTGTTTTACCATTGAAAAAAAAATTTAATACCTAGCCACCAAGTAGGTTGAATACACCTTCGATTTGCTTTTTTTTATCCTTTAACTTCTAACCTTCCAGTACGACGAAGGCCTACACGGCGGAGGCTACATGGAAGGAGGCGCGATGTACCATGAGCACCGACTGGGGCACCCGCACATCCCGCCGGTGCACTATCCGTCGCCGGCTGCGCCTGCGCACGCCTTGCCCGGAGAGCCATTGGTGCATAAGAGAGACAAGGACGCAATATACGGGTGAGTCCGGTGGTAAAGTGTGGTTCAAGTTTTGATTTGTTGGTAATGGTGACCTGTAGAGTTTGAAATGAGGTAGTATATTGCTTTTATTACTTCCGTTTCCTAAAAACCTAATTAGGCTTCAATAATCAATATTACACGTATTATAATACATACATAACTTCAGCCTTGTATACCTTATGGGGTAGGCAGAACACCAGAGGTTATAAAACAATCTGATGTCACGTTTGACAAATTTGGAGGAATTTAAGGATGGAGAGAGACTTTTACAGTAGATATGAGCAGCTGGCACATTGTGTATTTGGCATAAAAAACGTTGATACTCTACAAAATTAAATGTTTAACTTAAACTTCTAATAATAACCTTTTTTTAAAATTAATAAAGAACCTTTGCAAACTTACGGTCGCTAATGTTTTTGTATCTGAGGTAATTTGTACCGACGTCATAATGCACTTTGCCACAGAAACCACCAAGGCGGTCTAGTGGTTTGGAGATAAAATATGCCTCGGAGAGAGTTATCATCTTCAATAGGGAAGGAATAGAGCCGTCATTACAGCTGGCTAGTTGCATTTGAAAACTGAGAAATTAATAATCAACAAATGCAGAGCATTAAAAAAACCTACTTCATGTCAAAACTTTGGCCGACTTAGAGTGTCATCCACGTAAACATTCTCCGAAATCATACATATTGTTTCAAACATTTGTAATTTTCAATGAAGTAGGTACTCAACCGATTTCAAGGAAATTTCTATGGGACCTTCATAGTTGGGACCTTCTATGACCAATAATTTTCAAAATCGATTCATAATTGTCTGAAATATCGTGTAACAAAGACACAAAAAAAACATACAGACGAATTGAGAACCTCCTCCTTTTTTGGAAGTCGGTTGAAAACATAGCAGACTTGTTTTCAACCGATTAAATTGCTACTATTATCAGATCTTTGGTTATAAGGCAATTAAATCGTCAATCTTATTATAAGACGCAGCCTTACTTTAAGCACAGTACAGATATATACAATAGTTCAACTTGGGCAAAAAATTGAAATAAATGCCTACAGCGCCGCGGTCCCTTTACATGTAATAGGGCTGCCCGCCTTCAGCGTTTAATGTACATTTGCCTACTTTGAGTTTTTTTCCATTTAGCTTTGTGACTACAAATATACTTTTTTATATAAACAAATAAAATACTTAGTAAATTGAATAATAAGTGTTAAACAAAAATACATTTTGTGTCAAAAAAACATATTACGTTTGAATAACAAATCGGTATTATAAATTAGCGACCGAAAAATACATGCGCCTCGACTGAGACGCACGAAAAGATGAATTATTAAATTTTATAGTATAAACAATCCGCATATTGACGTAAAGCTCAATCAATCCCGCATGCCAAGGGAATGCCGAGATCAAGCCGCGTAGGTAGGTACAGCTCGCGTTTCGTCCGTTTGTATGAAGTTGAATTACTGTAGATATCTGTACTGTGCTTTAAGGGTAGGTATATCCAGGACAAAAATATGTAGGTTAAATACCAAACCTTAATCACCAAACTAAATATGTTGCTATAGCTATAAAGAAGAACAATTTTGAGTAGTCGTATTAATTGTTGATAAAATAGAAACACTTGTTTAAAAGTTGAACCGGTCAGGGTTTGCATTTGAGTCAATCAATCGCTTAAGGTCTTTGTTTTCATGATGACTTATCCTGATTAGTCCACTTCTAATGAACTATTGCAGAAAAGAGCGAGATAAGTAAACTAATATTTTAAAAATGGAATAAAAAACTAGGCAGTTTTAATTACTACCTATAAATTCATACTGCATAGCTAGAAATATGCTTCAGTGCTGAACTGGAAGAAAAAAAAACTTCGAATGTGCCAGCTGCTTCTTCTCCCGGGCATACTGTAAAAGTCAGTTAAGGGACAGAGGTTTTAAAGGCGTTTTTGTGGGCGATAGGCTGACCCCCTGTCACTACAATAGTCTCTTTCCATCTTTATAATACCTCCAAATTTGTCAAACGTGACATCAGATGGTCTTGTAACCCTTGGTGTTCTGCCTACCCCATAAGGGATACAGGCGTGACGTTATGTATGTAGCTAGAAATACTTCTGGGGTTTTTGTGTGGACCGATTTAAAAATTTTGAAATAATATGACAATGTAGAGTTAAGTAGATTTAAGGCTAAGTAGGGTTTAGTACCTGACTAGGTAAAGGTTCCTATACCTAAGTCCAAATATTAATCTAAACTTAAGGTAAAGTAATATTTTTTAATTAATTGAATTTTTAATATTCATCATAAGACCATCGAATGGCCGCTTAATGACGTCACAATTTTGTATTTCGGCTTTAACAAGGTGTTGATAGTTATTAAATAAGATATTACAGTAGTTTAATACTTAGTTACTTAGGCTAGGTATAGTTTATCAGAATACTAACAGAAATACCTACATGTAACGTCTTTAAAAATTAAGATGGTAACAGAAAAGAAAATTAATTTCTATATGTGACTTATAATATCTAGATATTAATTCCTAATAATAAGATAGTACCTAATAATGCAATTTAATCCGCCTTGCAACATATTATCATCATTTTAAATATAAGATAGTAAAATAATGATAAAGATAGTAAGAAAGATTTTAAGACATTTATGTAATAACTTAAGTCACTGCATATGTGTGCATTAATGGCTGATACCAAGACGTTCGGACCGATTAATAATCTTTATATTAGAGATATTGAGAGGCACATAGTAGATTTCTACTACTTTGGGGAGCACTGACGAAATCCTCCCCCTTTCCAAGTTTAATAAGTTTAATACTAATTTTATCTCCATAACATATACAGTCTTAATTTTAATTAACGTATCACCTCTTAAGGTGAATACATTTATACAAATCTTAATAACATTTATACAAATCTCAATAAACTTGATAAGTATAACCCAAAAAATAAAAACAAAAAAATTGTTGCTCCTTACTCCATTTTGTAAGAAGTGCCTATCTATACTATCTATACTTAATATATAAAGCTGAAGAATTTGTTTGTTTGTTTGAACGCGCTAATCTCATAAACTACAAATGGGATTTAAAAACTTCTTTTTGCATTTGATAGCCCAACTCTTGACGAAGGTTTTATCCCGAAATTCCCACGGCATCAAAAGTTACGCGGGTAAAAGCGCGCGCGGTGGCTAGTTATTATTATGAAGCGATTTTTACTGCGCAAGGCTTGAGGCATACCTACGCTCAGAGTAAATAGAGTTACGCCTCTAAACAGACTACATATAATTTTGTGTAGGAAAACTAAATTTTTCAAACAAGTTTTAGAACAAATGTTGTTGGGTTTGATGTGGAGAGGATGCCTGCAAGCGGTGATACTCTAATTAAAATTTACCCTGTATACTGGTACCCATCATGGCCAAATAGAAGTTTTTTGAAGGCTTTATATACATAAAAAGGGTGTACTCCAGAAGTGACTACCTTAACTCCAAAAAGATTAAGTTATTAGATAAAAAATAGAGTAAGTTTTCTTTGGCACGTTGCTTGAGTGTTCGGTTTCGGCACAAGAATTTAGATTTTTTGAACTATACCCTGGCAAATAATTCAGTGCAGTAAACTGATCGTTCAAAATGTCACATACAAAAATAATGATACCAGTTAAAAACTTCGTAGTGTAAGTACTGAAGAGAATGACTGAAAACGAACGAGTTTTTGTCATTCGTTTTGCATAGAATTTTAAAGAAATATTTAATATACCTAATAATATTTAAAAAGTTATAGTCATTCACTTATTTATTATCATAAATTTTTTTTTCTTCCCGAAAGTGGGCACACTGGAACTGCCATTTTACTGCATTGAATTATTTGCCAGGCTATAAGTGAGATATGGGTAGAATATTTTACTACTTACGCTCGGTGCTCTCCGTAACTTAATGTAACTTGCCTTGGGGCTATAGTTACATAGTTAATTTAGAATTAGGTTTAACGTCTGATTCACCCGCGATTATCCTTATTTTGTGGAAATGTGTATATGAAACAGTTAAAAACATTTTATTCATTATCATATGCTTTTTCGTTAATAATATTTTTATATGTTATATTCTTTGCATAATATGCAAACATATTATTATTATGTCATAAGCTTATTTAGCACTTACCTATATAAATAATAAATCAATAGAAATAGAATCATTTGTAGGTACTCAAGTTTCTTTTGTTCTTAAAAATGTTTGATAACAATATTTTGATTAGGTAAGTACAGTCAGCATTAAAAGTGATTGAATGTTTTTATATTTAATACTCATTAGACTTTGAACCATAATAAAGACGTGCCACAAGTTATTGATCATTATTTCAAAGCAAGTTGATAAAAATTTAGATTTTTTTGAGTGATAACATTTATCTAGATAAAAATATGTTGCTTAGTAAAAAATTTTTGAAACAAGACCTTTTGATTCTTATTAAGATTAGGTATAAAAAAGTAAATAAATATAGGTATATATTCATTCATTCAAAACTTCTGTTGTTTCAGCAAATGATTTAACCTTCTTGATAAAATATTGATAAAAGATAACACGGGTGGATAAGTAGCAAGCAACCTGTACGCTAGTTTGATCCAAGGACAGATAAGATAGCCAAAATAACTCCTGACAGGTCAATATCTCCATTGCAGAAAACCATTTTTGAATTTAATTGGAATATACATACCTACATACATACATAACTTCACGCCTGTATCTCTTATGGGGTAGGCAGAACATCAGAGGTTATAAGACCAACTGATTTTAATTGATTTAATTATGACTTTAATTTGAATAATTTTAATATTATCTGAATTAAACATAAAATGAAAATATATGCTAAAAATCTTTTAGCAATTTATGGCACTTAGCCGAAAAGTTTTTTTGTATTAATTGATACACATAGTATTTTATCGCTTTTATTATCATACATTTTAACTATCAGTCAACCGAGACAAAGATGTCTGTGAAGACACCGCTATTTAAAACACGATAAAATTGAAACGGTTTAAAAGGTATATCATATAATAAAGAAAATATTGTAAACTTGAGTCAATTCTATGCGTACTCTATGTAATTCCCGCCAAAAAGTTATCCGAACTTTTTTTATTACGTTTTAGGTTACAATAAAAAAAAAAACACCTACTTTTGGCGTTTTTCATTTAAAATAGGAACATAATTGGCTTTACATATATTTTGTAGTGATTACACTTAATAACGCTAAATAGTCTTTTATCATCGTATAGGTAAGCACTTTGTCAAAATATTATCATTTTAAAATGGATAGCGAATTCATTTTTATCTGATTAATTAATAATGGCGTTTTTATAAAACAGGAAACTTGATTTTCTAACGATTTATAAAATAAATTGATTTTGGTTGATGATTTGTTAGTGAAAGATTAATTCAAATGAGATTTAATATGACATTAATCTCTGAAAAATCGATTAAAAACAATGCCAGAAATCAAAACCTATCCTTACCGCGTATAAGCAAGCTATTTGTTTAGTGCGCCACAGTAGACAATAAAACAGAATGTCAAAAGAAATATACATCTGACACACTAGAGTAAAATTATATTGATTAAAATTGATTACAGATATATTTTAGATTAACACAATCCATACAGTTTTGTTACTTTAAAAAAATGATATTCAAATAAGACCACATAAAAAATTTAATATCATTACAGTCCAAACCCATAAAAATTAAAAAAAAAAACCTAAGAGTCCTTACTTTTAATTACCTCCCCCTATCGAGGCAGTGGTTCTTTATTCATCATTTATTTGTCAAAGAGGTGAGATCGTAGATGCTTATCAGTGACCTTTGCCGCCTAGCCGTTTATACTACTTAAGTTTTATCTGATTTAACTTGTCAAAGAATATGAAGATGCCTTTTGTGGTTCTTGTAGTAGAGAAAAGACGAGTTTGTGACGAAAATTTAACTTTAAATTGTTTCCAAGGATTAAATGATAATTTTGGCAGCATAAAGCTTTTATTAGTAAATAAGTACGATTTTGCATGATTATCTTTGATTTTTTTTATTATAGAATCTTTTATCTGTGTTAATTTTTAAATAATACGTTTTCTACTTCGAACATGCCATTTAAATTATTTCTTTTACCTTCAATATTAATAAAACGCCGATGCTTGCAAAGGGCAATAGGTACTTTTTTAGCATCGTTTTGCCTCGGGTGTGTGAGTTTTTCTAACCGACTATGGGTGCAAAGAGTAGTATTATTACAATTAGCTTGTATTTTATATATGTCTTTAATAGCATTTCCGCCTGTAGGCAGAATGAGAGCGATTTTTTTCTTATAGTTGTATGATCGCAAGTGCGTAACATATATTTTTTGCGTTTTATGGTTGAGTTGGTTAATACAAAAGCATTAGTTGTTAGAGTTCTGTGTTGTGGTTTGAATCATATGCATATTGTTTTTTTATTATCTAATGAAAACTTTCCTCGGCTGGTAGGTACCTATACCTATATTAATACAATAAAATTTTATAAATGTAAAATAAAATGAGAATACCTTTTCAAATATTGGCTTAATTGATTCAATAAATTTTTAGTTAGTAGAACTTTCTTAAATGACATAGCTATGCTCATGTATGTCCTACGTACCAATACCCAATACTGTCAAATATCTTTATCAGTATAAGTGAACATGTTATAATTAAAGAATCAATTTTTTTTATTGTCTCGTGTACCTAAAGCATCTGTTTTTCCTTTTAAAAAACAAAATAATTGTACTTCTTTTGAGAAAATTTCCTGTCTTATAAACAATGTAAATGCAAAAGAAAAACTGAAGGTTTTCGTCAATTTATTAATTGCCATTACATACTTTGTATAGACACAAGACTACAAGACTCTGTGAACATTCCATAGACAAGCACCGATACAGTTTTTTTTATATCACAACAGTGGAAAGTCTATAATATTTTATGGCTGAAATTTTATAGCTGTGCAGTTAAACTTGATAATTGATTCCTTATTGTAATAACTGGCTTGTTAGAATTGGTTATAGTTTTTTTATAATTAAAAGTCTAAGTAAGAAAAGTAGATAGGTAATAAAAGTTGTAGTTGATTGAAAGTGACAATTGAGCATTGATGTATATACTTATACATTTAATTAAAATAGAACTAGGTTGCTTGGTTCTTTGAACTGCCGCAATATATTTTGATACCTAATAATTATTAAGACAAAAAAGTGTACCTAAATGACTAATCTTAAAAATCTTGGCATGAGGGTTCGATCCCCAAGGCTTGACCAAATTTTGTATGATACCTATGATACATATTTATAACGAAAGTATTGAACTATACTATCTACAGGCTGTTTTGTTTCGTTCCATGTTTTTTTTCTTTTAACTCCCATATCCAGGACATAATGAGTTAGCACAGTACTGGAAGTAAGGACTAAAGTATAGAAATAAGTGTAATTACAGCCTCGAAAGAAGATATTAAGTGATGCTATTTCCTTGGTTCGACTTGACATAATTGCATATTTTTTAGAAGATCCCAATTTTAATTACTTATCTATTTACAAAAAAAAATATTTTACTTATTTTCTTCAAAATCAGTTTCCTTCTAATCACTTTATCTCTATAAGAATTAAATGGGCTAAGTAAGTAAATAAAAAAAACATTTGCGCGTAGCATACTTTTAATATGGTCATACTGAGACCTTTAAATTTATTGAACAACTAGCTGATGGTATCTGTGTCACGTCTGCAGTTACTGGCTTTATCTTTGACCATCTTAAGAGGTCAACTCACAGGTTCTTGTAGATTATCTATGGATTTTTTGACGGTTGCTTATCATTACTCGTACTGTCAAATGATAACCGGCCAGTATTATTTTGTTTCTTAATTTGAACTACAGACCTAGATTTGAGGTTTTAATCTAAATTAATGATAATGATAATTGATAAATTTGAAAATGGAATTAGATAGAAGAGAGATTCAAAGGCAACGAAAAGGTTTTTTTGATACCATCTGAAAGGCATTGGTTTTATTTATGCAGCCTTATTAGTTTTTTGATGCTTAACGATAGGCAGTTGTTTTATGCAGCATTACTTTAAAGGAGTGTTTTAGCGAAGTTTCACAAGTTAACCTGTCGTGTGTTTCCAGGCACCCCCTCTTCCCCCTCCTGGCTCTGATCTTTGAGAAGTGTGAGCTGGCGACCTGCACTCCTCGAGACCCTGGCGTGGCCGGTGGTGATGTATGCTCCTCCGAGTCCTTCAATGAAGATATTGCTGTGTTCAGTAAACAGGTAGGTTTTTGCTGCTGGATGACGCGTTTTTTTTTTTCTAAAGGCAATTGACATTTTATGAACGGCACTGTATATCTACTATAAATCCTCGGTTTTATATTTATAATTATATACTCATTTTTAGTTATATTTTTAAAGTTGGTTGGTAGCCTAAAGTAACTAACTGAACATGAACTATCGAATAGGTAAACAACCTTTACAAAAGTAAGTAGTATGTTTTTAGGTTAGATTTAAAAAAAAACTGCTTTTGTTTGTAGGTATTTCTTGTTATTTAATTTTTTTTTTATCACAAAAACATACCTATTACATTGTTTTAAGAATTATGGATATCGAATGATAACTTACTCAAAACACTATAGGCAGACAACAACGGGTCTTAAGTTCTAATGAATTATTTATAATCTACTGAGAATACAATTACCGTGTTACTGAAGACATCAATTCTATGATAATTATCCAAGATTCTTATGTCTTACAGATACACTACGCAAATCGCGTCATAATGTTAATTCTAACTACGTAAAAAAACTTTGCCATAGATTCTAAACAAAGAAATATAGGTAGGTATCAGTTGAAAAATACGTCGGTGTCGCATTTGCATACATCGATTTGTCCTCCAGCATTTTACTGCACACGTTCAATAATATTACTTCAGTTTATCGTTGAAAAACACATAGAATCGGTACGCCCTCGCAATAAAAATCCATGCTACCCCAATTTTATTCCATATACAAAACCCATTCAGTACCGGAATGATTCCCAAAAGAGTGAACGAATAACTTTATACCGAAAGCACCTGTATTCTGTGCCATGACCCAACAGAATTTAAAAAAAAAGTAAGAAAAACCGCGCGATTCCTATATTAAAATGTCGCGCTCAAAATGGCCGCTCGTAAATCAGTGAAACAGCAATTTCTTCAGCGTAATAACTATAAAGTGTAATTAGTGACGGTAAATGTACACGGATCGCATTGTGATTATCGATTGTTTACGCTGTTTACCGTCTCCAGTTCCGATTGTATCGATATTGCCTTGTTTTGTACGCAAATAAATGTAAAGTAAGTGAATTAATTCCTGTATCGATTGTAATTTGAATCGGTACAAATGAGAAATATGTAGCTATGTATGCAGGTTTCTTAAAGAAGTTATCTAAGTAAAATCTTAAGGGTAAGGTAAAGCCTTAGTAGAGACAGGTAGAGGCCCTTAAAAAATCTATTATGAGATCAATAGATAAAGTTAAATAATGGCTTCTAAACTCGACGTTGTCTTGATTTATGGCAAACATTAGATTTTTTCACACTAAGGTGCATCCGGGATTAGATAAAGTAAAACTAAGATATTTAAAGCTCAAAGCTTACTGCATTTTTTGGCTAAATAAGGGACAGCTTTTCTATTACAGAATGGTCGCAAGTTTCGCTGGCCGGACTCTAACATAAGCATCGAAATATTTGCCTATTTCTCAATACACAAAAATGAACAATGTATGTCATCGTACAGTCCTTTCCTATCGAATCAAATGAAAAAGCAATTCAATACAAAACCTTTTATTACAATGACAAAGGGCTTGTTAATATAGTTATTTGTATGAATTGGACTCCGGTAAACAGGTAATCTGGATATAACCAGCAATCAAGGACCGTGTAATTTTTACAAATATATTAAACCGCATTTGTGGGTTTTCCTTTTTTACCAACAATAGGCACAATAGGCGTTGACATGTTGTGGTAAAACGAAATTTAAAAATATAAAAAAAAACTGACGTCTTACTGACAGTAAAAAGTTCCATTAATTACGCCAGCGGAAGTGACTTTGTAAAGACGTGCATTTTCACTTTCTGTTGTTATGATAGTTATTTATTGATTCTTTATCAGTCAAAGACTTCATTGTATCGTAATTATTGAAATTAAATTGTATTTATAGCTTTACTAATGTGTGTTGACGTGACCTTATGGCTTGTCTGAGATAACTGTAATAGATAACTTGTTTGTGTCATGAAACTGACCACTCTCTTTCATTTATTTACATTATACATTACGTTTTGTAGCAATAAATCTACACTCAGACTAAATAATTCAACTGCTCAAAAAAATACAGTAAACAACTGTATAACAGTAATCTCTTATCGAAATATCTTCGTTGTAATATCTCTATCGTTGTATGTTTAGACGTACGCGTAAGAACGATAATCGGTCTTTTTAATTACTCTAATAAAACGTTTATCGGTAGCAGTGGCACGTGAAATCGCAGTAAAAGAGATAAAAAAATTCAGACCTCCCGCTCTAACATTAATAAGTGACGTCCATAATTCATCGCCACACGAAATAAATCATAAACTGTAAAGTGTTTATTTTGAACGTACTTAATATGTTATAAATTTATTTAAGTGGCATGCGGTGCGATTGTAGAGTGATTGATATAGTGCTCTCTGTGGTGACTGGCGAGTGATCGGTTTAGTTGTACGATACTGTCATCCTTTACAGTCATCGATATTATGAATACATCGCCACGTCACTATTTTGTCAAGAGACTGTTCACGGAAGAATATCCGCGGGTATTTTGACAGCTGTCAAATGATGAGTGAACTGGCTTACTCTGCTTTTTTCAGCGGAGCAATAAATTATACTTTGGCTTAAATCAATGAATCAGTCCGTTTCTCTATATTACTAACGGTGTTTGTAGAATAAACACAAAAAATATAACCTACAGCAGCTATACACAAAGGTGTTATTAAATATTAACTTTATTTATGAATTGAGAGTAAATTGAGCTAATTACGGATAATTGCGTGTAATTGCTATTCACTTTTTACCTGATAATACAATACGAAGGAATTGATGCTAGAATCGTTTGAAGTATATTAGTATGCGTGTAGGATATAGCCATTAGAATCGACTGTAATTGTAAGTATAATCATCGATACAAAGTAGGTATGAATCAAAGAGAGTCCTCATGGCCAAGAAGGACTTGTGAAGATTGGTCCTTACGCAAACATGATACGTTTATCAGGATGAGGTATAAATAATCATATCAACAATTATATGCATCGGGCTAATTTTACATTGTTCATAAAAACAAAATAATCACCAGTTCGTTTGCAATATCTACACCATAGCTGTAATTCATTAAAATAGCTCACACATACAACTTATCTTCACGCTTCCAACTTAGCAATTTTAAATGAAATTTTAGCAATGTAATGAATACGAATGCGTATATTTCAATTGAAATGTATCTATCTATGTATTCTTTGATGTTGTGCGAGCGTGTTTGCAAAAAGTTAATGAATTTAACTAGAATGCTATGATCCCATTCTTAGATGGCAATTACCGTAAGAAAGAATTGTATTCGATCGGTTCTCACACGAGCTGTCGATGATGTGGATGTTTAATCTGTGCACCATCGCTTGATGATGGAGATAGTGGCTCTTATAAGTGCTCTTAGCTACCGAGATGATGAAATATATTTTGAAGTCGGTACTTCAAAACGAGGCAATGTTTGTAGTCAACCCATGAAAGTATCGTTAGTACTCATATTTATAAAATGGCTCTGTAATAAAATAAAACACAATTACTTAAATATGTAAAAGCCACGCTGGAATTCGATTAAAATCAGTATTTATGTTACAACGGACATATTATCAATAGTCTCAAAGTCGTTTTTGCAAAGGTTAATTGAAAAATTCCTAATAATTATTTTCCTCTATAGTTCACGTCAAAATCTGTGTAATGATGTATTTATCGTGCATTTTTTTCTACTTCTTAACGTATAACAAGTGTTTGTAATTACATGGAACGAGTAGCGTCGAGGAAAAACATAGTTTGTACGGATGGACGCGCGCGCATCCTCTTCGAAATGATGTATTTGTGGATATCTCAAGATTTACAACGTACGCTTGCTTATAACTGTTCTATCCTTGTCTTGTTAGTGTCTTTTAAAAGAGATAAAATAGAATTTTGTTTGAAATCAGAATGCTCTTTTGTAAGTCAGAGCATAATGAAACGGCTTACCCATTATGCATTTGTTTACATCTGTCTACGATTCGTTTGACACTGTATAACTGTCAATTGTTAAGGGATTTGGACGCGCAATTTAACCTCTTTGTCGCTATGATCTAATTCAGAATTTCGCACCGAAATAAAATAAATAATGGAGCGATCTGCGAATGTTTCGCGCAGCTGCGTCGGCGCACTGCACAGTATTCATTAGCTGTGCGCGCTAGAGTGGAACCGCGATACGATACGTTTTTTGTATCTCGCTCGCACGCAGCACTTGGGTTTTTTTTCGACAACGCATCGACCGGCGATTTCGTTTTATCGTCCCCATCGAGTGGTTTTTGCCGTTTGAATTCCTTACGCATCTTTTTTCGGGTCGGTTTACGGGTAAAGATTTGGGATACTTTCAGTTTCACTTCACTTGAAAAAAAAATCGAATATCGAATAGTCTAAATGAATCAACCATTTTGAATTTAAGAATTGCAATATTCCACTGATGCACGCTTAAATCGTAACATGATAATGTAAATAGTAATTATTTTTATCCTACATCCAGTGAAATGAGAATTTCTAATCACATTGTTCCTCAACTGCGGTAAGATACTTTTTTAAGAAACTTCCAATGAATACAGTAATAATTTATGCATTAAATGATCAGCATTTCGCACGGCATACATAATGAAGAGTATTTTTAGGTTAATGAAATTTTATCATGAAAATTGTTTTGATCACGAATCCAAGATTATGCATATTGCGGTTTCCTGGTCTTGTCATATCAGGGAAAGTTAATTATCCAATGCGAAAGTAATTTTAATACTCCATACTATAGCTATAGAATGGACATCAAATGGTTACATTTGTTGAATAAATTCGCTATAAAAAGTAACTTAACCTTTTGCCTAGTGATCGGAGTCGGGCTGCAGCAAGAGATAGCGTGCAGCACTCAATTAGCGGCTACCACGCCGCACCGACCATTCGTTTTACGTTTTTGTCCGCTTAAAACAGCATTAATACACCGATGAACTAAAACCTTCACTCATTTCATTAGTAACTTGTTATGTCAACTTTAACCAGAAAAAACCCCACGCCCCCGCTACAAGATCACTTCATTTGTCCAGATTTAAAAATTTCAATAAGTACACGAATTGTCATTTTTCAAAAAGTAGTTAACATTCTACAGGGTGTGTATAATGTAATTATTGTTACTTTTAATATGTATTTTTTGATCTAATGAAAGTTCATTGTTATACTGTTATACAGAGCGATTAAGAGTCCATTTTCGGGAGAATGTGCGTTTGCCGCGTCTGCTGTTGGTAAAAACTTGCGGCGGCTGTTTGCCGCCCGGTTGCGGCATGGCAGAGTTTTTGCGCTCGCGTCAGAGACTTGCGATAAAAATGGACGCCAAATGAGTATTAATTCGCACCGGTTAATAATGACATAAATACACTAGGTGCGCGCCTCGATGATACAGGCTGATGTCTGCCGGATGGGCTTATTTATTGGAGTTGTCATAAGTGACAAATTTTAATGATCTGATTTCTCAATTGGATTCTTTTATGAAGTGTTGTTGAATGTTTGTGAGACAATACTCCAATAAATATGTATATGTTGGTATTATCTCTAACTCCACTCAAATTTTTAAAACTCTAGATAAGTAGAGATCCAATATGGGTGTTCTTTAAATTAGATTTTCTCTTAGAAACCAGGCATTATTACTAAAACATGTATCTACATAATTACATTAAAACCTAAACTCAGCGCTGGGGTTTCAAATATTTGATAAATTCCATGATAACCCATCGTTTAAGATACTAAATGAAAAATCTTTATAAGGCTGAATCTGTAATAGTAAACACCCTGTAAATAAAAAGAGAACAATTATGAGGGTCGCAGGCGCATTCCGAACGACACGTCTCTTCCCCGATTTTGCCACAGACTACATATCAATACCTGGCAAGTTTTTTAACGAAAACTGGCCTGGAATATCGCCATTCTGTTAAGTTTCTTGACTGAACCTTTCAAATAAGTATGTAAAATTAAAAACTTTATTTATTATTAAGACTTAAAAGGTAAACAAAAGTGTAAATTAAAGCGTGTATTCGTTTAATTAAAGACGGTACTTGTCCGATGCCATTAAAATCCAAAACAGACGCATTGATCGTCAAACCCAGCTACCAATAGGTACCTAAACCTAAAGCATAAAAAAACACACACAAATTATGTATTTGACAGCAAGGCAAGCGCCCGGCAGCGACCAATCAAACTTGACCTCCAAACCTCACGGTTCTTTTTGCCTCGGGTGTATCATTTTATGACGGCTATGCAGCGTCATTGTCAAATTTAGGTTGAGCCATGATGGAAAGGATATTCAGTTAGACATTCGTTCTTGATATTTCGGGGGGTAAATAAGGGTGTGTTGAGGGGTAGGAGGGGCGGATGCGACCAGTCACAAGCAGCTGACGTAGATTAGGGAGTTTTACCTACAAATGTGGGGTGAATGTGCGTACGAACCGTTTTTCTGTCCAAATCGCTTCGAAAGTGAGGATTGCTGGATTAATTGTGGATATTACCGAATGGAATTAATTTTGTTTATTCTGTATTTGATTTTAAAAATATATACAACATAGAACCTTTTTTAAATTCTATTATAACCTTCTTTCTTAATTTAAAATTCTATTTCGCAATGCGATATATAATTAAACTATCAAAGGAAATTACTAGGTACTTGACCGTTGGCTGGCACCCCTAGAAGCCAGCGGCGACGAGTGGGTGGTAGCCCTACCTTGATAGGGTTTTAACTTGGTTGTACATAAATCATCTTCATGAAATATTTAGGAGTAGGTAGTCTTGTAGGTGCCTATTTATTTTAGTTGTTCTATTGTATAAATAAATACCTTTATTTTAATAAAGTAGGCAGTTATGAACTTTGCTGTTAAACAAAATAAATATGTATTTACTGAGTGCATGTAGAGCTCGTTTGGTCACTTGTAGGTACTCATGTTTGAAAATAGGACAGGCGTTTATAATTATAAGTATTACATATATCTTGTAGAGATCAAAGCGCTATATTTACAAAATTATCACTTCGAAGATTTAGTCCAATATACTACTAATAAATGAAATGCTAACGGATCCTTATGTTTAAATCGATTCTAAACTAAAGTTTAACATTATTCATAACTGCAATATCCAAGACCGACGCGAAAAGTGCAATCAGCTTGTTCTGTCAGCGGGGTACATAATACCCCAAAGAAAACAGCAGGGTTAATTCGTCATGCAGCGAAACCAACATTATTTGTAGTTGTTGCTGATCAATCAAGATTATGTCCGGTAATGCGCCTAACCCTTCGGCCTCTCAGACCCCAGGGGCCCTGTGATTGTTTCAGTAATATGTCAATGATTAGGGGTTAAAGCGAAAAGTAGAAATGTCGTAAATTGGAAATACTTAACTCATACCCTCTGTAATTTTTGTGGAGGTCAAGAAATTAATTTTACCTTAGTTTTAGTAATGTCGACGATTTCATCGTATTTAAATATTCAAACGAAATTGTGGGTTGAAAGCGTTTATTTTTCCAAGGAAATTGAACTCGTTATTAAGGTTTTGTGATAATAGCGGAAAATTAACATTTAAGCTGGCAACCCCTTATTAATACTGTATGCTAAAAGAAGCCCTTAATTCATATTTTCAACCGCCTTCCAAAAAAGTAGGAGGTCTCAATTCGTCTGTGTCTTTATTACACGATATTTCAGTCAATTATAAATAGATTTTGAAAATTCTTGTTTCATATGATACTTCATAGTAATTTCATATAAATTTCATCGAAATCGGTTGAGTACTTCATAGAGAATTTCAAATTATTCAAACAGTATGTATGATTTCGGATAATGTTTACGTGGATGACATTTTTAGTCGGCCAAAGTATTGACGTGAAGTCGGTTTTTTTAATGCGTTGCACTCGTTGATTATTATTTTAGGTTCTTAATGTATTCTTGTTTCATAATTTTTTTTTGTACTGTGTACGTTCTGTGTTGAGTAACAAATATTTAAACATCCTCACATAACTTCACAATTAAAAGATTACAATATAAAAATATTCAGTATTATAATAATGAAATTAACAGAAATTAAACACATGACACCCGCAGATAAAATATTAAATACTGCACCATTACGTTTTAATACGTAGCCTGCTGGGATTTAAAAAAGGGGGCTGTGTATTAAAAAAAAGGCTAAATTAAGGGTTCCCAATATGCTTAGATATTCATTATACGCCACGTACTGAGCCGCGTTTATTTTTATTCAAACACGCCTGTAATTTTAGCCAGAGGGTTAAAAACAGGCATTGTGGGTCTAAAAGACCCCTTATTTGTTCAGTTCAACTTTTCGATTGTTTAAAATCTGTTTTTTTCAGTTCGGAAACACTTTTTCGATGTTTATTTTCAAATGGAGCGTGTGTAGAGCTCTTGAAGGTATACAAGCGTATGAATGTTTGTGTGTTTGTTTGTTGGTTTTGAAGATCAGAAGCATGGGAGTTTAGCGGTTAATGTTAACAACGTTGTATAAACAAGATTTATTTAAAAAGATACTCTAGGTAATTGGGAAAAGAAGTCAATTTGAACTGCCAGCTAGAAAATTCTATGAACTAAATTTTTTGTTGTTAAGTTGGCACAACTTTGACCTCAATATCACTTGATGTTAAATGAGGTAGCAGACGGTTTCAAGTTGGGCTTTTAAACCAGAGTAAACCTTCACTGGAGTGATGATATGTAGCGACAGATAAGGATTGCTTGAACGGATCTTATCATTAGTCGCTTCTTATTATATTCTTATTCAAGGGTGGTTTTCTTAACTCTACTTTTTGGTCATTATGTCAGTTTTGGACCTCACTCAATTAAGTCAGACAACTTTGTGTCCTGGTAGGAGTACATACAGTATAGTATTTTCACCAAACTAACGTAGGTCACCGATAGTATAAAGTTAATTTTTAAATTTAAATATTCTTGTAAGTATCTTAATATTAAATGTTATTATGAATAGACATCACAAATCAAAATAATAATACATTTGTTGTAAGCATAACAAAGTTCTCATAAAATTTAGGGTCTCAAAATAATCCCGACAACTGAACAAAAAATAATCCTAAGCGTTTTTTTTATTCTTAAATACAGACTATAAATATTAAGAAGAAGAATGGAGATACTTTTTTACTTTTAATCCTCGCTTTTAGACTTTTTCAACACAATTAGATAGTTTTTTTTTTGTATAAAAATATGTGACATAAACGTAGCTTTTTAAAGTTCGAATTCTAGTACTTATTCGAATTACAAAATATTGTTTTTGAAGTTGAAAATTTATTATTAACGATTTTCATCCATTAATTATTACAGGCACAATTTTTACACGATTAAAAACAAAAGACGAAAGTGTGAAAATTTGATAATCCCCTGTTATTTGATAATTTCTTCGCCATAAACTTCATCATAATTAAGAATAAAGAACTAATAAAGTAATATAACAGTTAATGTTTAGTTTGGGCCCACCGGAGGGTCATTACTACCACCTTTATTGCACCTATAATTTCAACCCCTATTCTTGTTAATGGCCCAAAAACTGACCTCCTGGTTCAAATGAGACACCAGGGATCGCTTAGCAGACTCACTATTATGATGTCATGAGTGAGAGGTACTGATTTGTGATGAATGAGATATTGTCTCAATTTTTCATATCTGTAAAGATAGCGAAAAGTCGAGTTAAATCTTATTAATATTGTAAATGTGAAAGTTTGGATGTTTGTTACTCAATCACGGAAAAACGGCACAACGGATTTTTATGAAATTTAGCATAGTGATAGTAGACAGTCTGGAACAGTAAGTCGGGTAATACCGCGCGAAAGATAAAATTGAAAAGCTGAGTATGCATTGACTTATTTTCTTAAGAAGTCTAAGTAAGATCTATTTTACATTAAGAAAAATTAAAGGGTTTAATGATAATTAATTGACTACAGTTTTAGCCTTATCAGTTCCAGTAGAGTTGTTGTAGTAATCAAATAATAATCTAAAATTTAAATTTGTAGAGAAGCTTAGTAAAGGGCTTAATATTCATAGGAAGTTGAAAATAAATACCGATTTAATTATACATTATAGGCAATAAATTTCCAACGCAAATATTTTAAAGCATCAATTCACGAACAAACAAAAACCAACATGGCTATTATTAAATAACATAAGTATACAAAAATTACAACTGTCAAAACCGGATTACGCCTCCCATCAGAGCGCGTCGTAAATTAATAAATCAAAAGAACAGATCCGTTAGTGACAAAAATCACATCAGAATTACAGGTCACAAATCGTCACAGACCACGGCCATAAATCAACTTGAATTCTTTGTGTTATAAAAAAAGAATATAAGCAAATACCCGTCCTAACCGACTTCTACCTGCCCTCGTATCTTTGAATACATTTCTTGTATTAAAATAAAATTTCTGAACTCACGGATTCCGGGACAAAAAACGCACGAAAAACGCGCTCCTTTCAATCCATCCTTCTTGCTCTTACTTTCGATCTTCTGTCTCTTTTTATTGGGGATCAACGAAACATTTTAAAAGTTTGAGTCATTCTTAACGATCATAGGAACTTCAGGTTACGATATCGATTGTTTATTAAAATGCTACATTTTATTGTATCGACACACGGGACTATTTTGACGTACAAAACAAACCGTAGAACATTTATGAACTCCTGTTAGTTATGAATAATTTTCGACATTTACATATTTATGGCGGGGACAGCACGAACGTCAGGCGAACAAAAGGTCCCAGGTCTAAGTTCTTTTAATTCCGAAATAGAGCCAAACAAAAGTTAAACAAGCAAACCTCATTTTATAGACCTTCGTTTATGGTTTTAATATTCAGTAGGAGCCATTTTGTTAAGAATTATTTATGGTGTTTTTTTGTTGAATTGAAATACTTTCAAATATTGGTTAACAAGTGCTCCATAAAGACGTTTTTTTAATTACGGCTGTTTATTGTTTGTAGTAAAGGTTTGAGGATTGTGTTTGCGTTTGTTTGCCAAACAGGTGACGTTAAAACGTGACGATGTCGTTTCGGTGCCGTCCAGTGACGTCCACGGGATCGCCTCCAACAACGCACGCTCACTCTATAAATAAAAATTTATAACAGCACCGCGTCATATTAATTCACTATAATTTTAAAATTCGAACTACTTCAGTAGCGGTCCGATCGGCCAGCATTTTTTAAGATAAAAATCCGAAAAAAAATCACCTGCCCATTCGGTCCGGTGCTCGTAAAAAAAGTTATTAAATAGGAGGCAACTTAACTAAATTACAAAACTCGACCTTTGCGCATTACAGAATAATTTACCATTGAAGATTGTGGGAAATTTACATACGATTTTAAGTCATATGTGTACGATTGACAAGCGTCAAAATTCTTCGAAACCGGTGCCTTTATAAATTTTGACGAGATCGATCGTCGGCCAGCTTAGGTAGCTTCTCGGTGCTTTATTTTGTCTTATAAATATTTTTTACTACAAATTACAGGGTACCACATTTGGTAGCGATTTTGATGCCATGGTTTGTCAACGTACTAAAAGTAACAACTACCTTTGGGTGTATCGTTTCATTATGCACTCTAATATGTGTCAAATACGGTCTAATATGTATTGTTGACAAAATAGTAGTTTGTCTTGTCGATCAGAATCTAATGAAGAAGTTAATGATGGGTTCCGTAGTTTTACTCGATCGCACAGGTAACGGAGGCATTTCAATTTATTAACGTGTTCAGTAATATGTTGCAGATGTTTTATATGGGCACAGAAAAAAGTGCAAAGGAATGCAGGCTGAGGCCTGTTTGCTAATCTGTTAACATTCGATATTCAAAATATTAATAATTCGATTGGAATAGTTCTTTATTCAAAAATACTTTCAAGATGGCTCCGCAACTTGCAAGGTAGTACACGCGCGCTCTCATACTTACGGTGCGGTAACAAAAGGGCTTACATGAGGCATTTATTCAATTACACAAACAATACTCTGTTAGCCTGAAAGTGCACAAAAGGGCGAATAATAAAAGCTCAGGTAAACGTTATGAATAGGGACGACAATTGTCGAAGGACAAAGATATTTGGGAAGAGTCAAAAGTTATTCTTTCCATACTGTTTATTTTTAAAGGACAATCTGAAATAAGGAATGCTTTGTGTTGGGGTTTAGGAGATCTTGGAATGGTTATAAAAAAAACGTATTAATATTTTTGATATGAATTTTAAATAAAAATGCTCCAAGCTATCCGGTAGTAGTAATAGAATGCGCAGGCGACGAGGTCAAGATCACTGAACTAATTTAAAATTAAAATTTAATCTGTTGCTCTTGATTTATTAATAAACAAGTCCAACTCAATGATTTTATTCATCAAGTTCTTCACAGACATCAATTGTTTATACTTTATTTTTAAAATTCGAACTTAAAAGCTATCTGTCAATAAAAACAAAATGGACGATCAAAATAAGATTGTTTTCGATAATTATTTGAGAATTTCAAGACATACGAGTCCACATTATAGTGTACCTTATTAGCATTTAATTTGGTGGGCTAAAGTAGGGGGCTTCACGGGTCGATGCCCCCCCAAATGTGAGACTTCCTTGCTGGAGGGCGGGGGAGGGGCAGTTTTAAATTTGGAATCATTTTGTATTGGTTAAATAATATAATGGCGGGAATTGACGACGCCATGATGGTATCTTTGTTTTAAATTTAGGCTGGCAGGCTATTGTGTGTTACATAGTAAGCTAAGAGTTATTTAAAGAATATAATAAGCTTTGTTCGCGAAACTGGCAATTTTAGTAGATACAATTTTTAGAAAATCAGATATGAATAGAATTTGTGAAATGAATAGACTACAAATAGAAAAAGAACTGACGAAAAATGTTTTGTGAAAACAATCTTACAAACTTGCAGTTATTTCGTTTTCAATATTAATAATGTCATTTTTGTCTGCACTGTCTGTCAGGAAGTTGACAGATAAGTGACAAGTCTGTAATGTTACGTCAAACTTTAACATGTCGTTTGATTGGATCAACATGACATTGATGCAATAAAGAGAACTCTGACGGATTTTCAGTTTCGGTTATTAATATGATTGTTAATAAGTTAGAAATGATAGATACTTTGTTATTGTATCATGTATCATCATCATCATCATCACAACTCTTTGTAATGAGCCCACTGCAGGGCATGAGTCTCTCCCCTGGGTGACGAGGAGGTATAGGCCATAATCCAACAAGCTGGCCCAGTGCTGGTTGGTGGATGCCAGAATTTTCAGGCCGCCAAAATGGCTTCTGACAAACCCTAACGACTACTATATACAAGTACCTATACAGCACCCGGACCTTCGGAGGCTTAACGTGCCCTCCGAAGCACAGAAGTCGTCGTGAGAAATCGATGGTCGGCGGTCACCCATCCAAGTACCTACCGCGCCGAACGTTGATATCGTATGATACACACAGTAACCATGGCGCCACTACGACTTAATGAATATGAAATCGTAACTATCAAAATGTTCAAAAGCTATACCAAAGCAAAGGCATTTTATAATCATTACAAAATCTCTATAATCTCTGTAAAGAGGTTTACTTCACTACCAGACGCAGACAGAATTTTCATCCCTATATAGTGGATTTACCAAGAAGTCGAACAAAACGTTTCGATAGTTCCTTTTTGGTAAGGATTGCCAAGGTGTGGAACAATCTGCTTGCGTCTGTTTTTCCTGACCACTACAGTCCTGGAACTTTTAGGTGTCGAGTGAATAGGTTTCTCGTGGATGGACGTGTAACACCATATAGTCTTCATGCGCACTTTCTATCAGGTGGCATGGAAGACAAACGTCCTATCCTATCCTTACAATATTAAAAGAAAACCTATGTTAATCGTCAACCTTTTTAAGTAAGATATTCCAAAGAGTTTGAATTCACTTATACAAATCAATTTTTTCTTCAGCAACAAATATTTGTGCGCAATATGTGCATCACATAACTTCATATTTTTATACTCCACCTTCTATTTTTCCCTTCGTAAAACAAATTACACTGTATTATCCTCCATAATGAGCAGGTCGATTATAACGACAGTAGTTTGGAGTGATGGGCGGGGATCGAACCTGGTGCTTCGGTGACCGTCACACTATCTGAATGATTGTATGTATTTGTGTGTCTATCATTAGGAACTCATTTATTTACTAGTAGTACAGTAGCCTGCAGCTTAGGGTTATTTTGTGGGTTAAGTTTGAAGTACCTATTTTGAACTCTATTGCTTTTAAATCGGAGTTTGGTCGATAAATGATATCGCTTTGGTGACGTTTTGTATCGAAAGTTTTTTATACAGATCTAGTTCATATTTGACCCAATTTCTCACTATAAGATGATATAAAGATTTTTAGAAAGGTTTTGGCTATAAATAAGACTTTGTCTGTGTAACTTTGTAAAAAAATTTATACGGTTTTTGTATACGTAATCATGAATGAAACCTTTTTAATTTTGTACAGTAACAAGGAAAAAGAATTCAGTCTACTTATATAAAGTACTTAACCTAGAAATGTCAATGAAAAAAATTTGCTATATATTTGCTTAGCTACATGTTAAAATTTAATTGATGGTTTTATCTTTATGGTATCGTTTCTTTAACCTTTCCATGAAAAAAAAGTTAACTTTCAGAAACCCTTTATAACTTTTTAATTCAATACAAATTGCATCCTAATGAGAATTGGCACTCGCTATCAATTTCTACTGTAACATATCTATACGTCATAAGTGACATTTATGTATTTTTATTAACATTGTAATTAACAAGAAAGGTCACGGTAAAATGCCTCTTATTATTATGTTAACAAGCCTCTCATTTGTGCGTCGATTTATGAGCGGTTCTTAAGTGTAAAAATTATCGGTTTAATAAACAACTGTGAATTTATTGTTAACAGTTTTTCTCTAAACTGTATAAGAAGTGGCGTTATTTTGTTGGTTTCTTTGTCAGCTTCTTTTAGAATACCTGTACGCGATAGAGTTTAATACGATTTTCTATGACAAAGACTATCTATGTTTTATATAAGAAAGTAATAGTTTAAAGGTTTGACTACCACTTTGGCGATGGTTGCGGATTCGATTCCCGCACGGAACAAGAAAAAAAAAATGTTCCGTGTCTGGGTGTTTATCTATTTATATATTTATATTCTAGGTTCCCCAAAACACAAGCTATGCTTACTTTGGGGCCATGTAGTTGGTGTGATTATCTGGGGATTTTATTTTATTTATTTAGGGCGCAAAATTTAAAGTGTATCATATCAATGTATCAATATAATAAAACTAGCTGCAAACTGCAGGTTTTCCCTCGTTTAATCCTACAAGACATACTTATTTCATTTAATCCAGGCAATGAACAGTCACGAGCATTAATATGTACACACTTCGCAACTTATTCCGTTGTGATAAAGTTCCAATTCCAATGAATATGTATTTTATTAGATTTGATTGTACCTACGAAAGATTCTAAAAGATTATTTACGTTGATTATAATATTAGGAATACATACTCGAAAGTGATACGACGGACAAAACCAAGGCTAGGTATAATGTTTGTTACATATTTTCTATTGGGACTGGTAAGAATTAATGACGACCTATTTATAGTAATGTCAATATAATGCCAGATGATATCTCTCACGAACACCAAAACAAAGTAAAAACAAATCGAAAAAATGTAGATATCCTTAAATTAACTTGAAAAAAGCGTCCTTAAATTAAAAGTAAAGATGATTACAAGTACCAGGGGTCAAGAAAATGTTATAAAACTTCAAAGTATGTGAGTCAGGTAGAATGCGCGGGAGTTTGATGCTATCACACTTCCGGTCAAGTACCAACCTACTAAATCCAAACAAGGTGTTTTTTTAATGTTAAAGGTTGTGAGTAAATATCATCAGATAGCACTTTTTGAATTAAGAAACGGAATCTATAAAGTTTTATTACATGTTCTAGTCATGCCTTATCGCCAGTACTTTACTATCAGTTGAAGTTCAGTTCAACGGTGGTTTAGAGAATATAAAAAGCTTGGCAAACATTCTAAATTTGAAATATTTTAATGAGGTATGTTGATATATGAGTGTAGGTATGTTTTTTTTCTGTGAGAAACAATGTTGATTATTCATAACATAGACGAAAAACATCCAAAAATTTGATATTATTGTTTACAAAATTAATTATAATTAGGCAACTATTTAACAATTAATATAAAAAGTAATTAACTAGAATCCGAATTAAGATAACGTTAAACGTTACTTCGGCTATTATAGTTATATAATGGTGCTTTAGCGTTCATAATTTCAGATAAAGTACACGCATTATTTTAATTTTGTTAACTTATTTTATTTATTAGCTGACATTTATTGTCATAGTTAAGGTGTCAGTTTGAAGATGCCTGTTGTGTAGTCTCTGTGTCGTGATTACTCTGTGGGCTGTGCGTTTGCGCACCGAAGCAAGCAATCACTTACGCGGGCATTTTAGTTTGTTTTTTAAGCAACATTTATTTTAAATTACAAGTTATGTTTAATTATTCTTAACGGGGATTTTCATCAAAGTCTGTATTCAAATACTTAAGGTACAATATCTTTTTGTATAATTTCATCATTGGGTTCTTAAGATGTTGTGTTTAGTCTGACCTGACGGTTAGTGATGATGGTGTCAAGGAATTTGTGGGCATTACAAACTAATCAGGGTGACTAATCAAGAAGCCTGGGTCACTTACATTAGTTGACCCATATACGAATCTTGAATGTATAGTTGAATGTATACCATAACTAATTTCATTTTTTCTTTCACAGATACGCCAAGAAAAACCTTATTATATAGCGGACCCTGAGGTAGACTCATTAGTAAGTATATCCACAATATTAAAGTAGAAAAATAAATAAAGAACGCATACGCGTAGGATCACTTTAATGCGCCATAAAAATGTGAACATTTTATAGTGCGCCTCTCAAGCGACCAAATAATTTACGATTTGATTAGTTAAAGAGCTGTCCAAAATTAAGTACCGGCAGGTAAACGAGAAATATTTCTTGGAATAACAAAACAGGAATATAAGGTTAAGAATATTGTCACTCATAAAAAAGTTAAGGTCTAAAGCGCCTCCCGTGGCTAGCGCGGACAAAAACTGAAATAATAAAAAGTAAAATGGCGGCCACCCACCGGCGACTGTTCGACACGGGTACTTAACCGATTTTTAACAAATAAAATCTAAGCCATCACGAATCGCCGGAGTTAGGGGACCGCTTAGATATCAAACAGAACCAGTGACGTTGTTAGTGTTACCTATTGAGAATGAGATAATCGGCATTTAACAGATTTAACCGTTCAATGTTGTGTAGTTTTAATTTATATGATATACTATCATGTACCTATACGGTACCTATGTATAACGGTTTCTGAAGAATTGAATTTATGAAGTTTAAAAAACATGTCAAACAATTGTATATTAAACAAAAGGATATTAATATGTAACTGACAAAGAACAGAGAGATTATCTTGAACAAGAAAGACAGTAAAGAAGAAGATCGCTGCACAAAAAAGAAAACCAAACATTATGTTTTAACTACCTCAAAAATCTTTACAGTGCTATCTTATCTAATGCAATCTCAAAACTTAAGACAACTTGAAGTAAACTCACAAAACCATCCAAGAAACAGTAGCTTCAGCTCCAGAGTACCATAAAATTAAGAATTCAGGTTGTCCTGATAACTGTCATTCATGGCAGCCACAGATAAGAAAACTAAACAAAACTGCATCCGGGCACAACGTAAAGTCTGCCACCATTTTTATTACTAGATAGAAGGATAAAAATGTTCCTTTTTTAAAAACCGTCATGCATTCTACTTTTTCTTCTAAAAAGTTTCCAGCAAAAAGTTTTAATTGCATGTTTACTGCGCGCGAACTGTCATTACCGCGCGTATTGACATGTTCCATATTTAAATGTAAGTTCAGTGCAATTCATAGGAAGCTTTTCGAAAAAAGCCCTAAGGCTGTTGTTTTTGTGCGGCCAACTGACAGAGTGAGAGTACTATGTATTTGTGTATTCGAGCTTTGTGGGGTGACAATGGCATATTCAGCACCAAGGAGCATTATTGTTGCTTAACAAGCCGCAGATAAAGGCAGTCGCCCGCTTGCAATGTGTCAGCATGTGCTTACGTCACACATGCATTGACTTGCTCTTGAAATGCCTTAGTCAACATAAAAGCTTTGTACCACTGTATTCATTACATTTAAAAACCTTATTAAAGGCAACATAGTAATGTTAATATATATTTTTTTTGCAAGAAACCAATTCGATTAGCGGTTGTTTCCAAAATGAAAAGTTAGTGATGTGTCGTAATATATCGATGTTTTTGTTTTCGAAAGAACGGTGGTGATACTGATAAGGCGAGATTGTTTGTCTTGCACAGTTGAGTGGTATGTGTTTGCTCGCTTCACATCTGTGTTTGGTGATGGTGTAAAAGAGTAGAGGACTGATCAAACAAGCCTTGGCATTCGGTAGCGATAAAAATATATAGTTTTACAAATATTGTTCAATACTATCTTTAAACTATTTGAGGGTAAAAATGCTTCTAGTCTATTTTAGACGGAATCAAAAATATAGTTTTCAAATGCCCTAAACTCAGTAAATCAAACAAATACATTGCTCACATCAAAAAATATTCATCCTTTGCAGCTGGCACGGAGAAATTTGTACAAGATACGAGGGAAGCGATCTCTCCTATTCGCTTACTCGTGGTAGCTTTTCGACAAACATCTCAGTGGCAAAAGTAAACAGAGTCAAACATTATTTTTATCTGAAGGTCTGTGTCGCCTGTGACGCTTATGTCAACGAGCGCGACTGAGCAAACAAGTGAAGGGTGGCGCTACACGCGGATAGATTTAATTGATATTACAGACGAGACTTGTGGCATTTATGTTGTACGCACTTAATGTCTGAGATAATGAAGAAAATCATAATGCAAGTCATTTGAGTACATGGTTTATGATTTATTATTATGGTCGGGAACTCAGGACCTTCAAATGATAATATAGTTCATTTTCATTATCTTTCATTTGGAAAACAAGAAAATAGAAAATATTTATCCCTTTTTATCACGTGAATAAATAAAAGCGAGTCCTCTTCCGAATAACGATCAATCAAACAACAATACAAGTATTTACTGAAATAATTTATTTAGAATTTAACTTTCTTTTATTCAAAAAAAACCTATAGCCTCGGGTAAACACAGCTGGTTTGTAAACCACAGTGCTATTAAAACAACATTATCAGATTTTTAGATTCATATCGATCAGAATAAAATATACAAACGATTACGTCTTCAAATACTTTTGGAACTATCAATGTAGAGACTTCAAAACTGATTGAAGATAACTTGGTACAGTTGGAGTTAATCTTATTGGCAACTATTGTTGTACAGTGTAAACGACTGGAATGAGCGTGTGCTCATCATCAAATGTTTCTTTTACTCTGTGTTTGTAACTTAAACCAACATATAATAGCCCAGACGTTTTAAATTCAGCACAAACCTCTACTGTGTTTAAAAAGGCCTTGAAATTAACATAAACCACGAGTTTGGGGACTTTGATTTTAGTGCGCATTTGTTTTTATGGTGAAGTTTAATTGTAATGTAGTTAAGTTTATCGATATGTATCTGTAAGTGCACAACCCTGTGCGCAGTAGGGTGTCGGTTATTCGGTGCACTCTCCATTGTTGCTCGTTTAGCATTGTAATACCATGGAATCTGAGCTTTGTATGGCCGGACTGCGAACGATGCCAACTTACATACACTAATTTCATATTTTCTTTACAGATGGTGCAAGCGATACAAGTACTACGGTTTCACCTATTAGAATTAGAAAAGGTAAGTCGTTATTTCGAATTATTGTTGGAATACATTTGGACTCGATTGAAACCAGTTTGGGCTGCACCTGATGGTATCGCTCGGTTTCGTATCAAGATACAGTATCGTTGGTACACGCAACGATCGAAAGGTGACACCGCCCGTTTTTAATCTCGAAAAAAAAAAAACGTTTTTGAATTTGGAAGGGTCATGCTTTTCTTTACTTTAAGAATTTTAGTACGAAAGTTAAACAGAGAACTGTTTGTGAATTTTAAGATTAGAACTCTCATGATTCCTATTTTAAAAGTTCTGAAAGCGTCAGTCAGGTGTTAGCTCAGAGTGAATGGGATCGCGGTGTTTCATATGTTGTTTGTTTTTCTGCGATCTGGCATTTCGGCCTGTTCCGTTTACAAACCGGTTCGGTTTGCGTGTGTCGCATCGCCAATTCTCGCCATTATACTCCGCCGAAGCCTCCAATACTAACGGTAACTCAGCGGGATGCTCGCTTCTTGCTATTTTCGACCGGACAATCCACGGTCACAATTAGGAACATAAAATTCAAATCGGCCATCGTATATGCATGTCTCTGGCAAAGGAATTAATTTAACTTGTCAATATTATGGTCACGTTTCGAAGAAACTAGTTTGACTAACGTCTATATCAAGAGGAATGATCTTGAGAAACGAGATACGTTCGGACGGTCGCTCCCACCGTTCGATAAAATACCGACGCCGCCGTCGATCCCAGTGGGTTAGGAAACCAGTGAATTTGGTAAAAAAAAACACGGTATACCCGAAGTTAGTAACGAGATAACATGTAGTAATGCGATATGGCTGCATGAATCGCTGCTTCGTGGTCATAAAAAAGAAAAAAAAGCAATGTGAATGTTCGAATCAATTTTTAAATTTAAGTTTTAAATTCGCGTTCTTATTTCGAACTTGTTTCCGATAGGCAAACGTCCAGCTCGATTCTGGATAGTCCTAGATTAACATTCGTCGTGTATATCTCTAACGAATATTTTTTGTTGCTCCTACCTACGCGGGCCGGGTTCTATCTCGTCCATGGTTTTTGTGGAATAAAAGTAAAGAAAAAACTTCACCGTTAGTTGATTCATTTCCGCTCCACTACATCGTTCACAGGTGAAGTTTTTTTCGTGAAATAATAATAAAGAATGAGAGAAAGAAGCCTATGGCTTCTTACAATGAAATCTCATTAACGCTCTGTCTATTTGATACGATAATCACTGGCTCCATTGAAAGAACTTGATTACTAATTTTAAAAACCGAATCCCACGTGTAAGTCAAATCATACTAAAAATTGGGGTCCCGTATCGAAATAATGCAAAAGAAAAGTTTCTAGCAACTTTCTGTCAAACAAATATGCAATACGGTAATAACGAAAGGTAAATTACAACAAAATAACACAGGACATTAGCGAGCCATGTAACTGTACCCAAAAACAGTTTCAAATCATTTAAAAATAGCTTTATTTAGCAATATATAGGTCATACTTGTATTCCATTGACCTGAAGCCATCTTAAGTATGTAAATCTCCGTAAGCAAGTTAAACTCAAATTGACCGGTTTATTCAAATGTTCGCAAAGAAACGAAAACAACTCCAAAGTTATAACCAGATTAAAAAAAATATAGTAAATTGCTTAGATAGATTGCTTTCAAAAATATTCGATATCATTACAGGTTTGTAACTTTAAATATCTTTTTAAAATGGCCGTCGGCGGTCACATTGCGTCCATAACAATCTTGGTTGATCTTTTTGGATCGGTCGATCGGGTCCTGATTGGTCCCTATGGCGATTACTTTATGTAGAATCAATGGACCCTAATTACATTATATTCGAATTCCTGACTTCGAATTAGATAAGTACTATAGGTAGAACAAGTTAGTTTAAATAAGTAATGGCTAAGGTTAGGAAAAAAGTACCTACTAAGTTTAAAAAAAAATAGAAAATAAAAAAGTTGCCAGAGCGCGCGAAAAATACTAACTTATAAAAAGTTGTTATTAAAAAGTAACAAAACTAAAAACAGGCCCACGTTTTATTTTCCTTTTCATAATTATGTGTTCTTACTCGTAAATGTTATCTATAACAACGTGGCTAAGTGATTTACGATGTAGGTCAGATTTGTTGGTTTTACGGGGCGAGTGTCGAACCTGGGACCCGCGTTTACGACACCTCGACCGTTGCTTTTATAAGTTTATAACCTTTTTATATAACGTACTCTGATTCTGTGGTTTAGTTATACAGCATAACGTGACGTTTTTTTTTGTATTTAGAACGGAACTCACAGTTTTAATTGGTTTTAAAAAGTTAGGTTGCAGGTATGTAAATTGATATTGCAGATTAACATCGATTGCCTTTTATATGTCAAAGTTGATCAAACTGCTTGCTCGTGTATGAATACACAAGTGTAATATTAATGTAGACAGTTGGTAATGGGTAATTAAAGACTGGTTTTTCTTTTTAAAAAACAAACAATTTCTAATCAAACCTCATTTCTAATATTCCAAATTTGAAATTTTTGATGTAAAGGAGTTTGCTCATAAGTTCAACAGATGTGTGCGTGCGAAGGTGCAAGCCAATCGAGACCTCATTTGAATGCGGGATTGTGGACTGGTTGATTTTTTTATTTAAATTAAAAAAAAGATTCCCGGGCTGCGCGGGCGATCAGTGCCGGCAAAGTGCCGCCATTTTTGCATATAAACTACATCTGCAGCTCTCCGTGATATCGATAAACAACCTGAATTCTTTTTGCATACTTATTTATATTTCCATTTCTGGATTATTTTGCACTAGTAGGTATAAAAATAGAAGATTACACTTCACTTTACTAAAGTCAATAAACGTTTTAATAAACGACAAGACTTCGTTTCTGAGTAATTAAAAGTGAAATTAATTAAAACCTATTTATTATATCTAGTTTTCGCTGACACGGGGAACGTGGCAGATTAACGTGAGGAAGCGGCATTTAATTAGAAAAACCCTTTTAGTAGCGAATTGGCCGTGACATAGATCGAGAGAACAGATCTTATCCAGCCCACGCTTCTGGCACTTAACTTCTAAAGTAAAACAGTATAGAATTAAAAAGATTTTATTTTAAACATAGTTCCATTCTAAAATAAAAAAAAACAAAAATAAATGCTTCAAAACCAGATTTTGAATTCGAAAAAGAATGACAGTTATACGAATAGGGAACGTCTATACGTCAACCGACCGCCACTATATCACATTTCATTCTAAATTTAAATACAAAGTATTCGTTCAGAAACACTCCATATCTCAATCCTGTGACTGTTTCGTTCCAAATTTATTCTGGAAAGAGTTTGATGTTTGAGACGATAATCTGCCTAAACTGGAGAAGGAATGTTGTCATATCGCAGTAAATACATTATTGGAACTAAAAGCAGCAATGGCCGCCGTGTCTGCGGCGAGTGTCTGGCGCGGGAGTAAATCTCGGAGCAGGACATACGGCTTATGTTGTCACAGACGTATTTGTATAATCTTCCAGTAAGATCAAAATCTTAGCATCCTGAAAATAGCATTCCGAAAATCATTTTATTTCCTTAGTCCTAGTTAAACCGCAAAATACTCGCAACAACGCTCGTCCGCGTCTAGTGTCAATAAAACTCACACAACCATAAAATATGAATTTCAACGGCTGGGCTGTAAAATTTAAAATTATGATAAACAAACTACAATATTTGGCCACACTGCGAGGCGCGTGCGCGGTTTACAACCGAATGTATAATTTAGAAAAAGCTGTCGATTAGGAAATTAGTATCCGAAAGACATAATAAGCTGTCAACAGCAAGCGGCGATGTATCCGTTTCCGGTGCTTCTATTTTCAAAAATATACTAAGACAGACTGCGGGGCACTTTTTTTTAAATTTTATGATTTAGTTTTTTTTTTGTAGACCAAGAAGGCTGGTTCACCTGCCACCGGTTTATTACATTTCACCGTGTAAACGTTATCTAAAAATTTCGTTAGTCTTTTTATTGCCTTATGTTAATTTTCTAAGCTAATTATGCCTATGAAAATTTATAAGGTCGGGTGTCTTGAAATTAATACTGACTTGGGTTTCTACTGCAACGGAATAGTGGGTACCTTTTTATAGTGGTTCTTATAAGTGTGCGCAAGCGCCAGTTGGTTTGCGACTCGATTCCAAATGTATTCCTTTGTTTCTATTGTTAGATTTGTTTTTTCTGTGAGCTTTTGTATGAATATATTACTTAGTTTAAAGGTCATATTTTGTTTTTGTTACCAGAGCGACTGTTATGCTTGGAGGAAATGTTTATTTTGTTTTAAAAGCATAGACGTTAAATCATTCTTAAACAAACTTTCTACTTTGCTTGAGGAAGAATAGAAAAATATTTTGATTAACCTGAGAATAAACAGTTACTGAATTTAAGCTACTGTAATAAATTACAAATTGCAGTGGAACTATGACGTTTGTTCCAGGAACTTCACCATTAAAGTGACATTACATTTTTATTTATTTAAACTATCATCCGATCAAAATGCAGTTTTAAAACCTAGATTATTGGCAGATATGTTTTTAGCAAACCCAAAATGCCCAAGACACGGAAGATACTCTATCCTTCAAAATTTAGCTGCTCCGAGTACCAGACTAACAGCTACCATATTTCCACTAGGTCCACGAGCTGTGCGACAACTTCTGCCACCGCTACATCAGCTGCCTGAAGGGCAAGATGCCCATCGACCTCGTCATCGACGAGCGGGAGTCAGCGCGGCCTCCCGACGCCAACGGCGAGCGCGCCGCTGCCGACTCCAGCCACGACGGAGCCTCCACGCCCGATGTCGTGAGTACCCCCTACTCCAAACCCCATCTCATTCAGAGGCGCGATCCCCAGCTAGCACCCAACTCCACCACGAGCTATCTCGTGCACCCCTGCTCTTAGTCTGGCCATTGCAAAAACGAAGTCTCAAAGGGGGTGCTCGCAATCTAGTTATAACTTCCCGCCTCCTTCGCTTACTCTGAAAACGTCTACCGTGCGCTTTATTATCACTATTAACTTATTAATTAACTTAAACTACGCACGGTTCACGTATGCATGCGGATCTTCCCAAAGATGGCCTCCATCTTTAGGAACGTCCTTAGCTTAAGTTCCTTTAGAACAAATCTTCGTTTTTGCAATTGGCCAACCTCTGACACTGTAATTGATTTAAATTCAAATTGTCAATGGTTATTTAATTAAAATTGAAAGATGTTACAGTGAAGGGGTGTTAAAGTAAAAAGGGTGCAACCTGTACCGTTTGTTAATCGGATTTATTCGAACCTTCGCCGTTTTTGGCTGTTTTTCAAAAATTACAATCGGTATCGACAGACGCGACGCGCCCGTGTCACAAAATGTTCGCAACGGAATTCTTGTATACGATTAAAAATACGTATAACGTTACTTGTAATATGTGTATACTAATAAAATTATGTTTAGGAAGTAATTGTGAAAGATAAAATGTGAATCTACACCATAAATGTTTTACAAATCCTGGATGTCAGAAATACAACATAAAACTGTGAGAGTTTAAGCAGTTGGCAGTTAAGTAGAATGAATTCAATACAACAGCTTTTAAAAACAATGTATACGTAAAAAATAGAACTTTACCTTGCCTAAGTGAGATAATAAATTTTAATTAAGTATTTTCAAATATTATAATTGATATAAAAATGGTAGATGCTAGTGAGGTTTTTTGGCTAGTAAATGCAACAATATACGTAAATAGTTAATACGCCGATTATGTTAAATTAAATTATGAGATAGAGGCACTGAGAAGTTTTGTTAGTGAAAAAAATATAATACGTATACAGTATACGGTAGATGTAATGTATCCGTGCAATTGTCGCCATCTTAGCAAAGATGCGCTGCCCTTAAAAAAAGAGAAAAAAAAACTTGGGAGAAAATTGAATCGAGGGTACTTTCACAATTCCTGAAAGAAGACAATTCGTTCACGGATCTAATATAATTGTATGTGCGTTATATAAAATAGAATTTTAGCTGCTTAAACAGAATAACATTAGTCGTGGCGTTGTGTTTCAAATAAACCAATACTTGCATTTTCTCTTTTCTCCTCTTGTTAATTAAAAATAATATATAAAGCAGTAATATTAGGTAAAAATTAAGATAATATTACTTTTATTGCTGTATTTTTGTACACTGCATTATATCTTTCAAATAATCTTTTTATCTGTGTAAATAATAATTTTAATCCCAACACAGTCCTTCAGATATTATACATATTGATGAATTTTAAAGTACATAACGATATAAATAAATGATTGTCAACTGAAGATGCCACATTACCACCAGACGGGGCAGTTTAAATTGGTTTTTCTTTGTTTAGTAATGTGTAAGAAATATTTTTTTGGCGTTGAGACTGAATTGTTTTGTTTGTGTTATATGTATACTTAATAATTATTTTTCACATTTTGTTGACAAATGAAGCCATAGCAAATAAACTTATTTAAACCATCACGCGCAAAGCGTCCATTTTTATTTTTTGAACATGTTCAATGTTTATAAAAGCTAAATTTAAATTTGTCTGTATATTAGTTTTGGAATTTAAATTGTGTAGTTGGATCTTATCTAAGTTAGGTTTAAAGTAAATGAATGTTAGGTTTCTAATAAGGTATCATTTTTTCTAACATGTGAATAAAACGCTGTTTTGGTGTACGTCCATCATGTCAATGTGATTAATTTTATAATTTTATTTTTCTGAACGGATTAAACGATAAATAAAATGTTCTGTTTGAAAATTAATTCTGTGGTTTTTCTTTCGTTGGGGAAAAGTGGGTAATTTTGTATTTTTATCATGTCGCAGTATTCTATAAAGCGGCGGGGTCCCCCGGCGTGAGAGATCTCGGTAAATTGTTTCTTTACGGCACCCCGCGCGCTAATCTTTTGTGGCACGTTGAAAATCAAACTTTGCTCCATAAAAACATGACGACATCTTTTCGAGAAGTATTTTCAAGACAATCTTGGTATTTTATTTATTTTTATAGTCTGCTATTGACGTTTGATGTATAATACCAATCGCTGGGGTGGGATTAGATTGGGGTATAAATGACAGAGCAGTTTTTATGAATTTAAAGTGATATTGTTGTTGAAATAAAAAACAACTCAAATATTCAACTTGGTATATTTTTCTGATCAAAGTCAATTATAAAATATAAAAAAAATAGCAAGACTTGTATTTGCAATAAACTCTCAATATTGTTCTATAACAGTACCCATATAGTCGTATAAGCCTATGAATAATGCAAAAGACACGCTAGTAGGAATAAGTGACCTTCCCCAGATACAGTGATAAAAATAATAAAACGAGGGGAATTTGTAGAGCCGGCAATTCGTCAAGGATTCGTCTCGGTGCCGATGACGTCATGCACGGTGGATTACCAGCTCTTCAGTGGAAACAATAATGACATCTCCACCCTTCAGATATCCCAGCCATCACTAATCCTAAGAAACGTACACATTAAGAAGAACTAAGAATAGAATTAGAAACTACTACTGTTTACTGATCAAATAGGTTTTCTTAATATGGCAAGGAAAATGTAAGTTGCAGAAAATTAAGATCGATTGCCAGCAATTAGAAACAGTTGCGAGAAATCACTGTAATTGAAACAGACGGCGTCTCAAAGGTGGCCGCCTTGATACTCCGCGCATGTTCGTTAGTGAGGTCGTCTGTCTGTCTGTTTCGCTGACTGCTTTATTACATAGTAAATTCTAGCTCAGCTTACGTCAGGCCGGATCGTTCCAAGTCTGGATTGTTCCATAAATCTCCTTAATTAATTTGCTTTTAAAATAGTGCCCTAACCAATTCAAGAGTTGTTACTTCATCCCTAGCAACAATAACTTAATAGAAACGCGACAAGATATCCGAAACGAGTAGAACAACATAAATTCTCTAAGTTGAGTGTTTATGTCAATGTAAGTTTTGGCCAGTCATCCATGCAGAAGCACTGCATAGTTCCTGGCCTAAAAACAGTGCAAATTACTGGACTTTAAACAGACAATTTTGGCGCCAAAACAGCTGAAAGACGCCGCCTGCCGCTCGTAAACCGTCGCTTTCAAATCTGGAACGGGCATCCATTGGCCGAAGACTGACCAATGTGCAGACACAGCCGCATTTTATGGCGATTCATTGGCCGCAACGTGTTCACTCTTTACGACTGTCCTTAGGTTTAATCGCAAATTTCTATTAATATTGTGCCATAAAAACGGTTTAATTTACTATCACTGCTTTTAAAATAATTATTTCCTTTAAAATGATTCACAGTTTATCCTAAGTTTGTTTTTGTTATGTTTTGACGGTCATTCAAATAAAGAACGACAGATTAGGGCAGCTATAATAGCGTGAATGTCACGTATAATTATAATAAAAAAGGTACAATTTAGGAGTTCCTTCGTTTAGAAATAATAGGTGGGTTCCAGCTGAGAGGTCTTTTTGATATAGCAGGATCCATTTGCAGGACCACAGGGAGCCAATGTCTTCATCTACTGTTCTGCGATGTAATAAATTGATATTTTTTATTAATGACGCAGTTTGGAGGGCGTTTTGAAAAATGGAGTTGGAATATTTAGTAATAATGTACATATCAACCTGTTCTTCTGGACATACAAATAAAAAATCCAAATTTTTCCCCTAGCTTGGGCCAGTCAAATAATGCATGATATGAATTTTTCAATATTTTATGAATATCTACCTGTGACAGCGGAGATTACGAACATGTCTGACTCAAGCAGATAACTCCACGAGGATTTCTTGGTATTTGGAAATTCAATATCTTTTTTAAATGAGTCATTTTAACTCTCCGTTACAAAATCGATGTCACTTCGCCATATGGCGGGACTTTGGTGCGGTTTTGCAATCTATAGATCCATACTCATTAAAACCTTATTTTATTTGACAGTTGGTATAAAGATACAAGTTTATTGAGTTTGTAAATTTCAGAAAATACGCTTCATCATAATAAGCATAATTTGCGTTAGCTATGTTCGTTATCTGAGAAGCAAAGTAAGATAATTATAAAAAAATCTTGTTTTATAAATGATAAACTTCAAGGCATCTTGGTATTTATTTTATTGGTAGCTATCGCCTGAGATTGTCGGAAGGGGAGCTGGGGAGAGCGCCCCATGGAGCTATTAGTTGGAAAACCAGACCGATTTCCGGCATGCCCCTTCTCAGTACAGGCTTCACTGATTCTTTCCCTGATGTAGGAATGCGTTATGACGTCTGTATATACAAGAACCTTGTTAACACAGCTTTGAACACAAATTCCTAAATAATCACTGATTTTGAATTAGAAACAATCAAAACACTCATTTAAAATGGAATTCCAATTACAAATAGCGTGTATGCGCGTGAGAAATAAGATTTCGATTAAAAAAACTAATCACAATAACTGGATAGAATATCATACGTACTTTCTCATAAAAATAAAAACAACTGCAATAAAAGCCGACACAGTAACACCAGGAGTGGAAATGGCGCGGTCAAAATCAAAAATTCGAATTAAAATTAAGAACTTTAATTACAGAACACCGATCGGCTTCTGTAAAAGTATATTTGAGAGCACATTTTCTAATTAGCGATTGGTCACGCGCTCGCGCAGGCCAATCGTCGGTATATTCCAAATCCGAATCGGGCAATTTGAATTTGGAACGGTTCTTGCTAGTTAAAGTAGAAATATACTATGTGAATGAGGTGATTGCTTTGTACCTACGTTCATTGATAATTTTAATATTAATTGTGTTAGTAGGAATGAACTTTTTAAATATTTTTAAACAAATAATTAATAACGCGCCTAAATATGATGTAAAGCAAAAAACAAAGGAACTGTCATAGTTATAATATCGTTTCAAAAAGTTTGACGTTTAAACAATGTGAACTACATTAAATCAGACACTGTCAACTGGAAGTCAACTCTGGCGCTAAATAAAGTGATGTCGTCATTCCAATTAAAAAAAATTATCCCTCTTAATAAGTGTCAATTCTTAACGAATGTATGCATACGTATGATTTTTATTTCACACTTACTTGCACCGGAAATATCTCTCGCTCATACTCAACCGTAATAGCCGAATTTTAAAGTCCATTATGGTTTACCATCACGCAAATTTTACGATCATTTTTATTGACGCTAAGTTTCTACACTCATATGTAGCTTTTGCACCAGAGCAGATTACACTGGTGATTTGAAGCTGTATCAATGTAGACTCTATTGCTAAGTAATAGAGTTTTATTTTGTGTTGGGTTAGAGCAATTGTTCTCGAGAACGCATTGGAAAGATGAACGAAGAAGAGGCCATCAAATTTTAATTGTCCGTTAAAATAATAATCAATGAGGCGCTACTGCGACTATTTGCAAATAGAACTGGCCACTTTTCGAATGTCGCTGATTCAAAATTCTCGAAGACATTAATCTGTAATTGTGAACTAAGAGCCGTTCCGATATACGCAGTAATATTTTATGATGAATGTGTTTGCTTATGGCAATCTTGCGGCACATTAAAGCTTACAATAAACTCGATTGTAAAGGACCACGTTTTAGATTTAATTGCCTTTTAAATATGTTCGCGACTTCATTTTATCGCGAGAGATTTTAAATTGGATGTCGTCGTAAATAACGGATCATCTCTAGAGGGAATTACTCAGATATAGAATCTGTGGGAATTCGTGTTGCTTAATTACTCTTTTAGATTTTATGAGGACGATATTTATCGTGAACTAAGTCGAATTTTTAGATTGATACGTCATGTAGCTGTTATTTCTGTTATCTATTAAAAAGTTGAATCAAATCAGGTTTTAGTTGGGGCAGTGGGTGCTATAACATTCTTATGACTTTTTAATGTACGTGTAGTTGTGTCATAAAACTTTGATTGTATGGATAAAGTGGATTGAGTAGCGCTAGTTTTGTGTAAGTTTGAGTGGCGTGTAACAGTGATGCAGTTTATTTCAGTGTGGCGAGGTTGGCTGTTAGCTCTCCGGAATGTCTCCGCACGTGCTCCCGCTATGATAATAATAAAATCTTGGCGCATTATTTATTTATAGTCTGTCTCGGCTCTGTCGCTCGTCCGTCGCTCCGTTATTATATATAAAGCTGGCTTCAAAACACACTCCGCCATTTTTCTTTGTCTTGTTTACTTCGAATTTAAAGAGCTGGATTTGTTTTAAATCTTTAATATTCTTTAACTGTAGTTATAGAAGAATAAACATTTCTAAAATTTAGAGTTGTAAACTAATAGTTTCTTTATGAGATCACGTTGAAGATACCAAATCTTAATGCGTATCATTTAGTTATAGATCGCTCTGTTCGATACTATTATAGGCCCAGCAGTCGTAAAGATACGATCTATAATTGAAATAAGTAGTGTAAGCAATGGCAAAAGCAGTTTTTCTAATATTGCTCGTATGCGGTACGTTCGCTGTGCCGTAATAATATCATCCAGATATGTTTTGTTGTGAGGAGATGTTTGCTATTTGCGGACGCCCGTCGCCTCCCCCTCTCCCTCGCTTCTGCTCAACATGGGCTATATTTTATTCCAAGTTGGGCTCTCCGCGTAAACCGTCAGAATCGGCCGACATGATCTGCAGGACGTTCAACTTGAGTTTCGTTTTTTTGGGATAATTCGTCAACTCCTAATTTAAACATCCCTGACACTGCTTTGAGATGCATCGCTGAAACTTTGAATTAAATCAATTGTTACCATGTGACATAAACATCACTTTTAAACTATTACGTAGAAAAAGACAGTGTCATTCACAGAAACAAATTAAAAAACTAATGGCCTCAATGACGCGGGGAATGTACCGTGAAAAGAACATTAAACACGAGCAATATTTAGATATAAATCAACGAAATCAGTGCGACGATGCATTGATAAAACGCGGTCTATATCTCAAGCAGATTTGAAATATGGCGGCCATGTCGCCTCGGACAGCGAGTTGGCGCGAAAGGAAAGTCTGGTAATACGCGAATGATTGATTCCGAACTGGCTGGTTAAATTATACAACCTCGTTCTTTTATACTTTTTCCAGGTTCTTAATTCAAAACGACTTTAAAATCTAATGATTTATATAGAAGGGTGCTAAGTATGGTTGCTACATCCGCTGTACAAACATCATAAATAATCCTTAATCACATCAACGTGTACTTCCTCTAGAGTCTCACAAAAAGCTCATGTATCTCTTACAATCTTCACGCTACGACAAATATGTTACATATAAATTATAAAATCTAGAGACTCGGTTTTTATACCTCATATGTCATGCTATGTCTCCTTTTCTCTGCTGAATTTAATATTATTTGTCTCGTTCATATTGGAATTGTCACCAGCAAAATGCAGTTTGTCATCAGCTTTCGTGAAATAATGACATCTCTATTTATCTTAAGGGTTTAGTAGTGTTGACGCAAATTATATCTTGAAGTATGAGAGTTTGATGAACTTGAAATTTAGAGTGCCAGAAATCCAGGAAACTTTTACGTCAATAGTAAAATGAAAGAGCTAATTAGATGCCTGTGAATTTTATTACTTTCTAGTAATGAATGTTCAGTGTGATAAATTGCATCTAAATCATTATTTATGTAACTATGAAGTTTACTGGTTTTGAAGCAAAACTTCAGACAAATGTATGAGAGTTTACAATCCGACCTGTCCTGCAAAATTTATACAGCAATTGAGCTTTGAATGGACTTAATTTATAATTAGAAATGACTTAATGCATAGTTTTAAATTTTTAATTGTATTTAAAGATTTCCCACTTGCTTCAAACAAAAAACATTACTCATTACTTGTAGTCTGATCTTATCTTCGTTTCTAATTTGATTTTAATTAGAATCGTGGTTTCCCAGTGAGAACACCTCCTTCAGGTGTCTATTGGTGTGAGTTTCTTCAGCGTTGAGCTTTTAAATCGAAAACGAGCCAAGAAATTCTTCTGGCAAAAATCCTCATTCCTTTTCTAAAACACCTTTTTCTGTTCAGCCAAGGTGTATTTCGATTAATTAGCTAGAATTCTATAATTAGGCGTACCAGGAGCGCAGGAGAGCTTCGGAGTTGTTCAGTGACGGGTGACAGATAGCAAACACGACGTTGGCGCACGAAGCTGGGCTTTCTTTGAACTCGGATCTTGCAGGGAAATGTAATTAGACCGGAATTTATTTGATTAAAACCACTTGAAAATATGAAGGTAGTTAAGAATTTTGAGTTGCTTTTTCAAAGAATTCTGATAACATCTGGCAATTTCAACTGTCTTAATAAGTAATTTTTTGTTAATAAGGTGTCCAAAAATAAGGTTCAAATTTTTTTTAAATATTTTGGATTTGAACTGAATAATGATTTGACATAAAAAAAAAACAAAGAAGAATTATACAAATATTTTTTTTAAATCACAGACCCCTTCCAGTAAAAAGTAAAACAAAATGTTAAGTTAAGCTTTATAGTGAGACAAATCATTTAAAAACCCATGCGAAATAAATATAGTTTCCGTTTAAGTCACTTTAGTTGTTATAACAATGTGAAATAACTCTTGGAATAAACCGAAAGGGATCCAAGTCCCATCTCATAAGGTCGTAACAGCCATGTTTCGTATGCACCTCGTGTGTCATCGCACCGATTTCAACTGGTTTATCTGCTATTGTACTGTTTGTACATTCGCCCCAAATATATCAAGCAATGCAATTAGCGGTGTTTATGAAAAAATAACGAATTCTCCGATTTTTCGTATCGTCGTTTTTGGATATGGTTCTATTAATATTCCGTTCGTAAAGCATTTCTTTAATATACATTTTTCGGACTACATATAGAGTAGTCAGAAAAAGGGAAATCTTTCTGATGGTAAGTAACGTGACCTTAAGTAGGATAAAAATTCAAGATAATGGACTATTAAAAAAATGGCCTTGAGGGTTGAATTAACCGATTGAAGTTTTATAGAGAGAGAGCCGTATTCTAGTGTTAGAACTTTACAACTACGCACATAAGGACCTTATAATTAAATTAAAATGGTAATATCCATCATAATTGTTACTTTTCGTCAAGTGTCATTGTTAATAGAGTCGCAATTTGTAGCAAATACTCCGAGAAAGGCTTTAACTTAACTCAAAGAGTTCTGTTTATAATTTTCTTTTAAACACTCTGTAGCCCTCATGGCTTCATAACATATTAAATAGGTATAAGTAATCATTACAATTTGCTTATGATCAGGAGTCCATTGAAAAAGAACAAAATTGTTCAAAAACGCAATCAAGATTTTAGTTTTACTTTACAATTAACGTGACACACGAGCATTACCAACTTACTAAAAACAACTAAATCTTTTTCGACTATTTTCAAAGCTTCTATGTATTAGGAATAAATGATGAGTCAGAAAGTTGTAAATAACGGCGTGCCAAAAACAAACAAGTCTAGACTAGGTAGACTTGGAATCTTAATTGAATGTGCGAGCAGCATCCCAAAATGCTAGAGGACGCCACAGTGTACCAACTTAGTAAGCTTAATAAGATAAAACATTAGAACATGAATGAGCGGTTCTGCGTAGGGAATGTATTAATAAAATTACTCAGTGATACTTGGTTGTCTTTATGTACAACTTTCGCTTCTATAATGTTGTATTATAAGTTTTAATATAGCATATCTTTGGTCAGTTCTAAACCATTCCTGGATAGAGTAGGTAGCATTCCTGGATGCGGTTTTCAATATCCAATTGCCGGTCTTTCATGAATACCACTTATCATGTAGTGACAAGCTAAATCCAGATTGCTATTTAATTTGATCTTTGGATCGACTATTTGATTGAATATCGAAACCCGTAGTTAGTATACATCTAAGTGTTTGGCGAATACGCTTTATTACTTATCTGAATTATAGCATTTATACAATTTCTGCATTAAATAACAGCACATGATAATATTGAGTACTTATTCAAGAATATGATATTTTCTTACACCAAGCTTAATATTTTTGAATTGGCAGCAGCTTTTTTCGACGCAGATGACCATCATACTGTAGTAGCATAGGTACCGGCTACTACTAATTCTTAATCGGACAAAATCTCTGTCCTCCTATGGACGTATTCCGGAAGTGACGTATGAAAGTCCTCCTCTCAGCACAGATTTTCAACATCTAACATTAAAGGCAACTAAATTTGAAAAAAGAACAGTGAGTAACGCCAACATTGCAAAAAAAATTTGATATTCCTCAACAAAGTTCGGAAATCCCATAAACCTCCTCACTTGTTTATAATTGAATTACAAAAAAAACAGTGTTTTAAGTGTAAAATATTTGTATTCACAACGTATTGAGGCTTGTAGTCGACACGTCTGTATTACTGGAAAATCATGTAAAAATTCGCCATCTTTATTCTAAACGCATCCGCGATTCTCTTGTTCCCAGGGCTAATTTTCGCTTAGAGATTTACTCGCTTGTTTTTGCAACTGCATAAACGTAAAATAAGCTGTACAGAATTGAACAAACTCCTTTGAGAGAAACCTCTTTTACTTTTTTGATGTAATCTGTTTTGAGTTATAGATGGCCGAAAAAGAAGTATAGATTTGTTGGCATTTGCTGATTTTTTCTTCTGTTTTTAATCTTTTTTGCGTCCTTTCTTTAAGAGTATGGTCAAAGTCACAGACCTACCGAACATAATATGACGAGTTTCGTACTATTTTACCCGCACTTTGTCGCTTGTATCCAATAAATGCGGTTTAAAACAAATCTATGAACATATTAACGTCAGATAAATTTAGCTAGGTAATTATTAAGTAGAGAATTTTAAATACTATATTTCAGAAGGATTCACCTATTTTACTAACCATAATAAATTCGTTCAAAAGAAAAAAAATTACAAAAATCTTCTAAAATAAACCGTAATTTACACCAAATGAATCATTTACAACATTTTATCATTTGCTACTCAGTCGTTTACGAGCTACGAGACGCTGATGAAGCGACACTCTTGGTTCTATAAAAAAGGTGCTTCGTTACCGATCCCCTCCCCATCGCGGATGTCTAAATTTAACCGGGAACCAAACCCGCGACGCACGTGTGTTCACTTAGTAACTTAAATAAATTCCACTCTGAATTTGTTTTTATCTCAAGAACACAAAAAGACAAATTTGCCAAATGAATATAACATTACCCCGCGAACCGTTAGGCAATTATAAATTTATCAAAACTCGATATTATAATGCATATAAAAAGCATCGATGCGAAAGTGAACCGAAAAAGTATCAATATTTTCATTCGGAAACAATCGAAGGTCAAAACGGGATATAAAATTAAAAAGTATAAGTGCGCTGAAGCGGTTCCATAATATTAAATTTCAAATATTAGAACAGCGCGGGACGTTATTACAATTTTAAATTTAGAACGATAGCAGTGGTTCTACTTTTGACTTTTTGATGCTTCCATTCTCAACTTCCTTGCAAGAAACTGAGACGGACTTTTTACGAGCAATACTTATTATCTGTGGAACTGGAAAGATATTCGTATTATTTTTAAAGAAAATACTTCTTTAACAAGAATCCCGGTGTTTCGCTTAGAAAACGCAGGCATCTTACAATTACAGTAAATATTTTGCCTTGTAAATTTACATTTAAATAAAGCCAAGTTACAAACAAGATCGAAATCCGTTCGAAAGCTCAATTTGCTACGTTCCAAATGGTTTTGTTTCGTACACACAACGTTCCTATCTCTGAAACTATCTTGAGAATAATTCAATGCGACTTGCGTTTGCGCAGACCGCGTACAATCACACGTACTACATAAATCCGTAATGAATTATGCAAAATCGGGAATCTGAATCTTATAAGTGAAGTTGTTAAGTTGAATATTGAGTAAACCTTGGTTCTATATGTAACTTTTTGAAAAGGCGATCAAGAAGAATCTGCGCAAAGATGACCGCTGGACGTTTTTGAAAATACGACGAGCGAAAACCAAACGCCAGATTGGTTTTTGTCAACAACCGAATAATGTTGCCTCCATTTTAATTATTGCACTCTAATTAGCTGTTAGGGTTCTCTTGTTAATTTCTGCAATCAAAAAACGTCTAGCCGCGAAGTAGCAAGCTGTAAGATGTTTAATAAATTGTTTATGAGGCTTTTTATGAGTTAGGGCCAGTTTATGAAGGTAATAAATGTGATTTTCGAACTAAGCGTGAGAGGGATGTTTAATCAGTAATTTTATGATTGAGCCGTAAATTTCATCATGTTAGTTAAGGCAGTTGCTTTAATACAAGTTTAGATAAACTCCTACTGAACAGTTGGGATTTAAGGTTAGTTTTTTTTTCTTAAAACACTCCTGGCGACACTTCGTTATTGCTTGTCCGAAGCGTTAGGTTTCAGAAAAAGAACTATTTCGGCCATTAAAGTCACGTTCTTTTGGCCCATAATGCATTATAATTAGTTTTATGAAATTTATTATTGTTTAAACACTAAGGAATTTTATATGAAGATATATCAATCACGTTACGATTGATTTAATGTTCGGCTTTTCCTAATTAAAAAGGGAAATAAATTGTCATCTGAGAGTAAGTGATTTGAGCGATACATATAGAGACACCTGTTCTGAGCCGTTCTTTAAGTGCTTCTATAAAGATGCAAGATTTTTTACTAATAATAAATATTATACTTACACAAAAGTATTTCTGTGATTGAATAAAGTATTTATTCTCTTAAGATGAGTTTAGAAATAGTCACCTTAAAAAGTAACAAATTTTCATCACATTGTTTATTGGAACCAAAGCTAAAAGATTAACGGATTTGTTATTTAAGTACATCAGTGAAGATTTAATTTAAATTTGCTCGTCTTCTTATTATGCAAAATGTAAAGGAATATTGTCGTAGGTACCAGGGAAGCTGAATAGACGAGGAGCCTGCCTAATGAACAGATCGGTTACCGGCTCGTGTTACCACTCGTTAACGAGAGTGATGGCTCGAGATGGCTCATGCCCTTTTATTGTCTGTGGTATCTTTACATAAAACTCTTATCAGAGTATAGCTTCTGTTGAAATTATTGTAGTCACGGGTTTGACCTAGCATATTTTATGTTGTAATCAGTAATCGATCTATAGCAGGTGAATATGATAAATTACATTTAGAGGCAGCTATCTAAAGACATTCAGATTTAGTTGTAATTAATTAAGTAACTAGATAAGTAATTAGATACTATGTTTGAGTACTACTTAGTGTTGATGAAGATTGTAAAAGGTTTTAGGTACTGATTGTATACCCTGAGTAACAGAAACTTTATTTCTAACAATAAAGTGTGCAGCCCAAAATAAACAGTAACTCCACAAGTGTGAATGAAAACCCGAGGATACCGGCGATCGGTCCCCATGAAGTGACGATTAGTCAATTTGTCAGGCCACGGGCCGCCACCACCCCGTCAGTCAGCGAGCGCTGCCAGTCAGTCGAGGAATGAGCTGCGATGACGGCGCGGCGAGATATATGCGACGCAGCATCAGCCGATTAGGCCCCATGCCAACCCGAAAACACCCGATGATTCACGAACGGGTTGAACGAACTATCCCGAACGTGCGATTGTGTCAATTGTTTTCTTAAACGGACACACATTAATTCGAACTCCGAACATGCGGGTTTGAATTTCTATTGGATAATGCTCAAATTAAACGCACTGGTGACACTAGCCCATTAGCCTCTAATTGTATGGGCGAAGATTTCTGGAGCATCGTTTTAGGTGTCAGCGTTACGGGAGACGATAATATACGATTGAAAACGTTTTATTGTTAAGTTAGAATAGAATGCGAGTGTGTCTTGGACAGATTTAGATTTATGATTGCGAAACATTCTACCTGGCAGACTCGAGAACGGCGATGACATCGGTTTTGTCAATTATTTTGGCAGCGGCATCAAACATTCTGGGTCACGAGGCGCAAGATCAGCTCCGGAAATATTATACTGAATTCAAAAACCACTCTGTATAACATTCATTAAATGTCAGTTTAGCAATGCCTCAGTTGAACACTTAAAAGTCATAAATAAGAAAAATAAAACTAGTAAAGCTATTACAAATGACCACACGTCATATCATCTAAATTCAAATTGGATTCGATGATGACCGTTGTAAACAGAATCTCGGTGGAAATGATCGCCTTCGTTCATTCTGTGTTCAAGTTTGAAATGTGAGACAATGGCCGCTGGGTGCTCGTTTGATTTACGAACAGTCGTTATGAGTACGATAATGAGTTGCGCGGACGCCGGTTCATTTGCATCGCATCGATTATAACCGGCTATTTTTAAATTAAGAACGTGGAATGATAAATAGAGAATGCCTTTAAATTATTTAAGTGGATGAGTTTGGGTGCATTTTAATTTAGTTCGATTTTTTTGTTTTGTAGTTTCAAACATTATTGACGATGTTTGATAATTTGTTTTTAGTTTTGTATTTTTATACTTAGTTTGAAACGTTGGGCTCAATCCACTTACAGAGAATCGTAAAACCTTTTTCTAGAGCTTTTTAATCAGTAACGCATTGGTAATTTCATTAAAAATAAACAAACTAAAAGGGATCCATTTGAGAAAATGAAAGAAACAAAACTATCGTAGTAACAGACTCCACAGTAACTGTGTAAAATAAGCCAACTCGTGTTTCGGCGTAAAGAGTCCCACAGGGATCTATTCTCGGTCCCCACTTTTAGAAAGTCGAAAATATTTTTCCCTCATCTTGCCCCGCTAAGTGACGTTATTTATAGAAATGTTTGAATGAAGAAGATTGTTATTTTGTAAGGAATTTCCATTTCAAGATGACTAATAAATCGTTAGTAGTAGATAATAAGATGTGTAGCAAATAATTCAGACTATTTATCCAAAACATTCTTGATATTTTTTTTAACTTTATTTAATGAACTTGAAATAGAGCATATCAAAAACCGAGACACGTATAAATAGTGTTATAAGTATCTATAGGAGTTAAAAGCTCCCATTCATTTGATAAAATATATGGGAAAATATCTCAAATTCATTAAAACAGCACAATTAATTTCCTTCCTCATCTGATTTAATGTCATTCGTCTTTTCCACTAAAACAAACAAATCCTGTAAGTACACAACCAAAATAACATATAAATCTGGTGTGCCAATCAAAAATAACCCCTATTCCTTACACATAGAAGATCAGAGAAGTGCATTTTTGGTTCACGTAATTGCACATCTAATTTTTCCTACGCTGGTCACATCAACAAGGTGACTTTTAACCAGCGATTTCTATTTTCGATTTTATTTATTAGCAGTTAAGGTTGAAGATAATTTTGATGTGTAGTCCCTTGTATTGCTCCCGAATTTCTCAAGATATTGAAAGATACCAGTGGGTTGTGTTATGCCTGGTTGCCATAAATAATACATAGGAGGGGGCAATGATGGATCGTTGTTCCATCCGCTTTCTATTAGTCGAGAATTCTTAAAGGGTGGATTCCTAGGGTGGCCTCTATTATTAGCAAGAACCAATGTTGGCTTTCCAAGTGATACTTACATTAATTCCATTTTCGTATGTAAGGATTGTAATGGCATGACGTTTGATAAATTCTGTTCTCTGATTTGTTTGTCTCCAATTGTTGGCAGTATTATCTCTGCAATAATTTATCTAGATAGTAATTTTCTGCGATCTGTTTCTTGTTAGATTATGTTGCCGGCAAATGCCAAGTGATTTAACTATCGCAACTTCGTGATTTTTCTTAATACTATTTATGTAAATAATTTGCAAACTTTTCAATATTCGGTTGTTGTTTTGTAAATAATTTCCATTGAGTACTTCTGAAACTGGTTCAAGCCCATTTTTTATCAAATTGTTTCATGGGAATATTTTGATATCGATTCCGTCTTGATAACAGCAACAAAAGATAAGTGATAAGGATTTCGTTAGTTATTTGGTATGACCGATAAGGATGTTACTAGAGAAGAAATCTATTTCGTAGGAATACCTAAAAACTTGATATGTAAAGCAGATAATATTTGGGTACCTCTCAATGATTTTATAACAATGCAACTAGAGAATAATAATGAAAATATTGCAGAAACTATACAATATTTATTCTAATATTCAGGAAGCGTTTTGCTTTTTATTATATAGTTCGGAAACAAATGACCGTTTTCCGTTTTCCTCCTTGAAGACCTTTGATCCCCTCAATGAAAGTTTTGACATGTCAATTCTTTTATTTTTGATGGGTTTATGGAGACACATTTCGTAAGTTTAAGCAGGTATAAGTAATAAATATGCAATATAAGACAAGAAATTAAAAGAAACTAATGATGAGATACTCCAAAGTAATCACTGCGATAATTTTAGCCGACAGATATCACTATACATCAAACCACATAATAACGACCAGCTTCTGGTTTATAGCGAATTTAAACCGTAAATAATACCAATTGAAATAAGATCATTAATTATTATCATAACCTAATTAAACTAAAAGTGCTTAATATAATTCAAGTACCAAAAAATGTTTTTAAAAAATCCCATGCAAGAATTTTTCTCTTCATGTCTATCATTGGTTTTTGGTTTTACGGAGATAAATCCTGCAGTTTCAGTATTCGAAGAGGCTGAGAGATGAATAAAGTAATTTTTTTCTCGTTTGATACCCATACAGTACATATATACAAATAGAAGAAACATTTTGTTTGCTTATTAAAATTTATTGTCAAAATGATACAAAATGATACCCTAATTGTCATTTTTGTCCATTTTGATTTTTGAATTATGAAATAATGTCGCCAAAATTAAAACTCTTATGTGACTATTAACGCTACTCCTATTAAAATAGAATCTTTTCTCAGTAGATTTTCTCAATATCTCTGCAACGTCTCAACCATAATATATTACGTAAACCCCTACGACAAAATAAACCTTTACGCAAACCACATATTTGCTACATCCACTCCCTTGGACCACATCTGAAAACTTTTGCCAATATCAACTTTTTATTATTGAAAGTATTTATTTTGTTTCATGTCCCCTTTCACTTTTCAGCAAAGTTTCAGGCCGTTTAATACACTTAGGGGGACGTGTTCCCAACTTTAGTCCTGTCTTTCAATCATATATTTTGTCAAGTTTTCTTATGTTATTGTACGAAGTGCGCGTTAGAACTTTCCTATGACACAGGTTTTACATTACATAAATGAATTATACTGTGGTTTCGAAGTTGGTTATAGTTTGAGGTTAAATGTGATTTTTATTTGAAAATCGAAAATGTTTCTCTGATAGCGAATATTGAAAGATATCTGAGTTTCTAAGGCGCTGCTGCGAAGTTAATGTTAGGTTCACTTTGCCTTATATTTCGGGTATCGATAGTCTTATTAGTAACTTAGTAAATCTTCAATATTGTTTTATAATGAATTAGGAGGAGGCCAAAGATGCAGATCTCTGTTCGAAGAAATAAACGACTGAGTAACATTTATTGTATCTAATAGTTGCGTTTATAAATCAATATTCAGTGAATAAGCTGGCCCCAAACGTTAGCTGTCTTTACAAATGCATCATTTACCTTTTCTTTATAAAAATTAAACGACTAAAAACTGTTTTACTGCCCTAAAAATTATTCAAAAATATATCTGCATGTAAGGCTCATTACAAGTGTCCAATTTAATCGACGGCCCAGCTACTAAATCAATCAAAAATATAGTACCAGTTATTTCCGCCAACTCCAAAAGACTTGGATTTCCTTACATCATTTCGAGCCATTGTCCCCAAGCATATGCCGAGCGTATGTAGAATATTGTAATCAAAACAACAAGGGGGTGGAAAGACAAAAAGAGAAATCTATAGAGGTATCGAATTACATACAAACGTACAAACGCTATGAATATATCGCACTGAAATGGAATATTATGTTTATGAGGATGTCGAACAGCTGATTTTGGAAAACATTTGGGTATTTTAATGAGCTCTGTTTAATAGTGATCTAGATTTATAGAGCATTGTTTAGATCTATAATTAAATATAAGTTATAGAGTTACCGTGACTTTTATTTATAATGAAAGAATTTTTAATTGCAAATGTTATTTAGTAGGTACAACAGCTGTAAAATTTTACTTTATGATAAGACACACACAAACATATTAATAAAACACAACATATAATTATAAATTAAATATAAGTACTGTATTCAAATGATTTAATTTGCTAAATATTAGAATACTTTTTATTCGGCAATAGACCTGTGTCTATTAATATCTATCAGCTGGTGCTTTCTATATACGTAATATCAAATTATTAACATAATATATTTTTATACATTTTTTGTTGCTAAAACGCTCTGAAGTTATACTGGAACTTAGAAACTGGTCTTTAGAAACATTTAAATTTTTGAATTAGCAAAGAAGTCTATTTTACATAACCTAAAACAAGCTTAAACCAATCTAAAAATTTTCAAAAAAGGCGTCTATTTACCCATGCCCAATAAGCCGTCACTTCACATACCAGAGAGTAAACATTTCAAACGAACCCCAACCACAGAGGACGTTTACAGGAGTAATCTCACTCTGGCATTGTCGAACTCCTACCCTCGGGCCCCCTTTGCCACTGAACAATCGAGGCACAAAGCCTAGAACCATCGACTCGCTTTTGTTCCCCTACGGAGCCCTAATGATTTCTTCTGTTTATTTTTGTTCGGTAATTGTTGTTTGGTCTGCAGTAAATTACTTGCGGTAAATAAGCAGTAGTTGCTGTGCCGTGGATATGGATTTGAGACGTGTTTTCGTTATTTACGTGTGCGGTATTGGGTAGGGGACCGATCAGGGTTTTGGATGTGAGTATTTGAATTTCTTTAGGTAAATTTTTAATACTGATTAGAAATTTATCTTGTGTAGTAAAAGCTACATGTAAAGTAGTTGATGTCACGGCCTAATAAAGCTTAGTGCTTTATTTTTCAACCTATTAAACCTTCTGTTTGAGTTTCTGCAAACATAATCAACCGAATCCTATTCACAAAATTAAAACCGTCACAAACACAATTGAAATACAAAGACGTTGAAAATTTTAATATGAATTGTAGAACTGCGCCAAGAGTACGTCCCTGAGTGACACCGACACGTGTTTGGCGGCTTAGCTGCACTTACAATTAAGCTTTAAGCCTCGGTTAATTAAGCCCGTTTGCATTGTCGCGAGGTCCCCTCTAAGCCGCCCACAATAACACAGTTCAGTAAAAAGCCTATTGAAAACTACGGTACTGCCTGTATTGACATACTCAAATGGCTTTCATTGAATGGATTTTAGTACTTAGTTGATTCTGTGGCCCGGATACAGTTCGAATTCAGTATTGGTATTACAAAATCATTAATATAAAATTTATTCTCAAAGGGTATCCACAAAAAATGCAGGAACGTTTTAACGAATCAATTCGATTGACTATTGTTCAACACGAAAATAAAACAAAGAACCCTCTCGGTAGACAATTAAGACAACTGCAATTCTCACTCATTGTAGTCGATTTAATCCATTCACAAATAAAATAAGTAATTAATAGCCACCGGAAGCTTCGTAGGAAGCTTTCGTCTAAGCTTTAATAGCAGTTACTTGACCATTGCACATACGAGCTCTGAATTATTTATGATCCCCCGTTACGTCTCAGTGAATGTTAAATGACATGTACGTAGATTTTAATGAGAATTGTGTTTGGTATGACTATTAAGTTTGTAATAGATAGTTATTATCATTTAATGGCTAATCTTTAAATATTGTTTTGCTTCACGAAGTAATCGACTGAACGAAGTTACGACCTGCAGGCTTTGCTTTCTCCATTTTGCACTGATGTTAAACTAAATTAATTTTCTGTTTTTGTCTCATTAACATACATTTTAAAAGCCTTGTAAATCAAACATATTAATAATAAGTCTTCGTTCCGAACCCAAAAATCCTATTTATAGCGCAAATTTTCGCTGCGAAATAGTTCTAAATTGAAAAACTAGTCCAATATGTTTTGTATCACACGCCCTTCAATCCGACGGAAGGGATAAAGGTACTCGAACTCGAGTTACAGACAAAACAATGAATATCAAGTACTCCCCTCAATACAGACACAAATTACTGTTGATTAGCCATTCAAGTATAGTTATATTGTTTGAGAAGAGTGTTAAGGTTCAGATTGTGTTTATTTAGGGGCTAGCCAGGAATTTTGTGGTAAATTTTACTACCTCGTAGTAATTCGTTTATAAAAAAATCGATTTTTAGAGGCTTTTTTCCTGGGATAGATACAATTAGGTGCCCTAGCGATATTTTATTCTATATTGTTAACACGATGAACGTAAAACTTATCAAAAATAAATAACGGATTGATTAGAATCCAACTTCAAATATGCCAAACAGTTTAACGACATAATTTTAATATATAACATTAATCAACAAACAGCCTTTTCTTATTAAGATCGCCATTAAAACCAAATGTTTTAAATCTGTCCGCATTACAAGCAATTAAATAAACCAACTGAATAATAATGGAGTTACTAATTGAAAAATATTTCATAAATGAAAGATAAAAAATCCCAGCACTTTATTGAGACAGCTTAAAAAATGTACAACAATTATGAGTGTCTATATGAAAATAATTATTAAGATAGATAAATTAAAGATCATTAACGATAGCAGCGATCAATAAATCGGTCTGGCTGGTACCAGGCTCGCAGACTTAGCAAGGAGGTAAGATCTTGGAGATATCAGCTTAAAGGACACCTTGATTGAACGAAGCGGACAAGGCAGATAAGACCGGCCCACTATTTGCATTCTAAATGAGGCTATATTAATTTCTTAGAGGCCAAGAGACCGTTTTAGCGAAGAATAGGCGCTAAATACTTAAGAACAGGTATTCTGTAAAGGAGATACTGTGTCAGATAGGTACGAGACTGTCTTAATGAATATTTATAAAGAGAATGCAAAGGGATTTTGGAACGTTGAAATAATAGAAAATGCTTTTAACGGAGATCAAAAATATTAGTCAATAGAATTTTAGAATCATTTAGCTATTGAGAAAATTGATTATATTTTGTTAAGTTTCAACGAAAGCTTTATGGTCTTGTCTGTGTCTAGGTCTACTGTTCTAATTTTAAATCTTTTGTCGAAGCGGTGACTGTCGAAAGTCAAAACTTATGATCATTTTCGGTCTTCAATCATACTCAGACCGAGTTTGTCTTGTTATGTCTTAACACAACTATTAAAAAATTTTGATATGCCGTAGTAAAAAAAATAAGAAAGTTCCGTATTCGCTAACATTTACATAATTCATTTTTAATGAAAACCTAACCATTTAGATAGCTAAGGTACGTCTAGTTAGCTTCAAGGAGTCATAACTTGTTATTAACTGATTAATAAACAAAGTTATAATATATTCTACAACAAACTGCTTATTAACGTCTATACAACTAAGCTGTTTATGGAAGTTCAATGTGAATTCCTATATTGAGATCTCTATTTTTTTTGCACTAGCATTTGCCGACGGATGCGCTTCTGTACATAAAATATAATTATTACCTTAGTACATTAGTTCAAAGTTTGTATATACAGTTTTCAAGCAATGCCTTTGACAAGAACTGCGCGTAATTTTTTCTTCCATTTTCACCCTACTACTGGCTACTAGCTATGGCGCCGTCCCGGTAGATATTAAATAAAACCAATTGTTATGTAAGGTAAGCTTCATTACAACACGAAATTAACTTAAACAGAACCTGCAGATGTGTTAATAATCCAGTCACATAGATAAACAGCATAACTAGACCGTATTCAAGTAAAACTAAGATCCCTTTAAGAACTTCACGAGTCTTTTATTATCACTCATAATTACTGCAACCTATTAACTATTTTAATACTAATTTAGTATTCGTTAGTTTTTTTCTACATGCCTGTAATATCTATTTGGTACGTTAATTAAGGGCTTAGCTTCAGGTCATTCTTACTTAATTAACTTGCGTGCCTTAAATTATTAAGTTGCAAATTAATTTATGTATTCAAAGTTTATACGTAGAGTAATGAATTGGTACCTTGTATTCTGACTTATGAATAACTTGTAAGTAATCAAACTAATGTGTATAATAGGTATACGTAATAAATTGGTGGTGTTGATAAATCTAAGCTTTAACGAGGTCGAAATAGGAATCATATTTATAATTTAAAAAAAATATATAAAATTGGTTAGTGCTTTGACTACGTATTACGTTTACGTTTACGTGTGTTTATTTGGTAATTTGATTTCTTATGCAATTGTTTACCTTATTATTCAGGCTGTAGAGAGTATAAACGTTAGTAAGAATAGTAGGTATGTAATCTACATTTCTAGAGCTTTTACTGAGCATTCTTTAGAGCTGCTACCTACTTATTTTACGTAATCATCTTTTTAATTACATTTGGTTTCTTTTACAAAGGCACATTACATAAGGCAAGGTAGTGAGATAATCTACAGACTTTACTTCTAGAGAATTTTTTGTTTTTTTTTTAATTAAAATAATGATAGCACGTTTGTCACCCATGACACCTAATGGTAAGTGATGCAGACTAAGGTGGTACATGTCCATCCACGAGAATCCTGTTCCCAAGATGCTTAAAAGTACCAGGACAATACTGATCAGGGAAAACAGACGCCTTTACTTTGTCATTTTTTGCAAATGGCCGCCGAGTAGTCAAAAACTATTTGCTAAGTTTGACCTAGCATATCTAGCTTCGAGAAATCCTTCCTTGGTTGTTGAAAAGACGAAAGTAACATTACTTAATGTTAATAGTGGTGTATATTATAAAAGTTAAGTTTAAGACTGGAATAGAGAGCAATCGCTATTTTTACATGCAGTGGTAATTTGAAGGCATTTTTGTGTGAACACATCACTCACTGACTTTAACATTGATTTGGAAAGCAAAAAATAGGCACCTACTTGAATCGATAACTTAAGCTAGTAATAAGGAATCTTCTAACACTAGAACTCTACTTAGTTATGAGTAGGATTAATGCTGGTTTGTTGGTAAAGATCGAACATAAAATATCTTTGTTCTTAAAATAATAATCCAGATTGTCATAGTTCAACTCAAAAAATCTACTTATTACAAATTCATATCCACAAAATAACACTAACTTATAAAATTCAACCTCCAACCGTTATTAGAAAAAAAGATTTACAACCGTCAACCGAACAATAAACTATAAAAAAATAAACAAATCAAAAAAGGCGGGCTTATCTGTCACAGAGCTTTCCCATACTGGTCACTGACCCAGTGGCGCCTAACGACTAGAAAATTTCTGTCACGTTGTGTCATAAAAATACTACACTGACATAATTGAATTGGTGATCAGCCAATAAAATCTGACCTTGGGACGATGCATAGACATGAATAAATAAATATAATTATAATAAAATTGATAGGCCATCTTGTCTCAGCTTTTTAGGTATCAAGAGGTTGTCGCTGAAGCTTTAAATTATACAGCTTATTGCCGAGATTAGGGTAGCTTCACACCGCGCGAGATACAGGTTTCAAGTTTTCCAATAGTTTGAGTAACATTAGAAAATTAAGTGTGGTTTGTTAAAATTTTGGGTGGATATTTTAAGGATGCTCATGATACTGGCATTCTTATCATTCATATAAGATATATCTTTACCATTGTAAAAGGAACTGGTATTTCCTCCGGAGTAACATGGATTCTTAGGCTAGTTGTTCCATATAGAAATAAAGGTATGTCCACAATATTAACACCCAACTAGCTGTACCCAAACACTCATTACAAATCTGTAAATATTCATGTTATCCCAAAGAGACAATTGATTAGGCTCCTGCTCATAAAATTTTCACTCATATTTTAAAACTCTATTCTATCAAACCTTTAACTTATTAAAGAAGGTAATACATATTCAAAACCTTTTTAAAAACCTATTCCAATTCACTTAATCGCAATAATGAATTTCAACAGTTGCCTAATTAACCTTTAAAGATCCTACTATTTCATGACCTTGCGGTTAACTCTGGAACAAAACGAATAAAACAGAACATTTAAATTATAATTAAAAAGTTAATTGTTATCATAAACAATAAGCATTCATGATCAATAAATATAGGTTTTATTTCAGTCGAGAGGGCTCGAGTCTAAAGTTTTCTATTTAGCACAATGGAAGCTATGGAACAATAAATGCGTGGCCGTTATGAATTAAATTCAAAACAATTCAAAAAAAGAACAATGACAAAGGGTTGTTTGAACGTTTGTTCCAAGTTCGGATTATATGTTCGAATTTAGAATGGATCGAGATGTCGTTGTTTTTATGCTCGTAAAGGCTGGTAATTTTCAAATAAAGGAAATATTTTTATTTTACGATTTGGATCCTGTTCAGAACCTGTTGAGGAATGACTCAGGTCACATCTCTGCTTCTGTCTTCTTGTATGTATGAAGATAAATAATTTTAGTTCTTGAAGTTATCATGAAATATAAATGTATAATAAAAAGCCTTCTGAGCATAGGTTTCCCTTATGGCCTCAGTTTCACTTTTTGGGATAATTAAGACTGTTAGCTTTGTTTTAGATTTTTATTAAGATTAAATACATTTTTCCAAATAATTTATGAAGTATATTTTAGCTTCTTTTGACTTCCTTATTTATAAAAGCCTTATAACCATATGCTTATAAGTTAGGTTAAACATAGCTTAGCTCAGTCTGTGAAACTTGATAAGTTGTAAATAGGATCTTCAAGTTTCAAGTCGGAGATATAAGCGAAAAACTTAATATATACCTAAATATCTATAGTCTGCCTGTTTTAAAAGGGCTAAGGTTATGTCTGAATACCCTTCGATCTATGATTGTGTGTGATAGACCCGAAAGCGCATCAGTTTCAGGTATGTGATTCTATGTAAGATAAATGTACATAAGTCTTTACTTTTTTAAACCAATTCATAAAAAGAACACCTCCATTCATCGTTACAAATAAAAAAAGAACAGTAATGGACAGGTCTCTTTACTTTATTAGAAGTAATGTCACTGTCGGAGATATTAGAGCAGTTGACAAAACGAAGACAAAAGTAGCCCCGAAGACACATGCTTCCAAGGTTGACGCTATAGTGCTCTTATACTCTTAAATTAATGGTAATGGAAAAGCCCGGTTCGCCCCTTAACCCCCGCCCCTTCACCCCCCGCCGGACACTGGCCACTGACAACACGAGGGGACAAAAGAATCAAACAGTTTGAGAAACTTTGAATTATCTATTTGTTTTCGTGAATTTTCTGAAGTTCTCAAAGTTTGCTGAAGTGAAAATATTATGAAATCGACGTGTTTGATAAAGTTGTTGGTCTGTTTGGTTGGAGAAGCTGTTGTGCTGAATTTCAAATCAGTTTTCTTTTAATATTATTATGACTTAGTTTTGGTAGTATACCTACTTTAAATGTAATGCTTTAAATTAAAGTTTTTATCGTTGGATTACGAAACTCTCTATAAGCATTGAACCAGTTCACAGTTAGATTAGTTTGAAATCCAGCTCTTATTAAAATACTTCTAGGTGTTATTATAATTATATCCTTTAATAGTTTAATAATAAGTTTAATAATGGTTTGTTCTATATTATAAGATAAATTGCGGTCTTAAAGAGGCAAGCAAGGTTTGATTATTAGGTAGCCAAAAAAAATTCACAGCAAAAGTCAATTAATTACATTACACTATGGGAGAGTCCTTACTACTTTCGCAAAATGTTCACAGTAACTAGATCACGCCAAACACCCGAAAACCATCAATCCCCCAGGGTTGTCACTTTCCCACAGAACTTGACACCGTGCGCACGCGCCGCGCTCGCAAACAATGCGCGAAAACACGACGCGAGCGATTTACACAGCCCTATTGCAGAGGGGAGGTGGGGGAAATTGATTAGCCTTAAGTTACTTTTAATGTTTGGAATGATTATGAAATTTTAAATATATCATGTTAAAGTGATTTTTAACATGAGATAACAATTTTCTTTTTTTGATTAGTAGTATCTCTTGCTAGTGCTTGCTTTCTTAATTTCCTTTCATTTACACTGCACTTCAATTTCAAAGCTATCTAAATATCCCAAATTACTCGAAACATCTGGGGATCAACGAAATCCCAGAAAAGAAAAATGTCTGTATTAACTACACCGTTTTTTTTTAAACGAAACCACAAAAAAACTTTCTCCAGAAACAGAAATGCTTCCACGCCCATTCCGAGAACTGAACCTGGGATTGCAACATGCTGTGTTGCCAAATTGCCAGCTTTCAAGTGTTCCCCGCCTTGAAAAATTTAACTTTCGTACTTAAAATTCTTCAGTGAAATTGAAAGTGGTAACTTTACGATCCAAATCTCAGCTTTTAAAAATTAAATACACCGAGGCAGAGTATTCTAAACCTATACAACCTTAAACGTATAATTTCACACGCACCCCTTTCCAAAAATACCGGAACAAAACATATTGATAAATAATTATATAGAAAACGTGTTACAATTGTTATTTCAATGATCGTTAACCAAATGTGGGCTAGCAGATATTTGCTAACGATACAAAATTACTGACAGTGACGTGAATAAACAAAATTATAACAATAAAAAGGAACATAATGATGTACCGAATAAGTCATTTTGGATTCTCGCACACATGGTGTGAACGGAACGCATTAGTGGTCCCGAGTTCTTGCAACAAAAACAGATCTTTTCAAAACAAATTCCCGCCGAACTATTTAAAAAAGGAATGTTGAAATGACGAGAACACAAACTGAATGATCAAAACGAACTTCTTTTTGATTGTTTGTATCATGATTAATTGGAAACCCGATAACCATTACATGAAGAAATAATAAAATGTTTGCTTGTTAATTATATTCTCTTGAAGATTGAAGATCTGTTTCAGTTTAAGAATTAACGTATCACTTTAAATATTCAACGCTATGATTTTAATTATTCTTTAGTTATTCGGTTAAAAAATAACAAAGACATTTACCATGTTGAAGTGGCTATGATATCGTCCAGGGTATATCTAGCAAAAAACAACTTTAAATCTATTCCTATTTTGAAAATTCTAAACGCAAATAAAAAAGGTAAAAGTCGTCTGTTCTAAATTCGAATTCAATCTTTCACAACTGTGAAAGTGAAGAATTGGGTTATACCGCGAAAGGGATTTGAATTCCAGTTCCATCGGTCCTTGAGAACATGTGCGCGATATTCAAATTCCGAATCTGATATTTGTAAGTGGCGCAGTCTGACGAGGCCATGATGCTTGTTTTCCGTATTTTGCTCTTATTTTATTTGCCAATATAAACAGATAATCATTTATTGGAGTCAGTCAGTAACTACTTTTAATATTAAGCAAAGCAGTTTCGCAGTTTCGCTGTTCATTCTTACGAGTAGCTTGAAGTACTCTAAAACTATGAGTAGGTACCAATTACTTTCCTTCAGGGAATCTATTTCTTTAATGTCTAATTCCACATCACTCTATAAGCTATTTTTGCCAAAGATGTTTCTATTGTGCATCAGCGATTGTCCACACAATCGTCGCAATCTATAACAGATATAACTATATTAATTAACGTCCCATAAATTTCACAGTAGACGATGCTCAACAGCAAACAGACAAACAAACGTTGACATATCATTAAATGCAGATTGAATGTGGCGCAAAATGGCGTCCGACATCTGTTCTAAATTCGAAATTCGCCGCCTGTTCGATTTCTTTAATGATTATTGAAATGGCCAGATGAACACGCAGCGTCTATTTGCGAAAGGGCTGGAAGTATTTCTTGAGATTATCTTTGTTTATAGGTTAATATTATGCAAGCGTTGCTATATTGAAAAATGGAGCTATTTCAGTGTGGATAAGGAAGCTAAGGAGCGTCATATTGTTATCATAAGAATTAAAAACCTTAACCATTAACCCTTTAAAGTAGCCCTTAGGGCTACTAAGTAGAGTTCTACCAATCTAGTTAACCGTCTTACGGCTGGCTTCAAGAACTTAAGTACCACAAAGATAAAATAAAAGTAAATTAGATAGAAATTCCTATATTATCTTGAGCACAAGTGACAGATTTGCTACACATTTTTTTAATTTTTTAAAGAGTTTTTGGCAGAAATTTCTATCTCTACTTTTTGGTAAGTTATTGCGACCGACCTTGAGTCAAGTAGAGAAGGGAAATTGCTTTACTGTTTAGTAGTAGACTTCGTAAGTATGGCTCACTTGTTTATTATGCAATACCTATAAGTCATTTAGCAAAAGCATCTGTTTCATCGTAAGGAGAAATCCTCGAAGGAAAAGTTCATATTCCTGAACTGCTGGCATGAGGAGCTAGAAAGAACTCAAGCCAATTGCACCAAGAACATCATCATCAGTCTAGCTTACTTCTAATAAATCTAAAAACCGTCGATCGGATACTGAAACCATCAAGCAGTTGCATACAAGGATTGAATTAATCAATTCTTAATACAAAATAAAATTACACATTGTAAAGTACATTATTTTCAATAGTATACGTACACCAATAATGGCCTGAGCCCACAGCAATATTCTCTCAGTAATAGTGCTTTAGCGTGCGTGATGCCTCATTAGTCATTAACTCTTCATATGAGTGTTACTGGCCAGTTACAACTTGATTGCACTTAGTTGCAGTTGGTAATGATGGAACGGAAACACAATAACTGCAATTCGAAAAAAGAACTCAGGCTTCGATTAACATTGTTTGCATCAATGTATTTTGTTTTAGAATTCAATTTTGCTCTGAATTTCAAATAGATACCTATTTATATTTAAGAGAATTAAAGCAAATATTATGAAAGAGTCTTATTAAATTGTCGTACATTAATTCTGCTAACAGTAGATACAAAAAATTATATCTATACACTTATCTAAATGCAACAACGATCAACATAAACACAATATTCGTATTTATCCCACCAGCAATATATCCTCTATCAAAAACTATCAATAATATCTTGGCTCATTTCACACAGCTGTTTGGTCACACACCACTGCTCTTCGAGTTTTAATGTGAAATAACAATTTTTACATTGCCGTGTGAGAATCTATTAATAATTAACACGGCTGATGCCACTTGCATTTCCTATTCATTGTTACGTTTGTGTGTAATCTTCCTTTGACTGTTTTCTGATATTTAGTGTAACCCCATTTGTAATATGCATCATCTATTAGATATTGATACAGCTTTGTCATCAACCTTGAAATTCCTGGCTGAAAACACCGGAGACGACGGATAGGTAATCTTAGTCATATAAAAATACTAGTTCTAGACATAATTTTATCTAATATAATCCCACTTTGAATGGAATCAGCTATTTGACAAGACTTCCATATCCAAAATACCAATCGTAAATGCTGGTGATAAAGCATCTCCTACGAGCTACTAGGTGTCCATATCTGACGAAGACGTGTTGTCAACAGAGGCCGCCATCTTCGTCGCTTTCCTACGGAGGAGCCGTCAACGACGACGTGCGCTCTCCAGGCTCAGGTGGAACCCCCGGCCCCCTCAGCCAACCCCCGCCGCAGACCCTCGACGCTACAGATCCAGGTGAGCTCCTCGCGACTACTGCCAGCCTGGTACTTTGCTTCCACTACTCCTAGGGAGTGAGATTGATTCTGGAGCTCATCCTTTGAGTTTATCAGCTCAACCATCCTCATCATATTTAACACCTGTTTGTGTGTTCTAATATCACCCCATTTTTCTGACATCTTCATTTGATCGACACATCGATCATATTCTAAATAACTACTCGCTAATAAGTACTTAACTCGCTACATTGTATTTACATTTTTGCCGTGATGGATATCCTTCAATGTAATGCATGGATAGATAATAAAAAGTGTGCCATACTTAATCGTAATTTTCGCAAGGTAACAATTCAATTAACTTATTATGTATAGCGGTGTTAATATGTTTAACATTGCCGTACTGCCCACGCATGTTCGAAGTGATGACATTATGGAACAAGACATGTCACTCAATAATCCAATTTCACGATGACAACTACGCATCAGCACATTAGTAGGTATTTAAACAAGCAGCCTTGTATTTGGGATCCCCAAGACTAAAGCTTAGTTTTTAAAATAAGAATGCATTCAGAACTAGCAATGAATGAGTTTGTCAACGTTCAGAAATCAAAGCGTATTAGAATCACTCGTCGCGGCTCTGCGACACTAACGTTACGAGCCCTGTCCATTGTCATGTTACCTTTCATAAGGAAATGACGGATGAGTGCGTATTATACGCGCGCTTATGACGTTTCCATCCCGACGCGGTGACAGACACAATAGGTATTGAAATGACACGACAACAGCTCTGTGACGTATGTATCAACATCGCATCTCTAAAGATTATCGTTTCCACATTATGAGCCCAGTAATTTGTGTGGGATTACATTCAGTTATTCAAATTCGCTTTATAAATATTCCATAATACTCTGTGGTGTGGAAAATGTCACTTGTACAGGCGTGACTGCACAAAAGACGCGGGCGCTATCGACACGTTTGACAGCTGTCAAAAATGAGCGGGTGTTTTGGCGGGATAGCTAACGAAGCTTCATTGCACTTTTTTTTGTAACGCACCTCATAGTTTTGGTGGAAAAATTATGTTTTCGACACGCGTTTGTTCAATTGTTGGGTGTGTGACGCGGCTTTCCCGGGAAATGCGGACGAAATCGAATTCCGGGAAACCCCGTTGCAATCCCTGGTACGACCGAGAGTTTACACTATTACGGTAAGTTACTTTTAGTTCACTCAGCCCTAACCAAATCTATAAAGCGTGTCTGTTTATATCACTTACGGATAAATTGACTCAAATTAAAAATTCAAGACCAAAATCGGAGTAGCGCGGCAAAGGGGTAGGGCAGAGTCAGGTTGCATGGAGCTGTGAATTATTCAAAATTCAAAATTTCCCCATAATTCAATCAGAACAAGTTCCCCCCTCCCCGGGGAGGGGGTGCGGGCGATTATTTGCGAATTTAATATTAATTAACTGACGAGCTCGCCGACGTAAATTGCGTTTTTCAATTATAACTGACAATTATGGCATGAAATTCGGATGAGATGGGATGATTCGGCTAATTGTCAATCGAGCGCACATCATACTGGCATTTTATATTATTATTGAAAAGACAAAATTTTAAATTCCGAATTTCGTATTGCCATTATTTAAAATTCGAATATTCTGCAGTCGACTTTCATACATCGGTATTGGCTTCGGAAAACTTTTACGTTTCCCAATATAAACAAAACAGAATTATTGGCGTATCAAGCAACAATGACTAATAAAAATGTAACCATAGCCGATTCTAATTCGCGCCAAATATGAAGATTATTAAGTTACATCCCTCTGAAGTGGGGGCGTGTAAATGCGATTACAGCCCCCAGTGGTGCTAAGTTCAATTCTCGTCATAACTGGGCCTCGTTAGGACTCGAACTTGAGGAGTCGGGTCACGAGCGAGGTGACCGCTCGTCAGACATCTGTGTCATTTGAATTCCGAAGCCGTGGGTTCACATCCTGGTGCTTTAATGTGGAACTGTGATGAAATGTTGGCATTCTATTCATATTTGTGTAGTAACTTAATTTGATTTATGGATTTAGGGATTTATTGCTAACTTTGCATCCAGTTTCGGTACTAATACAAAGCGCTGAAACATGAGAGAAATATTTAATGCTTTGGGGATTCGTATCGGAATTGCCAGTAAAAAAAACCTTCATGGTGATGATTAAATCAAGAAACCAGTACCTAAAATGTATTAAAACACAAGAAGAAATAAGGAGTGGTCCAAATGTCTCTAAATTGTTAAATACCTCTCACTTAAGTATTGGTACATTCGTGTCAGAACTCCTGTCACTGTCTCTAAGTTGAGTTGTAAACGTCAGCTATGCATTTGACATCTATGATAATAATGTCAAACCGTATTTAACATTAATTTTCCTTATCATCAGCTTAAAATTCGCCGCCTTTTTTATAACTTTAGTTCATACTTTTAATAACCTATAACCACCATCTTTATAACTGATTAGCCACCGCGCGTGGTTTTACCCGCGTAACTTTTGATCCCGTGGGAATTTCAGGATAAAATATAGCCTATAACCTTCCTCAAGAGTTGGGCTATCAAATGCAAAAAGAATTTTTCAAATCCCACTTGTAGTTTCTGAGATTAGATTCAAACAAACAATAAAAAAAAGCAAACTTTATATATTAGTATAGATGATTAACGATAGAGCTTTAATAAATGAATTGTCTAAAACTTAAGAAAATTTAGTTTTTTTCGATTTAATCATGGAGATATCGGTATATACAATAAACAGTTTTATCGTAACTATGCAGACTATAAAGAGTTCTATAGTTGAACAATTAAAAACATATTGCCTTCCAGTTATTAAATAAAAAGTACCTATATTTAGTAAGTTTCAGTGTAAAAGTAACTATAAACCATTAGTTAATAAAAACAAGCGCTATTCAATTTAACGTAACAAATACGACTGAATCTACAAATTAATTCCATTGCCTAAAATAAAATAAAAAAAGGCATTCTGTCACGGCTATCAAAGCTAAGTGATGTAACGAACCGATGCACAAATCGGTTTTCGTACGCCTCTCCGTCTGCGTTCTAATCAAACATTCGTGATTTGAACATGAACGCGACTTTACGACTTTTCACCATTTGTATTTTGTTAAACAACTAATTGTTTACAAACATGCCTGTATACACACCCTATTTAATACTTTAATCATGTTTTGTTTAAGCCATTTGTATAAGTTCACGTCAATCATACGTCAAGTAATGCATTTAATATGTTCGATAATAGAAATATGGAATTTGTTACGGTTCGAACTTTCTTATGGTTGTCCGTTTTATTTCTTAGATTAAAACAATGGAAGTTTAAAAAGTTGCGTTCTTGTTTCGAAATTTAAAAGGTAGATGTTTTTGCTATACGACACGAAAACAAAAACAAAATATTTAATTGAAATAACGCGTACATATACACTTTCACTTATGAACTTTAAAGTTGACGTAATGGATATAGATAATAACATGTTCTTAGCAGCCCCTTCGAATCTTATATATATTTCAGTCACAGAATTGAAAATTACAGTCCCCCACCCAACTGACATAACTCAAACCTATCGAAACCGATAAAATATTAACCGGCAACGATTTACCGGCACTTCTCACCGGTCATCCGGCTTTCCGAACACGTCTCCGCCCGCACTTGTGTTCATTGCAAAATGTAATCATAAAAATTGTTGTTAATAATTCATGTTAGAAAGAGATGTTGTGTGCGAGGGAGATGGTATTCAGTTTATTAAATTTTGTGAATGTTCACTTGTAATATTGGGATGTGTTTAATATTAGATTATTCAGGGTGCATTTTGTCCGAAGCTCCCCTTAAGGCGGGGCTGGTTCGTGATAGATCCACGTTTCCTCGTAATATGATTGGTTGTTGGCTGCGGCTCATTTGGAAATGGAAACCTTTTCGTATTTCGAACGCACCTGTAATTTATCGATCTGGCTTAATGATACATTTTAAATAGAGAACACCGAAAGCGTTAAATATACGTTTGGTGAAATATACCATGATGATTATTTATTACTTTCTGATAAGTTACATTTCAAAATTTGAATTTGGAATACTTCTCGTAATCTCTTTAAAAAGTTTACTTTTGAAACTATCAACCTCCTTTCGTAACTTTCGTAAGCTTCAAAAGAAAAAAAAAGCATCGACAATAAAAGAAATTATAGAAATAGATTTGTGAGTTCTAACAAAAGCTTAGGAAGGGCGTAGCTGACAATGCAACCCTTTACAGGGCTCATGTGGTAATTGTCAGAATAACACGCTGCGGGCTTTGTCCGTTTGTCTGTTTGTGTGCCTGCGGGACGGGTGTTCGAGTCCCGGCTAATAATAAAGATACTTTGCTCTTTTGTATGTAATCGGGGTAATGGAATAATATTTTTTTACGAGATATTTAAACTCTTTGAAGGAGGTTTCTTATTATTTTGTTTGAACTTTTTCGTGATTTTAATGACAGTAAATAATTTGTAGTTATTCGAAAACTCAGGTAATACTTAACTTATAGTATAAGAGATCAATAAATACAATGAAGATTCTTTTTATCAGTAAATATTTTATATTTATAAATTTTCAATCAAAACAGAGGCTACGAATTCCTAACTAATATACATTGGTGATATTTTGGGTTTCAGCCGAAGGTTGAAAATGAAAGTACCTAATGTCAGTTTTTCCATTCTATTAGGTACATAAACTGATTAACAAATAAATAGTTCTTTGCTCAGTTCACAGTAAGGTTTCACATATATTTTATACTTAATCCTTATTTCGGGTGTTAAACCGTGGATAACCGATAATCAGGGATTAATCAACGCTTAGTTAGTTACATGAAATTTGAACTTTTCACATGCAAGGTCAATAGGTTGGAAATGCTGAGGTGCTACGTGAGTCACTAATTTCAATTGAAATTGACAGATGTCACAGATAGTGTCAATGGTTTAAAAATAACACTAATCAATGTTATTTTTGGGTGTAAAATCAATTGTACGTTCAATTTTAGACTGTATTAACTCTTACTTTACATCTGATTCTTAACTTGAAAAAAGGATTTAGGAACCTCAAAACTAGTACTTATTAACCTATTTATTAAGTCCTCATTGTAATAACGTGTAAACTCAAATTCCTTGAAACGCATTCACGGTTCATTTATCAAGTAATTGTTAATATTTTTTCCAATAAATACCAGGGCATCATAAAGGGTGAGGATTGTACAATTGCACAAAAAGCTGTCACTTTGACAGAGTGAGTGTGATACGTCATAGAAGTGACAGCTGCGCGGGCGCTTTGCGCAGACGACTAGCGCGACGATAGACCTAGGAATTTTTTTGTGATGTCTAAATGAAGTCATTGTCTGGGTGGGATGGGTTTTATTTTAAACTAGCTGCTGCCCGCGACGTCGTCTGCGTGAACGCTATGCAGCACCAAACGCACCTACGATTATAACACTGCTAGCGTGATAATATGTAGCCTATATGTTGACCCGACTTCTTAACTATCTTCATGCCAAATTTGAAGTAAATCCATGCAGTACTTTTTGAGTTTATCCCGGAAAGACAAACAGACAAACAGACAAAAATTCTAAAAACTGTATTTTTTGTTTCTGTTTCGATTGTAGATCATACCCCAAGTATTCTTTTAAAAAAATATTCAATGTACAGTTTTGACTTTCCTACCATTTTATTATATGTATGGATATGATTTTATTATATTTTGACTAAGTATAAGTTTATTATTTAAGTCAATCCTAACGAAGTATTTTCATCTATGATTAAAAGAGACACCAAAATCAAAGTAATGTAGAGTCTGATTGTTTTCTTTTTTTTTTTTTTTATAAGTGACTAAACCCGCGTTTGACCTCAATCTCACCTGATGGTAAGTGACGATGAGGTCGAAGATGAAAGCACACGGGTTTAGGAAGGAACTGGCTCTTTATACAATATTGCCGGAACACATTACCGCCGGAGCGGTAACATTTGGCGGCAGACTTTATATAAAGGGTGGTCGCCAGCCAGGCGGACCCAGAAGGGATCCTACCACCAAGCGAAAAGAAGAAGTACTTTTCCAAGAAGTACTACATATATTTTATTGAGATAAAAATGTAATGAATGATAGGTAGATGTCGCTACGATATTTATTAAATGAGATTGTACCTATGGCCTGTAACTACGTAAGTGATCTGTATTATGGTTTAAGTATTAATTCAAATCAACTAAAATAACTCTTAGAGTTGAGAGCGATATAAATAATAAAAAAAAAACCCAGACAATCACACCAACTACATGGCCTCAAAGTAAGCATAGTTTGTGTTAAGGGATACCATGCAGCGAACTAGGGGCCTAGCATATAAACACATAAATAGATAAACACCCAGACACGGAACTTTTTTTTTTCTTGTTCAGATAGGTTTACCCCATCGCCAAAGTGGTCGTCAAAATATAGGTACTTATTAATACTTTACTTAACATATCGTTATCCACAGTCATTATTTTGAGACGTTTCTACTAGGTACCAGTTCATTCATAATTCCATAACATATATCTCTGTCTTTAAAACATTTCAATATTCATAAACATTAACATTTTCGTCTCGTAAATATGCATTTAAAAAGAATTCCTACTTGACTCAGTTTAGCTACTGTATGCATTATTCGTATTTGACTGCATTTTTGTATGGAATAACCAATTTTCTTAGAACTCTTTCAAGTTATTGTTTTTGAAAATTCTCTATAAACTTTCTAGAATATTAGAGGTCTTTTTAAATCGGTCCTTGTCTAACAATTTCGAGTTTGAAATATTTATTTAAGGTCACTGTTTGTATGACTGTCTGTATGTTTAAGGGCTTAGAATTACTTGTAATATGTCTTTTAGTTTAGTGTAGCTATGTTGACAACAATTTAAAAAAAACAATTAGGGGTTAAGAATAATAATACTTATGCTCGTATTAATAAAGCTTATTTAAACTTCAGCTCTACCTAAGTACCTAGGTATAGATTTTTTTGCAATTCTCTATAGATATATGACAGCGCATCTATTCTTGAATCATGACCTACGCCTAAAAAAGATTTAATAATCGCTCCCTTAGTATCTAACTTAAACAGATTTTAGAACGTAGCTCTCAACATACATTGCCGAATTCGTAAAGAAATTTCTCATTTACGTTTTAATTATGTCGGCAGACTGCACTAATAGAACTTGCAAGCTGCAAAACGATGTGACCTGTAGTAAAGCATGCCAGTGGTATGCTAGTTGTATGCCAGCCAGCTAGCGCCGAATGCCTACAGGATCGCTGCAGAATTAGTTCTCGGGCGAGTTAATGGAAAATACTGGAATACCAAGTTGTAATAACACACGAAAGTTCTTATTAGTGTGACCATTGTTGAGGATTAATATGGACAATTAGTAGAACGTCTTCTTAATCTTATTGATATTTTAAATTTGTGATAGAATGCTCCAATACTAAGTCGGTATTTCAATGAAGCTACATTTTTAAGACACCGGTAAAATGTGTAAAATATTCTAAAGTTGAATATCTCAATTTACTTAAACGTAATAACGTGTTGTAAATCATAATGACATACTATATTGTTATACTTATATTCCTTTGAGGTAACCTACCTACCTTCGCAAGATAAGAATATTTGAATAGCTGAAAAGATGTTCCTAAATAACCAGCAATACATCAAAGGTTTAGTTTAGCACTGGTAATTTCCTAAATTTCACGGAGCGTAAGACAGGCGTATCAAAGTCGCACCAATTATCGTTTGTTTTTGACTATAGTTTACTTTTTAAATGTTGGTAATGCATGCACATATTTTATACGGTTGTTAGCTGTACGTAGCCTTAGACGGGATTATTGTCTATGGAGGCAGCTTTTGTTGTTTCTGAATTAATTTTATGATCTATGTAAAGAGTTTTGCTATGCTACTATTTTTGACAAATAGATGTTATTTGTTAATAGTTCATGAAAGAGTTTCTAAAATCTCCGTAAATAATATATCTACCTAGTACTTTTTTCTAATAAAAATATTTCGTGTATATAAAGTTTAATTCATGACACAAATATTAATAATAAAACCAAAATCTGTGCTAATCCTATTAAACTATTCCGTGACAAAAAGGATCGTGTCTGAATAAACAAATTAATATATTCATAATGTCGAAGCCACACCCATCGGGACTTAACTTTGTCACTTATTGACAATAGAGAAATTAACAGCCGCACTACAGAGGGGATCCCGATATATTTTGATTAAAAATTTATTCCACCAGCCAAAAAATATGGGGTCAAAGTTACCCCAAGTTGGACTGACAGATGTCAATCTGACGTTTGGTGTGAATAGGGGATGCTGGTGCCTATACATTGACTGTGTGTGTGTTTTTTGTAATGTTAAGTGCTCGTGTGTTATTTTTACTATTTTTATAATGTCTAGTTTGTTATTTTTTTGCATGTTATTCCGAAGTGTTATTTTTTATGTCAAATCATTCTGTTTTGTTTAAATATGTCTTGTTCAATTATGCTATTCATTGCGTTGTGCATATTTTTATTTTGTTATATTGATAAATGCATTATTAGTAAATGTTTAATTCTTACTTTAAATAAAGTCAATCAGACTTGAGTTCTAGCACATTTGACAAACAAAAGAGAGTCTCTCAACTTTCAACCATCGTGGTCACCCTACACGACAGTTGCACAGACAGACCGATGCATTTTGACAATTATTGCATATGACATCATTCATTCATACAAATATATGAATTATTAAACGGCATACATTTTGTAATACAGAGGATCAAGTTTTGTAATGCTTAAAATGCGTATAATTCCTTTATTATTCGCCGCCATGTTTGTTATTTTGGAACCGTTATTGTGTTTATAAAAAATATTTTTATTTTTATTTCAGGTAAGCTCCAAATATACTGACTTAAAGGAAGAGCCTAGTGAAGGTAAGTTTAGTTAAGTTTATACTTACAGAACTTGGGATTATAAAGAGGACAATATTGTCCTATGAGTTGGCGATTGTAATATTTAGAACTACGGAGTAGGTAGGTATGGCAATTTTTGCACATCTCTTTTTGCAAAGACCCAGTTATATTTATATTCCGTAATTTTGAATAAAATATCGTAAATACAATTAAAATAGTCGGTCACATCTTTTAGCCTTAGTAATCATACTCGTAGAACTTCGCAGTCATTAGTTGGTAGATATAGGGTTTTGAACTTATTTTGATGCAAATGGTGTGGTAATCAAAAGATAGGTAATATTCGTTTTAATGTAGGTATGTATGTATCTAAGATTTTAGGAACAATAAGCTAAATTAGTTAAGAGTTTAGACATGACCTACTGGTTTCGTGGTCGTTTTTAGGGATAAAGTCGACAATATAAATATTTCATAATTTCAAATTCTAATATTTATAATATCAGTGCCAATACGTTTATGTCGGAACTGTTTCTTAAACCTTATTAAAGTTCAAAAAACTCATTAAAGATTTTAGTCCTGGCAACATATATTTTTTTTAAGAAAAATAAATGCTAACAATAATTAAGAAAGTTATGCGTTATTCTTATCACGTTCTCTCTTAATCTCTGAGGGAGTCGGGGACATTTTTATAATCAAAAACGTTTTTTATTTGTGAAATAAATTTTGGGCAAGAATTTTCCTCTTTGTATTCAAGCTATACTTATTCGAAAACATGTAGTTTATGCCAGTTTTAAAAACAATAATTATCAAAAATGTATGTATCATAATATAAATTGGATTGAAAATAAAGTAACGACGTCATTGTTTTTAGAGAAGTTAAAGCAATTTATTATGAACTATCTAAGTTTACTGTATAGCTTTGCAAAGTACCTACCCAATTCTACGTATTACTTTTTTCGTAAGTTAACCTCAATTTCTATTTTCTGTTCACATATGTATAAGTATGTATATTCATATAAGTATGTAGGTACTTATATGAACCGTAAGTCCTTGAAGTTAGTACCTACTCGATGTAATAAAAAATAAAGCTAGGCGGTCTGCAAACTTAGGGATACTATTTAGTCAAATTGAAAAATTCCCGAACCTTTCCCGATCCGGGGTCGCTTTAAGCTTTTTTATTACTCTATAAACTTTTTTCTGTCCTACCTTCACGAACATAAATTTTAGATTTTGTCAGATTTATTAAGTAGGTCTTGTGTGAATTTGTCGTAAACGTCTTAAAGTATTTTACTACCCACAGATTATTAGCTTTATTTTTTTTTCTTCGATCGTAAAACTAAGGTCTCGTACGTACTAAGGTCAATTAGACATCTAACAAAGGCCAGAATATTTTTCCTCCATTTATAGTTTTATTAGATCATAAAAATTTAATTGTAAAGCATATCTACTTTTGGACGATTTTACGTATGTCGCGATGATGAGTCGTTAAATACAAAAACACATTAAACGACCGGAACACATATGGATCTTGTAATAAAACTTGCTCTTAATAATTAAAAAAAACTCATATTATGAACACTAAAATTTATTTAAAAAAAGAATTCGGTTTTTAAATTTGAATTCTAAAACTACGGAGCATCATAATTGTTAATTTATGTCTTTTACTTTAAAAACATACTTATTGCTCGGAAAAAATACGTGTTTAAATTTCGAACACGATTTTTAAACATTATTTAGGGAGGGCTGTCAAACAGCGCAAAAATTGCAAAATTAAAAATGCATTTGTCTGCATTCCAACTTTCCCGTTTGTCCCTAATGATACCAAACATTAGTTATCTTAAAATTAGATACCTACGGGGGATGAAAAAAAACTTTTCTATAGGGTGAAAGTCGAGACAAAAAATGATAAGGATTCCAATAGGGTTCCTTATCTGCTGGTTTCTGTGGAACCAAAGAAAATGTAATTAAGATTGCCACGCAAAAAGAATTAGATTTAGTACGGTTCTGTTCTTTGTTCTTGTTAATGTATTTGTGATGTTTTTAATTATTACATTGCACAATGAGACATGATCCCCTAAGAATAAATATTTTTTAATCCTTTTAAAGTTTTAAAAGTATTATACATTAATGAATAATTGAAGAAACTTTAATTACTTACTATATGTTTTCGATTGTCCGCACTCAGCTAAATTTGATGAACGTTTTAAAGACATGAAAGAATTTAGCAAAGGTAATATTTTTAGGAAAAGAGTCAGGAAGAAATATTGAAAAAAACTTATTAAAGACACAAACATTCTCTAACATATTCTTAGTATGAAATAAAAAGTATTCAAAAATTAACCAAATAGGGTCTTTAATCAAAATGCACCAATTCTTATCATTAAATCGCTATTTCACCCCTGTTCCGCCTTTTTCCGGATTGGAAAGAGACGCGAATATGTCAAATCGAATTAAAAGACAGGGACAGTAAATAAAATAGGGGCTGCGTAAAGAAAGTATTGTTTTAAAGACAGCTTTAATTTCCCGAAGGTGATTTATCACATCGCACTGTTTTTACATTTTATTTTTTTGATCAATTTTTTTCTTGAAAACGTCGAGGGGATTTCGCCCCCGCGATGCTTTTAAATTTAGAATTCTCTCGACTACGCGTTCCAAATATGAACTATTGACGAAATAGCTTTGTGGGTGAGTTATTGGTTGGTAGACGTTTTAGATTTCTTACTTGCCAGTTATATTCAAAAAAGTTGAGTTCTATTTACAAACTTTGCTTCGTTTGAAAATTCACTCAAATTTGATTCTTGCATATTGTAACTCTCTGTTGGCATAGGCTGTGAGAAAATTTTGATGAAAGAAAATCTTTCCGTCTTTATATAAATTTCAAATGTTTTCCCTTTTAGTATATATTTCGAAATATTCTACTATCATATCCTCTTGACATTCTGTACTGCATTGAATAGGCGTTTAAACTTACAATACTTTTAGAGGTTCTCATAGCTGTTTAGTTCATTCATACAATCGGAGGCGAGATCAACATACAATCGTCACCTTCTCTCACTGTTTGCAAATCAAGGCGGGAAACGTACGCCATTTTGTGAGATTAGCATTTTTGATCGCGTTCTAACTCACGTGGAGGGTGGTCTAGTCTTTGAGAACTAATTTTGAATATAAGTTAGGATTTGAGTAAAATTAAAAATAAAAATGATAAGAGGAAGATTCATAATTTAGCTAAGTAGGTACCTATTATGTTTATTTTCATGTTACATGCGAAATTTTTTGTCGGTTCAATCAAACTTCTTAAACCTATTAGGTTTTTCTTTGAACCGAATGATTCACCGAATCCCTTATCAATGTCACAGGAAGCCGCAAATTTTCAACGGAACTTGCGGTTTGCAATTTTCTTTATAAAAAACTCGAGTTGTTAGTTAACGAAATAAAATAATCATTACAGTGTTGCAAGCCAAAAATACATTTAATTATCTCTGGAAAGGGAATTAAACGCTCGACGAAGCGGGCGATGGCGGCAAAATCCTTCCAAGTTTGTTGTGAAGATAGGAAGTTGTGCTTTTAAAGTAAGCCTCTTTCGTACATCGTCTGCGGAGCTTAAAGTTGCTGCTTCACTTATTCCTGTTTTTGGCTTATTTCAGTCACGTACCCTGTTTGTTACAGAGTTACAATAAAAATGCGTAAAATTTCAATCACGGAACAAGATTCCATTTTCAAATGATTCTTAACTTTTTTCTAAGCGGGAAAGTGATCGCGTGCAATAATTCCAAGAACTGCGATGCATTTTTTTATTGTTGTTTTTTTTTATCGTTAATACGCGGTTTCAATCGCCGCAGAAATTTATGATCTGTGGATGGTGCGGTCACTCTCGGTTACACTTTACGATACTTACCGATATTGTAATTAAAATCATAACTTCTATTTCTGCTTTTAATGGTCCTTGAAAGAAATAAAATGAAAATTGTTTTTATTTGTTTCTAACGGTATATAATAAAGCAATACGAGCTAAAGTACCTACTGCGTGCGGTAGCTAGGTTAATTTCCGAAATAAAACAAAACTACTTCCATTTGGCGTATTGTTTACCAGGAGCACATAAAAAGGTACAGGTGAACTGGTAGCATTTACATACATAATCTCCGAGACAAAGCGACCGGCCTACGTCTGGCCATTCTCTAGCGCGCTTCTGTCCTACCGTGCTTACATATGCAAATCCAACTAAGAAACTTATTTAAAAATCACTTTAAAAACTCATTTTAATCGGCACGTGTTCCGGTTAGAAAAATGAAACCGTTGAATGGTTAAAGTAATCGAATGAATATTACCATCGTGATTAATATGTAAATTAGTTTCAAACAAAAAGAGGTTTAAACTAGTGAAAAAAGAGATTTTTTTTAAAGGATGAAAATAAATACCTTTCTTACTGGAGCTATTTTAATTAGTAGCTTGAGGCAAAGCTACAGAAACGAAGTCAACAATATTTAAAATAAAGTTTTTTTTTGTCCTTGAAACTCGAAACTTCTAATACACCTGTAATGTAATTAAGGCTTTGGTTTTTGTTATGCAGCATTTTCGTTTAGTTTGACATTCATTTTTTTTTTATTTTAATGAAATGAAATAATTTTGGTGAACAAGATTATGTAGACTAATTTAAATTACTGAGATAGTTTTAATGTAAAAAGGTTAAGCTTAATCAGCCATTTCCATTTTACTTATTATTTGTGTGCGACATAACTATTTTGAAAAAGTTTAATGTATGTTCGTTTTTAAATTTACAACAAATAAAGTTATACATTATTATAGCACGTAAGAATGCGCTCATGCCAAAATACAATGTCAAAAATTGTGAAAATATGAGAAAAAAATGTTTTTCGCAATTAAACTCTGCAAAAATATTATACAGATTAAAAAAGCGCTCGTTGAAGTTGACTATGACATAAGCCCTATATACAATGCCTGCATCTTCTACGTTTTTTTTTTAAATTCATATCTGAAAACTCCTTCCTTCCAAAATATCTCCTTTCAAATATGATTAAAAAAAACGAAGAATAGGTATTTAGAATGCGTTGTACACAGGGCTTATTTATATCAAAGTCAACTTTAACGAGCGATTTTTTAATCTGACGGCTGACTGGCCCACCGAAGTGTCATAAAGAAATGCTTTTATAATCTGTAAAATATTTTAGTAGAGTTTAATTGCGAAAAACATTTAGTTTGAATATTCTAAACCTTTTCCAAGCAGTTATTCGTTTAAGAAATGTAAATCATACGTACACAGACACAACCCTCAAACAGTAGGGAAATCTCCATAGAAATTGTTTGCGGGCAAATATCATAGCGTTTTATCATACGAATGGCTGGACCTGAAATACTGTCCTGATTTACATAATGTATATTTTGGTAAAACTAGGTTTCGTGACAAGTCCCGACTTGCACCTTTTGGTTCGAGTTGAAACTTACTCCATTACTAAACTGTTATTATTTTAAGATGAGTTCCATTCTTGATTTTCGATTATTTGTTCCTTGATAATTTTGTTAAGAGTTAGCTCTTATAAAACATTACCAGGTAACATCATCGAAAAATAAAAATGCTATTAAGCGAAATAAATCGAATATCTAACTAATAAAGACGAGCTTGCCGCAGCAGGACGTCTTTCTTAAAATATTAAACATAAGTTATTAATTCGAAAAATCTCATCATACAATAATTGTATAAACGGTTATCCGCGTTGCACTTTTTATTATTTTTTTTTACAAAATGAAATGAAAATGCAATGAAAAATTTTTATTCATCATAATGGCATCATCGAATGGCCGCTTAATGACGTCACAATTTTGTACTTCGGCTACATAAGTATTTTAAATTTTTCATTCAGATTATAAATTTGAAACTAGTAGAGTTGAAATTTTTTGTGTTCCTTATAACATAGGACGTTTAACAGTGCGTTCTTAAACCTTTCCATGGTACAGTTCCTTGCTCAAAACCGCAAGACAATCCCAAAATTCATTACATAGCACTAGAACGGTTGGAATTCACAATATTGAAATGCTTACCTCCCTTGCGCCCTGCCGCCCTGGTACCCGCATGCCTTTAGATATTACAAAACCAATGTTGCCAACCACTATTTATTATAATCTCGGAATCATTAAATCGTTTTTTTTCTCTTGACAATTTTTCTAGCGGTTTTTATATGGCAATATTAGCTTTTTAGATTTTAAGTTCAGCTAGTTTTTGCTTAGAGAAATAATCATTTATTTTATAAACTTACAAGTTTGTAAAGATTAGTAAGTTTGTAAGGCGTAGTTAGGCAAGAGGTAAAAGGTTCGATCACCGTTTCCTAAAAAATTTTTTGTAAGATCTACAGATGTCTTTTGTCTCCTAAAATACCATTCAAGAGTTTGCGTAGAGCGGTTTTAAATATATTTTATTTTAACTCTACATTATAGGAACTATGATAGGAAAAGTAACGTATCCTATAGTATAATTTTTTGTAGTGAATAACTGAGTGTGCTTACTTTTATTGATTACGCTACGGATTGAAAATACTTTTGATTTCCATGGATCTTAGCGACACTTAATAAAAACACTAACTCCCATCTCAACGTATGTGTAAGTATCTTTCAATCCAATCTTTTAATATTTCTCTGAGCTTCCGTAATGAAAACAAAACATAAAACAATTAAGCTGGTAATCCGTGGTATAATTTATAGCTGGCAATATCGACTGAGAATCAGCGTTAAAATCATAAAAAAGCACTTAACGCGAGTATTAGCTAACATGAGGCAGTGTAATAACTATTATTAAAAAACTCTTGACGAAATTCCTCACTATGAAACGATGAGGAAAGCTACCGATTAAGTTGTTTTAACAGTAGCAGTTTGTCTTGCGATGTTGGTAGGACTTGATCCCGAGGATTGCCGAGCGCGGCTCAGCTTCTTCGTTTTTATTCGGCTTTTCATGGGTCCTCAATGGATTTGATGGCGACCTATACACTCGTATCGGATATAAAGCATCTCAGGATCATCTCTTGCCCGTTTTACGTCGCGTCGTAAAGAGCCGCACAGACTCCTCACCAGGCTAACATGTGTCGTAAAGAGACCTCTTCGGCTAACAATTTCCTGATGGTCTGTAAATAGTAAGTTTATTGTCTTTTTATGAGGTACTCTGACCGTAAAAAGGAAATAAAAGAGCACCGCCGATGGTGATAATAAAAAAAAATAATTTTCGACTCATCTTCCTGATTATCTCACTCTGTTTTACGAGATGTTTAGGAGTGGGAAAGAGATGGGGAGTTTTTACAGCGTGTCGCAGCGATGTGACCCTTTCGACTGGATGGGGTAAAGGTCGTAAAATGGGAGCATAAGGATAATGCTCCGGGTTTCCTATACTGCGCTTCATTCATGATTTCGTTTAAGTACAGTATTGGTAGACATGTAAATCCGATTGCTTCCACAGCATCGATACGCCTCCATTAGACGGTGTAATACAGCGGTAATGGAATGCCTTTTTCCTTTCGCTTTTCCCTAAACTGTCTTTTTTTATTTAAAACGCGATCAAAGCAAGAAGATAAATAAATCAAGGCGTTCTGGATTCAAATTTGTAATGAGGCGATAACGATTTTAATTGTCTAGGGTCTAGAGTTCCGTGAGTCCATTTGTTCGGCTTGAGTGAACGTAAAGCGAATGTTCGGGACGCATCCTAATTCTTAAGGGTCCATCACAAGACCTTTATGCGTTAATAAAGTTGCGATATAAAAAGAATGGAGGCGTCCGAGGGTAAGCCAAAAGGGTAGGACGGCTTAAGTACGCGTTTAAGACGATGTCGAGGGCGTGCGAATTTGTCAGCCCATAGCCTGACTATTGCTCGATGATTAAATAAAGACAAGAGATCTCATCTCGGCGGCCATTGTGGAGGCTGTGTTTCCGGATGTGCGGTCATTTTGTTCCGGTGTTATTGTCTTGTTTATGCTTTGCTGTTTGGATGATGTTTGCGATTATATGGCAATAAACTATTATTTATTTTAGATCGTGGTTCGCTTTTTTATTTTTATACAATTGTCTTGTGTTATGTTATCTGAGAAAGATAGCATTTTCTTTATCAACATCTCCGATATTATGATATGTGACGTTAGATGTTAGCTCTTCAAATATGTTTATATTGGTTTAATAGTCATGAACGACGTCATACTTGTCCGGGGATTTAAACAGTTTTAAATTTTAGTTAAGCTTATGGCTGACATAAGTTTTCAATGTCTTTTCTCCTTTTGATAAATATTATTTTTATTTCAGAGGTAAATTTGTAATTTGTCTGTGTTATTTTAAAATTATAAAGGTTTTACCACTACATAGAAAAATCCATATGTAGAGTTGGAGTGGATAGATTTTTTTCGTATAGTATCTACACCTACAACGTAAAACTTTTATTATCTACTTAATCAGTACATTAAACATTGTCTCTTCATATAGATTTTTGCTTTAACAGAATCATTAAACTTATTATATTACCATTAAAGGTAATACGTACATACAATTTTATACTTTTCTTTACATTCTTGAGAGTGATTTCGATCCACTTGCCATCAATAAGCATCAACATAAAAACACAGTAATCTTGATATTCTGCCCTAAAACAAAGACGTAAAGAGTTTTACGACTGTTCCCGGCTTTGCCCTGCTCTTACAGGATCCTACTGGTGTAGGGACATCCCCGAGATTGGCCCTAAACGAGCCCTGATGGCATATCAACTGTTTTATTGCACAACGGCAGTTTCAGAGCAATCCCACATAATTTTACAACCTTCAAGATACATCTCAAATTATTTCCTAAAGTTGAGGTATTCCCCAATTCTTATAACGCTTATGCCATTATAATCGCCACAAAATCGAATAATGGAGTACTCGAGCAAACCGAGTTAAGTTATTTACAGCCCCCAACACTATTCGTAATCGAATAGCGACCGCCACTTGCCAACACTTGAGCTGAGAGTTACTTTGTTAGCCGATTTTTGCCGGGACCACCTACCTATTTATACATTCGTGGTGCTTATGTCATGCGAGAAAAAGATCAATTTCCTTTGAATTTGAAACTATCATGCGAAAATCTAATTCTTTATGCAGATGCAATAAACTTCGATTTGCATAAGTTAAGAAGTTTTTGAAATAATGAAATCGAACACGGAATTCAACATTGTTAGCATTCTGTGACTGAAATCAATTGGCGATGTAGATATTGAGATTGATTAATTCAGAATCGTCATTTCTACTTAATATTCTCAAAGTGTATAAGGATCTTGAGATAAGCCAATTTGTTCACATAATACAAACATTATAACATCGATATTCATAACACATGCTTAAGTACGCGATCTTTTCTAAGTGTTGCAAAAAATCTACGAAAACATAGCTCGTATGACATAAACGATAGTTAAATCAATCGCTGTCGATGCTCAGCCAGCCCGCAACTAACACCTAGTTAGCAGCGATTCTCCGTCAATTCGATTCGTATTCCGATGACAGATACAATACAATTTGAATATTCCGACGTTAGCCGCGAATACTAATGTGAACGACAGTTTAGTAAAATTGTATCTTTGGGAGCGAGTTTTATGTTTTATTTATGATTCAGTGTTGTATATTTAATTCGTGTCGTTCAGCTATCATGTTCGGTCGAGTGGACGAGGGCAGCCAATTACAGTTCGCTCTGCTCGCGCGTATCGCTCGCCGAATCTTTAATCACACATCGCGCGGCAGAAAATACCGTTCGAAGTTCAAAAGCGCGATAAATTACCATGTTACATTGAAACTGGCGAAAATCTCATTTAACTTGCCCGTTTCTATATGTTCATTATTAAAAACCCCGTTGTGCTTACGTCTGTAGTATATATTAATTATCAGTTTAGAACGTGGGATGGTGACTGTCATTTTGGAGACACAGAAAAACTAAGAATCTAAATAGAAATTTGACTGATGCTTTACATAATGAACGTCGTGTGAAAGTGTCAGCAGAGTTAATTATTAATGTTTTACGTCTTTAACACAATTTATTCTCTAAGACAGCTTAGGAATGCTTTTTACTTGACAGGGATCTTGTTTTAGAACAACTTCAGTTGTTTTCAAATTATATTTTCTTTTACATAAAGATGCGTTCTGAATTCAAAATTTTTAAAGTCGCTAAGCAGCTTAAGGCTACTATCAAACGACAATTACAAGCATCGTGAGAAAAGCCAACAAACCTTTGAATTTGTCAACTTCATATTGTTGTTTCCGTTCGAGAACATTATTTAAATATAAGCAAAGTCCCAAACATCTACCGGATAGAGATAAACCTCTTAAAGTGGAGATTAGAGTTTTCTCTCGACTGGTATTTACTTAAATGTGTTGAACAAGAACATGGTTGTTCTCGAGTTATTTGCTCTTACCACTTCAGAGTGAAGGACCAAACAAACATGGCCGTTGCTTTAGATGCGCTTTGAATTTAGAAATGTCAACTTTTTGACAGTTCAGTAGTGGCGGGAAGCTGTAGGTGTCAGGAATAATAGCGATGTCACAGTCACGTAGGCGATAGAAAAATGGTTCTGTCTGTTGAAGTGCGGTCACTAGAAGCTGACATGAACATTATAAATAAAAACAAAATAATGTATAATTAATTAGATACATGCTCAACATTTTGATAGATAGATATTTTGTTTCTAAGTATTTATTAGTTTTTGTCCTCCAGGTTTAAGCTGTCCCAAATAATAAGTATGTTGGTACAAGCTGTAGCTTCGATAACATCTCAAAATTGCCAACTCTATCACAGTGGCAAAAAACTCTACACGATGATCCAAATAAGGTATTTTCTTATTTCGTTAAATCGAATTCCTATAACAAATGGCGCCACCACACTATCTTGTGACAACATGAAAAGACGTCCTCGAGTCGATACCGAAACTGTGTATGTAGGTCTCGATCTGATCAAACACTGACCATAGATAAGATAGCGAGGATGCTGCGCCGTGCGCGCCCGCAACTCTTAGCAAAGATCACCAAACTCACATCACATAGATAAACAATACCCTACTCCAAATAATGAACACCATATGCCAAAACAACTGCATTTTAATGACGTTAGAAAAAGGTGCGAACAAACGAATAGACATATTATTATTTGAAAATAATCGTAACGCACCGATAATGTGCTAAATTCGAATTATCGCGCGCGCAGGGCATAACATAATTGCTGGTCGCACGCAAACTGTCTATCAAAATTATTTTCGTATGGGGTGTTTTTTTTCTTATGCACCCTCAGTTGAGGGTGCCCTGGGATCTCACCTCACGCAAACCCGTCAATAATTGTTTCATTATTCTTCTATTAACTCCAGCGACGCGATCCATCTCGAGAGCTCCAAGGGGCGGTGGAGTATTCGCAGTTTCGCTGTTTGGAAACGTGTTTTCATGCAATAATCGTTCAGAAAACTAATTTTGGCCGCAACAAAATACCAGAAAGACATAAAGGCTAGCAGTAAAGTCGGCGCGGCGGCGTGCAAAGCGCTCGGGGCGTGGTGGCCCGCCCTGCGTTTTAGCTGCAACATGCGACTCAGCCGTCTTTATTAACAGTGCACTTAGTATATACTCCTGTTTTCAACGATCTTATCTATTTGAGTTATTCCGGTTTCGCATCATCGCTGCTTTAATCGAGCCGTCTTCAACAATTAGGACGCATTTGTCTTTAGATTTCACAAAATCATAGGGTTATACTGATTTCAATCTGTCTGAACTGCGTATGTAGTTATTAAGCTCCGCCCTTCTAAACTTAAATTTATTTTATATAGCGGAAACATACAGAGTGTTTCTTCTATTTAGAGCTGGTTATTTTATTCATTATTTTTCTTTAATGAAGCTGTCGCAGTGACAGTTGTGAAAAGTTAATTTCGGTCAAAAGCTTCGGAAACAACCGAGTAAAATACCAGGCCGTCACGAGCGTGTAGTGTTGTAATTAGATCAAAGGCAAGATTCGTGCTTTACAAATGAGAAATAATTATGTGGACAGTCTAGGTTAACACTGTTTGTTTTTATATAATACAATCACTAATACATACTACAATCGTTATACATACAACAAAATTGAAGATTTTTGCATTTGCATAACTTTAAACCCTGCACGATGTATTGCTTGAAGCTTAGCAATTTGCTTGTATTAGATTATTGCAAGCCTATTACTTTAAACACGTATGGCGTACAGTTGAATTCAAACATAGCACCTTATTACGATCACGAATCCAACGCTGCTTGCATAGTAATAATTAAATTATGAGCCACGAAATAAGCTCCTTATCAGCAGTTGAGTACCCTCTTGTGTTACGAATGTCAAACATTTACCCAACAAAGGGAAGAAGCCTCAAGCGGCAAGGTTTTATCTTTACAACATTAGAACATCTCGGTTAATCTCGAAGATAATATTTTATGCAAACATTGGTGTATTCGTTGTAAAGTAATTAAACTGTGGACTGAACTGAATGTTGTAAAATAACTACAGGTCGTTCAAATAGAATTCTGTTTCAAAAATGGAACGTATGAGTACGAAATAGTTTTTAAACCCACAATGACGCAGAGCGTGATTTTTTAAAATTGGAATTGTGTTAGGCAGAATCAAAAAGTCGAAATCCACGTTTAATTTTTTAAATTTATAGAACATTTTTGAAATTTGAAATGTTTTTAATTACGGACTGACAGTGAAATCCCGATCAACGAGTATTGTTTCAAAGAAATAAAGTACTAGAGCGGAAGCATCTAACGTCGTTGTATTTATTGTTACAATGCTATATCAAAGGACTAGTACAGAACGCGTTTCTGTAACGATTCGTAGAAGACTAATTTTGTATCCCTTTGTCTTACCGTAAGCAGATCCACGATTATTTTAGGCTGAATAATATTGAAAAGGTTTTTCAATTGATTTTGTAAACATAACAAAACCGGAAAATTAACTGTCGAAGTTTTAGTAGGTAAATTATGAAATTTTCATTCAAATAAGTTTATTCGTAGCGTCTAAGAAAAGATCATGGTAAACTTGCTTCACATAAAATCAAATAATAATGAACTAATCGCGGACGCCCTACGACAATAGGTCCGTTAATTTGTGCCCTTTGTCCGCCCGAATAGAAAATTTCATGTTCAACCGCCACTCGGAATAGCGCAATTTTGCCTTTATTACAAGACAGTTTTAAATGTAAATCACTACCTTTTGTATTGAGACAACGCGTTAAGTTATTATACTTTGCCTTTTGTAATTTTAAATTACATTCCTTAAAATGAATTTTACATTCGTTTGCGTTTTATGCAGTTTTAATGTGGTATGTATGGCTGTGTATAGGTATGGAGTCGGAAAATAAAGGAAAGTTTGATGCTCTTTGTTTGCAAAAAATTGAGCTCTAGAATTTACGCAATTGCTGCATTAATGCGAAATTTATTTATAGCTGTATATATTAATCCAAAAGTAATTTGTTGTTGAAAATGCGTGTTTACCTATAGGTACCTATTTTATTTTTTATATACTTACCATAGAAAATTATTGTATACCTAATGACATTTTAATTTTTATATTGTATTAATAAAAAAATATTGCCAACGGAAAAAAAGGTTGCAATCATGAAGCAATTTTTTTTTTTTCAAAAACTTTGAAATAAAGATTGTATGCGTCCAGTATCACACAAATAGTAGTTATTATAATCCAAAAAGTTCCGATTACTAAGAATCGTAAGCTTTTGGTATAGTCTTTGATAGTGAGGTTTATCACATATTATGGCACTGCCTGGAACCGCGTGTTTGTTTGTCGAGCTGTAAAACTGTTAGGATCGTAAAGGTTCGTGTGTGGCCAGTCCTTACGCCGAAATCTGAACAGATGGGCAGAGATCAAAAGATTTTGTGGTGATAAAAAAGTTAATGTGAATTAGTAGTAACAACTTAGTGTAGAAAACGAACATTATTTAGATTATTGTGAGCGCGTGCGTCCATACCTAAACATTTTTTTAAGTCACACATGAAAGTACCTTGCTATGTCTCAGCTTGTTAAAAATATATTTTCTCGAGTATTATTTTCTTTTTCGCTGCGCTCGTAACGTTATTGCAGAAGGGCGAAGGGGAAATGTTCCATTTTCGAAATATTTCCACGCTCAATATTGGTGGGATTTGTTTCCGCGCTTTTCGCTCGAAATCATTAGCTGCGGATCTTCTTCGGATTCATGCCGCCCTGGTACATGTGGGGGAAAACTATTGATAAAATCTATTTTTTACAAGAAAAACAAATAGCATTTTTGCTTTCTTTATCTATGTCAATTGTATGACTAACGCGTATATTTATTTCTCCTGCAAACATTCTATTTGTAGATTGCAATTCCATAGCCAGACAAAATCAATGAGAATAATACGGTAATTATAACCATGGCTAATGCCCGATTATCAGACGTCTGCGACACGGTACCCGGATACACCGGGCGTTATTAACCCGGATTACCGGATCCCGTCGGAAGCCCGAATCCCGGGATTTGCTCGCAGATCGGGGATAGTCGAAATGATAAAAGATATGTATGTGAGTTACAGATATGGCTTTTGCCTTGGGATCAATAGAGTTTTACTAAACAGAGTTTACCTTAAAGACGTGGCCGGAGCGCGTGAGCTGGAAAATTATTGTAGGATAAATGTCTTATATCTAGACTATAGACCACTGATATCTATAATAGGTATGACGGTCTGGAATGAAATGACAGTATTATTTGTGCCATCTTTAATAATTGTTACCAGAAAAAAAATTACATTTAGCATCATTTTGGCTACTTGGCATAATCAGGTACTAAGCCCACTTATTACCTCAAAGGCTTTGCGTGCCTTTTCTCCAAGTTGGGCCAATCATATTTTGAAAGTTCAATAAAATTAAAGAACAAAACCAAACATTTAATTCCAATCTGAGATAATCTCGAATAATCTGCATCTCGGTTTAAAAACCTGTAAATTCCCATGAGGACTAGGAAAAAATAAAAATAAATGAACAAGCCATGTACTAGGATGGCAGGAAAGCTAGGCGTTGTCACAGTATGAAAGCAAGTCCCAGGCGATATCACCACTACAAGCGATCGCACTTAGCGCATCACTCCTATCGAATATGATGAGATAGACTGCGACTATCTCTTTTCATCACATAAATTCTGTCTCGTTCACGATGACAGAGTTGACCCATTCTTATGGTAGACCATATCAGTTTGATACAGCTCCCTCTATCACCAATGCTAGATACATTAGCGTTGTATCTCAGAAATAAGTTTCGAATTGATTTCGCTTTGACTTTAATAGTGGTTTGATGATAAAGAAATTTGTAGACGAAGAATGTAATGGATTATTTTGATGACACAAAAAAATAGTACCAAGATTACGCTTAAATAAGCTTGTTTTGTACGACATGAGCAAGTTTACTTAAAAGATTTTCATAACCGCCCGAGCTAAAAATCAAACCTAGTAGCCAAATATGTAATCAATCAAACTGTTGAAAATAAATCTATTTTGAAAAATAGAACATAAACATCTATTTAAAAAAAAAACATATTTATAACTTCAAAACCAAACGTTCTAAGTTCAAATTTCCATGCTCACTTGCATTGAACATCCATGTTTACGGTTTCTCGGTTATTTTGAAATGTCAAAGTTGGCATTAGCAGGTTGTGTTGATAAAATTAGACCACAGCGCGTCTACTATGCCGTGTTGTATGTATGTTAGGCGCTTATTAAGACGGGCCTGCTTTACTGTGGGAGGCACGCAAGCTTGTAAGGCTAGGCTTACACGAGATCTTTGATTTACTTAACACGTTATATTTTAATATTGTCTTAAGTTTTCGCGATTCATACTATTAAATAAAACACTTTTTAACCGGATTTATCGCGTATATTTACATTTTAAATTTAGACTTCATGAAAACGGCCTCAAACCACCTCGTCGCCGCCGCAGTGACCACGTGAAGCCGCAGACAGTCGAACGCAAACCTGCATTTTTACCTTTTGTAAAGGGCGTCACAGATAAAATCTTAAACATTCTTAGGCGCGCTTCAATAAAAACAATATTTAAACCTAATTCAAAAATAAGTCAACATCTTCGCTCAGTTAAATGCAGCATCCCTTTACAAGACCCAGGTGTTTACAAGATTGACTGCGGCTGTGGGCTTTCCTACATTGGTCAAACCAAAAGAAACGTATCAACCCGCGTAAAAGAACACATAGCTGATATTAAAAATCGAAGAGCTTCAAAGTCTGCAGTTTGTGAGCATTCCATGGACAAGCCCAACCACTACTTAAGGTTTGACTCTGTGAAAATTTTATCTAGAGAGAAGCATTACATTCCTAGAATGATCAGAGAAGCGATTGAAATTAAAAAACACCCTAATTTCAATAGAGAAGATGGTTGGAAACTATCACCGACATGGGACCCTATCCTGAAAAACATTAAATCTAACATCCAGCAAGCTGCACGACCTGTAACTCAAGATACTGTCAGCTCGTTTTGTGTCAATCCCGAACGCTACGCTCGAAGACTGAGAAACAGATGGAGATGATGATGTATAACTTTTTTCAATCTATCAATCCGACGCTTGACACCTCAGTCGCTCGTGACCACGGGGTCTGAAAAGACACCGAAACGTCGAGTCTAAATTTAAAATGTAAATATACGCGATAAATCCGGTTAAAAAGTGTTTTATTTAACGTTATATTTTGCAAAGAAATATTTTAATGTAATTTAAATGAGAGATTTAACGTATTTGATTTCTGTACTGTTATAAAAATACTTAGGAAATATTTTTATAACTTATCAAAATAAATAATAGTTTGTGTTAAAAGATGATGTATTTTTAAAGATAAGCTAAGCTTTTATACAGACCTAACTTCACGCCTGTATCGCTTATGGTTCAGTCACAAAAAATCCTCGATAATTACGTAAATATATTGTTAGTAACATGTAAACCTGCTCTTATTCGAGTAAGTGGAAACGTACGTACATTTCCAAGTATGGCGCGTCACAGCGGGCTCGCGGCACGAACGAAGCGTTCCTCCCGTATCGTGTGTAATTTGAGATTACTCATTGAAAATTATTCATAATTCTTCATTCTATACTGGCCATTTATACATTGAAACCTTGCATAAAATTAAAAAAAAACTTTGCAATAAATAAAAAAAATTGTGGTTCAGAATTTGAAATTTTGTTTTTTTTTTCTATAGAGAAAAGCTACGTAGCTTCATTAGAGGGATTGCAAACTGAAACTAGTCGATTAATTAACCGTATTAAGCTTCGGTGTAAACCGGCGCAGTGTATTCCGTAAGGAATGTGAATACAATCACAACGAGTATTACGGAACACGGTCCGAGCTAGTGCGACTGTATAGCTGCGTTTCTTTGCCGAGGTTTCCATTTTCAAATGTTTGATTTTTAGATTAAGTAAGATTTACTTTTTTTCTTCATTTTGGTACTACTCTTTCAAAGTATTTGCCAGTGTTATTTATTGTTTTAAGATTGAAGTAGGCCAGTAAACTTTTAAAAGAGAATTAGCGACTCTACTTGTCAAGGTTTTTTGTGGCGCGAACTGAACCGATACGTAATTAATGTCTTTTTATGTAACGTTGAAATTTATTATTGCTACAGATGTCAAAATACAAGTATTTCACTCTGGTATCACAAAAGTACTTGAAACGACTATATTTTCTCGATTTTATCAGCTGTCATTGTTAACAAATCTTCTCAAGTGGCCCTGTCAAGATTAGGTGGTTCGCAAAGGAAACCTACACGTAGCTCGATCTACGAAAAAAAAAACATTTTAAACATGGAATTAGAAAAAATAAACTTGTTCTAATTTCAATCTATGGAATATTAGTTAATTTTGCGATGAATTTATGTTTTTTCGTATTACTTTGAAATCTTATTTTGACCATAATTGATAATTAGTTATGTGGATGTCCTATTTTAATTTGATTTATTTCCTTTTGTATTTTTGAATTCCAATTAAATTAATAAATAGACTACCAATAGTTAGAACTGAAGTTAAATTTAACCAAATTTTTTGTATTTTTCATCTGAACTCTATCTAATGTTATTCTCTCTTTGTTGCAGATGCGATGGGTAAGTACCGAACGAACACACAACCATCTGCGAGACAACAGGAAGCCCCATAAATCATTGCCAGGCTGTAAAAAGATCATGTTAACAAAAATTCCAATCTTCATAAAACTCAAAAATAATTACGTCGAAGGAAGATTTTTTCTCAAAATAAGTCAATCGGGCAACACTAGAAGTTCGCGGATTCGAGACGCGTCATAAACTTTGATTAGGTCATTAAAAAATGTTAATTTATTAACGTTCAAACATTTCTAATTTGCAGTTAACACACTGAAGTCGATCGTAAACTGCTTTACTTTAAGTACACATTGGGTTGAAAAGGTTGAAGTCGTTTAAGACCTTTTGCTGCAACTGTTCCTTAAAACACCTTTGGGCTGTTAAAGTTTCGACTACAATTGTTTATGAGTTTATGATGAATAGCCTTTTTTTAAATTACAAATGCCTTATATTCATAAATACATATTGAGGACAAAGGTTTTGCTTCATAAAGTATTTGGACAAAAAAATTGTAAGTAGAGTTGTTTTGATTGGGAAACTATACTGTCATTCATTACGCTGACGGCAAAATAAAAAGCAAGTTTTGTTTTCAAAATAAAAAAAATAATCCAATAAAATGATACTTGATAATTAACAAATACACAAAGAAGAGTTAATTAAAATTTACGATTTCCACAACAAAATTTCATAAAAGGAACTTCATGTTTTAATTTTCGAACTCCGAAAAACGCGGTGCGTTCGGAAACTACATATTCATTTCGTTCAAAATTCATGCGATGCATAAAATAAATTAAATTCAAACAATATCAATCGGACACGAGAATACACTCAGGCGTTTTCATTTTGCTATTTATCATAAAATACGGGCGTCGCGTCGAAATTGAATGTTTTCGTCTCTGTTCGACACCGGCGGTGTGAAAGAGACAGATGGATTTTAAGGTTTTTTCTTTGTTTTAAATGTTGTTATCGAGCTGTTTGGTGTATGTGTTGATTTGTTTGAGCAGGTATTGGTTCACGATATTAATTACACCAATAATGAGCTTTGTTCCTCAAGCCATGGTAGAGGTCATAATAATCTTTAATTACAATGTAATGAACAAAAGCAATAGTATTTGTTTTTAAATGTAAATAAAGCCTTCTTGGAAAAAAAAATCGGAGGTATACTTTCGTAATAAATAATAACCAATCCAAATATTCAATATCTCATTGCAAAATACTTATTAATTACTTATCTAAGTAGGCACACCTAGGAGCAATAAAACGGCTATACAACGCTCACTTACATCTTCCGGGTAATATATGTGGGAGTAGAACATTTTTTCATGTTGGCAAGAGTGTAGATTAAATTTAGTGTTACCATAATTAATAACAGTGTTCCCAATCCATTCTTGTCCATATCTACCAACCAAGCATTGTCTTAGCCACGACCTACACTCTGTTATGATGAATGGTTTGGAGCCTCGAGTGCCGATACTGATATGAACATGATTTTCGGAAACCGTTACATAGTTGTTGATAGGTTTGAATTTCGAAGATACTCATAAGTGCAAATAATATTTTGGATAGAGTTTCAACATCTTGTTAAGTGGGAAAAATTTAACGTTCAGATATTTTTGACAAAACTTCAGATTTTGAAGTGATTTGACAATTTATTAGAAAACACAGATAAAATACAAGAACGTAGCAAAATTAAAAAAATAAAAGAACTAGGTACCTACCTTAAACTTTATAAATTATGAATTAAAACAAGTGACGTACTACTGACACCAAGCAAAATAATATTACGCCATTCTAACTCTAATTTTCATACATAATTCCATTTATAATTTATGTCCATCATGAAACATCAACTAATTAGCGAAAAGCTCACCCAGTAACAGTAATTGTCCGTATGCATGTTTACAAAGAATAATCACGCTGTCATAATTGTTGCAAATTGCAATTCGTTTATGATGCTGTCGTAGATAATGACGCTGCTGTCAGATTGACATATGATTACTGACAATTATCCGCGCTTTGTCAAATACACGGGTGATGACAGCTATGTGACGCGTGAACTCTAAGAGGCCGCGAAAAACTGTCTCAGAGTAATTTTGATTAAATTCTGATCTTCTAATTTTGCCATAATTTCTTGTAATTAAATGAATTCATTCAATATTTTTTCATATCGATGATTTCTTCGGGTCTCGTGGAAAGTTACTATCCTGTAGATTCATAGCACATCGCTCGCTATTAAATAAAGAAGAACATTGTTCCAATATTTTGGCTCTAGGAAAAAATGACCGCATGAACTGAGTGTAAGTTTCCGTTTGAAACTGAAAAACCAGTTTTTCGATGAAGAGTGCAAAGATGGCGACCTTCACAAGTCGTATAATTTATATCAACAGTGATACATAACTCCACGGTCGAGGTCAACGCCCGCCCGAATTTCGTTCCCAATGCACCGGCTGAGTTATTTATTTGTGACCATCTATTATTTTGTACTCGCGAGGTCCTAAACGCAGCTGACATTAATATATCATTTTACGCAATGGTGGCCTTACGGTAACGCTGTCTCTTTCCGGCATAGCGTAGGTTTTTGAGATGGAAAGTGACAGAGATATAGCTAGTGTTGTTCGCGTTTTCACTTTTTATAGTAGCAATATATTTGATCAGCTGATCGCTATGACGTTTAGTGTTTGTGTTTGTGTAATATTTTTTGATAATTTATTTATTATGGTAGTTTTCGTTGTCTAGGTCGGGGTTTTATTTATTCTGTTGAATATTAATTTTTATTCTAATGGCGATATTAGTGGTGATGTTGCGGCGAGTGTGGGCCATAAATACTGGCCTGTGGTTTCCGAAACATAGCTTCGCAACATTCCGCTGACATTGTTTTGTTTTATAATTAACTTTTGAATTATATTTGCAAATTTACGAAATAGATACGAGAATTTAAATATAACAATTTATGATTATCTAATCAGTAGTTTATTCCTTGTCGGTAGTACTATTTTAGTAGATTCTAATTTATTCTTAGAGGCAAAATTACCTTATAATAATAAAAATATAATTCCTATCTTATTTCTATAAAGACATCAATTACGATAAAAAAACAATTAAAGTCACTAGCTCGGCAACATTAAATACTCCACAGATAAACCTTTGACATTTGACAGCGATGCAAGGGTGCGTTCCGCATTCACTTCTAGTGACACTGCAAAGGTGCGTTCATTACCGGCTAGCATTACGGAAAGCACACGTGGGCCTGTAAATATTTTTGGAGGCAATCGATTTCCGAAATCCATTCCGTTCCATTCCCTCGCTTCGCGGCTACGCGTATGCTAGTATGGATATTCCTTGTAACGAAAAATACAATTGTACTTGAGCTTAAGTGAATTTTATCAATTTAATGCTTTTTTATTTCTAGTTTAATTTTTGGCTGTTTGTATGATAACACAGTTTGTAGGATAACTCTCTCCTTTTAGTACTTATGTGAGCCTCTATTTATTCTTCATTGAGGTTCAGACTTTGTTACGCTTTATAAACGATCGTTTCTAGAGCAAAATTATTAACGTATTAGTGATCTTCAAATATTTTTTTCAATAGCCTACAGTAAAAGCTTGAAAAATCATTTCTGTTATTGAAAATTATGCAACATTAATGATATGTCTAGTGAACCATAGCAATCAACCGTATTATTCCTTTTCCTTTTCTGTTGTATATGATAGATGTTAGTAAGTCATATTCCATATTTCACGCAAAGCTTTGGATTAGAACTTTTCTTGTAATTTTAGTTCAATATTATAAATAAAAAGAAGGATATTTCATTTATTTATTCATGTCCACACTAAGCTCTCTACATAAGCGCGTATAGCCCTGGCTGGCATCATTAATCTACGTGACAGTTGAAAATTTAGTTACAGAGGGTCCCCTTCCCCCCGTGCCCCGCTCGCGGCTTCACCCCCGCACCCCCGATACCAGCAACTTTTTGAGCGATACCTAAACAGAGTTCTAGTTTGAGTGTTTCATTACGGAAGTTACAGTTTTTGTTACATACTGAAATTGTCAGCTAAAGTTTACGTATTATTTAAAGAACAATAAATAGGCTTGATTTATTCTTCTTTTTTGTTATTTATTATGCATACTTGCATTTTTCTGTTTGTTTTGAAAATGGTTTAGGTAGTCGTGAAATGCTATGAATACGACGGGGATGCCAATTCAAAAGAACTAATTTTCTATGAAAAGTAGAACTTGAAAAAGTTCATGATTTTAATTTTATTTACAAACATTAAAAAAATATTACAGAAAGTAAGCGACCAGTTTTGTCCTTACAGAGTTCTCCCTATTAATTGATACCGCCTACCAGGGCACAAGAGCAATAGCGAAGGTGCTCTGAATGGCGGAAGACTCCCCGCAGGGTCTGTCAGTAGCAGACGCTCGTCTAACTCCTGCACAGAGGATGCTACCTAATTACTTCTACAGCCTATATTGCTATGTTCCCTTGGTACTTAACGTTTAAATATAGGCATTTAAAATGATGTCCTACCCGAAAGAATATTTAGAGTTCAGGGTCCACCTTTAACCGAAATGTAAAATTTGAGTATCGTATTTTTCAAAGCAATGGTTTTAGGCCTTTGACTAAAGACCCTCAATGGTAATGCATACGAAGCCTACTCATAATAATTTATTAAGATATACCTATTTTTTTTTTGAAGTCGTCGTGGCGCCGTAGTTACTGTGTGTATCATACGATATCACAGGTTAAGCAACGTTCGGCGCGGTCGGTACTTGGATGGGTGACAGCCGACCATTCATATCTCACGACGACTTCCGTGCTTCGGAGGGCACGTTAAGCAGTCGGTCCCGGGTGCTGTATACTTGTATACAGTAGTCGTTAGGGTTTGTCAGAAGCCATCTAGGCGCCCTAAAAATTCTGGCATCCACCACCCAGCACTGGGCCAGCTTGGTGGATTATGGCCTATACCTCCTCTTCACGCAGGGGAGAGACTCATGCCCTGCAGTGGGCTCATTACAAAGAGTTGTGATGATGATGATGATGATACCTATTTTACTGTAGGTTCGATTCTTGCGTCTAATGATGAGTGCAAATAAGGCCACACAATTCCTTAAAGAAACTGGCACTTTAGCAGATACTGAAGAAACACATAGTAGGTATACCAAAGCAAGGATGTTTAGCGGCAGAGTTATGTGGCCTAGAGAGCTCCTGTCACATCACCGTGGCAGAATTGTTGGAAACCTTTAAGGAATCTATGTAGTTCTATGGTTGTAATACGAATAGTTTCAAGTAGGTTTTAGTTTACTTTGTCTGTAAAACGACTAAGGTACTGAAGAAAATTTGACTTCTTATGATATAATTTGTTTCTCTCCTCACACAGTAAATCTTATCAACATTATTACATATATTTTCGAAGGTAAGAATGGGTTCAGGACGAAGCTGGTTTTGAATAGGTACTTACGATCGATCAATTCGGGCGGCAGATTTCATAAAAATGATTCATACGTAGGTACTTTGAATAACTACTTAAATCAGATTGTTCTCTTAAGGCCTTGCGATTACGAGCCTTTTTTAACAATGACCAGCAATTTATCCTCCATGGTTGAACTCTTCATAAAATTAAGCATATAAAACTGTATTTCATATAGACAGAGTGTGTTCGCCGGCGGGGGCGTTCGTCCCAAGACCTCGTGTCATACCCGCTTGTAATTTTTTCTCCGAGTCGGCATGAATAATCACATTTTTCTATACGTTCCGCATTTATTCCAACATTCCCATCATAACATCGAAAAGAGCTTAACTCCAAATACCTAACATTCAAATTAGAACCTTAGCTATCAGTTTTAAAACATAAAACTAGATTTTCATAGGTAGGGTTGTGAAATTTATGAAAATGGTAACGTTAGGGCTATGTATGCCGACCCTCGTGACTGGCACAATTTTGTATCGAAGAGTATTTTTTCGTTTTTTTATTACGTTTAGCGGTAATCCAAGGTTTTTGAATACTGATAGCACTATGAATCCCCTTTTTTAATGCGGCCATGTGCAATAAGACAAAATACTTTATAGGTGCGTAGGATAGCAACCCTGAATTATTTATCCATCGATATGTTAGATAAAATTTGTGTGAAATGTTGGTATGCTTGACTTAACTCAATGTTGTCTATGAAGGTGAATATTTTATTTTGTGTACTGCATTTTAAAAAGGACTGTGAAGGATAAAAATCTTCTTGAACCTGTACCTAAGTTTTCTATAGCCTCAAACATAAAAGTAATTGCAGAATAATTTATGCAGTTGTAATTGTAGAGAAATATTTAAAATCATTTCGATCTAAAGTAAAGGTTCTAGAACGTTATAGTCTATCTTTTATTAAAATCAGTATGTGTTTATGGTACCTATTTTACAATCAGCTCATAAAAAAATCTTTAACCCTGCAGCAATAATTATAATTTACAAGTCATAAATGTAAAAACAACGAACTTTGCCTCTACATAATTTTCGTTTTTCCGTTCCCCATTCATTCATGCAGTCATCAAATCATTCGGAAGTTATTCCGTAATTTTCATTTATCACCATTTTCTTTGACCATCAAATCACCATTATGAGCCTGCCACCGGTTCTTACTTTTGCGGGTAGTTTCATTTTTATACAGACGGTCACGGCGAGGCGTGACTTGTGCGTTTGAAAATGGAATATTCATTTAGTGTAAGTTATTTGTTTTGTTTAAAGAGTAGTTGCGGGTTTTTTAGGGTGAAATAGTAGGTGGGAAATATGAAGAACACTGCAAAATGAAGGGAGTGTTTGTAGGTATGGGAGAGTACTGTTTTTTTTTGTGACGGAAAACTCGGATAAGCGTGTCATACATACCTATGAGGCTTCTAGACACGATTATGGAATCTTTTTGAGGTTTGTCTTACAAACAAATCCAGTTTGCAAAACCCAAGATATTTTCCACCTGTTCAATCATCAAAGTCATGAACCTCTTTTATCATCAGATGAAATGCATGTCTCGTATTTGCATAATTTCGGAACTATAAAAATGACGCTCAGATTCAAAATATTACGTCAAAAGTCCATTGCTCTACTTCCAGCCATGATCGACGACAAAATGTCCTACGAGTCAAGGTCAGGGCTGTCAGACTGACAGACGACAGTCGCTGTCAAACTTGGGCGCTTTAAAAACGCGCACTGTCACGCCATAATGGATAGCTTTCCGGGTTCGGTTGTAACGGCGATTTTTGTCGACGGGCCATTGAACTGCGTCGTTCTATGTTAAAATTTGTTTTGCAATATTTTTTATTGAGTTTTTTCACAGTTACGTTGACAATAACGGCGCGGACGCGTATTAATAGGGCATACAAAAAGTGCGGGCTTTTCAGTGCATCCAATAGTTCGGACAAAGCCCGTTTGCATGAAAAGTTTTAATAGAACGAAACGGAGTTTCAGCACACAGTGACAAAGTTAAAATTGACGTGTTATACGTAGGCAGAGCTTTTGTTAGCGCTGTTATCGAATTTATATTTGTACGTAATATAAGACGTTGCCGAAAACAAACAGATCCAAAATGCAGCCTTAATAGGTAAGTACGGTATCGATCGGCAGTCCGTACCTACAGATGAGTTATACGTCAGATGCCGACAGACCCACCCCTGAAGCCGTCGAACCCCCTTCCACCACCACACCACCCCCTACCTTAACCTCCTCAAAACACGATACATTTTCCTTTGACAGCCCGCCTTTTTCTTGTGACATTACTCCGTCTGCAGAATTCGGGTTCAAGTTCAAGAAGACAGTAAAAGCCATTATTCTTCACGCCTTTATGGTCTTTATTGCTTTTAGAATAAGGTGGTGTGTTAGGGCGGGCGGTGGAAAATTCAAGGCGGGGACAATTAGGCGAGTTATCCGTTAAAAAGTGCATTTCAGTAATATAGTTTCTTGGAGTAACTGCTCCGTTGGAGGTTTATAACTTTATGACATGAAAATAGAGTTTAGGATTTAATGGGTTCGTGTTCTTAAAGGAAGTCTGACGTCCTTAGTTAATCCGGAGTTTAGACCTTGAGTTCGTAGGAACTTTGAGTTAGATACATACATAGGTAAAATTATCATGAAGACCCGTATTAATAAAATGCTCTAGATGCTGAACGTTTTGCTTTGTTTACTTGACATGCTTAACGATATTATTTCGTTCACTTAGAGTGCCTTTATCGGGACCCTTTTCTTAATACATAGCCTTGAGTTGGACGTTTTTAATTTTATTAAATGCCTGAAGATATTAAGTAAAATAATTTTCAGGCACCATCAACATATTGAATTTTTCTTAATTCAGTACTTCAAATACCTAACGAAGTAAATTAAGGATAATGATGATTATTCAATCGTAATTTGTTCTCGAAACCTAAAGGTACATAAGAAATAGCGGTGTATGGTTAAGTAGTCTTAGTAGTCTTAGTTGCAGCCAACTTTGAAGATACCAAAAAGTAGAATAAAACCCGCATCGTATATTAAATAGCTCGCGATGAAGAGACCTATGTCAGATAGATTGTGCGATGTTTATTGGTGAAATTCTACGAAGAAATAGAAACAAAAATCGCCAGACAATCACACCAACTACATAATAATAAAAATAATAAATAAATAAAATCCCCAGACAATCACACCAACTACATGGCCCCAAAGTAAGCATAGCTTGTGTTATGGGATACCATATTATAGTGAACTAGGGGGAACCTAGAATATAAATACATAAATAGATAAACACCCAGACACGGAACATTTTTTTTTTCTTGTTCCGGGGGGGGTGTCGAACCCGCAACCACTGGCGTCTGAGGCAGATAGGTTCAGATACGTTGAGAACATGGCCTCAAAGTAAGCGAAGCTTGTGTAATGAGATAGGAAGCAACTAGAGGACTAGGATATAAATACATAGATAGAAGCCCAGATACGGTACATTTTTTTTCTCACGATTGGCGTAGTAGCGACTAGACCACTGCACCACGAAGGCTTATTAAAATATGCTCAAAGCTTTTAGCTGCTTACTTATATAAATTATTCCAGAAGGAAGAACCATAGAATATAAAGTTTATTATTAATTAATACTTTTTGTTCGTTGCCTCATCTATGAAATATACAATTTCGGCCATCCCCTATAACTTAAATCCACATGAAAGTCCTAAAAAAATAAAAGACACACTTCCCGCCATTCGGGCTCCAGAGAGCCAGCACAAAACGCGGGAAGACCCAGGCTGCAGAAAAACTCCAAGTGATTTATCGTGAGAAGAGACACATTGAGTTCTTTCGTCGGGCTCCGTTCAGGTACACCGTCTGGCAGGTGCTGTGGTCCTGGTAGTTTATAATCGTTGATTTATTAAGTTTGTTTCGGTAATAATAAATAACAAAAACGTTTAAAATTAGGGAAAAACTAATCTTTTGTTTGAACGTACATTCCGTTTATTTGTTTGAATGTATGTATATCTCCAGATGAATATCTAGAAGCGATGGTATTCGTAGCTACAGCAAATCGATTTTAACTTTTAATATTCGAATCATAATACTGCAAACCGTATCAAAATTCTCCGTTTTACATTCCCAACTCATATCTAGACAACACAGAGTGAACTCGTAAAAACAAACAATGAATAATCAAATCAATCTGCTTCACAAATCGAAATGTAACCACAGAAAGCCCTGAACTTCCAACTTTCAACAACTAAAACAAAAAACGATCGTCCACAACGAGAGAGACTCACAATGAAACAAAAAACCTCGACGCTTTCTCCGAAACAGAGCAATTTTAACTCGAAACACCTACAATAGAAACGGGGGAATTTGTTAAAACAATAATTAATAGTGATTTTTTGTTAAGAAAATAATTGTTAGTTCCTTTAAATAATGCTTTTTGAGATCTAATTTCTGATTCACACAACCACTGTTATTAAAGTTCCTTAGAAAGATATACATCGTTTCATTCAGAGGTATCAATTGTTTTTAATTCGTGAATGTATAAATTTATGTATGTGTTATAATTACTATGTTCTAAATTGTATCTTGGTATTGTTTTATATGTTTCGGAATAATTGGTCGGTTAATTATTGGGTCTGTTATGTTCCTAAGCTTGTTGTGTTCGTCTGTATTAAACTATGGAAATTGGTTTAATTTTGATGTGTTCAACAACCTATAATAACAATGCCTTTTGAAAAAAGAATGTTATGACTTTTGCCAAAAAAAATATACATTAATTGTATCTATAGCGTTTGACATTGTCTCATAAGTTTCTAAACTAGCATAGTCACATACTCGTACAACAGTTGGCTTTTTAATTTATGATTAATGTTCAAGGAAATAAGTTTTATAATATAGTATAATCATAATTCTAGGTATACTCTTTGGTATATACTTTATTCTTTAGCATTATTTGAAACCGTAGCTACAAAATAATACACGTAGGTATTAACTTTAAAATGTAGAGCGCAAAGAAAAAAAGTATGTTAGATCTAACTATAGATTATTATCAAATTATTTTAAGATCTCATCAATTCAGTCATTTATCTAGCTATTATTCTAAATTACACCGTTTAATTCAAGTGCTGTTTAAAGCAAATTTGTAAACAAATTAAATCCGTCAGTTGTATGTGTGTACCAAACGTACAATTATCATGGCGGCGTTATTTTCTATTTTTGAAGTTCCTCCTCACATCCGTTACAATGTAATGTAGCACACCCGACTGCGTCTACTGTAAGGTGCATATTTAGACAATTTCCGGGACAAATCCCTCATAGGTCTCGCCCTCATATAAATATTACGACGTTGCCACCTCGCCCTTTTCTCAAATTCACCAGGTTATTACAATTTTTCGCGTTATGAATATCGTCACAAGACACCATATTATCCCCAAGCCGAGGGAGTCACACCTCAGCAATTTTACTTAATTCTTATTTAGAGTGGCCCCCTTATTTCGCTTACAAGATTTTTAGTATTTGTTTATGGTGCTAACTCGGTTTTTGAGCGGTAATTTTCGTTATTGCGCTGGTGTTAAACTTTTATGTTATTTTTCCTCGTTTTATTTTAGGGAATACTTACAATGGTTTTGGAGAAATGATCTGCAGCATTAAGTGTATATAGAGTCAGGTTTTAACGAGGTCAAGGGCCAGAGGGAATTTATATTTGAAAACTCCGCAGTGGATGGCTGCGAGGGCGCGCGGCGTCATCTCCGCGCTATCAATCATGCATGCACCATTGCGCTGCGCACGCTTTTGTTCGAATCACCAATTTCAAAAAAGGACAAAACTCCACACGAAATTATGGCGGTTGCGTTCTTTTCAAATTTTTATTCAGTATTTGCCCCCCGCGGTGTTGCCCGCTGCAAACTACTAACATATCTACTATAGTGTAATTATTCTTCAATTAAAGAATTAAAAAGAGCATCGTGAGTATTTTATCCGTGAGCGTTGTTGTTCAAGGTTTTTGCTCGGGACGAGTTAAAACGCCATTTTTATTGAGGCATTTCGTAGTTTTTGTTGGAAGGTATTATCTGTTAATCGATTGCGCTGTGTCTATACATGTTCTTGGTGTTTTTGCTGCGTGAATTGTTCAGCGGTTCTGGTGAGATTCGCGGATGGCGGCAAATGATGCAGCCCTCGTTATCAGTTGAGAAATAATACACCTAGTTATACTTTGTGACAGCGTAAAAAAGTAGGAAATTGCTAATGGTGTGTGATATTGCCTCCCCTTATTTTTAGGGTAAGAAAAGACTAGGGTGGCAACACCTTCAGTCTCCCAGGAGGTGTTTTTTTAGTCGGGATATTTTTTCTGGATGTTTTTTTGCGTAATGACGTGCGGAGGTCCTGGGAGAGTTGGACGAATCCATTAGATAGGCGGGAAGAGCTTAATGTAGCAGTTTTTTTCTTTGGAATCGAATTGTCGAAAAAAACGATGTCACATGTGTTGCCCGCGAGGACATTAGTGCGTATTGTAATGGCTTTTCGTTCATTGCCTTTCAACAGGACTATTAGGAGTTATCTTAGTATACGTAGGTACGTATGTGTTCTATGAGACATGTGATTTACAGCTACAGTACGCAAACATAAGGAATAATATTCAAAGCAAGAATATTTTTTAAGAAAAGTCTTAGTAGGAATTATAAACATGCAGTTAAGAAATATAAGTAGAGTATCAGCTCTTTACTTTAATAAGTCTGAAATATAAAATCCTTAAATGCTTTACCGTTGTTAACATGATCGAAATATTTACACATCACAAATCAATAAAATACTCTAGGGCTTCTGAAGCTTTCATAATTTCAAAATAAACTAAACTAACTTATCTTATTATAAAAATGTTACAAAATAAGTAATTTTAAATAACTATGTAATAACTATTTTTAATAACTGACTTCCATGCTGGACTGGGAGCGAAAGAAAAACATAGAATGTGCCAGCTGCTTCTCTTCCCGGGCATACTGTAAATGTCAGAGGTTTTAAAGGCGTTTTTGTGGGCGATAGGCTGACCCCCTGTCACTACAATAGTCTCTCTCCATCTTTATAATACCTCCAAATTTGTTAAACGTGACATCAGATGGTCTTGTAGCCTCTGGTGTTCTGCCTACCCCATAGGGCGTGATGTTAGGCGTGACGTTATGTATGTATGTAATAAATAACTTTGAGATCCACAAGCTTTTTAAAGAAATTTAAACCTTTAGGTACTGAACATAGTGTTCATCTCAGGCCTTTTCTAAAAGATAACTTGAACATTGATCAAGTTTCAAGCAAAGATTCTCAGTCAATACTCCCGTAGGTATTTAAATCTTAATCTCACTTGATAGTAAAGATGATGTCATACTCAGCACCCGTCTTGGTGAAGGAACTAGCTCTTCAGAAAACTTTCCCGGAACACATCACCGTGATAGCAGTGACATGTGGCGGAAGATTTTATATGAAAGGTGGTGGCTAGTTATCCTAGGGTGGTAGAACTACTCTAAGTCATCTACACGACATGCTAAAAAAATAAGTTTCTAACTCTTCTCTCTTCTTTTCCAGGAAAATGGTGTCCTTCAAGACGGGAGTGGTCCTCACCCCCAGACGTAGCGCGGAGGGTTTACTCCTCCGTGTTCCTGGGGAGTCCTGGTGAGTACCCAGGTAAATATCACCCATCAATCCATTACTATACTGCATGCTCTTTAGTAAGTGCGTTGTTATGTACTACTAGCGCCATCTGTTGTTTAATGTTTCAAATCGTATTTTTTTATTTAACCTATATCTTATTGGGTAGTTGATAGTAAGAACTTTTAGGTTTAGTTTTAAAGGTCGAGTGGGAAAAGAATAAATCTGTCGCGGGAATCAACCACGGTAGAAATAATCTAAATGTTAGATTATAAGACATGATAAGACAGATAAAATAACTAATACCCGACAAACCAATGTTTCAAAGTAACCTTACATAATAGGGTTGTGTAAGAAAACCAAGAAGGTATCCTAGTGTACACTTAGGAGCGATGATATATTATATAAGATATAAAGGGTGATCGCTAGGTAACTTAACTCTTTCCTGAAAGCAGGACTTCGGATTACTTAGTTAGTAAAGCACTGCTTAAGTATCGCATAGCTTCTCAAATCCTTATAAATTTGTCTAAGCGTTTTTTCAATTTTGTGCAATTATGTAAAACAATAATGAAGATAAAAACACATATTGACAAGTAAAAATACAATATTATTTTGATTATATTTTGTTAGGCTCAGTAAAAACATCATTGTCATCTTTTCTTACTGAATTTAAACGCTTTTACAGTACCGTAAGTCGAATTAAGTCTATTGTGATATTCACATGTCTTGTATTACCATTTTACAACTATTTAGATATATTGTGTAGAATAGAGTAGGTTATTGATTGAATAAAGAGGATACATAGTTAGATTTGAATGAGCCCAATAAAAAAAAAACGTATGCCGTCAATTATTTTCCGTGAATGTCCTAATAGCAAAGTTTCTTTGTAACCTTTTAAAGTATAAACAAATTTGTGCCAATTTGTAAGGACAAATGAATTTCAATTTACTATACCTATCTAATAAGTATTTTTAATTCTTGGTTCCAAATGCGAGGTTCTTAAATAGTTTATTAGGATTAGTTAAAACTTAAAGATCTAGTTACCAATCCATAAAATCTTAAGATTTTTTTTTCTGTTTTTAAGTACCTAGGTAAGGTAGAGATAGAAAAAAATTGATAATACTTAGGTATGTAAAATTGAAAAACAATTGTTTTTTTTTGAATACCGTGCCCCAGTTCCAGATTTTCTTTATAGTAATAATGCGGCCAAGGACCTATGTATCTTTCTGCGTCAGTTCAATGTCACATTGAAGCCATCAATCTATCAACGTCAGTTACGTCATATCACGTTGACGAAGTTGCTTATAGCGGCATTTTTTAACGTTGGTAAACAAAAACGAAAAATGTTGACATTATTTGAGAAAATAATTATCTTTCCTGGCGACCTTGAGTTTACAGGTACTCATCAAAAACCTGTTAATTTCTAAAACAATCTTCAATTGGGCTAGGAAACCTCCTTATTTAATTTATTACCCACATTCTTAGGTAAGCTAGGTACTTCGTCAAAATATGTCATTAACATTTCATATTTCTGGTCGATAGGTCGATTTCAATTTAGTCTTATCAATGTTCTTTCTGAGAATTTACCTACGTGGACAGTCCAGTCCATCCATCATTTGCGTAATCATACGATTCATCTCAGGATCCTCTTACAAGGATACCTTAGTTCTGTGCGAAAATAAAAAATAGTCTTTAACTCAAACGCAGGTAGATTTATTTTTATTATTTAATCAAATAAAAAAAGTCTTCAAATCCCTCTCTTAAACTTCCCCACAATTCTTATTGAAAACATATTACTCCTGCTGCCATCTAGTAATCGATTTGAAGACTAAAATAGAACTAAAATAATCCCACTTTAAATTGCACTATATATCCGTGCAGTAAAGTTTAATTTTCAATACACATAAATCATACTGTTATGGCCTGAAATGCAACTCAACTCGCATTCATTCTCGCGCTTCTGATTAAAATATATGTGTCCCTTTCTTGTTTTGTACGTCAATTTTATTGTCGTTTTTCAAGTTGTAGTTTGGAAAATCATATTTACGTTTAATATATTCATTGATTAAAACTATATAGGTATATAAAGCTAGACTATAAAAATAAAATACTAAATCTAAGTACTCATATATTCCCAGTAAAAATCTAATGAGTTAGATAAAGACTGCAAAATCTAGAAGAACGAATTTGCACACTCAACTAAAAATTCGGTCAGAAAGAGACGAACCAAACAGATCGATTTCGTCGTCAACTAAGGATCGGAACCAAATGAAAGAGAACGCTCCATTGCGTCTTTACGATGTGCGAAAGAGATAAAACAATTCCTTAAGTCGCTATTCTTAAACAGTATCTACATTAGAAATAGCACTTTCCTGGCAGACATTAAGGTTGCAATTTCATTTTTATGATTCTGTATTGACAATTGGCGTGCGCAGTAACGGAATGTTATATCTCAATTTCTTGGCTCTACCATTTTGATCTTTACTAGCTTGGAATAAGTGCGTTTTTTGTTTTTTTGCTGAAATGTACTGTGAGAAGGATGCTAGACGGCGGTTGCTATGGTGACCAGCCGCGTTGGAATGCTCATGTACACACAAGTGGTAGTAGGCACTGAGTCAGTGTTGCCAACTAACGTTATGTTTTTCTATTATCAAGTAAAAAAAAACTTTTAAATCTTAAAGAATAAGCAAAAGCAGGTTTATTTGCATTTCATAATGAAATCGTAGGTGTTTAACAAATAGCGTTACTATACGATTTACGATTATCAAAATACTAATTAAGAAAACTCTTTTTAGTTAGGTACCTAAATGAAACACAGTCATTGATTTGACTTTAAACTTATTCTAACTCATTAATCATTAAGTTCGAGCGGCTTGTCTTATCATCATAATAATTACGACTCACATTTCAAATACGAGCTAATTTTTAATTTTCTTGTTTCGTATTCACGTCCAATAATCGAAATTAGAAGTCGACAGAGATGGCTAGCGGGTGCTTCGTGAGCCCGAGCGAGCGAGCTCTAAATTGCTCAATTTGTGCTTCGGCTCATAAGGTGCCTTCGAGTTCCTTTTTCAAAAAATCCAATAAGATCGATCGTCCGACGTGTCCGCAAATTAGAGCGGGAATCGTTCGTTAGCGCTCAGCACGACTCCGCCGCGTCCATTCCAAATTCAAAAATCCTTTCAAAATTAGCTTCTAAGCCGTCATAATAAGTTCTATTTCTTGTGAGATATGTTTCGTAATCTTTCTTTCAAGTCGTTGATTCACCAGAGGCCGTTATGGTAGACCTTTAAAGCCTATCATGGAAGTGGGTGAGATGGCGGGTCATGCGCGCGAAAATTGCACTCGAGGCTTCATTACGTCCCGTACAATGACCAAGCACTCACACACACAAGTGGGGCTCCGGAGCTGGCTATTAACTTAAGTGTGTCTATTCGCTGTCTGAACAACATGGCGATCTCGCCAGATACAAGAGATGAGATACTGAGTGAATTTCACTCACAAAACCTGTTTTAAGTAACCTTAAATAACTTAAAACACATTTACGCAAAATATATAGATATTACTGCACATAAGATTCAAATAAAGCCTTAATACCCAAACGAATACTTCTCAACTTAGATATTAATAGTTTTATTTTAATAAGGCAATTTATTAAGTTTTGTTTTGTCGTCCAATTTAATATATTTTATTAGACTAGTCATATTTACATGACCGTAAATACACATCGTAAAATATGTTTTTATTCAGACTTAAGTGAATAAACGCGACGTTTCGCGGAAGTAGAGTCAGCAAGAGTCGCGCGTAGCTCGTAAAAATGCCGTAAAATGGCAATATTAATAATGAGCGCGCAGAAATGGCAATATCTTAAAAAATCGCTTTCGATTACAAGTTGGCTTTTATTCGTATTTGTCATCGGTACTTTTATTTTAATTTGTGCTAAAATTAATGAATGTGTTGAAAAGAAATAAAATGTTATGCAATTATGGTTTTTATTTGATAAATTTTCTTTGTTATGAATTCCCGTGAGTGTTTTGTATTATTTTCATGGTTACTTTCCTGATTTTATATAAATCGTCTAATATAAGCCTATCATCAGTCTTAAGAAAATAATATCCCTCATTTTTCGATCGGTATGTGAGGTCTGTATTGACAGCGAGACTGCGTGAGAATGCAATTTGTTCTGTTCCATTCGGTATGCGACTCTGTGACCTGTGACCCGTGGCTACAGATTATATGCTAATACGAGAATAAATTTTCATTTATGGCAAACAACTGATAAAATGATACGTGGTTATCGAACAAACAATTCAACGCGCGCTAAACCAATCGAAACACGGAACACAATCAACTGCATAATATCGGACATGAATTAAGATTATCTTTGATGTTCGTAAAATTAACAAAACATTAGTTCTTTTATCTAATTAAGGAGATTCATGTAGATTTCTTTTGACAAGTATAGTAGCAAAGCAAAAGCGCAATTTTGAACAGCGGCACACCCACGTCTTCATTAAAAGCATTGCCTTATCGATAAAATCGATCTCGTTACGAACAATGAAACGCGTCGAAACAAAAACTGGCCGACCGGTAAACGAATACGAGAAACGTAATCGGAGCGAACGTCGCACCAAATAAAATAAAACCTCAATCAAAAATCTAAAGGCATTCGTATCATAACCGAAGCGGTGCGTCGACCCGGCCGCCGCCATATGAAAACAAGAACGTGTGGGTTACACGCCCGCGACCAAAAAAAAAGAAACAAAAGTATAATAATGTAACGCACTAAGTATTCGTCTTAAAAATACTCCTCGATCTCTGTTGCGCGCGTTCGCGTCTCCGGCATTAACGCGTCGGTAGAACCGACTGCGGCGGTGCATTGTAAATGGGACCGAGTGGTCCGGCGCGCGAAGGTCGAGTTTGGCCGGTCGCGTGGTGACGTCCTCCGGGCAGAGGGCGGCGGGGCGCGGGCGCGGGGGCGGCGGTGATGGATGGCCCAATCAGGCGGCGGAGTGCGGCCGCGCTAATCGAGCACTGCGCCCCGAGCCGCACGCACACAGCCACACGCGCCGACACACCGACCTCACTGATACTCCACCAGATTACACCTAAAAGCGCATCTCGGCCTTTTACCTGATAATACATAATACCCTCGCTTCAAAACTCGCTCTATACCTACCAGCATCAATGTGTTACGCGGGTCCGATGGAAAATCGATGAAAAACAGCCGAGACGACAAAACCAGGGGCGGCGTGCAAACAAAACGAGCGTTCATTCGATGAATAACGTCGTATTTATGTCTATATCCGGGCTGGTGGATCGATAGCCACCAACTGTTGTAAACAACCGTATGAGTACCGAGGAAAAAACAGCGGAGCCACCCCGCGGGGTAGGCACCGGCCACGTGACTAATTTCGGGAGCTGTCACCGGCAGCCCCCGCGCACGTGGTCTGCAGACGCGGCCCGCTCCGCAGCGACCAAACACCCGCAGCTCACAAGGAACAATCCACACTTATGGCCATAATCTCTCGTCATATCGGTCGACTTTGATTCATGCAATTTGTTCTCAATTTACCCAGTCAACCTCAATCTCCAAATACGAAGATAGATCTGGTCAAATAAAATTAATTAGGAATGTCTTATCGTCTGACAAAAAGGCCTTTATTTATGGGCATCGCATTTTATCCTTAAGAGTTCTTTCTCCGCCTAATCCCGACAGAATTGAATTGAAATGAATCTAATGAAACGGGGCATGTTAAGAAAAAAACAACAACACATCGAGATGCCCTACAATCATTTTAACTTTTTTCCGACGTTCGTTCTCGAGGAGTATTTTTTATTATTTTTAATTCTGTCTCTGGACTAAGGTTTTTTGCTTTTTTGTTGCTTTTCATAAATATTTTAGAATCGAATTCAGCCAGGGACAACCGTACAGAATGGATTAGGATTTAGATTTTTCGGGGCGCGTAATTTATGCCCCTCTATGTAGAGATATGAATAATGTGATGGGAGATAAATATTATATCTGTAGCTTCCAAGTAAATCGAGACGTTGGGTTGTGATTTTGATATTCGCTTCATTTCAATGTCGATGTAACTTATCTCATTCAAGTTTCTAAAATACTTAAGGAGGTAATTTCTGAATTCCATTCCCCTTAGTAGATTTATCTTTAATCTCGATCAAAGCAATTTATCCGCAATCATCTCAATCCTCATCATTTAAAACAACTTCAACTCATAAAGTACACCACCAGCTATTCCAAATATGCGGCTCGTTTAAAAAACCCTTAACTAAATTGTTAGAACGCACAAAAAAGGCTCACCCGATGATTTACCGACGTCAATTCTGACAGAACGTAGTTTTGTGTGACCAAAATTATAGTAATTTTATAAAAATATATGTACTTAAAATAAACGTTTTATCAAAAAAAGATTTTGATGGAAAAGTTTCATAATAGTTGGGATATGCGGGGAATGCGGTTAATGCCTTGAAGATGATTGGACACAATTTATTGTTAGAGCGATCGGTAGCGGGCTGTGGCGGCCTGCAGCGCCGGGACGTCTAGCTTCCTTAAACGGTTCTAGTTTATGTACCACGGTGATTTTGGAACTATTAATAAAATTTATGACAACAAAAACCTGTGATTAGGTAGCCCAGTTTGAAGAATTGCATCAGCAAAGTATCAGGTTGAAATCCTTGTCAACAAAGATTACAATTAATTATGTATTAATAAGTTTCAAAATTTCAATGTCCGTTGTTGTTTTCTTAATAATCTGCATACAATATTATTTTATTTAAATATAAGTACAATAAATCAAGAGTATAGAAAAAATTACATAGCAGGCATTCTAAAAGTAGATTTATCCTGCTCAAAACCTCCTTCAGTTTATATACCAAATTTATCAAAATCATATTTTTGTATCCAACAATGTAAGCTCATCACATCCAATAATACAATTGTAAGTAAAGTTTACTTCTACAATATAAATTTTTTTTAGCGGGTAAAACTTAAAGTTATGTACGGATACTTTTTACTTAGCTGTCAATGCGTTCAGTAAAAACCTTCGGCCGGCACCGCGGCCGTCGGGCGCGGCCCGGCGGCGGTGGCGACTCTCTCAACTCCAACTTTTTGTCCCCAAACAATATTTTTGCATCAAAATAAAGACAGCTTTTTATTCATAAACGACCATTTAAAGCTTTCAAAAATAATAATGAGATGGTTATAAAATTGCGAATTTATATGAGGCCGCAACCCTCCCCGGGACACAAGTCTTTAATATGATTTCTTATAGCGAGAAAACCTTATTAAATAATCTTTGAATTGGAAATTACGCGGATCGGCCGCGATCACAATAAAAACAGGGATTTGACAGGATTAAAATTGTAATTCACGTTTTTTGACATGCATCTTATTGGGTATTTTCGGAATGGTTATTTTTTTAAATATCAATGCAATGCGTAACCGCTTCCATGGAAATGATGTTAATACGTTGATTATTAATTGAAACGATTTTTTGAATTTGGAACAATAAGTTTGTTTTTTAAGTTAAAATGTCGTATTAATATTTATGAATATACTTTCTAGAAAACGATCGGATAACGGCCTACATTTAATAAGAAAAAATCAAAACAATGCTCAGTTTGTACGTTTTGAGTTAGTTCATTCACACATTCAAAGCTGTAAAGTGAGCTCGGCCTTAAAATTGCTGGGATTTAAAATAAAAATTAGAAAAAGAACATATTTTTAAACATGTCATAAAGTGCGAACAGCATTCTCTTTGACAACTTCAATTTAAAAAAAGAAAAAACACACATGCAGTCTTATGCTTTCCCGCGACGCTGTCATTATTAATCCTCTTTATACTAACTTCAATAAATATATTCAATATAAGTTATCACTGTAAAAACTTATGCGAATATAAATTTTAATAATATCCGTAAATAACAAACTTAAAATAACTAACCAAGCTGCATTGTGTTTGAAACCTTCGCCTTTAAAAATAAAAAAGCAAAGGTCGGGTTTTTAATTAATTTTAAACAGTTGGCGCTAATTCGGACATACCGGCGCCATAGACAAGTGAAACAGACAATCATGGCCGCCATTACCGCAGTTTGCCTATAATGTTATGGAGAGGCGATTTGAAATAATTGCGCGGATTACGTATTCATTGCGACTAATGATAATTTAGCATTGAGAATACTGTGATGAATATCAGCTGGTTTTTTTATCATATAACTTTTAAAGAAACTGTAGCTTTTCAAACGAAATCATTTTTTATGTCTCTATATACCTACCTAATTGTTTTTACTTTCCTATCCTAAATCATAGATAAAATTAACAAGATATTTATAAATATTTTACTTATCTATTTAGAAACTAAAATATCTGTGCTTGATTCACCTAGGAACAAAATGTCAAAAGCTTACCTATTTCACAGCCGGCTAGTAAAGCGCTATAACATTGACTTATCCTGAGTTCGAATCCTAAAAAGTTGTTTGATTAATACAGAGCCACCAAGTCATGGATATTCATTTACCTATTTGTTAACTTACGTGTAATATTATTATTTCTTCAATATGTATGTAATACTTATATATTTCTTAAGTTGATTAATCTGTTGTCTAGTAGGTATCCATAACACAAATTATAGAAATTTAATATATACAAGATAATGTGATAAATATCTATTCAATTTAACGAGCTAAATCTGATGTCTAGAACACGCACTTCGTGTAACACCAGACTGCACTATATTGACAAAGTTCGCACAACTGCGCCCATCACACCGTAACCGCATAGAAACACCTCGTTATAAAACTAGAAAAAAAAGTGTGAAAACTGACAAACGCACATAATAAAACCAACCATAACAAGAACCATAATAGTGCTTAATAAATGTTCTATGGTCGTTGCGGTTGTACGCAACTATACAGACCACAACCGTTTTGTCACGAGAAAAAAAAAAGAAAACCTGTCTTCGTAAATGCGCTTACCATAGACAACAACGTACTTAGGCATTTATAAAAATTGCTAGGTAAAATACACAGATTATAGATACACTTAAAAAAATATTGATTAGTTATGTAAAGTTCCGCTACTAGACGGTAGATGGCGCTGTTTTTCTGTCTTATTGGATTTTTCTTCATATTATCAGTTTTTTTTCTTATCAAGATTTTTATTTCAAAAAGCTTGACTGCATATGAGGAAAAATATAATCGAAATAGAACAGAGGGGTATCGCCCAAAAGATAAACAATACGATCTATTATGCATACAACGTTCCACGACCGTAATTGAACATAGCATGGAAATGTTGCCAGTTTTTAACATGTATAAATGCTACGTCGAAGCGAAATAGGCAGGTGGTAAAATTATTTATTAGGTACTTACAGTTATGAAAACAAGAAAAGCGATGAATACGAAATTTATTATATTTTAAAACATGCCTACATTGTATCATGTTAATGTTATTACAAGACTAGTAATACTTCTTTAAAAACTTTTTATAGGTGACTTAATCTGTGGTTAACCTCAATATCATTTGATAACTAGTGATAATCAGGTCGAAGATTAAACGGGTTTAGGAAAGAACTGGCTCATCATAAAATATTTGGAAGCAGAATTATTCAGTTGAATAAATCTGCTTCTAATAATAAAAATACTTTCTATGAATGGTGGTAGTTAGGTAGGCTGATCCTAAAGGTATCCTGGAACCCTGAAGAGAGTGAGAGTCATTCAGTTGATTCGACTTTTCAGAGTAATTTATCCAGGATGGTAGGGATATTATTGGCTTCGATTATACCAGGTCATAAACTCCTTACTTAAGATTTGACGACCACTTTGGCGATGGGGTAAACCTATCTGCCTCAGACGCCAGTGGTTGCGGCTTCGATGCCCGCACGGAACAAGAAAAAAAATTCCGGCTCTGGGCGTTTATCTATATGTGTATTTTATATTCTAGGTTGCCCCTTAGTTCGCTACATGGTATCTCGTAACACAAGCTTTGCTTACTTTGAGGCCATGTAGCTGGTGTGATTGTTTGGTTATTTTTTTTTTAAGAACTGCAGTGCGAGCACAGAACTTTATCGAATCGTTTGTTAACGAATGTTCGTATAGTATGGAGACGGTTTTTAAGAAAAAAATGAAATCTATCCATTGCCGCACGGCCAGCTTAAATAAATGTGTGCCTTGTTAATTTTGAATGTTTGTAAACATGTTGTACTCATAAATATCTGTAAAATAAAAAATTACTATGTTACTCTATACGAGCATTCGTAAACATTCGTTAACTTACGATTCGATAAAGTTCTGTGCTCGCACTGCTGAGTTGACAAAATTTCTTCTAACTGTTATGTTTTGTATACCTAGACAATGGGCACGTAAACCTTTAATGGGCATTTTTAAGTTTTGTTATATACTTAATAAACATAATAATAAAAATAGTGGATTAGGATTTCGCCTATATGTAGACCAAACTTTGAATACGAATTGTATACATAGATAGATATCTTCCATACTGGACTGAGAGTGAAAGAAAAACGTAGAATGTGCCAGCTGCTTCTCTGCTGCTTCTCTTTACTGTAAAAGTCAGTTAACGGACAGAGGTTTTAAAGACGTTTTTGTGGGCGATAGGCTGACCCCCTGTCACTACAATAGTCTCTCTCCATCTTTATAATACCTCCAAATTTGTCAAATGTGACATCAGATGGTCTTGTAACCTCTGGTGTTCTGCCTACCCCATAAGGGATACAGGCGTGACGTTATGTATGTATGTTCATAGATAGAGAAAGAGGCTAAATAAGCGTTTTACTTCACAATACTTAACTTTAGAAACATTGTACATCAGACAGTAATCAACTTCCTATATTGCCAATTTACTAATTTATGTGTTTGTAGGTTGGCATTAAAAATTACCAGTTCCTAGTTTGAAAATATAGTTTATTCTCTTAGTAACTGTATTCACGAAATCAGTGCGCCCGCTTTTTTAACCTCTAATTAAAAATAAACGGGCGTTCAGAGAGGCGTGTGTTTACAGAACGAACCAGTCCCGCCACATGATGGATACGCGGGAAACACAAATTCGCGTTCTATTTTTAAATTTGACAGTTCGCATTTTTTCGAACGTCAATCTCGCATAACTTAATTTGAACGCACCTTTAACTACATTAACTGTAATTATGCGAAAATTCACGGGTGATTAAATGCTAATTCATCAATTCACATCTCTATTATGTTTTATTGGCAATTAATTCAACTGATTAGATTATAATAACTTCAAATTGGATGTCCAAGGAAACGGTCGGCATAAATTATTCAGGTGCATATTATTAATACTAATCTCAAATGTACTTAATCATTTAGAAGTAACCCTTTTTTATTAAGTTGGTAACGGATTTTCAGGTTTAACTTACCAACATAAATATAAGGCTTTTTTTACGTAGAATACTTCCTACGTCACTATGTCTCTTCCGTGAAGTAAGAAGAGTTCTGTATCTCTGAAATTAGCGAAGATATTTTAATGACGTCATTGCGTCGTACGCCATTTATATTTTACACCCGCGTCTTCGCCGCCATATATTAAGTACGTAACAAGGTGGGCGGTTGTTTGTTTAGGCCGCAGTTTTTTGTCACTCCGCTCCTGTGGTAGGTGGGTAATTGCCATTTTGTATACCATAAGTTCTACGCCCACTAACTCTTACTTCACTAACTGTATTCTTTTAAATATCTAATTAATTTTACGGTTTCGTACGCGGAAAGCGATTGCAATTTGGTCCACGTCGCAGTCGGCGTTTGTTTTGTTTCGAATATCGTCGCTTGTTTATGCGCAGACGCAGCGAGTACGCGCCACATCAATCCCGCGCTAATCCTCAGATTATTTTCGAAATGAGCAAAACTGCAATAAACGACGCGACGCGTACAAACACCGAGTTATTTCGGTCTAGATAAATGATTCAGAATGCCTCGCCGTTTATGACGGTGCAGTCCCGGAGACTGACAGTAATATTTGTGTTTTACCTGATTTATTTTGCTATTAGGGCAGTGTGCGCTTGCGACGGTTCTCGTAAAACGCGTGTTTTACTGCGCGGATAATGACTGCGGGACTGACGACCACTCAATTAGATATTCGAGTGTAGTTTCGAATATCTAACCTAATAGGCCGGCGTCTTCGGCGCATGCCGGTGACAGATACCTACGATCTGACATTAGCTTGAATGTTGCCAGTGAGCAAAACTCTTGGCAGGCCTTTCTTTTGGCGCACGGCGAACTGCCATTTCCTTTGCTTGAAGATGCCAAAGTATTATTGCTTGTTTTTGTTCAAGTTTGATTGTATTTTTTTTGGGGTTTTTTACATCGATATTTAAAGTGTGATCAGTATTCAGGGTGTCGTGTCCTAAGTGTTCAATTAATGGGTCGTAATTACGAGTGGGCTCGGAATTTTTGTCACGTCTTCATTAATATTCAATAGGCTATCGATCGTCTGCTTATTGTCTGAACACAGATACAAATGTACCTCCATTATTGTTTTTCGATGTTAATATGAGTTGGTAAGGAATACATTTTGTTTAACAAACGTTTGTCTAATCAAATCAAAAAAAATATGTGTAGACTCAAATTAAGGTTAATCGAAATCACGCAGAAGAACTTCAAAATTTTGGAGCACGCCAAGTTTAGTAGTTTTGAAAGAAACATTTGCAAAGAGTATCCCATGTAGGACCGAACTCGAGACCTTTGGTACACAAAGCGAGTCTACTTAGCGCCTTAGAGATCATCAATGCATACATACATAACGTCACGCCTGTATCCCTTATGGGGTATGCAGAACACCAGGGGTTACAAGACCATCTGATGTCACGTTTGACAAATTTGGAGGTATTATAAAGATGGAGAGAGATCATCAATGTTTTATCATTTTCAATCAATACTCATAAATTTGAAACGGAATAATGTAATTTTCATTAAACACTAACATAAGTGGTAATCAAAATTCCGAATATATTTCAGGAATTCAAATGAATTTGCATTAAGATCATAAATACAAAATAATCGATGCACGCAGATAAAATTAATTAAAAACCTCTTTATATTTAGGTAAACATTAAATATCGCATATCCACTAACGAGGTATACAAATTATTTACTTGAATGCAGTTTTATTCGATTATTTGCTTGTATTCGATGGTATCACTCAGGCGACGTGTGCGCACGGTCGTCGTATCGAGTGATCAGCGGCGACGAATCGCGGCGACTTTTGTTCGCACAAAACAACCAAAACCCTTCTTGTTAGCGTAAAATATAATCTTACCGCAAGTTCCATGATAAATCAAACTTCAGTAAAAGTAACTTTACTTGTTATTTTATCCATAACCAAAAAGGTTTTCTTAAAACCTTGACAATATTCATTTACAAACGAGATAACTCGGATAATTCTTAGAGAAGCACCAAACGCAGCTTAACCAAAGACACGGATGAACAAACGGAATGATTAATCGAGTTACAAGTAGGTATAATGTTTCGTGTAGGTACCAGGCTATCATGGGTGAGGTGGGGTGTTCATAAATACAAGATATGAAAGGCCTCACACGGAGCGCTCCTCGGATTAATGCTCAGTCCAGGCAACCGGTTGCTCCTCCAAGCGTGTAGGCGACTCCTTTTGTGATTTTAATATCATGTTAAAATTGGAAGCAGTGCATGTACGGCCGCATGTGGGCATTTATTGATTTTATTTGCTCCGTAATTAGCACGCAACGTTAACCCTCCAACCGCTGCCGAGGACACATTTGTACCACTTTAACCTATCCGATTATTTATAAGTCAAACGTGGCTATTAGCATTTTAATGATATTTAACATCGGAATCAAATCACGTTGTCGATGGGAGCCCGTCCTTCACCCTCCATCACATTTAACCCTGTTAAGTCTGCGCATTCACCAGCTCAAGTCAATGCATATTTTTTATCAAATTTACATAATGTCATCATGTGAATAACTTTGAATTAGATTTTGCATGTATCTACGTTTAACTTTTGCAAAACAACTTTAGATTTTAGTATGCAGAATCTTATGAAAATAAACAAAAGTGTCCTTTTCAAACCCAATAAAACAAACGTTATCAGCAATTGAATAGCGTCTTAGATTTCCCCAGGAGTAACTTTAAGAAGACACAAAACTCGGGAATCCGAGACACTCGTAGCTCTTAAGACCGGCACTTATCTCTGCGGTATCGAATTTAATGAAAACTGTGGTCGATCTCGCAGTGTCCTCTCAGTTAATATATGCGATTTTTATCATTGGGTATTCTCGACCCTAAAACGGCGGTGGCAGGGTTAAAAATATGCAAAAATCAGCGCCCGGGGTGAATATTAAGCAATGTAATTTTGTATAATATTCTGCAATTAAAATTCAAATTGAAATCAATGCGCAGATGAACAGCTATTCGGCGGCGAGGGTGAATCACGCGGCCGCAGGGTTGCGCCGATTTTCAACTGGTTATCATTTTTGTATGGCTGCATTTATTAAGTTTAAATACCTTTAAATGTTTGTGCGATTTGTCGTTTTTGAATTCACTTTTTAAATATTGGAACTACGAATAAATGCGAGAAAATTGTATAATAAAACTCACTAAAGACTATAAATATTTTGAGGGAGTATTTTTCTTATTAGCGCCAATTTTCAATTTTACAAACTTGAACCTCATTGTCACATAAATTCAGCTGACACTGAGGTTATACTTGGATTTGGTCACCAAAAAAAAATATGAGGTACTTGTCAGTTAGTTTTATTTTAATAACTAGCCACCGCGCGCGGTTTTACCCGCGTAACTTTTGATCCCGTGGGAATTTCGGGATAAAATATAGCCTATAACTTTCCTCAAGAGTTGGGCTATCAAATGCAAAAAGAGTTTTTCAAATCCCACTTGTAGTTTCTGAGATTAGCGCCTTCAAACAAACAAACTCTTCAGCTTTATATATTAGTATAGATTAATACTCAATTGAAATCAAAAATTACATAACTCCAAAGTGCTACTATTAAAATAAACATATCTTACGGAGACCACAAAACAAAAATAGGGAAGCATCCTAGTTTACATCTATATAAAATACCACAGTTATACAAATATAATCGCGAATTCACACACTAACCCGAAAATTTAACTAGAACCGCTACCACCAAGCGAATTTCGTGAATTGTCTACTCGCGTAATTCTCTTAATAGACCATAAAGCCACTCCATAACTTGGCTATCAGGAGGATCATTCCGACTGTTATGCCCTCTTAATTGTGAGATCCGGACGGAATCGACAATTTCAGATATTAAACTAATTTTCAATGCTGTGTAATTGTGGAAACGTGCTGAGTTTGTCGTCGGGGTATCATGTGCCATTCTTGTGTCTTGCGATTTTTAGACATGGTGGGTAATGAGGGGTTAAAATGATATGTTCTGTTTTTATTGGTGTGTTTTTGTTAGTATTTGATACTTTTACTTAATAGGGGTAGTTTTTTTTTAAGGACTAATATATTAGACGAGTATAATAAAGAATTGTTCGTCTCTTACTTTTAAGTAGAATTTTTCTTAGTTGACTTCGCACAATTAGTTATAAGTAATTAAAAAAACTCAGTAGTGCTCGTACCTATTTTGAACTTAACATAAGCTACAGCACACAAGATGGTTTTGTAAAAAATAACCGAAAAGCATTCGCTTTATTTAAATTTATATACAACAAGCTAATGACTCACTCACGTCAAAATTCGATGACGTAGAATCCGTGCGACGTAATTAAGCCGAGTCGGCATTTTTAGTGCATTCAATTAGGGCTCAGCAGAAATCCTGTAAATATACAATGTATAGGATTTACTTTAATAATGTCACACGCCTATCATGCACACATATAAAAAATAACAAAATTCTTTCTTTCCAAAGTATTTAACATATATACATAACTTCACGCCTGTATTCCTTATGGGGTAGGCAGAACAACAGAGGTTATAAAACATATTTTTAGGTATTATAATGATGGATAGAGACAATGGCAGTGACAGGGCGTCAGCCTATCGCCCACAAAAAGCCTCCAATAAAACCTCAGTCTCTTAACTGACTTTTATAGTATGCCCAGGAAGAGAAGCAGCTGGCACATTCTAAGTTTTTCTTTCACTCCCAGTCCAGCATGGAAAGAAGTATTTAACAATTATAACATAACAATAGGTGTTAGTTGGTGTTTGACTATATTGCAGGTCAAGTTAGTACCTGATGTGTGTGATTTGATGAAAACCTTGTAAGAATGCCAAAAAAACGTAACTACATATCTACCAGCTTATGTGAAAGCAGGTATTTAATTTTAATAGAAACTTGCATTTTCCAACACTAACAAACATGCCATTGAAAGTATAAATGATAATAATTATCACTATAATGAGAAATCTACAAAAACAGACATGTTAAAGCGTAAACGACGTCATTAAGTCACCATCAAGGTATTCCCTATAGAAATGCAACCTAATACTCTTAGAATCCACTTTTTTTCTTAAAATGAGCTTTGTGTTAATGCGTTAAGGTTGGCATTATTGTCAATATTTAGGCGGCAATTTTAATTAGCTCCCCCCCTTCCCTCCGTGGTCCATGCAGAGGGTGTTTGCAAACACAAGGGTCTTCAGAAGAAGCCAATCCATCAAATTGGTGTACGCATTACGACACCGTGCTTGTCGATTTTTAGAGCTGAGCTGTGATTTTGAACTGCTTTTGATTTATCGATATTAAAATTTTTAGGTTAGGAATTTTTGAGAATTACTTTTATGGAGTTTTAGTTATGAGTTTAAGTGATACAAAAGATTTTATTTGTGCTTGTTTGGTTAGCAAAATCAAAAGTTTCATGTTTTATTGGAATTAAGGTGAGAAGAATGAATTTACTTATTATCATTTTTTGTCCATTTAAACATAACAAATAAATAATAAGCTTTATCGATAAGTAATTAAAATAAAATATTTACACCAAAAACTAATGCAATCAAATATAAAATAAGTAAAATAAATGTTCTATCGACAACAAAAACCATCCCTAGTGCCGCGTGCTTTTGCTGATTGGCGTAACTCGATAGTTGCTCATTGTCGCTAGTGTTGTGCCCCCATAAATCTCCGAGCGGTGTCACTCGCAGAATTGCGCCAACCCCGTCTTGAAGGGTGCTCTGTGAGAAAAATATACACGAAATTACAATATACATAAGATATTGACAAAAAACGGAATAAAGGATATACTGATTCAATACTTTATAATAGGAATTAAAGTTCATACCAAAAAGTGCGTTAAAATAGATTTCACATTAAAAAGGATAGTAAAACTTTTGTGCTCATTTAAGTGTCAATTTTGTGTGATTTTAACAACTTTCAAGATTACTCGAAAAGTCGTAAATATTCTCAAGATAATAGGGAACTTATGACTATAATAATGTTATTACACTTTGAAAATTAGCACGTTAAAGCAAGGACTGCATACTTGTTCATTTTTTTTCTGTATGACGTCATACCGTTGAATTAGGTGTATTTAAAAATAACAGTACAGGAATTCATACTGAAATAATTCGTGTACCTTTTTTATTATTGTAGCATAACTGATTTATTTTTCAGTTAACTGAAATTTTCCGGTATTAATATTAATATTGATATTAAAATTTAATTTTTAAATAACTGTAGAATGTTCGATAGTTTAGTTGCTAGCCTATGAAGCGTAGGGACATATACTGACCTATACATTTCGGTACAGAAATTAAATAGGTTAAAATATTTCTGTACTAAAAACATCTACAGAAATTAATCCGGTATGCATTATTTGGGTACTGATATAATTAGGTTAGATTTTAATAACTTGTACAGGTATTGTGTTTGATGAAGCAGTACCCTAATAAGGGAACTGAAATTTTAACTACTACTTATTTAAAAAAATTATACCGATATGCAGTCCCTATAAAGATTTGAATATATATTCATAGTTTTATATCTTTATTGCAATCAACAAAATCCATTAAAGCCGAAAAAAAGCTTTTAGCCATCACACTACAAAATGGGAAAATTTCGCCTTGTGTTTTCAAAACGCCTTATTAAATAAAATATTACTTCTACAAAAAGTATCGGAAGTTGTCGTGGCGCCGTGGTTACTGTTTGTATCATAACTTCATAAGATATCACAGGTTAAGAAACGTTCAGCGCGGTTGGTACTTGGATGGGTGACCGCCGACCATTCATTTCTCACGGCGACTTCCGTGCTTCGGAGGGCACGTTAAGCAGTCGGTCATGGGTGCTGTATACTTGTATATAGTAGTCGTTAGGGTTTATCAGAAGCTATTTCGGCGCCCTGAAAATTCTCACATGCACCACCCAGCACTGGGCCAGCTTGGTGGATTATGGCCTTTACCTCCACGTCACCCAGGGGAGAGACTCATGCCCTGCAGTGGGCTCATTAGAAGGAGTTGTGTGATGATGACAAAAAGTGTCTAGGTATTTATTTTACTTAACTAAACGTAATTAATATGATATCTGTACTGAATACTCATAAACTTGGCTCTACGTGGCACCTAAAATATTTATGCTATAATATATTTTAAACTTTATAAAATTATTTGAATTATTTGAACACCAACATAATAAAATAAAAAAGTTGTAACTCCAAAAAAACATAAAACCCAACATCTCTCAATAGCGTAGCGATGCAACTTTATCTCAAAACATCATCCACCGCAACCCCCTGGCTCAGTACGCAGGGGTCGCGGGTTCGGTGTCCGGTTACAGCCAATCGGCTTACAAACACCATGGGACCGAACACCATACACCGTGGATTAGCCCTAATGAGCACTTTCTTCATGGGAACGCCGGATCGGGGTGTAATTGATTTTTGTTAATTAACATCGTATGACATAAGGATAAATTGGTGGAATTGTAGGAAAAAATCTGTCGTTGCATATTGATGGAAATTTTTGAAGTGGAAATAACATTATGTAGAGTAATAAAAATTTCTCGTCAAGTATTTCTTATCAGTTATGTACCTATATAAAAAAAGAAAAGTATTTTAGTTTGATATAAAGTGACTATCACGAACTATTATTTCCTTAAGGTACTTTAGCTAAAAGCTCCTTAACTCATATAAAAATATTTAAAATTATCTCGAACTTGGAACTCGTCTACGATTTTGATTTAATTACAAAATGTAACACTAGCTACAGTAACTACTTTTGACTTTTCGCTCGCATTATTGTTTGCACACAGCCATTCTCTGTTTGCGTCGGTGCCAGGGGACCGAATGTGTGTGTGCCATAAGATGAATGAGGGGATTACCCAAAGTGCATTATGCAACTGCACTTTGACTGTATACGATTATACACAGGGTGATTTGATTTAGTTCCTTATTTTATTAATTTGAAAAAACGAAACCTGAAACAAAAGAATTCACAATTATTTTATACTTTCTAAAAGGTCAATTTATTACAAAGTGTTGTTTTAATTTATTCTGTATAGTCTAGAGAAATTTTTAATAACGGAAAGTAAGGAAATGTACTTTTTAAGCATTTCAGAATAATAAATCTCGGTACAAGACTAAAACAATTACACAGACAATAATCCCGTTGTTTTTGTCAAATTCAAATCGTTTTTATTATGTCTTCTACACCCTATATCGTCTAGGGTAGCATGAGACTTAGGGGAAGCGGGTAATGGCGTAAAAGTAATTTTATTACTTTGCCCCTATTACCATCACAGTGCATACCACCGGTCGAATGTGATATGCGACAGTCGTATTGTATTGAGCAGATTAATCGATATCGATAATGTGTTTCAGCACTTCACTAAAATTACATTTATTGATCTAAATATTTGAGCTGTTTGAAGCGAAAACAAGTATAACAGTAAAATTTATTTAATGATAATCTATTTGCTAACTTTACATTTCAAGACATCAAAGTTAAAAGCAATGTATTTATCGCTTGATTGTGTAAGATTTGACGCTTGTTTATTTAGCTACTCTATGGTTTAAGAAAATCTAATGACTCTTGTTAATAGTATTAGATGTGAGAAACATACGGCGTTTGCAAAGACCTTAAAGCCAACGAAAATGTACAAAAGCTATCCGAAATTTACCCTTTAACCTTCTACGCCGTAACTTAAAACAAAAGAAGCTCTCTATAAATAAAATTCAAAAACAACAAAGCGAGATTCTTCTTTTTATTATTTACAACGAACAAGAGTTAATAGGAGCACATAGCGAGAAGAGCGTCTTCTTGTACTGATCTGATTTGTTCCTGTTACAATGAATATTTGATACGGCTCAGTGCACGCTAATTTGTTTATCGTGTTCTACTGTTCTTCTCTCCTGGTAACTGTAGAATAACATTGTTCCTCGCGTTCATTATTTACCCAACATGCGACCGATTGAAATAGAAAATATTTTTTGTTTTATTTCAATTGTAAATATTGATGGAAATTCTCAGCGGCCTCGTCTTTGTCAAAAGTTTTCCATATACTTTTTGCATATTACAGCTTAGAAATGTGTTTTTTTTTATGTTAGGTATACAAAAGATATTTAGCAAACGATTTATGTAGTTAGTAGGTACATAAAGTTTAATATAATTTAATTAAGCATACAGATATGTATCGTCAGCATGGCAGGTGATTATATAAATGCCTACAAGTTGGTATTAGTAATTAATATGCCAGTCGTTATCCGATAAGACGAGGTAAGATCGTGAGTTAAGTTACTAAGAAGTTAATTTACATTTACTTACGTATTAATGCAATTAAATGATATTTCCATTGAGAAATAGAGGTTGAAATTAATTTATTTTCACATATATGGATCCATAGTTTCGACACGTTTCGCTTTAACCCACTCGACCATACTTTTAGATTTTTTAGGATATGTTCTTGTCATGAAAATGAACTCACTATTGTATATCATGAACATTTAACTAATATCCAGTTCTAAACGTGCTATAGTTAGATGGAATCGTTCAAAAGTCCAACATAATCAATGCATTTTTATGATATTGATATGGCTAAAGCAAATACTGTAACTGCTCTGAAATATCCATGGTTGGAACTCCTAAATCCTTTAATATTCTTTTCGCACATAAAATCGCACTACGACAGTCGATCTACTATTACTGTACTAGATTTTTTAAGTTAGATATAAGGAATAAGCGATCTTCTCCAATCTAAATTTGAAATATCTCTTCTTTGCAGGAGATGCGAGTAACGCAAGCATCGGTTCTGGGGAAGGCACTGGGGAAGAAGATGACGACACCAATGGCAAGAAGAATCAGAAGAAGAGAGGGATCTTCCCCAAAGTCGCCACCAATATACTTAGGGCGTGGTTATTTCAACACTTAACGGTAAGTACCTAGTTATGTAAAAGATCTGCCTATAAATCTGTCACTCAAGGAAATATTAAAGTTGACTGTTGTTTCGAAGAGGCGCTCCAAGTTTAAATCAAGTTCCAGAAATGTACATCAATTTTATACACTAATACCATAAGATAAGGTCTTTTCACATAGATTTTTCTAGCAGTAAAAGAAATGGATTCTATACTCGAAAACTGAAAGAACCCGCAGTGCGTTTCTTTATAATTAAAAATTCCAAACGCAGTAATAAATTGTTCACCGTTGCCAGCAAACAAAACTCAAAATTTAGAATAAAAATCACCCGAATTTCCCGCCGAAATTTAAAAGATAAGACGGTTAAAAAGTGTTCGAAAAACTCTATTAATGGAAAAATTAAGCAGGAATCGATGCAGTGACAAGTGATTGATGAAGCGAAAAAAGCTGATTAGCATAAAGGCGAGGTATCGGGCTTTGCGACAGTGCAGAGCTCAGTGTTGCGTAGTAATTTCTAGAATGGGTTTGTGCGGGGGGCGCGGGAGGGGTTGCAATTTCATTACCGGTCCGGATCCGCGCCATAAATCACCTCCGACGAAGAGCCGAACCCTAGCTCCTCAGGTGACGCCGTCTGAGCTCCTGAGCCTGGCTTTCATTCGCTGCGAACCCCGACTGGAATCCTACTTTCTTTATAGCAACGAATTCCACGAATTTCAGACTTCGTATTCACTGTAATTATATTAAAATTGTTCACGCTCTGTCTTCCCCGAAATAACTCATGATTCTACGGTTCTACGTCTGAAAATATTCCGCCATTTTCGAGACGCTAAATCGAAGTTTAAAAAGTCGTCGACAATCGAATTAGGAAGCTTTTAGCGCGTTTCGTTTTGGCGCGTTTTTGCACATCGCCGTCCGCACCAATTACTGGCTTCCAAATTACTTATAATTGCTTCGTTTATCGCTAAGTGCTTTCATTACGGGCTCTCCCTGCACCACAGGACTGAACAAACATGTCAATGTTAACTCTACAACTCTCTAATCCATTTGGCAAGAACAACCTATCGTATTAAGGCTTTGCAACGTTCTTTTTAATCGAGTCAAACTAATTTGTTGACTCGTTTACGCTATTAGGGAGTTTTCCATATACGACCGATGATATTTCGAATAACCACAAAAAAGCGCGTTCGACCCACATATCGAGCATGAAACTGCACACGTAGCTGTCACTGCGACAGTTGTAATATTCATTCGATTAAATTTCGCGGGAAATGGAAAGCCGCACAGTGACAGCGTGCCACCTGCTCCCGCCACCGTTTGAATTGAGAACCGCGGCTGATTGGTCACTCACGATGTTTCAGTTTGACGCTGAAACAAATGAATGCAATGTCGGATCGTCCTTTGCTGAGCTTGAGATTCAAATTTGATTTGTGGGTGCTTAGGAATAGAGAACGTAGAGCTCGTCGGCAATTCTGTCGAGGTATTGAATTAATTCGGGATTGGTCAGCCATTGAGAACAAGCCAAAAGGAAAGATAGTTTGCAAATAGGTAGGAAGTTAAATTCAGGCATAGCGTTCAATATAAGTAACCATTTGGATGCATGGTATACATACAAAATTGAAAAGAGTAGCAAGAGGTGATAGATTTTCAAAAGCACATTTTTCGAGCAGCATTCCGAAATAATCTCGTAAATCATTAATACATCGCTGTTGCGTACAAGCTGGCGTGGTAAATCTCACTTAATGCCTCGTACCTGAGACAGAGGCGCCCTCGGAAAATTTTCCCAAGAAATAATATTGAATAACGCGGCAGACTTAGAACAAATCCTACCTTGCGGCATTAAGCCCTTCCTGGGGGCTAAAAATAATTATGAAGCCGCAGTAATCCCGGCACAGTTCGTACCCTGACAGCATTGATATGCCGAAACTCGTGTCATAAGAAAGTTTGGTGGAGATAAAGTTTTTGTTTGTTTATCCGCCAATAAGTAAATCATTTGTTACCTCAATCTCATGTAATCGTCAGTGATAACATCATTTGGGCTTAGAATAATACAAATTTTCATGTTGGACTGGGAGCAAAAGAAAAACATAGAATGTATTAGCTGCTTCTATTCCCGGGCATACTAAAAAAGTCAGTTAAGGGACAGAGGTTTTATTGGCATTTTTGTGGGCGATATGCTGACCCCCTGTTACTGCAATAGCCTTTCTCCATCATTATGTATTCATTTGTCAAACGTGACATCAGATGGTCTTATAACCACTGGCGTTCTGCCTACCCCATAAGGGATACAGGCGTGAAGTTATGTATGTATGTATGTAATACTAATTTTGAATTTTTCTTACTTAGTAATTTCTTATAAAGAGATGTAAGCCTCCGTGTAAGCTAATCTTAGCTGCGACTTGGCGTTAGCACGCAGTGATAGCTTTCTTGTGTTTATTTCGTTCCTAGTCGACTTTTCTCAGCTAAATCGTATGAGCTGATCATACGAATCACCAGACAAAAGTCACCATATTGTAAACGTTAGAAAAGTCAAGGATAATAATTCTGACACTCATGACATACTTACGATAAACACCATTTAATTTGATGTTAAGTAGTTAAACTTGGGAGCTTAATACATTTTGTTGCTAAAGTCTTTATAAGATTACACAAAAATTCGACAATTCACACGAGTTAGATCAACAAGGCCTTCTACTTACACTATTTATCTTCATGTCGACTATAAAATATTTTTAGTCCAAGTTTCAGTTTAGAAAATAGAAAGTTTATTACAAAATATTAATAGAGCCTCAGCATAGCGAAAGAGATATTGCGAACGGATTCCTAAGCGTGCAGTGTTGAGTTACGTCGGTATCGGGTTCGCTTCGTACCGAGATTCGCTTTGAGAACCACCGCTGTGGAAATAGACGCATCGCTGCGATATTTTATTTATGCCGTACTATGTTACATAATACTGTCTTTTGTGTTATGCGCGCTTGGTACTTTTCTAGTTGAATTGATACAATGGATATTCAAGTTTTTATTTTTTAGTTTAAAATGAACAATGAGAGCTGGCACCAGCCGTATTGTCAAAATTTAGTCTCCCTTTCGTTGTAAAATTTTATATTTGAGAAAAAAAAAATTATGTTTTTCGTATCTCAAACTTTCCTTTTTTAAGGATACTAAGGTGTTTAAAAGCAATCATATTTTTGTTCAAAACAATTTCAGAGGAATTTTTTTTAAGTCAATCGAAAAGTGCATTTTAACCGTTATATCAAAAGTTCCTTCATCAGCAATAAAAATAAATCTAATAATGAAACTTCCCTCAAAATATGAGTCAATTTCGGCTGTTTTCAACACGTTAAAAACCCAAGAAATTCTCTCTTTATTAGGAAAAGGGCGGTCGTAAGTTTTGCTTGTAGAAGTCGCCGGCAAATTGGAGAAGAATCCTGCTGAATGAGAATTTATTAATATTGGAAGTGCGGGTAGGAGCAAGGGCATCTCTTGCGAATTAAACGAGAAACTGTCCCTTATTTTGGTATTAAATATTTTGTTGGTGTTTCGACCTCGCGCCGGAAAACGCATAAACTTGCGTTAAGCGAATAGATTGCTTTGTTGTTTTGGTCGAAATTTGCCTTTTGGCGCATGATAATTTAATTGGAATTTCTAAACTGAAATTGCCCTGAATTGTGTTTATAATCACTGATTGCTAGGTACAAAAGGTAGCATATCAAGCGTTACAAATCCGTCAAAAATTTTTACTTCAATCTGAACTTTATGCCCACATTAAGTTAAAATTGGTCGGGGATTTTTTTTTATTGAAAATAATTCTGCTCAGTAGGGCTTTTTTTATCATACTTCAGGCTCTATAGAAAAACAAATTGTTTCTTTAGAGTTGGCAAAAACATTTCGATCATATCTTAATCCACGGACGCTTGAGGTCCTTACTTAAAAGTAGGATTTATTAAAACTGTTGAGTCTTTTGGGGAATAATTTTAATATATCCATAATTTGTAGGTCCTTATAAAATTAAGATAGCTTTGACTTTCTTTCAAAGTGGGGACGATTCCAATATATTGCCAATTGTAGGTCGTGTGGCTCGAATCCAATACTATTCTAAAACAGGATAAATTTAAATACCACAACGAGATTGACAATCGAATGTCAATGAACAAAATTGAATTGTCGACCTCGAGACCCCTCTACCTCAAACAAGATTTACAGAAGTGGCTACCAGTAGAACTTTACCAGTTTATTCATATGCAGTAAATCTTGCAAAATGTCGGCACCCAGAAAAATTCATCCACCGCCATCTTGCGTAGGACGACAGAAATCATTTCCGGGCATCCGGTGCACAGATTTCCGAAAACTACCCACTTTTTAAGTCGGCGACGTTTAATGCCGCGCCGGACCGGAAGTTCCGATCTGACGGAAATAGAATGTGTAGGTGAGATGACGTTAGTGTTGCATAGGGAATTAGAAAGAGACGGATGTCGCTCTGAGGACGGAAATTGTGATCGCGAGTTTTTCAGTTAGGGGATTTATTTTATTCATGTTCAAAAGTTTTTTTCATTTGTAGATCAACGTAAGGTTTTTTAAATCCTCTTATTTCATTTTGAATGTTATGTGACTAAGTACTTTCTATTATTTAGCAAGAAAATGTATGCCACGTCCAAATTTCTACGTTTACGTCAGTACTAATTGTTTATTTAAAAATATTTCATTAAAGCATCAAAAACTATGAGTTCTATTAAACAGGATAAAAATATTTTATTACTTTTCACGTAAACATTTAGGTACCATTCATCTGCATCCATGGTGTCTGCATAAACACCGAAGCGTTGAAAATTAGCGAATTCCATTTTCAAACGTCTTTTATACCTACTTTACAAGTATTCCTAATGTTTTTCTCTAAAATATTATGTGCACGGTACGTTTTAATTTATCAATGGCAGGTATGGAAATAAACCTATAAATACAAAATATGAACCAGTCAGTTAAATCTATCCGCTTAACAAAGATGGGTTAGCTTTGTTAGAACAGTTAATTAATACTGTCATACGATAGGCAAAGAGTTTGCCAAAAGGGTTTCCATGTTTGCGAGGGTCCGGGTTCGAGTCCTGGCTAAGATTATCCCAGTTATCGTATTGCAAGCTTTCACAGTAAATATTTGTAGTTTCGGGGTCTGTTAGCGATATTGTTTTGTAGAATATTCATAATCTTATTTTCTTTTCGAAGTGGATTTTATGGTTTGTAAGTTCGTAAGCTTAATGTTTGAAGCACTTAACAAATGATTAAATGTTTCTTCAAGTTTGAGAAAGGGTGGCAAAGTTTGCTGAAAACTGAAAGTTAAGTAGCAGTAAAGTAGGAATAAAAATTTAAAAATAAGTGATATAAATCATCTACAGTGGTTACTCCGTTAGTTATAAAGGGTGCAAAAAATTTATTTGCTTGTCGTTTATTTTTTGAATTCCAGAATTAAATTTAACAATAATTCAAATTAACCCAATAGGTGCTAAATAATATCATCAAATCTCGCCAAAATACAACAAACAGGGACAGTTAAGAACAACAAGTGTCGTAAAGCCAAGGTGTAGTTAACAGAGTAGACCAAAATTGGCCATTTCATATCTGCTGTCCGTATCGAGGGGGCACCACCCTACCAGGGCAGCAGAGGGGGCGAGCAGTCGTTTAGATAAGGATATCTTCGAGTGGACACAGCCCCGTCTCGGGTTACTCGGAGCTGTGCTGCCTTGGTATGCATGAGAGGAAAATTGAGTTTCAATAAATTACATAGATTGGTTTTAAGATCATGTGACTTTTGTTTGCGGATTTAAAATGGTTTTTCGTTCATTTAATGATAGCTTTTGATCAGCTAACAGTGAAAGTTCAAACCAGACCTTGTGCTCGAGCTGGAAGTTACATAGGACTTAAATAAAATTATATTTCTATGTATTTTTCGAGGGCTTTTCTTCTCAATAATTAATATATGAATCCTAATGTCATAATTGAAAACTGACAGAATGACTCTTTCTTGTACCAGGAGAAGTAGCATAACTAAGCCCTGTACTAAGGCGCCATACATTAAAGGAACGCAATATCCGAGGGACTACGAAAAATCCTCCCGCGCCTTACTTTGATTAATGTATTCGTATGTCACAGTAATATTGCGAATAAGACCGTTTTACTCTTTGCCTAGAAAAAGCCCGTACATCAGAAGGCGTTATTGCAAATCTAGGGTATATTAAAAAGGGCGAGATATTCCTATTTATGTGACACGACGTACACCTGCGTTGCCCGAATGGGATACGAGCGAAGATAACCGAGGACTCTGAAAGATATATGGTTTTTCGTAAGGCTTTTAGGATTTTGCGTTTTGGAAATGTAAGATGTATAATGGGACTATTAAATAATTCCAAGAGGGTTTTTTGAGTTTGGAAAATATATTGTTCTTTGAATTCACGTATGAGAAAATCGTAACAGCACAATGTATTTTTTTAAATACATTTCAGTAGGAGACTTTTACTTGCTTTGTGCGATTGCACTGTTGATATAACAAGAAATAATGCCTTTTTTTATTTCTGAAAACTTACATAATACGAAAATACAGTCGGAGAAAATGATAGTGGGTTCGATCTAACATTTAGATGATTAGCCGAAAAAATTACCCACACTATTTAAAAACAAAACTTCCTCGACTAAAGGTCTTAGAGATAAAGTCAAACTAAGCTGTCTTTTATCAAAGAATTTTGAAGACAAATTTATTCAAACGCATTCCTACTGTAGTATTTCACCTAGTTACCTAACCGCTTCGTGTGTTTACCAAGAGGCAGTAGGAATAATCTGAGTCGGAAATACTTAAACACTGCACGGAGACAACTTTAAAAGTAAATTTTAATAAGTATAGCCGAGACAGACAATTTATAACATTGAGTCGTACCATGTTCATAACTAACATGCAGTGTCATATAGTTTATAGTTTTTATTATCTGCCATGTGCACAGTATATTACGACGCGAATAAAGCATTACACACCTGGGCTTATTAAAACAAATGTTCAGCAACACGCAAAAGTAACATGTTATTGCGAAACGTATTGCCTAACTGCCGGTCATTGTGCGAGCTGACCGGCAATAATTTTCTATTTCTTACGTACAATTGAGAGACCATTTTAAAAATGTAGTTCCTGGTTCGAGTCCCCGAGGAGCGATCCTGACAGACGGACTTACCGCACCTCCTGATGAATACTTGATGAGAAAATGAACCCTTCAACTTACGCTGCCCTCTGTCCGGCACCTTTTACCAAAGGGTATATTTTGCGTCAATACTTTAACCGCAACACGCATGCATATTTTATAAAATACACTCAACATAGTTCTTTTTTTTTCAAACAAGCCGCTAGGAAAGAACTTTTTTGATTACCTAATGTGCAACTCATCTTGCATGAGTTAATAATTTTCAGCATGGAAACAGCATCCAAGTTAGGCTGTAAATTCTGAAGTAAAGTGAATGGGTTACACGCGGGAATTTTTGCACGGAAAACTTACTATTTCCAGGAAAAAGTTGGTGCAAGTAATCTAAAGTTAGGTACCAGGGTGGCAGAGGCTATTTAGATGCACATCTTAACTCGGCCATATATCTAGATTGCGCGCGAACTTCTCCGGAAAGCCCGACCAACTTGGAAAGTGTTTCCAGTCGGATGTTCCCCCTTTTTTCTCCACTTCCGAAGCGCAGAATTGCAAGTGTGGACGTACGTAAACAACTACACCAGTAATCCAATAAGACTCCGAGCTAAATGATTGCAGCGAGAAAAACTTTATGTTTCAATTGTGTGAATTTAATTAAAACAAAGGAACAAGGGAATTAATTCACTCCTAGGACACCGGGGACACGGGTTTATTTATTTAATTTTAATAAACATGGCATTTGCATACACAAACGGTGGCGGGTGTGGCTCACTGATAATGTGAGCATTTGCATCCCACTTCGTGCCGATGAATTATCGGCCAGGTGCCTCGTGTATTGCGTACGACTAATTCAGCTAATATTTGCTTTTAGTGTTACAATAACATCAACTAAATTATTATCTGGCTCGAAGGACTAATAGTTTTTAGTTCAATATTATAAATTGTTCACAATTAAATATAACATACATCTTCCCAAACTTAAACTACCATCTCCATCAAAGTAACAAGAACATATCCGGCTCGAAGCATCATAAAGGGATTTACGTCGTTTTTATCAGCGGTAGCTATCTCCTATCCGGGTCAGAGTACACAATAAGTCGTGCCTGCATAATTTGCCCGCCCGGGGCAGCCGGGAGCTTAGCTAATCAGCGGCCGGCGGGCATTAAGCGACGCTGGGCGGGCGCGCGATAATGCCTCGCGCGCGATTAGACACACTGACCACCCCGGGACTTCTGCAGCCCTGGTGTTTACTTCTAACCCCACTTCAGAACTGAAATTTTAAGCCGGCTTTAATTATGAACGCTTTTGGCAGCGTCCGAATGAGTTCACACGTAATTCTGCAGAAGTTATGCTTTGCTAGTGTGGAGGCATTTTTAGGAGATTTGTTTTGTAAGCTATGTTAGAAGTGTTTGTTTTCAGTTTTGTTTAGGTAAAGTTAAGTTTAAATTACTTACATGAAAGTTGATGGAAAATGTTAGAGCTTATCAATAAAAAAGTAACTCTTTAAAATTGATAAATTTTAGGATTAAAACATTGTTGTATAAAGAATCTACGTCATTAAAATGTACCAATTTTGTGGAATATAGTGGTTAGTAGGCTGACTACATTTCAATAAAGCCATCTCTAGCTTTGTCTCGATACTCTAAACCAAAAACTCTTTCTTCTAGACTATCAATCTTCCGCTAAGTATTTACATTCCAAAAAACTCTAATCTCTTCACCAACAACTAACGACGTATCACAAAATGTCTACAAAAACGGCATAACTGCAAAAACTGAGTAAATAAGTTAAAGCGCCATTAAGAAAATTGGTTCAAAAGACACGTCAAGGCAGCTTTACGGGTCGCTCCGAAAACTAAGTAGATGGATCGAATTAATGTATAGTAAGCTTTGAATGAATGAGATTCTGAAAAAACTGTTCATAAGGAAAGAGTTTTGTTATAATCTGTTTTTTTTTTGGATACGCAGGCCACTAAACAATACTGAAAATCTGTAGTTTTTCTTTCCTGTCACAGGCTCTACGTGGATTCGATTTTCAAATGGGCAAAATTGACTTCATGAATTTCTTAGTAATGTCCTTTATGTCCCTATTTATCTTGCATAAGCGGAGAAAGCAGGCATGTTTGTGGGCTATTATCAATACATTGATGTGTCAAATCAAGGAAATCGTGTCAAAGGGATTCATACTTGGCAGGATTTAACAGAAATTCAAAAGGCTTATTTTTAAATGTTGGAAGACAAAGTAGAGTAGAGAAGTAATGGAGTCGAAAAGCTTAAAAAATTGTTTTGATACGAAAAATATTTAGTGTTTTTGTACATATTAATTTAGAACAGTGGTTTAAAAGCAAATCAGGAACAGTCTTAATTTAAAATTTCACCAGCCACTTTCAAACAAGCACTAGCATTCCACGAAACAATTACTTAGATGGGCGTTTCGAGGGCAGGGTAGGGGGGTGTACCTAAAACCATTTCCATAATGCAGCTCACTTCTTCTCACGTTAAACTCCTCACTTTATATAATTGCCTGGTACTTCGACCGTGCCAAGTGCGCCCGGCGAGGGGACCCAGGTGCACTCTTTTGTATTATTACGAGTTTTCAACCATTTGTAAGGTAAATAAAAAGTGTAGGTTAAAATTGAAATAAAATTAGTGAATTTATATAACGCGATATTAGTTTTAAGCAAGACCGTTGTCATATTTTATGAAAATTATACAGTTTTTGCTGTGAAATAATATGGGTGACAGTGACAGTTCTCATAGTCCATGTCGCGCTTGTTTATCACAAGCATTTTATATCTAGACGCACTCTAAGATTTTGTTTTAAAAATACAGGCAATGGGTCATCTTAGATCACCAATAGCCTTAATTTTTTCCTCGGTAAACCTGTACTGCCCTACACAATACCTAATGGGTACTCTCGTACGCGTATATAACTAGTTTTAGATGCATAACTCAGGCTAAGTGCAGCCACGCCTGCAAGTTGCCGTCCTAAGTCTAGACTGCAAAAATGCTGAATAACCCTGAATTCGTTTAGTCATCCTGAAAATTACTAAGCTTTTAGAATTTGGACAGCCATGCTTGAAATTATTACGAGAGAATGATTAACGCTTGCATCAGGTTTGGTTAAAATGTTGTTTTTTTTAGATTAATTTATAATACAATATGAAAATAAGTGACTAGGTTCTTCTGTCTGTCCTATGGCACTTGTATTTATCAGTTTTAGTTCAAAAAGTATATAAATTTAGTATTTTTTGTCAATTGCTAATAACCAACTCGTCATCCAGGGGAGACTCTCATGTCCCTGCAGTTTGCTCATTACAATAAAACACATATAATGCAGTTTTATGCTAACCAATATAAAACTAAACATCGACTGACCGCGGAAAAATATAAAATGTAATAGAGCCACTTCCTTCGGAATTTTAGCAGGCTTTTCGGTCAATTCAAAATCAATATAAAAAATTAAATGTTTCTGGAGAGAAATCTTAAGACATTTACTGGATAAAACTTAATGGTAGGAATTTCACGCCAAAAATTCAAAAGACTGCTTCGAAAATCATAATAGACAATAAACAAAGTTATATAATAAACATCAGAAATTCAAAAGTCGTTTTCAAAGGCAACTTTCTCAAAAGCTTTATTTTCAAGTTCCTTGGACAATTTCAATTGGAAACACGAACAGGCTGTAGAGAGCGCAGCTCAAGAATACATTACTTGTCGTGTACCGCCGGCCATAGCTCACGGTGTGCGATAAAATCATGCGATTGAGACGTCTCAGAGGTCTGCGCTCGTCATCGCTCGCTGCAATGTATGCACACCCTGTATATGGGGAAAATAGCTATGATAAAAGTCCTATAAAACTTTTTTCTTAAATTGACATCGATGATTTATGACAACATTGATATTTGTTTTTTTTTTGTACTAACTAAATTGAGAGATTTACTTATGTGTATTCCATGCTTGATTCAATACACTAAAGTACTGTTTACCTATACATGCTTTTTGAATTTTCTGTATTTCGAAAAAAATTTTTCAAATATGTTTCTGATAAGATCGGAGAAAGAAATATGTGAACCTTCAACTTAGTTCTGGAAATTTAATGAAATTGTCTGAAACTAACTTGGGTTAAGATAAAATATCTAATATATGGTAGATAGGACGATAAGGGCTGTGTGGAATGTCTTTATATAGAGAACAAAAACACCAACGCTATAATTAAGGCCTCATTTTACTTTTTTATCATTTTCGGAAGTTTTAAAATAAAAATAGCATCAAAGCAATGCGCCTGTACCAGGAAAACATGAAGACGTCGAAGGTTGCACACAATAGGCGCGGACAATACGCGCGAGATAACCGCACCACTCCGTCACTTGGCTGACAGGGTTATCGCCGCCACAATGAGGCCGGGGTGCGATCGTGCCGCCCTAGTCAGGGAAGTTTGCGGCTTTCAGTTTTAAAGGAGGTTTCATGGAGCAGGATTGCTATATAAGAGGCATTCGAATTATTTACTATTAAATTGTAGAAGTAATGATAAAAAATATGACTGATAGAAATATGTGAACCTTCAACTTAGTTCTGGAAATTTAATGAAATTGTCTGAAACTAACTTGGGTTAAGATAAAATATCTAATATATGGTAGATAGGACGATAAGGGCTGTGTGGAATGTCTTTATATAGAGAACAAAAACACCAACGCTATAATTAAGGCCTCATTTTACTTTTTTATCATTTTCGGAAGTTTTAAAATAAAAATAGCATCAAAGCAATGCGCCTGTACCAGGAAAACATGAAGACGTCGAAGGTTGCACACAATAGGCGCGGACAATACGCGCGAGATAACCGCACCACTCCGTCACTTGGCTGACAGGGTTATCGCCGCCACAATGAGGCCGGGGTGCGATCGTGCCGCCCTAGTCAGGGAAGTTTGCGGCTTTCAGTTTTAAAGGAGGTTTCATGGAGCAGGATTGCTATATAAGAGGCATTCGAATTATTTACTATTAAATTGTAGAAGTAATGATAAAAAATATGACTGATAGTCGACTTGAATTACATTTGGTTTGAAAATTATTAAAAGTACCTTAACAATTGTTGTACGTACCTACAAAAACACACTATAATTTCACGATGTTTTATTTTCCTGTCATCTTCTTAATTATCTCTTCATTTTATTACTGTAGTTAGGATCCAAAGGTATGGATTTTGAAGAGGCTTTCACTAAATATGAAAACAAATACATAGTTATTATAAAAACGCTTATCACTTTTACGTTGAGGCACACGCTCTGTGCGGTGTATTGTTAACGTGGTAGAGAATTCTGGGGTCTATACACGCCTCTTATGTTTTGTCTTCTGATTGGGTTTATAGACATCGCCTCTATGAATATATTGATTTTATTCACGTCTCGGTATACTGGTTTGATTGTTTAGCTTATTTTAAGTTTATTTATCTAACTAAACTAAACTTTGATTTGTTTTATTTTATTTGAGATGATAAACGATTGAAATAACTAAAGACTCTCACATAGCTGTCATAAGTACCAGGCTATCATATCTTTGTAGAGAGTTCAAAGTAACTGCGAACAGACGCTACGGTTACGTTTGATTAGGTACGTTCTTACAGCCAGAGGGCGCACTTTGACTTACAAAGGTAACCCAAAAGGTATCCCGTCCACGCTTTGATATAGAGCAACCTTCAGGTACGCAAAGGTATCGATTCGATTCTCTGACATGCCTTTTTAGACGTCACTTCAATACAGAATAAAATTGGTAACAGTGGTAATATTAACAAACTTCAAGCTGTCTATTGGAGTCGATATTTTGGAAAATTTTCTAAAGCGGTCAAGTTACAAAGGGGGATTTAAAAAAGGAATTCGTTCTTTAAAATCTCGTTTGGAATGGATTTCCGTTGAAAATGGGTATAGTATTTTCTGGCGTGCGGAGATGTGCGATTGACAGGTCTGTCGCCTGGCTTTTTGTCTGCTGCGGCTTTTATTTCGGGAGCCAGACGTTGATTAGTCAGCACGTGTTCCATGTCATCGGCAAATTTGCCGAACCCGCCACTTTCGTCGCCTGAAGATAATCCTGCTAAAATGACAACGCCGACTTTGATGGCGTTCTAGTTCTTTTGTGTGATTCTTTTAGTGAAACTTCGGTTTTCTGAGGTTTTGTTGGACATTTTTGTAGTTGATAGGCTAGTCGTGTTTAAACGATTTGAACTTTGTAAAGAGATGAGAAGTTTCAGGTATTGCATTGTTTTACGCTGAGAGAGGAATAATGTCTCGTACCCTCAGATACGGATCAGTGGTTTTTCTTTTTTAATGGTTTTTTTTCGTATTGAAATCCTTCCGTATTAATAATGTTTTTAAGTTTTTTTGCATTTAAAATGCTCAATTATTTTTAAATAAATGAAAAATGTGATAAATAAAAATTACCCGACCAGGATTCGAACCTGGGACCTCTCGTTTGCCGGACGAGTGCTCTTCCAACTGAGCTACCGGGGCCTGGCGCTACGCCTCGAAATTACTTACCACATTTTTTTGTTTTCAAGCTAACGTAACATATTGCTAACGTAGCTCCATCTAATGGTATAAGCTTTTTTTTATTTATCACATTTTTCATTTATCCTTTCGTATTGATGTATAAATGGGCAAGATTTTATTAAAACTGCTAGCACATAGCTTCATTGAAATGATGATTGTTTTCTGAGGTTTTTGATAGCTAGGCAGGCTCTAGATGTACTACCAAGCAAAGTTTACAAGTACTTATTGATTTTTGCTAAAGAACTTTGCCCTTTAGGCTAGAGGCCCTGAGTTCGAATCCTGGTTGGTTATTTAATTCTTGTCCGACTAATTACAATTACGTATCATATATCTACAAATTTACCATTTTTTTGCGAATAAAATATGCTGTTCTTCATTGACAGTTCTTTAGCAAATCGCCACCTCTCTGAATGTCAGTTTAACATAGTAGTGACTTGAAAAAGTAATTTAGATAATAAGTTATTTGTGATTTTCTTTATCACATATTTACAACAAATAACTTCACTTAGACTAAAAGCCTTCACATAACAATAAAACGGTCTATCTAAATTATAATATCAATTACGGATACATTAACAATTCATATCAGGGTTCAGACGGAGCAGAAACAGGAATCTCATATACGTAATGTTATTATTGTGCGAGGGAGATAAAAAGATTCAGAAGCTCCAAGTTAGAGCGGAATAAGTGAGGTAGGCGAACGTCGGAGAGCTGTCAAAATGTCAAATTTCAGGACGTGGCTCGGCGCTGCAACTTCAAACGTGCCCCTACCCTCATGCAGCGCTGGTACCTCTAATATAGTTATAGAGCCCTGGTACTTCGGCAGTGTTAATATTCATGTTCCTCATCTTGCTGGTACCGCCATTTTCGTGAAAGCCTCGCTGCAGTTCTATGCATATGAATGAATTTACTGTTCGGTTTCTTGAATCCTTTTAGGTGCATCCGAGCATGTGCGAGCAAGTAATGTGAAATTTGCTAAGACTATTTATGAATAGCGCTCATGATTAATTCAGTGCATCTTGCTTATTTAACTCATTTCGAGAATGTCTGCGTCGTCTGTGTTCAAACTCTGCGGTAGAAACGCTGACGTTTTCCAAAAACGTCCACGACGCCCACGCAGAAACCAACACGTCCATTTGCAAAACAAAGTAACTATCTAGAAACGAAATTGAAAATTCCAATTTCGCGTCCATTTCCTGGTAAAACAGGCGGTTTTCTATTTCATCTCTCAAAAACCCGGCATTCGTTTGCTACCGACGCTGTCTGTCTCTCTCTTGACGTGGAGGATATTGAAACTGGCCGAAAATGAGAAGTAAAAGAAACGCTGATATTTGACGTTTCAATATGCACTCATCTGCAGCGGGCTGGCCTCGCTCGATTTAATTAACATTACATGTTTCAAGACACGTCCCTGAACGAACGATCAAAACTCTACCTTAAAACGGCAGTCGTTGCAATCGCAATCCTCACTTTAGAAACACCGAATTCTGTGACATCAAAAGCTCTCCGTCTTATTAAAACGCTTCGTACATTCTCAACGAAGTATAACAAGCTCGAACTTGACTAGCGGTATTTATAAATGTCAATCACAACTGTCAAAAGTGACAGTAGTCAAATCCCCGCCCTGTAATAACGGTGGAAGAATTCCCAATTTGAAAAACACACGTTCCAAGTTGGCGCGTGTGCTCGATTTGGCGATTAGCGTTATTTTTGAAAATGGAATCAGGGATCGAGTCGCCTTCGGGTCGGTCCGCCCACAAGATGGCGGCTCTCTAATCACCACTACGTTCGCGGGAAAAAGCGCCCAGTGATATCTACACGATTTTATTGTAGTGATATGTTATTACAAAGTTGAACCTACAATTAGATGCGTGGGAAGGGATTAGGAAAAATATGTTTCGACATCGCTCTTCAATCGGCTCGTGCATAATTGGCATGTTCGTAGGCCAGGCATTTAGGCGGGTTGTTTTGTTCCTTTAGCGTGGTTATTTTTTGCTACAGGTTTATCTTGTAAATGCTGGGTTTATCTGGCAGCTATTAAGTGTAATTTATTCGTAACATTGTAAGGTTGTTTGGGAGGGATGTCCGGTAGATTTATCGGGTGTCAGGAATCGAAGGATCGCCTGTCCCTGGCGTCACGGGTCACGGAACCCGACCAGCAAGACGCTCGAAGAGGGTGCGGTTGTGCCAGAATTCTCATTACATCGAACCCCTAGTTTCGAACTATTTTAGGATGGTGTGTATAAATACCGCTCTGAATGTTATTACACCGCAACGTCGTGGTTGTTTACAACCTAAAATTTATTTAAGTAACTGTTAAGCTATAGACGTATAATTTTGTACGATAGATTTCTTTGCTCTTTTACGCTTAAACGTTTTAAGTTGTGTTTGCTCACATATATAGAATATAGAGAAAATACCGGATAGATTTTAATATCTAAATATTCCCACTTCATAATGTTGACACGAAGCAAAACCGCGAGAACAATTTTTCTGTACCTACCTGTATGAATGATAGGTACTTTTCGTCGGAATATAGATGTATAGTCAAGACACATACGATGTAATAAAATAAAATAATTTGCGTAAATTATACATTACTTCATAAAAGACAGGTTGAAGGACAAAATTTACAGAAAAACAAACCAATTCAACCATTTTTGCTCAAACCTTTACATAACTCACGTACAAACATACAAACTACCGATTCCACCTCGTATAAAAACAATGTTCAAGTGAGCCCCATCGTTAGAGATCACAAATTGGAGTCCCCGGCAGCAGCCCCGCCCCTGTCCTCGGGCTCCGCTGACAACACTGTTTTGGTGGAGCACCATTAGACAAAGCCCTTCGGAACATGTTACAGCTATTTGTGATTTTCAGTGACAAGTGTGTCGTTTAGTTAGAGTTGAAATCGTTTTAAAAACAATAATATGAAAAATTAACTCTTTTTATATTAAATATTAAAAATTGATAAGTTATTTAGATGGCATTAGTACGATTATAAAATAAATGTGCAAAATCGATGTGTAGGCAGCGCCTTGGTAACAAATTCTTATGAAAAAAATCAAAAATTTAACATAAAAAGTAACTTTAAATCAATAACCTACTCGTTTAAGTCGGTTAAAACTTGCAAATCGCCTTTTAAGCAACCGTTACTTTTTTATGACAGCCTAGTATTAAACATTGAATTAGATGTCATGTGGTCCTGGTACTTGTACTCCTGGTACAAACATTGACTAAAACAAACTTTTTAAATATTACCGAAACGAACGAAGTAATTGTTGTAATTGATGACAAGAAATAGAAAACAACTCTTTTACTACAAGTAGATAAACATCGTTTTTGAAGTTCATAAAAATCTCTTTTGAATTATAAACGAATCGCAAATTCACCAGTGTCACTGTTGAAAACTGTTATAACGAAAAGCCACTATGATGCACCACATCCTTCAATATATGCACGGAACAGCTCATAAAATGAAGCCGCATCGATGCCTATAACTCACTAGGAGGACATAAAAGCAGCGGAGACCACATGATGATTTACACTCCATCGATATGTGTTAGATATGAAATTTGTCAAGCGACTCGCGAACGCCTGTTAGCCTGTTTATGCGAGCGCGTGGCTCTCTCGTCGCGCTAGGGATAAACCTCCTTATGTTTATGGAGGCCTGGTGATTTAGTAGTTCACACTTACTTTGATAGTTTTGCTCCTGTCCTAGTACTTACTTTGTATAGGATAAGAAAATCTATTTATAGATAGATTGTAGCTTCATTTATGAGATATTCGTAAACAGAATATAGAAATCTAAAAAATTCAGGCTTTTCAAAGAATAAAAAATAGAAAGAAGAAAATATTGTGAAACCATTATAATTTTTCCTCATTGTAAATTAAAAGAGATCTAAGCCTTCCTAACTTGTAAATATAAGGTTCCTAAAAAATCAATCTTTCTTGCCAAATTACTTTTTTTAATTTTTTACCTCAGACAAAGGTATGTCATCATGCAAAAATAACTCGATTTCCGATTCGAATGGATATTATTATTTATTGGATTATTCGCCCGCGGCGCTAATCAATGTTCTGCATTTAATTTATGTAGCGGATTCGTAGCGCGTCCAACCGATTCCTGTTTTAATTATTCGGAATAGTTGTTATTATATTCGAATAATTCGATTTTTGATATGCCTTTGTGTAGCGAAATGTAAACTATGATTTATTTGTTATACCTGTGAACGTAACTTGAAACAGAGTTTTAAAACAAAAAGTATTTAGAAAAAATAAGATTTGCTCTTGGATTTGTAATCGAAATTGGAGTTCATTTAGCGATATAATCGGCATATTTTTTTCGAGGTTTCTTATAAAGTGACAGCCCTGACTTCGACATCCGCTAGAAGTGAGGTGCCCTCATGAATATTGCCTTTTTTTAGATTTATTTTACATTTATTTGCAACCGTTTGAGGCGGCCGCATGCGCCCGCGTCGTATCGCTATTATTCTGTACGTAGCCGTTTTAATGATTCGGTGTCCTTTGATGTCTCGATTGATATGCAAAATCCTACTGTTCTCGCAAGATGAATCACATTTTTGAACGCACACTCGGCTCGGCATCCTTTGCCCATGCAAATGTTTGCTTGTATGGAAAGTTGTGAGCCCTTTGACTGCCCCGGTAGTATTGTTCCGTACGTCTGCAGCTGAAACAAAGAGGCACACACGTATCACGCAGCGTCCCAATTCCATCAATGTCCAGTTACTAGGCTAATATAGAACATCAGGAGTTATGAACGCACCTATCTCATTTCCTACCCCAGTTGTGGCTTCCGAACAGCCGTCAGCGCGGCCTCTTCCGGCTGCCGAGATTAGTATCGACGCCATTTACCGTCTCACTGCTGCCATTGTTTCCATTGGTTGATTCAAACACCAACACTACTCGAACTACGTCATTGGTCCATCGAAACAAACTAAATTCAGCTTGATTTTCGAACGCAACCAATACTGCCAACCGCACCATTGTTTGATTTATTTATGTGATTCTATATTCGAATTAATTTGATGCTGTCAAATTAGTTTGCGTTTTAAATATCAAGGATCCGAAAGAGCTATTTGTTGTAAAAACTATTTTGGAGTGCATCGCGCGGCCGGTTGTCCATTACAAATCTGCATAATTTAAAAGCCATCCTGTCGCGGTGACTGCGGGTTGGCCTTTCAATTCTTTGTTCTGTGTTGCACCGCACATCCAGCCATGAGCCATTGAAAAACGCCACGGAAATTGTCAGATGTCATTCAATTAGAGCTTTTTCCGGCTCGTTTGCTTATTATGCCAAATATAAAAATACATTTAGTAAGTTTACAGTTTCACAAAGTGTAGGCGTCGGATAATGACATCTGCGCAAATAGTCGTTCTCACATAAACAAAACATAAAATGAATACACAACGAGAGAGCCATCGTGGAGGGTCCTTGATAGCACCATCTATCAGGCCGGTCACATCTCTTCGATAGGGTTAGGGCCATCTCCGTACCTTTACGACTCCCTAGTGGAAAATAAAGACCCCATACTCGCGACCTTAGTGTTTTGACAACTATTTGTGGTCGACCTTCCCCGATATAACTACTAAATTGCATAACAAAGTAAAGAAAAGTTAGCATGCATAAGTTATATTGCAATCTTGGAGCACCACGTCATATGGGGGAAAAATTTAATCCATCACCTGATTTCCATATTCTTTGCTGCGTAAAATATTTGGCGGTATTCGGAAAGTAAGGTTTTCCCGGCTTTCGTTTGGAAACACCGCTCCTCGGAGACGCGGGCCATGATTTTTACGACACGTTCGGAATCACCGGGGCCCTGAATATATTATTATTGTTATGGTAGCACCGAACGTAGGAAAATTGTAAAAATACGCGATACACTTTTCTTGTACGCGAGAGTTATGATCCCAGACTCATGTCATTAGGGAATATAGGTTTCGGAGCTCGGAATGAATATTTGATAGTGTCGTCGGGAGGTAAAACCAAACAATTTTCGTAGTAACAAAATATTGACCAGACTGAGATTTACTTTACGATGCAATGGAATATTTTGTGCAAATTTTAAGGCTTTATTATATCAATAAGTGGAAAATGAACTTATTTAAACTTTCTTGTGTCTAAGTCTGTGATTCCGTAGTCTCTATGATACAAGACACTCAAAAATAATATTATTGTCTTGCATTACCTGAGTAAGAGAGGGGCCAAGAATACAGTGGTATTAAAGTAATACCCAAGAGTAAATCTAAAAACAAGCATTTAGACACAATATCAGTTCTGAATAAAAAATTACAACTATTTTGTTGACTTTATTCACTAACAAAATAAATTAAAATGAACATTAGGCGTTTTAACGAAGATTGGCGCCCAACGTGGGACATATTCAGGGATTACCAAAATATGAATTAAAAACTCCATAACAAAAACAAAAAACGCCTTCACACTCAACACTTTGCATTAAAAACTTCTTGCTACACCATAACTCCACTCACTTCTATAATTCGTTTCGCGCGTCCCACAACGCATATTTACATACACCATTCAACGTAGATTTAGGTGCCAACAAATGGATTGTTTCTGAAAACAAAATTTATAGTTCCTTAGGTGGGTTTTCGGTTTTTTCTCGAATGCGTTCGTGCGTTTTTCTTCCAATTCTGGGTTTATGGCAAACTTATGCCTGGTATAATCGAGATTTTAATACGAACTGGTGATTTATAACGGTTGGCGGGAAAGTCGATACGGATTGCTTTTTGAAATACGATACTTGAGAAAAGATTTTTATTATTTTATGATGGCTCTATGGACCGATGCTTTGTCGGGGTTATATGGACTGTTTTATTTAGAAATAATAGTTTAAATAATTATTTAAATGCAATGTTTCCAAATTGGAATATTTAATGAAAACTAGACCACAACGTAGCTTAAATTATGCTGGTATCGATAAAAATATCGAAAAATTACAACAAGCTTGAATAATAGTGCTCAAAAATGTTAAAGTTTAATGTAAATAGCAAGCGGCATGCAGGGTCATCTTTGCATTATTGTCATTCTATACAAACCTGGAACTTTAAATTGCAAGGAAAGAAATTTATTTGTACCGTGAGGCTATTTCCAATAAATCTTATGCTTTTTTAATACGATTTCTATCTGAAATTGAGCGATTACTATTTTTTGTGTATACAAATCCTCTTTATTATATCCTTGTACTCACATTCTAGCCCTAGATACAAAGAAACGGAAACACATCCTTTATAAATCTTTTGCAACATTTAATTATATAAAAAATTAGATATACTTAAATATTTATAGTACCTACATATATATTGATCAGTTTATTATAAAATTCATCGAAATAATGTCTTATGTTTTCACGATTCATAATTTAAATAAAACTACTTTTTACCGGATTAATCGCTTATAATTTATATTTCACAATTAAACTCGACATTTTGGTGTCTTTGCGACAGTCGCTCGCGACCACGGGGTTTGCAAAGACACCGAAACGTCGAGTTAAAATAGAAATTATACGCGATTAATCCGGTTAAAAAGTAGTTTTATTTAAAATTCATCGAATTATTTCTGTAAGAACAACTATTTGTAGACATTTCTTATGTAAACATATTTATTACCGTTTAAGTACTTAAGTTGGTTTTCAAACTAAAGAGCTTTGTCGGTAGGTGAATTATTTTAAACAACCGAGGCTAAATTAAAAATAATTGGAAGTAGTCGTCAGTAAAATCGAGGATTTCAGTATAAATTTGACAAATCCCGTTACACAAGCATCGGCCGGAGTCCAGTTTATCATTTTTCGGTTTTTGTGATCACCGTAATAGGCTTCATAAATTGTTGATATCGGTTTTTGTCTTTTCAAACTGGCAACTCTGAACCAGCAAAAAGTTTGCTGTTGTAAAAAGTTTGTATATTCAGCGGAGTTCTTTATCTCTGCGAGTTTACAAACGGCCTTATATAGCTTCTTTCTAAGACCGAAAATGCTACAACAACATTGATACGAAGTTGACTGTGCAAATTAATAAAGATGAGTGATTACGATGCGGTACTATTTTTTAAAAGAAATGATTACTTATTTGGTATTATTGTTTTCAATTATTGATTAAGAATATAAAAACATTGCTTTGTTACAACGTTGTGTAGGTTTTTTCGTGAGAAAAAAGACCGTAGTGCTGACCGCTCAAAAAGGTTACTTAACTTGGTAATAGTTATTTAAAGTATGAAACTACTAAAAAAATTAGACTAAAGAAAATAAAATTATAACCAAATCCCTATAACTATTAAAATTTAAAAAATTAAATACCTCACTTACTTAAAATATAAAACTAACTGTAAACAAAACTCAGTTATTACATATTCAACCGTTGCATCTCATCCGTATACCAAACACCAAATCGATGGAAATTAATTTCAAAGCAAACACAAATAATCAAATATCGTGCTAACATTAGGCATGCATTAATGCAATTTGACTGTGTCCAAATAACGTAATTGTTTAAACAAACATGCGCGGGATTCGACCTACCGCACGGCTATTACTAAAACAAGCACCCACCATGTGTTTTGTATTAGATGAATGTATTTCTGCGGTGTTCATGTTCTTTGCGAGTTATGCGCGCCTGGTAGTTCTAAATTATTATGCATAATTAGATGAAAAAAACTACAATTATTTTAGAAAAAAGAAAATTAGATTAGGCAGTATTTACCTACTTCAAATGTTTTTTTTATATTTTTTTGATATTTCTGACACTCACACAACATTATCTAGCCCAAATTAACTTTCTTGAAGAACTTGTGTTATGGATACTAGATAACTGATATACTTAAGAAATATAATGTAAACATACAAATATTGAATTAATACATATTTTTTATTAGAATAAACATAAATAAACATATAAACATCCATGAGTTGACGACTAATATCTGTGTTCATCACACAAATATCCGCCGCCGCCGGGATTCGAACCCAGGAGCTCTGGCATAGAAGGCAATATATGTTACCACTACACCACTTTTGAAAAAAACTAGTTTTACATATAAATAAGCTTTAACCGAATATTATGACATTCAATTATACTCTCACTTAACGCGCGCTCTTAAACAAGAACGACTTGTATTTTATTTTTAGTAACTGCCAAATCTAGAGACTCTATAATAGTAAGAAATATTTCTAAATGGCCTGCAAATGATAGTCATAGCACCGATTAATATTAATTAATTCTAATGTCAGATAGAATTTCCAGATCAAAACGAGATTAGATAATATAATTAGATCTAGATAATGATTTGAAACGTTAGACCAGAAATATTGTAATTAAATGAAACAAATTTACTAACAAAATACAAATACAATACAAAATTATTTATTTCGATGTTTAATATTCAAATTGAACTTCAAGAACTGTAATTTTTTCATAATTTTAGAATTACATAGAGTATCGCCTCGTAACGTAATGGAAAATGAAGTACCATTCGATCTAACTGCACTCTAAAAAAGTTTTAACATTTTTTTTTTCTTTGTTCCAGCATCCGTACCCATCGGAGGACCAAAAGAAACAATTAGCACAGGATACAGGGTTAACAATACTACAAGTTAATAATTGGTAAGTCTTGCTTCTAAATTTTAATACTGGCAATCTATATTCTATCATAGAACTATCGACTTTCAAACAACTTTATTCTAATTTCAAAAGGTAAATAAATTAAACAGGACAGGTACTTCTAAAACTGCATATTTTAGAACACTAGATGCCTAGGAGTGCTTTCGAGATTATCTGTGGATGAGTGGAATAAAATACTAAGTTTTACGATCTGCAGCGCCGTCCACCATTAAATATGTGTATTAAGAAACTTTGCTACAACGCGCCTACGCTTCTAGAAGATGATAGTTTTGTTCACGGGTTCACTTATCTCTTTACAATCATTTATAAGCCTCTGTTTGTTTTTTGTATTTGATGTCATGTGAGTTTTGCTTGGCATATAAAAAAGTTAAAGTAAAGACTTTTTCTTTTAATCAAAGCTTTCGGCTAGTAGTATAAATCGTAAGATTAATTGTGTTAGACATATTGACTCTCCATCCATTTTATAACTAAATCAAATAATTCGCATTGCTGTTATAACCTTTTAAATATTTATCTGCAATATCTTCCAACGTTCTTTAATCCTACACATTACCTGACAACTTCCCTTACTTACGACACTAAATAAAAGTATTTTTTTCTTAAAATTTAAATGACAAACGAACATTTTCTGCAGTACAAGTTTAATGCATCGAATGTGGGTGTCGGCGCGTACGCATATCATACCGGTCAATAAAATACCAGATAAATTGCCAATTGCCGACGGTCAATATGTCGCCTTTGGAAACCAAAATGGAGAATACATCTGTACTTTGCAGTATTTATATCCTGTTGTATTCTGTTAGCCTGGTAAGGATGACATTTCTAAATATAAAAATATTATATTTCTTTTGTGCATAAAAAATGGAACACTACTTAATCTATATTATTTAGAAGTTCCACAAAAGACAGAATCTGATTAATAGGACAACACGAAAACAAAAGCCTTTATCAATTCAGAATCTAACTAACTACACTACACTTAAAAAATATTTTCAATAGCACCCATCAAAACTATTATTTTACCGTCAACGTAATTGCAGAGTTCGTAATCAATCCTTCCAATTTTTCCTCTAATACCCCGCCCCGGGGTCTTTCACTGCTGGTACCTCACAATGATATACCAAAGAGGTTTCACTTCAAATAGCTGATGAGGTTAGAGGTCGATTAGAAAAGAAATCATTGTCTGAACTAGCTTTCTCGCACCTTTGATGCCCTGGTACCGCTATACAATTATTATCTAATTACCGCCTTGAGGTGTGCCCGTTACGAAAAGATTGCTTTTATTACAATTAATTTCTATTATTTGAAATATCATATTGTTTTCTTATATTTCTAGATCATGAAATTTGTTTGAATTAACGAGTAAACATTTAAATTTCTTTTATACAAAACCTGAAAATAATAATCATATTAACAACATAAATATAAGTTATTCAAAATCTAAACAAGTGTCATAAAATAATAAAATCAAACAAAATCATAAGACAAACAGATCCTAGAATCAGTCTAATAACTCATACAAAATCAATGCAGTCGAAAATCAGAAGCGCCTATCAAGTGATCCCTTCAAACACATCCCTTAATGACAGATAAACATTTTTATGTCCACTAAAACCATCAGAAAGGGTTGGCTTCCCTTTATATAAACAGGTGCCTAAAACCGTGCCCTGAGGAACCCCTGGTCGTTTGCCTCTATCACCGCCGAGAACAATTTTGAGGAATGATTATTTCATATCGTGGATTTAAATTTTATTAACCGTTCCGTTTTGTTTGTTTGGTAAATCGTTTTACAAGGTATAATAGTCGTAATTATGTTAATTTTGTTTCAAGAATTGTAGAATAGTTCTGTTTTTGAACTTTAAATCACAGTCCATTAGTTTGTAAGGCATAGCAGTAAATGCAATTTTCCTCCGCAATAAGTAATTTATATATTCCATTAACAGTCAACTGGTTGCAGCATTGAGAGTTGACGTAAAATAAATTAGTAATTGATTCAATTTTAAAAGCAGTATCAATTCCCTAGTTAAAACTAGACGCAAATGGAGTGTAATTTAAAATAAATAACAATTTATTCTAATCCGATATTGAAAGTAACGGTTACTTTACCACCAGGCTCACATAACATTGATGCAAATGTCCCATAATTACGTTACGCTTCCGCCGACAAGGTTGTATGTATCCGACTTGTATCAAATTGAAACGACCGCCTTCGTCTCGCCTGTGGGACCTCGTCGAATTAATGAGCGCGCCCCTAATTGCAATTGTATGGAGATGCAAATTCGTCAAATAATTGTAATGAAGGTAATATAGAGCTATCTGCTATTGTTACAGCCCTGGTACTTGTAATTGATAAGGCGAAGGAAGTGTTCCTGATTTGAAATTCTAATTTTTTCATCTGTATCTCCAGGGAAGTATGCTCGGAACAAGGGAAATTCAATAGCGTTCTTTAAACACATTATTAGCAAGTTTAATTCTTTAAATAGGGAATAACAACAGAGTTTTCTATCGAAGAAACGTATTAACTTTAGTCGGAATTCAATATGCAAGCAGATATCTCATTAGGCTTAGTTTATGACTAATGTGTATTTAATGCAATTCATCATGTTTCGGAGCTTAATAGGCAATAATTTTGGGAGACGTATAGGTTCCCTGTATCATACTCGTAGAATACGTAAGCAAGATTTTGCCTCAATCTCATCTAATGGGAATTGAATAGCACACGGGCTAGGAAAGAACTAGTTCTAAAATTAAATAAAAGTTAGAGCCCCCATCGCGTTTCCTTTAAACTTATTCCTCTCAAATATTGAATCCTTTTTACCCTATTCGAAAATTGCGACAAAACACAATGCCAGTACAAACTCGGAATATATTTCATAAAGTTCATGTATTATTCGGCAGAGACACAACGTCTGAACCACCTTTGAAGCCTTGCTGAATCCCATAAAGGTAACCTTAATACGCCGCGCGTGGCGATGAATGTTTAAGATCGCCTCTTTGAGGGTACCAATGTATCCCTTATGGTAACCTAGTACTTCTATCTGTCTGGCTAATTGAATAGAGTTTTTCGAGTTGTTTGCAAATAATACTTTTAAATAAAAATTTCGTTGCAATACAATGGGGCTCAAGTGAGGCTGTATTTTTAAACTAATAAGTAGGTCAAGTAAAGTATCATATACGTTATCAGTGAAATAAGGTATTGTATTTGATGAAATACAAGTAGTTTGACAGTTAAAATGAAGAAATCAAGAATAAATGTTTTCTATAGACTTTATGTCATTTAACAAATAGTTAAGCTTTGTAAATGTTTTATAGAAACGTAAACATTGCTTAATTTTATGTGTTAGTTCTTTTAGAAACTCTACCAAACCAACGGTGATTTACAAATGAAAAAGATTAATTAAATTTAAACAATAGGTAATAATGTTAAACTGCATACGTATAATAAAAAGTCGTGTATTACATTGGAATTTGTTTTATCGTAGTCGCAACAACAACGTGTGATTATTTTAAATGTTTGTGTTTTTGAATAATTTTAGGTTATTAATTAATTTCTCCAGTTACTTTGTTTCAAATCGTTTTTATTTTTTTTACCGCATCTTAATCAATATATATAAAACTGTTCCGTTACTGACTGAGTGACTGAGGTACTGAGTGACTGAGTGACTGAGTGACTGACAGACAACATACAGCCGTAACTACTGGGCGTAGAGAGCTGAAATTTGGAACATACATTCTTTAGGAGATGTAGGGGTGCACTAAGGAAGGAATTCCCGAAATTCCCACGGGAACGGGAAATATAGGACTTTTTAGTTTGTATGAAATTTTTTATTCCTTAAGTGCACCGATGTGAAATTTGGTGTAAAGGTTTTTCAATGTGTGTCTGGTTGTGTTATGAAAGGAATTCCCGAAATTCTTACGGGAACGGGAAATATTTGATGTTTTAGTTTGTATGAAAAAACCCATCCCTTGAGTGCACGGATGTGATATTTAATATAAAGGTTCCTCAATAAGTGTCTGTTTGTATTATGGAAGGAATTCCCGAAATTCCCACGGGAAAGGGTTGGACTTTTTGGTATGTGTGAAAAATCTTATTCCTTAAGTGCACCGATGTGAAACTTGGTGTAAAGGTTTTTCAATGTGTGTCTGGCTGTGTTATGAAAGAAATTCCCGAAATTCCCACGGGAACGGGAAATATATGATGTTTTAGTTTGTATGAAAAAATCGCATCCCTTGAGTGCACGGATGTGATATTTGATATAAAGGTTCCTCAATAAGTGTCTGTTTGTATTATGGAAGGAATTCCCGAAATTCCCACGGGAAGGGGTTGGACTTTTTAGTTTGTGTGAAAAATCTTATTCCTTGAGCGTACGGATGTGATACTTGGCATGAAGGTTCTTCAAAGAGTGACTGGTTGTGCTACGAAAAAAATTCCGAAAATTCCCACGGGCACGGGAAATATATGATTTTTAGTTTGTATGAAAAAAACTTATTCCTTGAGTGCATGGGTGTGATACTTGGTATAAAGGTTCTTTCAGTGGGTGTCTGGTTGTATAGTTTCTGAAATTTCCACGACAAGGGTAGTTAAGCGCATACGAAGTTGCGGGATAAAGCTAGTATGTATATAAAACTCTTCCGTTACTGACTGAGTGACAGATAACGCACAGTCATAACTACTGGTCGTAGAGAGCTGAAATTTGGAACATACAATCCAATCCAGGTTGTGGGGGAGCATTAAGGAAGGAATTTCCGAAATTCCCTCGGGAACGGAAATTATTGGACTTTTTAGTTTGTATGAAAAATCTTATTACTTGAGTGCATGGATATGATACGTAGCATAAAGGTTCCTTAAAGAGTGACTAGTTGTTTTGTTTAAGGAATTCCCAAAATTGCTACGGAAACGGAAAATATTTGATTTTTTAGTTTGTATGAAAAAATCTTTTTTCTTAAGTGCATGGATGTCTGATTGTACCTATTATGAAAGGAATTCCCGAAATTTCCACGGGGTCGGGAAAAAGCTCGTTCGTTCATAAAGAAAGACGACCCTTTACTTAAATAAATGTGTAGTAAGTAAGCTATCGTTGAATCGAGAACTAACCTAATTAAAATTAACAGTTCTTTGGCCAATATAACTAAACACTTTTTTTTTGATATTGTAAGGATAGGACGTTTGTCATCCTAATCACATAAGCCAGAAACTTCCTCAAACAAAACCTATTTCCCTTACCATTAGCTCATCATCTAGATTGCAAAACACATTCAAAATCCTCCGATACTAACCAAATCGACTGATAGATTAATTTCCTCAATCCATCGACAAGTTGACATGTAGGTATATCGCACGTACAAAGCCTGTTGTCTCTGAAATTGGACATTCTATAGCTGGACAAGCTATTGTAGCTACATCCTAGCTATTCTAGCCTCCTACAGCTTATCGCTAACCAGGATTAGGGGATCATGAAGGATTTACAATTTGATTAGTAGTCAATAGATATGGCTCTGTTAATTATTATGGAGCCCGATTTAGTTTAGTTGTGGAGCTTGTTTCGGTGTGTGGTAATTGAATGTAGTGAGTTGCTGGAATCCTTATGTGGTTTTGAAGGAACTGGGAACTGATTTGGATTGTGGTTCGGGATTAACTGGTTTAGACCGAATTCGCGGTATTAACTATTTATTCTATATTATTAGAAGTCGTCGTGGCGCCGTAGTTACTGTGTGTATCATATGATATCACAGATTAAGCAACATTTGGTGCGGTCGGTGCTTGGATGGGTGACCGCCGACCATTCATTTCTCACGGCAACTTCCGTGCTTCGGAGGGCACGTTAATCAGTCGGTCCTGGGTGCTGTATACTTGTATACAGTAGTCGTTAGGGTTTGTCAGAAGCCACTTTTGCGCCCTGAAAATTCTGAAATCCACCACCCAGCACTGGGCCAGCTTAGTGGATTATGGCCTATACCTCCTCGTCGCCCAGGGGAGAGACTCATGCCCTGCAGTGGGCTCATTACATAGAGTTGTGATGATGATGATGATGACTATTTATTACAAATAATTGTGCCATTGTTTAATTCTTACTATGACTTTTTCATTCCTTGTATCTAAAGTCTACTTCGATTCTGAAGTACAGATAACTCGTTAGAGTAAAAGGTCTACTAAGATGACTGAACTAAAATGTGATTGTCAATTTTAGGCACAAAGGTTTTAAATTCATCACAATGAATTTAAGAGAAAGCCCGCTTAAACAAACAATTCATTTCCTTCCCGTACCATCACGTGTAAGGGCGACTTAATTTAGAGCGAATCACCCGTACGGCGGCCATAAACCGGCAGCCTCTCGAAGCTTGGCAGTAACATATCCTGTAACGAGCCATCAGCTCCCTCGCAATATGTCGCCCTGGTACATCATAACAATTTGCACTTGACTGTTACGACGTCGTATGATGGAAAAGTAGATTTTTAAGAAGCTGGATTGTATGGGGTTGTTGGTGTGGAAACTATTGAGTCCAGGTTTAGGTTTGATGGTGGAAAAGGTTTTTTGGGTTTAATAACATGGTGTTTACCCGAATGTCTATTGTTTTAGTTTACATTCAAAATATTCTGTACCTCAACTAGATCTACAAATTATTGAATTTGAAACAAAGCACGCAGAAATCAATGACCTATCTAGCATTTTTTTAGAATTTCATGTTTTATTTTGCATAATGTGCATAATGCTGTGTAGTTTTTCCCTTTATCTTCCAGTTTCTTAATTAATTACCAACGTTCTGTACTTATAAGTACTTTAATTGGCTTCGTGTATTTTAATTATGCATTCATATTGATATCAAAGCGGTTTGTCTAGCAATTACCTACAGAAAAAAAATCAACGATGGTTTAGATATAAAAATAAAATAGGAATTCCAAATACAAACTTGCCCCAACCCTCGCACGTAACCTTATCAAATAAGATGGTCGGTTACCAGGTCAATTACCGCCCACCTATGTAGCCAGTCTAAATGAAAATACGCAACTGGCATGTTACAGGGGCTGTGCAATGAAAAGGTCAAACGGTCCCCTCCTGGCTGAAGACACTTTTAAAAAAACTGAGACAATGTTCGGAGAATTGACCAACCTCCTTACTTTAAAAACCTCATTGGTCTGGCGATTGATTATTTTTTAAATTTATTATTTTAATGAAGCTTTCCTTCTATTGGTAATCTAATGGCCTATGATTAAAAATGTCGTTTGGCAATCAGGAAGACTCATTTTATTCACTCATCATCAACCGCAATCATTGCCAGTAAACAAAAAAATAAAACCTTAAACAACCAATCATAAAATAAGTACCAAATTCTCTCAATCTAAAAGCAATGTTGAGTAATTTAAGAGCACTGCCGTAAACCCATCTTACTGTAGGACATAACAATAAAACGAGCGCTTAAACATTTACAACGGTGTTCAGGAGTCCACCATCGGTCCCTGTAGGGTAGCTGGATACTTGGAGATCCGTCAGGAATCACTGAAGACTTGCTTTACGATCTGGTGGAAATTACTTGAAAACAACACTTTTCTTTTTATTAACGTGGCTTAAATGCCTTGAATGTTTTCAAGATTTTGCCATTGTTTGCTCTACAGAGACTCTACAGAAACTTAGTAAGTATAGAGTTTTTAAATGATGCAAGCTTCGAAATAAGTATTATATGATTTAGGACTTCGTATTAAAGTAAATATTTAAAGACGCTAGATAGTTGTTTATATTAGTCGTATTTATTATAATAAGTGCATAAATATCTTTTTTAAAGGTTAATCAGACTATTTATCGTGTGGTAAAATTAACCAATAAGACACCTTATCTTCATCTGAATAAACTTAATTTGTAGCATTATTTATCTCTCATAACTCATTCATATAATCCATTTCCAATTCTATACAAATATCTCCTGTCATGAAAGTTTTACGAATCACTTCAAACGATATTTAATGAACTATATCCCTTTACCGACAACACGGAATCACAGCGTATCTCGTAAAACCTCTTTAGTGAGGAAACTCAGTATTGCGCGTTTTATATTCCGTTTACTACACCTTTGTGAATATTTTGCGAAAACACGGTAGGAGACATTGAAACGTTCCCCTAATGGAAAACGTATGGGTGGAATGTACGGTTGTAAATTTCAAGCGGTTCCGTGTATGTGAATTTCGAATAACTATCATGTTTATAATGTGCAAATTAGGTTTGTAAAGAATTGTCAATGTTGCCTGCAATAGTCAAAGTAATGTTAGCGTGTGTGCTTCGTTGAGCTTTAATTTTTCAGGATTCCTTACAGACAGTTTTCATACATAAACCCTTAAAAAACTAGGGTAAAAACAGACAAGTACCTTTTCATGATTACTTGGTGATTAACCGCGTTTCCTCTTCAAACAAATTCGGAAAAAGAATAGATTTTAAGTTTTTAATTAGGTTCTTAATATCAAAAAAAAAACATAATCAATCCACACAATTATATACGGCCTCACTTTTTCTTTAAAAAAAAATTGCGTCTTTCCCGCCGACAATACGTCGCCGTGTATTCCTGCCAGCCGCGAGAGGTCGCCCCGTGATAAAACAGCCATTTCCTACTCTGTAATCGACATCTGAGTTTTTACTCGAGATGCGTATCAGCCTGGGGTTTCCAGAATGAGCCGATTCTATGTGTCGTTCCGGTTTCGTTACGACTTTTCTTACGACTCAACTGTTACTTTTTGCGTAATGGCGCCCGTATTGATTTTAAATTTCGAATTCTATTCGAATGAGGGGATTGATAGCGTGTAGGTTTTGAATGTAGAACGAGTTAATAGACGTTGTTGTTTTCAATGTTTAAATTCATTTCGAATGTAAATGTTTTGGAGATCGATTCGAATTTGTTTTTTATTTAAGTAATATTTATTTGTTAACTACTGAATGATTATTCGTATCATAAAACTTGTTTCTATATATTTTAAATGTTATTCCGAAAATCTCCCAGTAACCAGGACATCAGAGATCCCATGCAATCATTACATCGACTTATGCAAATTTGGGCGACCGTTAACTTAATGCCAACAGAAAATTACCCAAAATTACATCCGAAAATAACGGTCCAGTCAATGGCACAATTACAACGAAAACAAGATTTGAATTAAACGCGAGAAAAACAATTACCTCTTAGTGGGCCATAACAATTCCCCTCGGGACCATAAACACGGGGCTAAGCCTCAAAAAGGCCCCTTACACTCGTCAAAATAATTCATTTTAATTTTCTTTACGGGCTAGTAAACCTTTATTTTACGATGGTACTACCCGAGATAACTTGGGGACTCCCTCAAAGGCCCTTCTACCTTCCCCTTTACAGATATCGCCTCTTACTAAGACATTCCGCTAAACCTTTAACCAAAACATACCATCCCTATCTTTGTGAATGAATCAGAAAGAGATGGATGAGTCTCTTGCGGTTTTAAAAGAAAATAAAGAATAATGGTACAAGGGAGTTCAGAAATCTCGAATTTTTCTTACGCACTCTTTCGTTTTTGTTATGCCTAAATATGAATTCTAATTAAAATGCTTTTTGTTTCTAAAATAAAACATGATAAGTCGCCTTTTTTGTTATTTAAATTAATTTCTTTCATTCTTTGTTGCAGGTAAGTGAATTTCGTTGTAGGTATTCAAAATGATTTTTTATTTTACGTTGAAACAATTTTTAGAGTAGGCTTTTAAAAATTATGACATTCCGGCCAGTCTCTTTATATATAGAAAGGAGGTTTTATTTACTTTTGTACAACCTCATTTTTAAACAGATCGTCTTCCGACTTCCGTAGATCGTAAGTTTGAATTTGGAACCTATGAGCGCGTGAAACGTGTTCCTGTGATCCGGGCCACTTAACGCGGCATTAAAAGACCTCCTCGCCGCTTTATGAGCCTAGTAATGTCGGGACCAACACCCCATGGGAATATTAGCAGGAAAGGAAAATCATGGTATTTAAAGAAAATTACAATCCGGTTCGACAGTCCTGCTTCAATCTGGTCCAGAATTCAAGAATCTTATTTCAAAAATTCACAGGTAGATATTCTAGGTAGATGTAGCTTTTTATCAATAATAACAGCTGTAATTATGTTCTGTCTGCATATTTTTATTTACTTGGCATATGGTTATTTACCAAACAGAATATCAAATTCCTGAGGTGCATAGTTAAACCATAAACTAGCGATTAAAACTCGTTCCAAATTCAAACTCTACAATAAACACATTCTTAATTAACTTAAATACAAAACCACCGATTCAAAATGCATCAACATGAAACAGTCACTATAACAATATCAAAAGTCGTTGGCAAAGCTCCAAAGTCGCGAAAAATATAAAATGATTTCCCGAAAAATACAGCGACCAAGGTTACAATTAAAAAGAGGCGTATTCCGAAACACAAAGCGTTTGACCGAGTCGAACACGACCCTTTCCGAAGCGATCTCTTTCCGCACCGATCTCTTTCCGCACCGAATACACGTCATCATTTTTCACAGATTCTCCATTTATTTTATCCGTACACCGCACGCTCGTGCTATGAGATAGCGTCACTGAATAGGTCTTACTATTTGCTTTTTGTTGTTGGAATTTTGACGATATTTCGAAGCCGTTAAGTTTCAGTTGAAAAATATTCAGTGAGCGTTAACTTTTAGCCTTGCTACTACTACTTTTAAACAGTTGAAAAGATGATTTTTTATAAACATTTTGCAATAAATATGGTAGTGACATAGATGACATATTCATTAAATAATTTAAGAATGTTTATGCTCTCAATTACTTAATCCCTTCACTAAAATCTACATATTTTATTTATATTGAGAACCTATGTTTAAAATTTACATTTAAAATAACCCTTTGTATAAAAGCACATTAGTAAGGGAGTTTGAATTTCTGCTATTTCGAATTTCGAACGAACGTCAGCAGCTGAGACGCCGAGATTTATTGCCACACCCATTCTGCTAGAAGCGTTCTGTTTTTGAACTTCAAAATAGGATTTTTTTAATGGAATTAATATCGGCATTTGGAATTTAAATTTGGAGTTTCAAAAATGTTATAACGTTAAATGATATATAGCTATAATGATACGTAGCTGCGAATATACACTCAATCAATACTTAACGCATAAAATAAATTTTAATGTGTTTACGTCAGTTAAATAATATTAATAATAGTTTTTTTTTATTCAGAAAATGTATTTTAACCTGTTTTTATGGCCGTTACGTAGTTCCTCAAAAGTCCATATGCAAAATATATGTATCAAAGAGCACATTGCCAGTATTAATTGTATTTAATTGTCAACTATGTGATCCCCTCCACTTGAAACCGATGTAGGTACTTGCTTTAATTAAATGTCAACATTCCCATATTGAAAAGGCCAACGCTTATTAGACCATTTAATTAATTCCTTAAACCAACAGTTTAATCACCGCTGCTTAAATCGTTTCTACATTAAAATTAAACAACTTATTAGCTTTTTCTATAAATTTGTGAATTTAATATTCAGAAACATCCTGCTTAGAAGCAAAATTTATACAAAAAAATTACTAAATATATTTCTAATTAATTATTTTTTAATGATTAATTGTTTTTAGTTTCTGCGCAAAATTTTAATGAAGTAGGTATTTTAGTTAGTTTTTTAATCTCAACATCCTTTTTATACTTTGTTTTTAAAACTATTTGAAAAAAAATCTATTTTTTGTATCCTTTTTTGTGAGCTTGCTTTATACTTAGCCGCCATCTGAAATAAAAAATGAATTTAAAAAAGCAATTTTAGAACTTCTATAAATTCATATTTTCAAATTTAAATCGTTCATTCGTTGTTCCCCACAGTTCACCAGAAAGGTTGCAGAATCAGCCAGTCGGTACATTTCCCTATCTCATTTTCCATTTGACAAACATCATTACATCTTCCGGTGTGCCCCCCTTTCGGCAAAATTCGGGAGCACTCGTCTTTATTCGGGGCTTTTTAAACTTTTCCATGGAACTCTTTGCTTTTTTTAGCTTATAAAAAGTTGTACCTAACAAAAAGTATTTATAAGTAATTTTTGATATGAAATGGATTTATTGAAATTGTTTAAAAGTCGTATAGTTGTATAATTGTTGCAAACTAATCGGAGTCTTGCTTGACCTGTGCATGAAGATTGCTGCGAATATTACTAACACTTCTTGCATAAGCAAGCCTATAATACGCCTGTAGTCACTGTAGGTCGTGCGATGGAACATTTGTAATAGGTTTTATGGTCACTTAAACTACTCTTATACTCTATATTGATAATGTTTGGAAATTGGATTTAAGTTTAAAAGTTTGTAAAATTAACCACTAAACGAACCAGCTTTAACGAAACACCCAAATTAATGTACTAAAATTTTACTAAAATCTATCTACATATCTGCGTTCTTTTTTCAAAAACTTTTGAAAGCAATTTATTTTCTCGATTCGATCAAAAAAAAAACCTTGTCTTTGCTGACGCTTTCAAATTTGGAACTTTTGTGACAATACGTGGCATCGGGCGACTGAGGGGAGGTGATTAATTGTTTTGAGGGGGCGGGGGCATTGACTGCTTCGCTGTAGATTGTACAATACAACAAGACTTGTTTAATATTTATATTTAGAATGTTAAACCGAAATCATCAAACTGATACTGGTAAAAGAGATTTAGTTTCGGTTTGATGGGACCTAGCGCTCATGAATCTCAAAAAACGTTTGTCAATGTTGCATTACATTACATTACAGAAATATTTTCAGCCATCACTATTAACTAATAGCTTACCCCATAAGCCAAATCATTTGCAGTATCACCAAAACAATAAAAAACCTCCAACATTATTGTTACAGCTCAGTGAAGATCCTCCACGAAAAAAGATTCACCCTACAATCTGTGATTTTATGACATATTAGTGAGATGTCAAACAGTAGACATTTATGACGCCGTAAAAACGGCCTCTGTGCACTTGTTGAGTTTACGACTTTGCGACAAAACCCCAGCCATTGTCAAAACTCCTGACACTTGTATCTTACGTAATAAGACTCACAATGATATTAAACGCGCAACAAACGTAGAAACTATTTAGCAGAGATCGTGCCCTTAATTTTATCTTTAATTAAAAATCTATTGAAAGATACTGTTCATTACATAGCCATTATCCGGGGCTGGTGCCTACAAATGGAGTTGCGAGGCAATAATGCCGGAGCTTACCTGCACTTACTGTAATTACCGAAACCGTTGAAAGACAAATGGTCCAGTTCTGTGCTCCAGTGGTACGAGACACCTCCACGTAACTTATGCTCGCCGGGGCGCCCGGTTAATAGCTAATATCGCTGCCTAATGACCATAGTCGTCTTGAGCGTAATGCCCCACATGGGAGCCGAAACTACGGTAAAACACATAGCATTTATGCTCGCCTGGTTGCTCTCGTAATTTACAACATCTTTTCATGTTAGCTTCTGATTTTTTTTTCTACTAAAATATTTTCTGAATGCGAAATAAATCTTACCTGAGTTTATTTAAATGCTGTGTACTCGAATGTTTATTCCACATTTGCATCACATGCTACTGTTCGGAAACATGCGAGGTCTATTTCTATGGCTCTATATAGCCCGCAGTCTATGGACCAACGAGCCACTTTTGTGTTAGACTGCCGTATATGGTGCGGCTCGCTGCTTTTGCAAATTACGACAACTCATTGTTCTCCAAATACAAGCTGCTTGCCTGGTATACGATACCACCGTGAATAAGGATGCCTAGATTACAATCGCACTCGAAATTATCTAGATTGTACCGCATTTAAATTATTAATAACTCGTTCGAATCAATTTTATCAGAAAATAAAGATGTCTTCACTGAATTAATAGCATGCACTCTATGCAGATACAGAACTTTAAATCTTCGCTTTATTTAGATCAAACGATGAAAAAACGTTAAACAAGATAAACGATGTTATTTTGAATAAAGAACTTACAGAAAAAACCGTTAGGTGAAGAATCTATCAGTGTATACTAAATCACGCAACCCGGTAGTTATTTTCACAACTGACTGTCAAATGGACCCGTCAAACTATTTAAAATTTGAAAAAAGAAGTATAACTTTTTAATGGATTTTTTAGGATGACTATAAATCAATCTGTATAAGAAAACAATGATCCCTTTGTAATAGAAGAGGCTATTAAATTGTAGGACGTAAAAACGTCACTTCGATAAACAGTTTTTTGACAGCTGACGTGTTATTTTTATAATGTCTTATTTTGGCTGTTAAAATTAAAATTAGCACGCGAGCTTTACTGCAAACAAGTTGTGCTTTTATTTTTGGTAGTGGGTGGTAACTTTTTAGGGTTAAATTTAATATTTCAGAATGACATACAAAAAATAATTGAATGGTGGTTTGGTAAAATTATACGTGGCATCAAAATCCTTGTCACTAGTAATGACACTAGTGAGGTGCTTAATGTTATAATCTGTTTGTAATAACTGTGATTATCTGTAATGTGTCTTTGCAACATGTAACAGCACTAACGATGTTCATAGAGTACCTACTGTAGATTAGCTCGGCGATGTATAGATAATTATGTATTATTGAGTGGACAATGGAACTTACTGTATATAATGGACATTGCCATTGAACATATTTTCATTCGCTAAGAATATTTTTGAAATTAAAATTAATAGTAATTTATAATTAAAGTGACGTTTACAAATACAGCTCTACATTTTGAAAAAGGTTAATAAAAATACCGGTTTTTTAATTTAAGCAATTCACTTATATGGGTAAAACAGACTGTTAAGTTTTACCTTCTTATTGTGTCCTAATTTTATAGGCAATAAATTATTTTTGTTTTTTCAAACAATTCAAAAGTATATGGCAAAATTTTCAAATTTATACATACATTTACATTCATTTCTTCGAAAGATCTCTGCTCGCGCGCACAACCTTATATATTTTCATAAACAATATATAAGTACTTATTCAACACTATTTAAAGGAAATAACCGAGTTTAAAGAGTTCAGAAATAAGCCCATATAACGAGTAAGGCATGTAATTCTGATAATCGCCATAATGGCTGTAATTCCTGTAATTTATATAATCAGGATGATCAGGGTGGGGCAGTATACAGCCAATGACGCAGTAATGGCGGCTGCCTCGTCGCCACTGGCTATCGGGAAAACTCTTCCAAGAAACACTTGAAGCTGTATAACTTAAAAACCATATACAAGAAGTTTGAGTTCTGTTGTAGTGATACTCTTTGGTAAATTAAAAAGCTTTGGTATACAATCTCCTTGGTATTTTATTTTTGTTTTGTTTTTGACCTATAAAAAATAGTTTTTAAAATGTTCTTATTATAAAAGTCAATGTACTTATTTAACAAAATTGAGTAGGTTTTTTTAATTTTTGATCACTTTTTATGAACGATTTACGACAATAGATTTATTTTTGGTGTAGATTACATTAAGATTTTGATTTTCATTAAAAGCAACACGTTAAAACTCACCAAATTTCGAAAACAAAACGCATGTAATCAAAAACAATTTGGCCACTCGTCGAGCGGAGATCCTGCGCTAAATGTCACGAGACACGATGTTTTCAAGTCATTCAGTACCGCCGCAAATTGGCCTATTTTGACCCGCATCGAAAACCGCAATGATAATTACTTGAATAGTACCCGTTTTGAGCCAAATGTCAAGTCGTTCTATTTTTAAAACGGACAACAAACAATTGTTGTAAATTTGCGGTCGGCTAGCTGCGGTCAGTTCCAAATTTAATATGCAGTTTTGAAAATCTGTTCTAATTGGGGCGTTTCCGATTTTTGATAATTTCTGTGAGTCAGAGTGCATTCTAAATTCGAATTGTTTTTTATTAACTTTTTTAATATTGATGGATGTTTCGTATTTTTTTACCAACGTTTTTGTTGTTAACATTCACCAGCCAGTGTGACGCGTATATTCATTATGTCATAATTTTTATCATATTTATGTTCATTGTTTTTTCTTAATTATCGACTTCAATACACGTGTCTACTCTTTATTTCGCACATTGTCTTAATTTATATTGTAAAGGAATTTATATTCCATCTAGTACATTAAGTTAGGTTCAGAATAAGCGTTTGAAACGATCGAGTATTGAATATTTATAAACGTACGTCCCATTATAGTGTCGACATTTTGAATAATTAACTAGACTTTCCATTACGAAGCGGCGCCCCGTCTGAAATTGCTAGACGCACTTCAGTAAATAACCCCGTTATGTCCTTCTTTAATAATTATATTTCCAATCGATGGGACCTTAATAACTTTTCTGGAAATAAAAAGGAAAATTTGTAGTGTTCAACTTATCGTTAATATCGCGCGGGATTTATAAGCTTGTGTTATTTTGTTTATTTGTTGTTATTTAGTTTATGTAATATTCTTTTTGAAGGTTTAGGTACGACAATTTGTTTCATTGTTAATTCATTGTAGGTATCGAATATGTGAAAGACGGATCAAAAAAAGATTTTACAGTTCATTATCTTGACGATAGTTTTAGAAACCATATAGAGCGTTACTCTTTGCTTACAGCAGATAACTCTTTTATCCTAAAGATCGTTTCAAACAATCTATATTTCTTATCTCAAACTAGATATCTAACGAATAGTAAATTTAAAGCAAATACTATCCACGATCACGTAAGCATGAAACAGGTGTTCCGCCATATAAGTAGGAATGTGCGGTAAATTTTCCGGATGCCTTCCCAATGATTTCCTCCGAGACCGCCGGTCCAGATACACCGGATTTCGATACGATAATACGCGTCTCAATTTCTGCTATCCTAGTACCAAGATATTGTAACCACGCCCCTCTCCATTAAATATGTATAGGGCCAAGTAGTTTGGTTGATATTTTTTTACTATAATACCCCTTGGGAAGCCATCCCGAGGTATCAATCGGCAATATTCGGTCTACCGATCGTATTTCCAAGGTAATCTCCGGGGATGTCATAAGCGAGCGTTATTTCTCTAGCTTTAGTTCCGAAGATACAAACAAGATGGCAGATAAAGTATGAGCAAATGAACAACAGGATAAACTTCGAATAAAATTTGGGAGTGGTAATTTCGCGTCGCAACAACCCCATTTAGTGCAGGTGTAAAATATAATATTTATGGGGTAAAGAAAGAGGTTCGATGCTTGTTAGTGGATAATGAGGTGCGCGCGCAATAATAAATTCTTTTCACCACCCGCCCGCCCGGAGGCTTCGGTTCATTTGCATGTTTATGTTATTCGCCGATATGGTTTACAATCTATTTTTTCATTTAAAAACGCATACCTCATAAGTTTATCTACTGAACGGTAGATGGCGTTGTATTTAGTATGGATCGTTTTTGAATAAATGCAAAGTCACCGTGACTAGCCCGGAGACGCTCGGATCGTTAGCCGACACGGCGGCTGTCAGGTTTTTGACAGTTTTTGACAGAGACATCGATAGTGAACCGCTTCGTTATGATTGAGGCGGGCCGGCGGGACCTGCGTTGTCTTATCGCCTATTTTGTTAGTTTATGTTCCATTTAGTGTTGCAAGCTCATTGTTTGTTGTGTGCTCGGAATGTATTATTTAAAATATGATCATAGGCGGTGAACTTACAAAAAACACTCTAAATAAGAAATAAATTTAAATTTGGAACTAGAAAATTTTGATAGCATGAAATTGCAATTTGGCATTCATAAGAAAATAACCAGGTGTCGCAGTCTACGATACATCCCGTATTCATGACTCGATATATCATTGCTTGCTCGGTTAAAAAAAAGAAAAGCTACACGGAAAAACCGCGAAGCCCAAGTTTTCCCGCCTTGACGTGCAATTATAAAGATAATAACGTTTTCACCTCTGCTCGGTTTTATTTGTTCTCTTTTTGATTTATAACAGTTTGCGGGGTTCGCGCTGGTGTTGGTGTTTGTGGCTTGTCGCGATGCGGACATGGCGGCTTTCCCGTTTAACTTTTAATTTGATATGACAAACTTGACAAACCAGTCGTGAAATAAAACAAAGAAAAGATCGAACTCGATTGATATCATATAAAAATTCGACGTTCCCACGACCGATTCGAAAGCGCTCAACAAACAAAGGAGTCCTAATCCCGGGTTCGCTCAACGCGTAAACTATTTTGATTAGAATGGCGTTCGTGTTAAAATATAACCTCAAAAAGTTGCCGCCATAACATTTCTCAACTTGTCAACCACGCGGTGCTTTTTGCGCGCCGAATTCCGAGCGCTCGCCTTGAAATCTTAATTCCAAACGCTTTTTTCGGTGAAACCATAAACAACAACCGATTTATAGACTTGTTCAATTGACAATAATGATTTGCTCGTTTTGAGATAGATGGCGGGTTAGCAGCCAATGACTTTATTAATGCGTCGCGCTCCATGCACTATTCAACGTTAACCTTTTTTTAAAGAATTGATTTTTTCGTGTTCGAGCAGAGGTTCCTCCTGGCGAGAGTTAATCCATTAATCACCCAGAAGATTCCCGCGGTTTAAGTACGTAATGCAATACGACCACGCAAGATAACATTATCGTAAATATAGTTTTACAAAACGGTGCACCTACCGCGCAAACAAAACAAAAACTTAGTATTTCCCACAGCGCGACACCCGAGACTCAGGAATTCGCGTCGCAATCACCGAGTATTATCAGAATTTACACCCAGTAATAATGTATAACCTAATCCTTGGGTCAATGCGCGCTTTTTTTCAAAAAACGAACATCGTCTGACAGTTAAAGTTGGAAAACAAAGCGTCGATCAAGACCGTTCACTCTCACATAAATCAAGTAGACGTGAAAGAGACAGGTGCAAGGACGCCGCGGCCACTCGATTTTACAAATGGGCGGAGCGCCGAGCGAGACGCCGACATAGACGAAACAAAAGAGCGAAAAGGAAATAATGAGCCGGTGCAAGGTGCAGGCGGAGAGAGTGGGACGGAGTTAATTCATTTTTTTTTACATTAGTAACCGTTAAGGCGGTCGGGAAATCTAAGGAAAAAGCTGGAAGTGGGAATAGCTCTAGTCTAGTTTTAGATGTACCAAAGCAATTTTTCTTGAAAGCATTGGAAGAAAAGGTTTTATAGCTGATACATTTATTAAAGTTATCAATGCTACACTCGCTTTTATTTAGGTTGACATTCTCGACCTATTACTACAATAGGTCATTACTATACCTACTCACCTTAATGCTACAAGCAGTTAAAATGAATATTAAATTACATGACGATAATCGTAGCTTTGAAATTGTAGATAATTATTGTAATACAATAATAGTTGTTCGCGTAAACAGAATCACAATTGAATTACTTAGTTTGAAACGGAACAAATTGGGCAATTAGTTGTATTCACGGCAATTTTCATATCATGGAGTTGGTTGAGCGACAGCCGTGCACAGCCGAACATACCGAGTCATTATATCGCTGGATTTCCTTTCATAAACTTTGTGAGAACAAAACTCGTGAAAAAATACCCATACCTACTATACTTACTGCTTAGGTATTTTAAGTCCGTTGATCGAGCACGAACGTATGTTTATCAATAGCACTTCACTTATTTCTTCTTGGAGCGATTTTCTACCGAAAAGTTCGTCATCGATACGCAATATACCTACTCGTGCCTATCTCATTTTTTTTTTCTATAATAACGCCTTAATAAGACACGGTCGCTACTTATCATTAGGTCAAACCATTGCTACTTAACAGGCTTTAAACTCAATAAATTATTTAAAAACAAAACCATTACCTACTAATTGCAAAATGAGCTGAAGATATCGGTATTTTTCAAATTGATATTCCATAAACGCGATTTAAAGAAATTCCCTTTATAGTAATTTTACAATTACACGCTAACTTATTCAATACACAGAAAATTACAAACTTAAAAGTGCTGACATTTAATTAGAATCAAACCGTCAATAAAATTGCAACATTATTTCCAATAATGGACGGCCCGCCAATTTAATGGCGGGAAACGCCATATGCTCACGTTCCATGGTTTTATATCGACTCTAATCACGATCCAAATTATCACTGTATCAAGTTGAAATTACTACTCACACTCATATCAAATTGTTGTTTTGGCTTGAACGCAGCCAATTCTATATCATTACGTGATTTTCACCTCTGGAAATTATCGCCCTGATTGTTAAAAAACGCGCGAAATGAAGTGGAACGAAACTGTTTTTAAATTTTCTTTTTTAATACTGGCAGATTACAAAACCTTATCGAACTCATTTCAAAATTTTAATACTTGCGTCTGCAATTTTAATGCCTGTTCTAATTTTGTATTATAAAACCGTTTTTCATTTGTTTTATTATTTATTTCAGGTAAGTAAACACGGGATCCCTGTAATGGAGTTTTAACCGCAATAAATTATCAAGGTTTGGCTATAATAATAAGTTTGCAACCTTATTTCAGAATACAGTATAAGTATTTAGAACCTTTTTTACCATTAAAAAGTTAGCTTTTCTAAAAAAGCTATACATAAATAATCTTTTTATAATAATCTTCTCAATAGTCTGTGTAAATAGCCGATACTCAAAGTATTTATCGATAACTTTGAAAAAACTAGATGCATTCATAAATTGACATTTGATTCTTTTTAATTCCAATTTACGCGCCCAGGCCCGGAGCTACTTTTTTATTCTCTTTTTCATTCGGTGTACTCGTTTGTTTTTTTTAACCCATGCTTCTTTAAAGCTTAAATTTCTGATGTGATCTCTCGGACGATGCATACCGAACATATTTGATGCCATGTTTTTTTATTCGCTTTTTCGGATCAGATTATAAATTCGACCGGTAACATTTAAGGTCAGACGGATTGAAGCTACATCGAGAATCTTGACCATATTTGAGCAGAACGCGACGTAGGTAGGTACTTTAATTAATCGGAATCTAAATGTTGGATCTGTGATGGTATCCACTTTGAGTAGTGGCAATTTGAAATTGCGATGGCATTACTAATAATGTCACGTTGCAGTGAGTGACGTAGATAGAAGAGGCGGCTCGGCAGTAGGCGAGGGCCAGGGTGGTACGAAGCCAGCGGTCAGCAGATCGCGTGCGCGTCACGTCACGTGGCGAGAGCGCACAATGCCGCCCGGCCTGCGTTATTGTCCAACAATGCGTGAAATGCTCTGACAAACGATGACAGCCGCCCGGGCGCCCTGGTACCGCCGACCTCCTGCAATTTATGATATCCTATTACGAGATTTAATGACACTAAACGTCAGTCCGCACTGTTTACGTCGTCCATCACAAGACTCGTCCGGAAATACTTCCGAAATTCAGCAGCCTCCGTTTACATTATACGTAGGTACGCAAAGCGGAACAAAGCGAAGGCAAGCGTGAACGGAATACACTTAGAGCGGCAAAGGAGCCAACTGAAAAATTACCATATTCCGTTGTGTAAACAGTTGCCGACAATCTTCCCGTTGTCAGCCGACAGTGAGCGTCCGAACTCGAAGCGCCAAATATTTGCTAGAGTCTCATAAATTCAGCAGCGCCCCGCACGTCCTACCAGGATAACATACATAATGCGCTGCTCCACGGATCGGTAAACATATTGTAATGGAAAACTCCGTCATTGTTTACACTTTATGATGTCCTCTCGTCGTAAACTGATGCGATGCAGATTCGCTCGCCCGCCGCGCAAACAAGCCCATTCCGTCCAAAACAAGGAAACGGTGTTTTAATTTATATTTTTCCCTCTGTTTAAGGGAGTATGTAGAACAAGGATGTAAGTAAAACATCGCCTGTTCTACGTATATCCACTGGAAGTTTCATATTTTCGCGTTCTTAAAGAAACTTTGGGTTTAGTAATAATTTACTTGAGGATAATATTAAATAAAGACGAGGTTGTCCCTAAGACGAGGGATGAGAAGCACGGAACGCGTAACTCGGCCTAATCCCGGAGCTGCTAGAATATTCGGTATCCGTCAAACCCGTAAATCGCGCCGCCTGTGTGTGCGCGCTGGGGCTGTATTTACGAGGCAGCGGAGAGCTGCAGATAGCCCGAATTAAACTTGAATTTAAAACCATTTTATATTAGCTAAGCTAGCTTAGATCGCGCTGCCGCCGCGCGCGTGAGATAAGAGAATTGGCCTGTCAGACTCCGGATGATATATTTGACCAACATTTCCATACCGCCCCCACCCTAACTCCCGAACCCCTATTTTCATTTTGTACGTGTCTGCTCCACCGCGTATCTATAATGTATCCATTCTGTTTAGGAGTAACATTGAATAAAAAAATGCGAAGGTGAGAAGGGACGTTTATTATTTAATAGACTACATTCTGACCTGTCAAACTGTGACGTAGGATGCGGGGTTTTTTTTTATTGTGCGGCATGGAGAGTAGTTTCAAGCGTTCAACTGTTTATTTTATTATTCATAGTAAGTTTTCGTTTGAATAATTAAAAATTTGGCAAGGAGTAGCCGGGTCGGCGGGTGTAATCGCGCATGCTGCACTGCGCACTCGCTGCAATCATTATTATTCAGCTCTTCATCGCGTAATGAGCGTGTTATTTATCACTTCATATCGCTAACGTTTTCTCCATTCCTTTAATATTCTCATCTACAGAATTCGAGTGCAGTCGTGCACCAAACAGTTCGCTATCGAAATAAATTTTAGCTTTCATTTTGGTTTCAATTGGTGTGTTTAACTTGCAATTTAAACTAATAAGAAATAAAGAACTGACAAGATAGGTAAATGCGATTTTAGAAGAAACACGAATTTCGTGAAAATAATGCTACTAGGGATACAAAAACACTACAGGGAAGACTAGTGGCAGACCACACTTTACTGAAGTGATATATACGTTAGGATTAAGAAACTAACGCCTTTCTGCACTAAACTCTACTAAGCACAATCTTAGTTATGACATGCCTAAACTACGTCACACATAATCATTGACTTACTCTGCATTGCCTTTGGTCATTGACCTAAGTTTAGTGCAACGCAATTTTTTTTCTTAAGCCCGTCCTAGAGACTTAGGTATCAACTTAGGAGCTATCAAAGTTTAGTGCAGACGGGCATTAGTTTTTCTAATTAAAATCCAATACTAACATCACAATTACCGGTTTTATAAAATGCTTAAAATCCTTCAGTGCCCGTTGAAAATTTATTGCCATTGAAGTTTTCCCGAGAAAATCCTTTTTCCATTGGTGGCGCCTTATCCTGGCGGTGATAAATCAGGCACTCCATTGTCGCTGCGTCGATGCCGGCTAATGTACAGGGACCATTATTGCTCTGTATTGTTACGCCGGCAATGGATTTATTGTTAACGCGAGCTGCCTGATAACTACGATATTTTGATATGTTAATCATTTCTGTTCTCCTGGTACTCGGGACAGCTGACGAGTCCTGAATTATGCAGTGTATCAGTTATGATGCTCGGAAATTGTGAAGGCTTTATTTATTTATGAATTTAACAGTTGAAGTCAGCTTAAAGTTTTACGGATCTTCTTCCTTTAACAGATTGAGTTCTTTTAGGTACCTTCCTTTATTATACCTACCACAGTGTCAAGACGTGTAACTTTTAACATACCTAGACAAGGAGGTAACTAAGATAACAATTTATCGTAAGATTTAAATCTGTATCAGTAGGTACTTTTAAATCAACTTTTATCCAATTCATTATTTAGTTATTGCCTGAATAGGAACAAATTTCTGAACATCCACATAAAGTTCAACATAATTGACAATAAAGGAGTAAGGAGGAATGTTAGCATGCAAATCGTAAAATACTTAACTACTAACCTCACTAAAAAACAACCGAAAACACTTAAAATGAGCAGTAAAAGAAACGCGTTTCGGAAAACATAATTCATTTTCACTCCGAGCACAGAGTATAACGTCACTGGGAACTTAAATATGAAAGTCTCGAGGTGTACACAAGTTGAGCACAAAGCTTCTACGTTGCCAGAGCTTTTAGCAAAGCCCCTGGCAGCTCTCCAGGGAATGAGCAGTTGCTATCGGACGCTAGATGTCGCTTTTATACATTTACGTCAATTGTTTTAATTACAGGTTTAAGTTTAAGGCCTTTTTGAATAATATGTTTGTAACCAATATTACATAAATGTCCGGAATCTTAATTATGAAATTAATATTATTCTTTACTCGACAGTTTCTGGGTTTATTAAAATCGTGCGGTCGCGTGAACCCGCTTAAAAGTAGTAAAATTTGTTTTACGACATTTTTTGTTTTACATTCTAAAGTTTATAGTAAAACCTAAAGACTATATAATATTATTATATATTGGGGTTTTTCGATAGCTTAACATTCCGGAGCGATATCATCTACTCGTTTTATTTACTTTAGTAGCTAATGTAGAGTATGTATCTTTCGACTACTCAATATAGTTTTGTTGAGTAATAGCGATATATTTTGAAAGCCAGTTTTTAAATATCGAATTCCATTTTTTTCTTTAATTTTTTTTTTCTAATAACAATCTTATTAACCCCAATCTCACCTGATGGTGAAGATTTAGTTTGTACACTTTTATGAAATCCTTACTTTAATCCTATAGTAGTAGAGTCTACTTTTGTAGATATTTTCAGAGTGACTGTAGTAATTTGTTTTCTTATTACAACCGTCATTATTCGTTACGTGCAGAGCTATTTGTGTCACGGATAGCACAACGTCGTAAGATGAAAAATCTAGTTAAATTGCTGGATCTGAAGGCCATTTTAACTTTACACGATAGCAATGCTTATGAAAAACATTTTCTAAAATACCATTTACCATACTCCAGATATCATAAGTCAATACATACATGACATCAGATGTATTTGTACATAGAGAAGTAACGAGGTATTTTTTTTTTAATTTTATAATCCCTCGTCTAGTAACGTTATACAATCATTAAATGAGATAAAAGGTTTAAGTGTGCAGTGCTAAGATATAAAATGAATAACTGCGTTTGTTTTTATTTATAAAAAATTACTTTCAAAAGAGCTACAGTAAAGTTCATCAGATAATACTTTATGACATTTTACTCTTTTTTTAAGTAGGTTAGTACTGTAATGAACAGCTACTAATGAAGAAAACTTGATATAGGTATTTTTTTTTAATAGCAAGTAGGTATATCAGAGCAAAAACATCCGTCACAGTTTCCACGTTAGTTCTTCAAACAAATAGCATCTTTATCACATTGAAATAAAGCTGTTAAATCGCGTCAATAGAAAATACATTTAAACGTATGTAGGTACATCTGTCACTTTCTAACACACAGATATCAGTCAAGCGGGAAAGAGTGAGTTATTGCATCGTCGGCTACTTCCGTTCGCGGCAGTTTTCGGTTTTCGCAAACAAAGAAATTAGAACGAATTCGCGCTGTTTCACGGAAATTTATGGTTTGGTCGCAGTGACCAAATTCCCTTTTTTTCCCTTTCGGGTATTTTGTACCCGATCCCCGAAAGACGGGGAAAATATTTTCCTGATATTACGGTGTTTGGTATTTACGTTGTATAGAGAAAGGAAAATTGTGGGATTTTACTCTGCGAATAACGACCCTTCGAAATACAAAAATAATATTCGAATTTATTCTCGGTTCAAAATAAGAATGTTCTGAATAACAACTTCAAAAGTAAAATTAAACTCCAATCCGAGATTTATTTCAATATTTTTTCTTCGATCAGATTGTGCTCGGTCTATTAAAAGTTTGTGCCGCTTTTACATACCTTTAAATTCAAACGGTAAGCCATCTGATAAAACTTGGAAAAAAAGAATAAAGTTACAGGCAGAATGACTTTATCTTTGTCCCGTTAATGCTCCAATTAAAATTAGAAGAAAAAAATTCTTGACGTTTTATGCCTGAGTGACATTTTTGTGTGTGAGTTCTATTTTTGAAAATACGGAATAATATGAAGATAAACTTTTCCATTTTTGAAATACTTATCTGATGTCATTTTTTACTCAATGAGCAACCATTAATTTAAAAATCAGAAGAGGCCGTATCACTTTCGAGTGGGTATCAGATTTACTTAAAACGAGACATCGTAATGGTAATCAATCTCATCATATCCATAGCGAACGAGTTCGCGTGGTCAATGATCCTACTGCCACCCACTGTACAAGGATTATCTTATACGGTACTTAGCTAATTGTTTTAAAACACTTCATACTTTTTTGATGAAAACCTTTTTGGGTAAATTAACGTGACGCGGAACTAAAATACGACGTGAAAGCGCTTTCCACTTTAAAATATTAAAGCAACTTTTCGAAATGAAAAACAGAGGTTGTGACATTTTTGTTTTTTTGTACACAAACGCTATGCCTGATCCGTTCTCTTTTGTTATGAAACTTTTTTCAAAGCTAGTTTTAAAATGTAAAAAGTAACCATAAACAAATGGTCGGATGACATGTAATTAAGATTTTTTCTAACGGTATGTCCATCCATCATGGGCACAAATTGCTTTTTAGATAACGGCCATAGACAACGGTATAAATATAGGAGTTAATCATTTTTATTTTGAATGCTTTTTTTAAGGAACCTATAAAACAATCTCGACCAAAGATTACTTTGATTTCAATTGAGCTTTATTTTAAGCGGCACAATATTTTAGCAGAATAAATAAGTTAATACTAGCATCAAACATGACTAGACGAGAGTGAAGCTATTAGAACAGTTTGTATGTTTTAAATCCCAAACAGAGTTATCACAACAAAAAAAAAACGAAAATGTCTCAGTACATCCAAAATATATATCTACCTCCATACATACAAAATTAACTGTAAACGGTTTCCACAAAAATGAAACCATGTTTAAACATCGAACGAATTACCGCCATTGTTTCTAGTTCCGCGCCACAGAGGGCGCTGCTCACTTAATACATATTATTTACCTTTATTACTACACCATTACGATGCTGGCAATCACAATATTCAGCTCTGTAATGATAGTGATTATTTGAAAAAAATCCCATTGTGATCCGAAAGCGTGGCCGCGAGTAAATTGAGTTTGTATAGCTTTTTGTGTCAAATTTGAAAACAGAACTTTTGATTGGCGGGAAATTAGATGGAATTAAATTGTTAGAGAAAATTGTGACGAAAAAATTCGAATTGATGTTTTTATTTACGTTTTTTTTGTGTTCCTTTATTGTATTTTTCTGTGAGGTGTGCAAGATAATAAGGCAATCTATTAACACGATTTGAAAATAAGCACATTAAAGATTTAATTCGGGGCAATTTGGGTCCTTTTATGTTTAGTTTTAGATTAAGTAAGTCCATAAATTTTTCCATGTTTCTTATTTATTAGATTTGACATTATAAGGCGTTGACGCATAATTTTACCAAAAACACTTTTACTTAATACATTCAACGCGGTCTCTATCAGGACTCGAATCCAGAAACCAATTGATAAAAGATTAGTTTATAGATATTTCAAAGTCACAAATATCGAAACTTAAAAAAATACATAAAGATTTAACCACTACAGTAAATTCTTCGTCACCATTAATAACGTTTAATTCCACGCTCATTCATATCTACATTGAACCAGTTAAAACACTCACAACCGAGAAAATTATACAAAAATCCCATTTGTTTAAAGCGAGATAAAATTTTAAACAGGCTTAAGTCGCTAAGCAATTACGCTCACTTTGAGTACGGCAAAAATAAACAGAGGGTGGCCTAGTGGGGACGCACCCTTATCCGCTAATGATTCCACTGCACCATCCAGCACTTTTCACACCTGAGACTCTGCATATGAAATTTAAAAATAAACAAACAAAAAAAAGAACAAAGTTAAAGAAGTTTTGAGTTTCTATAGGACTGGCCAGCTATAAATGCAGCATAGCTTTAACGGCACAGAAAAAAAACACCGTACAAAAAAGGATTTAAATCTTAAAAATAGAGTTGGGTGGACAGTTACCGTAATATGGTTTTCAAAACCGTAAACCCAACAATAAATATCTGAAAGTAGCTAGGATTACAAAGTAGTCGTGTTAAATAGCTTGTCGAAAGATTCTGGAGGCGTTTTACTGCGGGCTCTGTTTCAACGATACGACATGTTTAATAATCATATGCGCTACGAATATTTTGAGGTTGAGATTTTAGTTCGAAATCCACAAAAACAACTTATTCATCCCAGAAAGTCATGTTTACTGCCAAACTCAATTCCCGTCTCACAACCCAACCATTCCCATTATGAATAACAATAATTCTACACCGTCCACGTAAAACAAAGAAGTATTATTAGCAGCAAGACAAATAGAACAAAGATCTGCATTAAGACCTAAAACAATGGAGAGCGAAAAAGGAGCAAACAAAAGAGGTTTTCCTACACAAAATTTACGTTTAAAAACAACGTAAATACGTAAGCTAAGCGGGATCCGTATCTATCCTATTTAGATATTAATCTAAACGAAAAAGCAAAAGCAATTCAAAATAGGCAACAAGCTAACAGAAGGGACGAGGCGGGCCGCGCTGTAATTGGCCATTTATCAAAGTGCGAAGGGGTTAGGGAACGCTCCTGCCGCCGCTGCCGCCCTGGTACCGCTCGCGACATGCTGGGAATAGCTACTACAATATACACATAAACAAACATACATACATACATATGCTTTCAATAATTTCATGAAGGAGGTTATATTGGAACAGCGAAATTGAGGGCAGTTGTATCTTTTCGCAATTTTGCAGGTTAATTTTACTTTTGTTGCTCAAAATGTAATGTCTGGTTTGTTTTCAGTTTAATTGAAATCCTTATTTACTAAAAGAAAACTTTTAGTTTTTAGAATTCATTAGGTATGTTTGCTGAATAACGCTATACCTTTCTATAAGGTATATTTTAAGTATGTCGTCAAATATCTTTGCCATGTTGATGTTCTGTCAGTTTATGTTGATGTTGTGCCAAATTTTTTAATCGTGAAGATTTTTTTTCCATTGCACAGTTAAAAAACTCAAAAGCAAACAACTATAAGTACATTTAAATCCAAAATAATTGAAATCGTTTTAACATTCGAAAATCAGAATTATGATAACTGCGTAAACTAACAGAAATCTAAATTTCGCAGAACTAATGGCCGCTCACATATTTACCGTACCGTATAACACTAAAATTCTGACAATGCCAATTTATTTCACTGAGGCTGGCTGTATTTGCCATCAAATGCTCATTCAGCCGAGCCGTAAATTAATCTGGTTACCAGAATTAATCTAATATCGAATACAAACCAAATTTTAGCAAACTAATTTGTTGTCCATATCCTAAATAAACAGGTAGATGTATATTATATTTTGGGAAAAGCAACGAAATTTTGCTACGTTACGGTGAGATCGAATTCTGAAAGTTCGTTTTCGAGAGAAATCTCTTGAATTAGGATAGCAAGTTCTAATTTTGAAATGTTAGTAATGAATAATACAGATTGTAGTTGAAATATTTACATTTGAATTTCGTAAAATAGTTGCTAGGTATATTATACTAACTATAGTAGGTACAAAAACTAGCTTAGTCAAATGCTGGATGGTGTGGTGTCAAAATTAAGAAAAATAAAATGCTTCGGCATTTTTGAGTTGGTTAAAATGAAATTACAAAATTTATTTAACTGTCTAAGGGATTATCTTTGTAACTTTGGTGTTCTGAACCGAAAAACCCATTCGGGTTTATTTCTAGAGATAAACACGGAGCTGAAAAAATGTCTTGTAAATACTAATCCCATAAATTTGAAAATGGAAACTTACAGACAAAGTATACACGCTGTTCTTGATACCGTGTCTTTTTTGAAGGTTGGCAACGACACAGTAACAACTTATTTTTTAACTTCCAATTGCAAGTGCACTGATGATTGGTCACCTGAGTCTAGATAAATGACGGCAATCTGAATAAGTTGCCATTGAATAGCATTATTACACAACTTCATCGTTAAGAAAATTTTGCAAATTTTCCTTTGGCTTCTACGTTTCAATGATTGTGATTTTATTTATTCTATGTATTTCAAGCTCCGCATGCAGCCTTGTCAAGTAACAAGAGAGAGTTGTGTCTTATTTAGCATTTTGTGGAATGCAATCACTAAATCATTTAAAAAAACCGCTTGTTTATCGGCTATTTATCGAACAAAATATCGCCCTCAAACTTAAAAATCCTCAAAAGTTACCCATGTCCTTACTGTCATGATTTAACCTACAGAAATAAAAAGAAAACAAGTTATTTTTCCAAACATAACAAAGAATTACATGTGCGCCAAATAACAGACATTAATTTGTCACCAGGCTCACCCCACGCCATGATTTCGAAGGGTAAATCCGTCTCTGGCAATCCACCCGTGTATAATTTAAGCCTTTGTCTGCGGTGTTATGATCGGAAAAGTTAACGTGTAATCTCTATGGTTCCGCTCTTGTCTATGGCCCTTGTGCAAACCTCCTTTTGGACGCAATTCGAAATTAGAAGGAATTTAACAAAACGCTCAAATGTCACACTCAGTTAAGTTTATTTTATTGTTCCCATTAAATGGGGTTACAACTCTACAATCGGACTGTAAAATTATAATAGACTAATTACTTAAATTCATCCTGTAAACAAGACAACCAAGATTTACCATTGGAAACTCCTCGTAACAGGCTATAAACTCAAAAATGCTGAGTTGCAACATTAAAAAATGATAATTAGAGTCGTTTAGACGCACCAAAATGCATGTTTAATGTTGTTTGATGTGTTTTAATAAAGATCTCGGCATGTTAAACCGGAATAACAAGATAAGTAATAAAACTAAACATTACCTGCGCTTAATGGACGCGCCCTCGTATTTCTTTGTACATTCTAAGAAAATGATAAGCACAAGCGATGAGATAAAAACCAAAATGGCGAAACTGAAATGTCAGCCGGTCCCGCGGTCGCATCACTATGCAAATACGGCTCTTAATTACTGGGAAATATCTTTACTACGATCTCTAGTAGATCGTTTACTTACAGTTCTTTTGAAACAATTATGTTAATAGCTAACGTCGAGTGAACGAGTGGTGGCTGGGTAATAATTTACCATTAAAGCTCCGGTTGGCGCGTTCTGGTGCGGCCGCGTTGGGTGCGTTCCGAATTGTCACAGCGAGATGTCATAATCCAGCGGCGCATTTGTCGCAAAGCCGGGCACAAGACGCATTTAACTTCGCTTGTAAATTCAGCTGTGCCTAGTCAGTAACGCAGCCATACGTACGTATTAGATGAGACGCTCAAATTAATACAACGAGCGCGCCACCTGCGCCTCGCCTCTGTTTCTTTGCTACAAAATTAACTCGCGTAGTTGCCCAACAATGGAGCCCCCTCCTCCCCGCAGAACGGCAAACTTTTGCTTATTTTTTCCTCCGACTGCGGTGGCTATATTTCAAACTGTCATAGTTAATCTTTTTATCAAAGTTTGTTAAATGCTATAAGAAGTGCACCCGTCTGCGTCGTAAAGTTTTCATCTGCCCTCTAATTATGTTTGGACTTTCTATTTGTGGAGTTTCGTAAAGATATTAAAAAGTTTCTGATGAGTTGTTCCTGAGTGTACGCTTGCTATTTTCGTTCAAGACAAACAGAACTAGCGCAACACGGGCAGCGCTAACTAATTAAAAGCCAACGGTTGTTCATTCAGCGATTCGCAATTCTCGTAATAATGCCAGGAGAGCAGCGGGGCCTAGGACCGAATAATTTATATTTAATTTAAACAAGACGACATTGGTATTCGGAATACGAGTGCGTAATTAAAATTCCCGCCGCGGTGGCGCTGCCCTCGCGACAGTTTTCGCGCCAATTTCAACGCGCCCGGAAATTAATTGTGACAGGAAGACGCGGCGGTCACATCCGGCTGCGTTCTGTTACCGCATGCGATTGTATTATCGGCCAGTGTGTCCATTTATTCTGCCCAGAAACGTATCAATTTCACGTTCAACATTTTATAAATTTCGTATTGGAGTTGGATATCGGTTACCAAGGATCTCAAAATTTAATTTTTATAAATAATCGGTATCACATCTGATTCACGTGTTCTCGGATTCAATTTCCGTATCACATAAGGAATACAAATAATTTATTGTACCCACGCTAAGTTGAGAGCCGCCATCGATCAATAAGGTGTTACGTTACAAGTATTTAATTCTACGTTTGTGTGATTTATAAATATCGATTACTTAAATACCATCACTTGTCACAGAACTGGTTAGGCCACTTTGTAAACTACACGACCACTCCGAATATTTTCGTCATTAAAAAGCTTATAAAATGTTATAACAATTAATAAGTGTCATCTTTAACTGTTAAAACTGATAACGCCATTACTATAAATATCTATTTACTATTCTTGTGTGAATTTGAAAAAGGAATATTGAAATTTAAATTAACATCAAGCATTTGAAAAAAAAGAACAGATCATCGTTCGAAAAATGATATGAATTCTTGTTTTAAAAGTCGTTATTGCAGATTTCACGCTGGCCGCTAACAATTGTCCGATCTCGGGTGGCATCTCGCTCTGCGGCGAGGGACACATTCGTTACCTCCGCTAAGGGCCTCTAATGGCCTCGCTAGAACCCACACGGCCCTTAAAATTTTAACCATCCTTTTATTTATAGTGGCTTTTGTCTTTTGCGCGATATAGTTATCAACTGGACGCATCTATTCGTTATGATCTGGGTTCGCTTTTTAAAATTTCGAATTTCGAAAAACCGCTTCACTCAATTCCGCGAGGAAGTTGAAAATTAATTATCTAAAAATCTCTTTATGCATCTTGACAGCTACAACGTCTGACAGCGGGAGACGTGATTTATACCGGTGACGGGAGCTGTCAAAGCTGTTATCGTAGCATCTCTGTCACTCAGCCCGGTTCAGAATGGTCATTAGTCCAGTTGCCTGCTCGGTACATATGCTATCGCATATTTCATACTTAATTAGAATGCCTTAGAGGAGCTGGTGCAGATCATAAACGGACCAATTGCACGACAGCAATAACAATGACACAAGAAAATTATGTTCACGAACATAAATCAATTCATGTAATTGCATGCCAAAAGAAACGATTAAATTAAATTGAGTACTTAACGTCATAAAGTTATGACAATATTAAAGGAATTATGAAAAGCAATCTATACTCAAACAATGGGCCTTTTCGTGAAGATCTATGTCGAAGGATAAACTAAGTGTAGGTATATCCACAGGTGTCTCGGCAACACTATCATATCCTGCCGTCCATTAAAATAATGTGTCTCTCAAACGCGGAGTTTTAAACTGATATCGGAAACACTCGTAGCGAGCTGAGAGCGTCTTCAATCAAACGGGTTATCTAAACCTTCTTACTATGCTGTAATATATTAAGCTGACGCTATTATTTTAGGGCTGCCAGTTACGAAAAATATAACGTGAACTCTCTAATATTTAAACAATCAATCAACACATCATTAGTTTATTTAAATTTAGATCATAAAACTTATTTGAAATTTAAAAATGGAGTTCAGTAAATCAAAAGTCTTATCAAGTCGACTTTAAAAAAATCAAACGGTCATCGGCATTGTTAGTTCCGATTGGAGCACGGTGATTAAACCACATACGTGCACCGCTAATTCGTGGCCCCGCACGCGAGCCCGCCATTACCAAATACGATAAATAAAAAATACATTTCTCATCCGATGGAGACATCTAGAGATTGGTGTCGTCAGTTTGAAGCTTAAAATTCTAAAGCTGCCATATTTGACAAATGAAGTGACCGCGAGGGAAAGCTTAAGCCGTACAGATATTGATCATTGACTGAAGAAAAAAAAACAGTTTATACCAAATAGTATTTATTCAACCCGCGCATTCTATTCTCAAATTATTTTGAATTTAGATTTAGAACGGGAACGTGTTTGACTGTTTGTTATTTTTGCATTAATCTCTGCCCTGTTTCCAATTATATTTTGTAATCTGGCGGTGTTACCATGTTAAAGTTTATCTTCATGGCAGTTGTTATGAAAGGTTGAAAATAAATAATTTAGATTAAACAAATGATTCTTTGAAAAGTAAAAATACTGGGAAAACAAATGTAATTTCTCGTTTAGATCAGAATATCATTAGACGAGGGATTGCAGTGATCCATCACTGCCGGCAGTCACCACAGAGCTCGGGCGGCGCTAGTGTCGCACTCATTAGCGGTCACAAGTTGGAACCTGTAGGCTTGATTACACGTTGAATCTGTTAGGACATGGATGTGTATTTAAGAGAACGCTTTTCACTTTAGTATTTATTTTTTATAAGCATTTACTTAGGAACAAAAATGTTTGAATTACGTAAGGGAATTTCCACCTTCCTAAGCTTTAATTAAACCAATAACAAAACTTTTACCTTTTGACTTTTCGGATATTTTTCTATACTTACATCGATTAATTATACTGGTGTTATAATCACATTTATATGGCTTTTCAACTCGAAGTTTTACTTAGAATGTCAAGTGTTTTGAAATTTGTACCTACATATTACTTTCTTGTTACATAAGTACCTACTTACATTTGCCTAGAGCTCTAGAAACTACAACTCATTAAGTTTACCGAAAATCAGAAGCCAACTAGTGACAAATATCAATGCCACCTGATCATCGACAATTGGCGACTGCAACATCTGCGTCTATAAATTACAGTATTTCGGGGACAAACCCTTTGCCTATATTTAATAGTAAATAAATTTCTCTTACACGTCACAGCAATCAAAACAAGATGGCGTTGGGTGTATTATCAACATTACTCGTATACATTTAGGCCACGACCCCATCTCACTTGTCACGAAATATTCCCTTTGAATTAGGGTTCTTCCACACTTTGACAACAACGAAGATCACAATTTACGTGATAAAACCTACTTGGTATGAAAACTATTTTGATTCCCATTGTTTATGAAAGACAATCTACGTGGGAGATTTTTGGTGGCACTGTGATAAATTTCCCTCTTTTCGATCTAGAGATTTCGAGCTCAAATTACATGACCACTTTGTTTGCCAGTATTATATTTTATTACTTCTGTAGAAGAAAAAAAACTGCTTTCTCTTTCTGCTACATTAGGCCAAGGTAAAACTTGAAGAGAAAATTCGTTTAGCTAAATCATTCATTAGGTACTTAGAAGTTTTGTATCGAGTATCGAAGATCTGTGATCTTGCTGCTATGCTGGACTGGGAGCGAAAGAAAAACATAGAATGTATCTCCTGCTTCTCTCCCCGGGCATACTGTAAAAGTCAGTTAAGGGACCGAGGTGTTATGGGAGGCTTTTTTGTGGGCGATAGGCTGACCTGTCACTGCAGTAGTCTCTCTTCACTATTATAATGCCTCCAAATTTGTCAAACTTGACATCAGATGGTTTTATTACCTTTAGTGTTCTGCTTACCCCATACGGGATACAGCCGTGAAGTTATGTATTTATGTATCAAGATCTGTGCTAATTCTCGACTTTGTATAAACCCAGTAGACTTTTTAATACAAAATACTTATGATATAAAATCCTAGAAGAGATATGATAAAAACTTGGTACTAAACTTGTAAAGAATTTTACAATGTTATTGAGCTGATGTTGATCACTCTGGCAATGAGGAAGCACTAGATATCTATCTCCAACTCATTGTCCAGAAGCACTGGTTTGAAAAAACATGATTGTTTGATTATATTGGTCTGAGCATATTCCGTAGGTATAATTTGTATGTTTATTTAATAAAAGTAATCAACGAATGCAAAGCATTAAAAACTTCGACTTCACTTCAAATTTTTGTTTGAATTATAATGTCGTCAATGTAAACATTCTCTTAATTCATACAAATTTTCAAAATATATAAATTTTGCATGAAGTAGGTACTCAATCGATTCAATGTAATTTATATAAGACCAATTATATAATTAACCAATTTATATAAGACGAAACAAGAATTTCCAAAATCGATTCATAATTGTCTGAAATATCGGCAAAAAAAACATACACACGAATTGAAAACCTCCTCCTTTTTTGAAAGTCGGTTGAAAAACCCTACTGCAAATATCTGTATAAGTTATCTAGTACTTAAATGCCACAATCTATATCCTTGCTTAAGGTCTAGCTGGCGCTATGTTAATTTACAACAACATTTTATTATTTATTAAATTTCTTAAATATTCATAATCTATATAACAATAGCAACTCTACTTCCTAAAGATTAAGTGTTAAATTGCTAAGCACATTTGATAGCATCTGCGTCGTGACATATTTATTGCCGATTTATACTGCCTCCGGATCTAATTAGTTCAGGTGTTAATTATGAGATTTGCCAATTAATTGGATCTTTGGACTTTAATTTTACGTTTGCATGTACATTATTTAAATATGAGTTTTTTGAAGTTAATTTAAATAACTTTTTTTATACGTACTTACGTAGGTAGTAAAATTCTAGGTATTGTATTCTTAGGAATTGCGTGGAAAAACTACAGACCATTCATCCTTACTTACGTTTATAAGATTGGTAGGAATATTATTTTATTATTGAAAATTATCAGAACTGTATTGATACGTTTCATAAAGTCGATTATATTTTTCAGAACATGTAAAATCATCGTCAACTCCGAATAGCATTCTATATTTGAAAAGCTAGCCTTAAAGCAAAAACTTTTATTAACCATTTTTTTAATGGCCACAAAGAGATCAATTTTTCCTATAACCTTTTTTTTTTAAATTAAAACCTCCTTTCATCCATTCCATTTTCAAAACGCCAGTGCCACAAATCTGTAGTCCGCGCCAATAACATTGTCCTCTAGAAGACGTAGACCCTCTGCGACGGAGGGCCGCCAATCTACGGGAGCAATTACCAACGGCAGCATGTGTTACCCGCCATTTCATTGGGGTCAGGCATTATGTTCTAATTGGCAAATTTGTTAATATCAAAGTTGTTTTGATGGTGTTGCCAATGAAAACATTGCTGGGAGTGTTGTTGTGATGATTGAGTATTATTAGATAATGTAGTTTTAAAGAGAAATCGTAGATGTTATTAGCGGTAGTAGACTCCTTTCTTGAGAAGCACCTGATTGGAAGACAAAGTTGTCTTTTGGATAAAGGGAAGAAACAGAGAAATAATACATTTATCAGCTCATAGTAATTATTTCCATGAGCTTACTATTAAGTTGATGCACTCAATATAAATAAGATCAGGCACGTGAAGCTTGCTTGTCAAAAGCTTACAGTTGACTGCCGAAAAACGATCTCCAAATTTAGTCGACAAAAAATAAACCTTCAAAAAAAATATAATGATGTCCACCCAATTAATACAAGGCAATTCAGATTGCTTTGCGCAGCAATTCGAGCTAATAATGTCCACACCTCTAAACAGCATTTCTTATTGGGCACGTCGTTATTTCTGATCCCTAGTTATAATATTTACTCCTCGCACCTATATAATTGCCTGATTTAAGGCAGTTTCTATGCGCCGCCCGATACCGAAGGATTTCATGAAAAATATTTATTGTCCACCAAGGGGACCTCCTAGCTATAGATTAGATGTATTTGTACGTGCTAGGTTTTTGTTTTGTTTTGAGATATGTCCTTTGTTAAAGATAAATGAAATGGATTGGTTGGTAGAGATATTTTAGTTATAATTTTTGTATTATAAGACGTTCTGGCTAATAATATAAATAATGGACCTTTTTGAAAAGGCTTAATAAAAATTATGGTATGCTATATCTGAAATGTAATGATAACGAAGCGTTTAATTGAGTAGGTACTGTAGTTTTTGTATCCGCCGAAAAGTATTAAGACAACAGCTAGGAGTTACATATTCTAGAAATCTGCACTTTCATTTGTTTTTTGTGGCTAAGTTGGTAACTTTTTTTTTTTCTAAACCAGTACCCAAATAGATTTAGAACTAGGTTTTAAAACAATTCTAAATTAAAAAATTTGATTGCAAAACGTCCTAACCAATACACATCGATATGATACCAGCCGTCAAAGCTATACCTACCGGATATCAAAGCGCGATCCGTCCGTCCATTTGAAGTGGATCTTCGGGATTCCGGGACATTTGTACAGATCTTCGTGAATTATTCACCCTTTTCGATGTTTGACTTATTTCCTATGTCTCATAAATACCTTGAAATCTTTTGATACAATTTGGGAAAGTTTCATATTGTTCAGTGACAGAGACAACTTTGTGTTGAATAATGTTAATGTTGTTTCCTGGTTATTAAATTTAGTGCTTTTGATCAGGAAAAAAACGTCAATTGTTTTTATAAAATTATAAAAAAAATCTATTTACATCAAAATTGTTTAAGTTAAATCTCGTTAGTATTCTATGTCATTCAGTGAAACCTATCATGTAGAAGACCTGAAATATAAACTACTGTTTTCTCATCAAGCAAAAAATGTCTGCATGTCAATGTCAACAATAAAATACTAGCAAACGCGCGCGGTTTTACCCGCGTAACTTTTGATCCCGTGGGAATTCCGGGATAAAGTATAGCCTATAACCTTCCTCAAAAGTTGGGCTATCAAATTCAAAAAGAATTTTTCAAATCCCACTTGTAGTTTCTGAGATTAGCGCGTTCAAACAAACAAACAAAAAAACAAACTCTTCAGCTTTATATATTAGTATAAGATTAGTTTCATTTATACCTAACAAAATAGTCCAACTTTCAACTTTAGAATAGTATCAACAAAAGAAAAACATAAAGGTATTTCGAATGTTGTTCTCTTCTAGAACAACAGTGAAAACTAGCCAAACACCCGCCTCAAAACTAAACCTAATATCATAAATTCATTAAATCACGAGCCCTAATTTATCGAGTTTATCATCAACGCCCTACGAAGGCTCTTCTCCCTACGAAGAAGTGTAAAGGGCTCTGACCAGCGGCTATCTCGGGGCAGCTTTATGAAAACTAATGCCTTCATTTGCCGGGAACTTCAGACGCCGGCGATAAGCTATGTCACCCTAGTACCCGGAATTACGATTTCGGGATTTACCCCGACAGGATCCTCTGATAAAAGTTTACTTCAAAATTGCGTTACGTCCAAACTTTTCGGATTACCATAAGTTTAATTTCGGCTCGAATACTTTAAATTACCGTAATGGTCGTCCGTTACAAATTAAACCTTTATCTAGTCTAAAGATGAAATTCTATTCTAAAATCTTAGTTAACCTTAAGATGTACACGCTTCGCAAGCCAACAGCGGGTAAGCAGGGTCGAATAAGACCTTAATTAGGGAAAAACGGAATTTATTGCGGGCGGTAATACCTCACTTTGGCCCACCTGCCCTACTGTTTATGTTGCACAACCGAACGGCAAAATTGTATAAGTAATAAATTGCTATTGTGAGGGACCGCTTTCCCAGCAGAGCCTGTCGCAGTTTGCAAACATAGGGTGTCGGAAGTCGATAAAGTAATTTAATTTAGAAATACATTACCTACCTCTCTACTATAAATGAGCATATGGATTCCCTTGACAGAAGTAATGTTATTTATAATTAAAGGTTCTAGAAAAGGATTGTGACATTTCAAGAATAACTCTCCGAGACATTTCTCTGGCATTTTCCAATAATGTAACATTCCTCTAAAACAATCCAAGTACAAAATTCTTAGCGGAACAATAAATTATAAATTACTGGAGCCCCAGTTTGCTTCCTCACAATTATCTTACTGCGAATTCTGAGCGTTACTTCTCGAGGAATTCCATTTCGCCCCTCGCTCGTTATTTAATTTGCTTTCAGGTAATTAAAATCCAAAAACTTGGAGCTGAAATTAAATTTTATTCCGCGACTCTGTGACATTGTGTACAGCACCTTGGCGGAGGTCGTAGGGCGGTCCCCCCCGCTGGACGTGTCTACAGCGCTAAATTACCAAGTTAACTTTTCCTATTTAGGGAAAGCCGAAGCAATCTCACAATGATTATAATAATAGATATGGCACCGGCACACCACGAGATCGAGTGCCTGTTTGCGATTATCAAAAACGGGCCCGATTCGAACCGACATAATAATAAAACTAGCAGCATAAGTCCGCGTCCCCAGGGCGAGCTGTAATGCTTAAATCTCATTACAATTAGACGAATTTGCATAGGAAACACATTTATCAAGGCGCATGTGCATTTTTAGAGTGCATCAAACAATGAGCTACATGGAATTAAGCGCAATGATCATTTGACACCGGGGCTCCACAACCCTTCCAGTCGCCGCCGGCGCAAAATTAACAAATCCAAATCTGTGTTATGATTTATGTGCCACTGCTTATCGGGGGGTCCGATGCGACATCCCAAATAAAATAATAGATACACAACAATTCCATACAAATGTTAATGTCGCGCGGTACTGCGCTTTTGTTTCATTTTTGTTGATATGGGCCGAAACTACATTACGTAATTTGCAATTGTTTGCGTTTACTAAAAACGAGTTAAAATGGCGTGTGTTTACATTAGCGAATACTACAGAGTGCTATCTTATCGTAGACTTCTGAAGGAAACGTTCAGATAATAATAATCTAAGAATATTAAAAACACCGTTCGCACTCAGTATCTAAGTCAACGATGATACTACAACCTATTATCACTTAAGCATTTTGCAATAATGTAACAGCCTGTTCAGAATTTTAAATTTCTGATCGTCTAGGTCGTTTAAGCGTGATAAAATTGGGTGCATGAGACCCTCTCCCAGAGGAGAATGGGGTGTTATGGACCCGACCCGCCGGATAGTCGGTTAATGAACTAATCTTGATATTAACAATACATTAGTCACATCGGACGCGCGCCATGTCCCGTTGTTGTAATTACTTAGACCCTTTCAAGGGATAGTTTTGTCCCTCGCAAAATTATGTGCGTTCCGTTCGACATGTGAACAAGAGTTCAACTCGAGGTGTCTCTGAAATTTAAAGGAGGTTCACTGGCAACAATTTATTAATTCAATACCTAAATTAGTGAAACCAATTAAGTACGATGAAAAACTAATTGAATCAAAAAACAATCGCAGTTGCCCATATCCTACGTAATCGTACAAAATTCATAGTGACAGTTAATTTGGAAATGCATCCGTGGCACCAGGGGCCCATGAACTCGAGGATATTACTTATTCAACAGACGTATAACATATTGCCGGAGTAATTGCTTCAAAATACGCCTTGCCGGTTGCTTGCAGAGCTGGCGCCACGTGCGCTTATTGTTGCTTTAAAATTAATGAGGCTTGTTGTTTGTTCCAGGTTCATCAACGCGAGACGTAGGATAGTACAACCAATGATAGACCAGTCAAATAGAGCAGGTAAGTCTTTCATATTCAACAGCTTTATAAGACTATAACAACTATCTTTGATCCCTATTTCACCCGATGGAAGCACCTCCGAGTTGCTCACGAAGATTAAAATTTATAGCTCTTTCTTAGCAAAACAAATGCAGAAATAGTATCATGTACGTCCAATGTTTTAAGGCGATCAATACATTTAGTCAAAGGCCTCGCCATGAATACAATTCAGGTTGCACGTACAAACGTTTGAAATTCGAATTGCCACGTCCCGAAACGACTTTGAAGTCTAAAATTGAGTTTGCGGACCGCAAAGTCCGTCGGAGTGGACTCATGAAGTATGCAGGCGCACACAACACCTGAGTAACGTCCCCCAGGGCGCTCGGCCATGCTTTTAGCGTTGACCACCTCGAGAATTATGCTCGCCGCACTCTCTCAGTAAGTGAAACGCCATCTGCGCTCACAAATAACGACTAACGAGATTAAACAAAAAAAGGACTCTGACATTAAACAAAACAACATTTTAAAAGACAATGCTTTTTGCACGAACCCGACGACAATATGGAATAAGATTACGCAGGGTCGAATCTATTTTTACTTTGTAATTGTAACACACAGTCCATAAAACGTTCTGGGCCGGCTCGCAGCTAACAAAAATTCTCTGGAAAAAAAGGACGTCGCAGAAAAAGGGCTTACTCTTGCGAACGCCGGGAACGCAAGAAGGGTAAAAAAGAATAATGTCCGAATTCGTTGACCCGTCCCGGGCGATCCATCACTCTCCCCTCCGTCGACTATCGCCGATGTATGCTTTATCTAGATGTGTAGATGTACAAGAGCCTCGACTATTCGGGAACGGAGATGCTTCCCTTTTTATCTGTACCGTAAAGCGCAAAAATAAACAAATGAAAATAAGTTTAATTCGATGCTCACGTTTTTAATGAGTCGGGCAAGGCGGCGCGCTTGATGAACACAATTTAATCCTTGCGAAAAGCTCAACAAACGATCGCTCGGACGCATCGCGATGGCCGCTCGATTGTAATTTACAGGCTGGCTCGGTAATGGCGTCGCATCAGAGAGCAATTTATGCCCTTATAATAAATTCATTAGCCGGTGCCGTCGTTCCGCGCTGAAACACAGACTTTCCCTGTATATACCGGCACTAACCGTCGAACCACTGACAGCGTTATGTCCTCGGCAGACACATAATAACGTGCTGACGTATTAACATGTCGATTAGGTGCAAGATTGCGGCAAAAAGAAAAGTGTCAACGTTTAATGAAAACAAAAAGTTAGGCGTTGTGTGTTCCCGACAAGAAGGTAGCGCCGTAAGGGCTTAAGAGGGTATGTCGAGCGCACGCATTGAGAATACATAAACGCGGGACGCCCAACAAATAATATAGTGATTGGAAAAGCGCCTTTTGGCTTGACCGCAGGAAATGCGGTGGCCATTTTCTTTAGTCCATTGCCAAAACAATTTTCCATCTATCCACCCTCTGGTTTTTCCGTCGTCGGCAAACTTGGCGGAGGCTCACATCCGCCGGTTTTGGCCGGACAAGGGAATTTAGAATTCCCTCATGTTTTATGTTTTGGCTGTTTTAAAATACGCCCTGCGCTGCGAATTTAAAAAAAAAAGTATTAGAACTGAGAGAGAGAGAGAAACGGAATGTTTGAATAATAAAACGATCACGGACATGTCCTAAGATGATGTTGCTGTAAATCATAGTTTCCTGGTGGCGGGCTGCGTCCCGGGGGCTCCGTTATTGCTTCCTGTCGCCTTGCGAGGAGCAGCCACGCTTCGCTGCCGGCATTTTGCCCTTCTCCTGTCAACATTACATTAAGCATCTCATAAAATTATATCTCATAATGATATTGTGCAACTTTCGCAAAAAAAACTAATAATAAGTACTCCAAACGTCGCTCATAAGAGAAATATATGCAAAGTTTTCTCGATATCACCCGCAATAACATCACCTTTATTGGCAGTTATATTTGAAAAACTTTGTTCAATGATATTATCAATCAATGCAAATTATTTTACCTTTCGGAAACGTAAGAAAAATATCTGATGAGTTCCCCCAGGAGCATTAAGGCCGGAGCAGTTTGTGCTCAGAGAGCAATGGCGCGTGCCGCCATAAAGGCCCCACGACTTTGCCGGAAATCGGCGTCTGTAATGGCCGAACACCATTACTTCTCAATTGATAATCCCCGGGAAATATTGCCACCGGAAGATATAACAGTTTTGTGGCAAAATTGAGCGGATTTCGCAAAAAACTAAACTCTGAATTGACGTTTCTCGTGATTTTACAAGCCGATGGCAGCGGTTCAAGTCCGCTAGCTTGACAGTGATTTGCGATGTCAACTTTTTTGGGCATTCGGAGTTAGAATCGTGAGCGAAAAATGATACATGTGCAGGGACGGAACTGAACATGAATTTAGTTTAATCAAATAAAGTTAGCCATGGAAAAAGATCTTTGATATTCGTTCCAATTTTAGACTACTTATAATTTGTCATAGTTTCAAGTTTTAGAAAATTCCTGAAAGTAAATCATAGAAATTTAACCTAACGCCTTTTGAGATCCATTCTGACGATGAGGTAGTACTGTCTGCCTCAGACTTTAACTGTCGCGGGTTCGATCCCCGTACTATGCCAATACGTTAGCTAACATAGCTCTGGGTGACTGGGTGTATGTATAATATTGTAACGAAATGAATTGTATATCCGTTGTACTTATAAGCTATGCGCTTTCTTCAAGGCTAGGTGGCGCTATCTAAATATACGTCCAACAATATTATAAAGACATCTCTTAACCCCAAAAGAGCCAAGTTTCATTAACCCATCATTAACACAACAGTGTTCTACCCGTCAGTGTTCCCTCACGCCGGGCCCAGCGGCGCCTACAGTCCCGAGGCCACGATGGGGTACATGATGGACGGCCAGCAAATGATGCACAGGCCCCCCACGGACCCCGCCTTCCACCAGGGCTACGCTCACTACCCAGCGGAGTACTACGGCCACCATCTTTAATGCAAAATCGATGTTTGTACATGTAAGTATTTACTTTTTTAATACCTGTAGCCCCCTGTATCTAGTTGAAACAAATATTTAGCTCCTTATTTCGTTTATATTATGTTATACACTGAGACCGAATACACAGCCCATGCTGGACTGGGAGCGAAAGAAAAACATAGAATGTACCAGCTGCTTCTCTTCCTGGGCATACTGTAAAAGTCAGTTAAGGGACAGAGGTTTTTGCAATAGCCTCTCAATAGCATCATTATAATACCTCCAAAGTCAAACGTGTCATCAGATGGTCTTATAACCTCTGGTGTTCTGCCTAGCCCATAAGGGATACAGGCGTGAAGTTATGTATGTATTTATGTACTGAGACCGAAACAGTTTGGAGAATATCGTTTTTGAAACAGGCATTAAAGATATTTGATTCCGGAACATTTTATTGCTAAGAAAATAAAAAATGTAGGTAGGTACTAAAACTTGCATGCGAGGACACTTAAAACTAAGCTTTTATATACAACAAGCTACTTGCTCTTAAAGCGACTACAGATCTAAATCTTACTTTCATGTAATGTTGTGAAAAACTTTAGTAAAAATCGTTTTGATGATTCGTATTTTGTTCCAGATATGAATAGCTTGGACATCGTTCGGCCTCTGCTGCACGCTGAAGCCGAAAATGACGCGTTAAAGGCCCACACACACTAGCAGTTATCTGCGCAAAACCGCGCGGTTTTATAACCGCCACCCCACCTGACAACTTGTGACGCCTAAAAGTGATAAGAACAAAGGAGAGCGATGCTACATGTATATAAACACAAGAATCATTTTGTAATATTTGAAACAGTATACGATCTCCTAAATTAAGATTAAAGTCAACTTTAATGTTTAAATGTAAAATATGGCGAAGTGAAAAATGGACACTATGATATTACTGGTGCAATCACCTATTATAAATATTATAAAAAAGGTTTTATCAATTAAAACATTAGGAGAGGTTGATGAATGTAACAATAACATGGTTTGATAGTTATCGTATAAATATTTATAGCTAATTGTGTATTGTTATAACGTAAATATAAATAATTAAATAGTGGTAAGTTGTAACTATCGGCGGAAGTACATGGGTCAGGAAGTGCGATAATAAAGATTTTATATCGAGTTGTGTATTTAATAGGTTAATATGGTTGATTTAACAATAGTTTTTCAATAATCACCTTGTTAATTACTGGGTTTGATTCAAACGCAGTTTATCTAGAAAGGACAGCAAAAAGTTAAATAGGATGTGTTTTACATTGTTATGATGATTTCATCTAAGGTCAGTATACGCTAAATAAACTATCAATAATTAATACATTATCTTTTAAAAACAAACGGTTTAGATTCTTTGAATTTTCCAGTGAACACTTACCTTAGTTGTCTAATTACCGAATCTTATTTGATATGTAGTATTATTATTTTATATTGAAAATCTTACTTATGTAAACAGCTCAACTTGTACTTCTAGATAGATGTCAATTTATTAAGATTTTGTACATTTTGTCGCGCGCATTTCATCGTTTTGCGTTAAACTGTCAAATACATATCTAAATTATATATTTATTACTGTATGTATTATGATTGTAATAAGATCGTGAATTGGAAGTCATGATTTCACCTTGCCTTGGTGTTCATAGAAGTAGCACAATATGTAACCGATGTATACGATGACGAAATGATATTATACAATGTTAAATTTTTTTAAATATATTTTGTCTTAGTCTGACATCGATTGCCTTCAATTTTTAACTGTGAGACCATTAAAATGTGTAAAGATGTATGAATTAAAATACTCCAGATAGGACTGATTGAAAATGAAGAGACAAAACCGCGCTGTTTTTTAACACAGTGCGGGTACCACAAAGAGTTAACAATAAAAAAATTAAAAGATATGTTTTAATTCATAGATCTTTTAATTTAAAATACAAAGAAATACTATTTAATTTTAAACAATGATTATACACGACTGAAAGATATAAATTGTGAGCTTCTAGGTATATTTACTAATAAAGTCCAAAAAGCAAACCTTCATATTAAAAACCTCATTACTATTATTTAAAAAAAAATATCAAAGCTTTAGAACCGAATATGTCAAATAAAAGTCTTTAAAGTTTTCGTTAATCTCTATTTTCGTTTAATAAATTTAATTAAGTAGAAAAAAAACATATTCGGTTCTAAAAACACCTACCTATATATTTTTTATTAATTTAGACACCGAATTTCACTAAACTTTATTAGTAAATCTACCGAAATCCAGAAAATACGATAAGTAATGCCATGCATTACAGCCTTATGCCATGTATACGAAAAAAATGGAAGGTAAATTAATAATAGTTAAAGAAAACTTTCATACATACATACATAACCTCACGCCTGCCTACCCCAAACGGAGACAGGCGTGAGGTTATGTATGAATGTATGTATGTATGAAAACTTTCGAACTAGCTACTGTATATCTAACTGTAGGACGGTGGGCTATCCGGAACCAGCTTTATAATTAGGCTAATATAATGATCATTTTGTCTTGTGCGTCTTAAGTTACGATTCTGTGACATGATTGATTTAAAAAGACTTAAGTATCTCTATACCTTTAGAAATCTAACTGTTAAATAAAAAAAATACCAAACAATTCTATCTACTTAATATATTAATATTTAAAAACGAAAATCGGAGACTATTTGGTTTATATTCAAAAATCTCCAATGCCTACACATTTTTCACACAATGTTAAACTTTAAACAAAGGCCAGTTCATACTTATTTATTTTTAACTTATTGCAACATTTACAAAAAATATTTTGATGATGGCAACAGTTATCTAAGTTGCCTTTTACAAGCCTGATCACGCATTCAGTAAGGAAGTATATTGTCAGTATATTTTGCACATTATTTTTATGTGTTAAATAAAATATACCAAGCACAGCAAAATGTCGAAACGTATTTAAGTCTTTATCAAATCAATCATGAAACAAATTTCATTTATAGTATGTTTGTTAACTTTTGTAAATATGTCATCAATTATATAGGTATGTATCATATTAAAATGCACTTTTTTCTTTGTATTATAAAGCCTAATTTCCAGTTTCAGTATTAAATATAATTTGTATATCCAAAACTCAGTGGCACTATTTTGGTATTAAAAAAACTGTTTTTTTTTCATGTTTGGGCAGCTATACTAAAAAGTATAAGGTTTTATTTGAAAGCCTTGACGCAATAGGCACTTTTGAGTCGATTAGATATATCACAAAATAGTGTCACTGTTTGACTTCGATATTTAAAAATATTATATATTTATTTTTTAAAACAAAACGTACCGGACTTTGTTGATATTTTTCCTTTATTATTATTACTGTTATTTGTGTGTATATTTTTATTAAGAGGGAAATCTTAAATAGTAGTTTTTAGGTATTAATTGAAGAATTATATTTTGATTTTTCTCTTTCTATGATAATATGTATATGTAAATTATACATAATGATTTCGAAAGTCATCAGTTTACTGTAAATATAGTTTTAATCACTAAGATCAAGAGGTCTCGCAGCGTGTATGTACGTACTATATGAAACACTGAAATTTAAAAAAGTTAATAAATAAATATCTTTGTATAATTTAAATTTTTGGCAACACTAAGTATACTAATAATGTAATTGTGAAGTTGGTTTATATACGAATATTATTATTATTAAATAAACCGTGAGACCGGCTGCTGAGACGGACGTACTGAAGTGGACGCAGGCATTATGAATGCTACGAATTGTGTAAAAAATATTAAAACATAAAAAAATTCGATCGTTTCATTCCTACATCTTTCTTCACCATCATCATCACAACTCTTTGTAATGAGCCCACTGCAGGGGGGGTCCCACTCTCCCCTAGGTAACGGACGAGACATTTTTCTTACCACAATGTAATGGCTGAGAAGTCTGGGTTCGAATCCCAGCCGAACCTGTTTAAAGGTCCGATTTCAATCATTTTGAAAGGTTATTGAGGCTCTTTGTAGAAAACTCCAAATAGATTATATTTCACACGAGTCGTTTTTCAATATTTTGAGACATGTAATTTAATAAAAGTCCGAGTCAACTTTAAACTTTGTATAACTTAAAGTTCACTCTGTCACATACTCGTAGTTCGCACTACGAGTATGTACACTTTCAAGAAAAATACTCAAACGTAAAAAGGAAAATTAAAATACAATCACAGTTTTCACTTAAAAAAAATTACATACAGGGTTGTTTTTTAGTCACCAGCCAAATTTAAATGTCAGTTTCTTTGATACGATATAAACATACCTGCATATTTATTTTAGCGTCGCTCAGTACAAAAAAGTAGACATATGTAACCACAAACTTTTTTAAAATAGTCGCTGTTGATGAACATAGCTACTACGAAGCGGCATTTCATTAATAAATAAAATTGAAAAATATTTTGTAGTAATACTACGACGTAGTACTACAAAATATTTTGTAGTAGCGCGTAGTCGTCTTTATTTTAATGGTAATTTAGAGTGACCATTCTTTGCTTAATATGTTAGCGGATATATTAATGTCTTTGAAAAATAATAAATACTTTTTTTTGCAAAAATAGCTTCTATAACTGATACTTATTGTGTAAAAAAAATTTGGCCGGTGACTACAAATCAACCTTGTATAAAGTTTTAACTCTCACCTGACATGTCATCCTGCGCGGGAAGTGACAGAGTTAGGACTGATAAGGGTGCGCCCACACTAATCAATCCAGCGCCCGTCGACGTCGGTTTTTTTTGGCCTATACCCGGCGCGGCGAACCTTGATCCCTATGACACTGACAGTAATTTCCACAACATAACCTTGTAGTGCCGTCACCGTTACATTAGAATCGTATGGGAGGCTTCTAAAAATGGCTTTTATTTATTTTACGTAATTTATTTTACATACGTAAGGTATGATTTAATAAATACCCTACGAAGTAACTTTTGCAGAACGTAAACGTAAAGTTGAGATAATTTCTTGCAAATGTTATGAATTGTTATAATTCCAACGGAATATCATTTTATTGGAATATAGCTACGTAAAATAAATAAATGCCATTTTTAGAAGCCTCCAATACGATTCTAATGTAACGGTGACGGCACTACAAGGTTATGTTGTAAAAACTATCAATCGATGTCCACTGTTCCATTCTGCCATCGATCGACGATCAATCGATTGGTGTGGTAACACCCTAACTGACACTTTAATGTTTACGTCAACTCCTTTACTTCTAAGAAGGGTTTAAATATTCCAAACTTTCAAAAAACTACCTAACTACTGTGGCAACTTACAAATATGAGAAAGTTAACCAAAAATGGAAAATGACCATTTTTAGAACAAACGGTTCAGTCAGGATAATGTTTTTAAGGGTAATCAGTCCATAACACTAGTTCAACAACAGTCCAACATTTGGGTAACGATAACTAATTTAAAAGTTTTTTCTGTATGACGTCATACCGTTAATTTTGGTGTATTTAAAGATAACAGTAGGGATTCATACTGAAATGATTCGTGTACCTTTTTTGTTATCGTAGCATAACTGATGTTTTTTTCAGTTAACTGAAATTTTCCGATATCCATATTAATATTGATAAAGTTTATTTTTGAATAATGTAGCGGATACTATAGAATGTTCGATAGTTTAGTTGCAAGCCTATGAAGTGTAGATATATATGCCGACCTATACGTTTCAGTACGGAAATTAAATAGGTTAAAATATTTCTGTACTAAAACATCTACAGAAATTAATCCGGTATACATTATTTGGGTACTGATATAATTAAGTTAGATTTTAATAACTTGTACAGGTATTGTGTTTGATGAAGCAGTACACCAATAAGGGTACAGAAATTTACAGAAATTCATAACTGTATGCAGCCCTTGCTTAAGATATATTTTGCAGAAACATTAACCATAAATGATAAGGGAAACAATAAATTCTTGATACCAATTTTAGATTTTACGGCCTATTGTTATTCATTTATTCATTTGTCAATTTTCTTTTAGTATCAACGCAACGGCACACCGATAATGAATTTCGACTCATCAGACAACCTTGCTCTATAAATTTTAAACTGATAGTAAAACTGACACTTTTTAGTTGTTTAAAATGGAGCTAGACGATAGACCTTTGCACCTGATGTGATGCTGTTTCATAGGGGAGACAATAGCTTGTGTCAAAAAAAAACGGAAACAGAGTGTGCCAAATACCTTTTACGAGTAATAGATAAATGGATATTTTTCAAACTCTACCCGAACCGAGTCCTGTAATTTCTTTAATTCTTTTTCACCACTAAAGGCAGTCTGCAGCCAGCAGCCGATGCTTTAAATTAAAAAAAAAAAACAATGTAGGTTATGAAAATAAAATTAAGTTATACGCGTCTAAAATTAGTCGTACTTTACGACGCGCTTTACAACATGCAATTTGCAACTTTTGTTTTAAAATAACTATTAAAACATGACTTTTTGAATTTTGTTTTAACATATGTTGTGATCACCGTGTCAATAAAGACACTAAAACCTCGAGTAGTTTTAGGGTTTCCTCAGTAAAACACGTGACTGTACCGTACGTTGCTTTACCTACTTTAGTATATTATGTAACAAGTGAGCGAAGTTGCTAATTACAGCCGAGGCTGTGATTTGAGCCCGAGCCGCAGGCGAGGGCTTAATAATGAGCCGAGACTGTAATTAGCAACGCTCACGAGTTATATACGAAGTTTTTCTACACACTTGTGAGTAAAAGACAGACATACGTGATCATAAAATAACAAACACACTTGATAACAAAGCTGTGAATTGTGATTGAAAAATGGCGCCGAACCTCGCGCATGCGCGTAGGTTTTTTTTTTCCGTCAAATGTGTCAATGTCTGTATAGCATATACAGCCTATTTTAAGTGAAAATGTTTAATTTGGAGTGGTAAATGAAAATATTTTAATATTTTATGACAAATGATTGTAAATTGTGAATAATTTTATTAATATACAAATTTATTTTACTAATATAAGGCGCAAACATTTAAAAATTTATATGGATTTGAAGTGGTATAAAACCTCTTTGTTGTTTCTGAAAAGATTAAGTGTATAACCCGGACCAATAAAATATGCTCTGTTTTCTCGCATGTTATTTGCACAAAGGTACAATTCAACTTTGTAGGATTCATTATATTATGCACTAGGGTATAATATATTAATGCACGCGTGACTTATAGCCCAGTTTATAGTTCTAAATTCAATAGAATAACGCTCACTTTACGAGCAAGTGTGTTGAAAACTATATTATGATATACGTTGTAGCAACTGCGCCAGGACGGCTTCCCGCTCTCATGGACACCTTCAACTCCAGTGGAACTACTTACTGTTGCTGATATTTAAATAAAGCATATACAAATTTCTTTGTATATATTTAGTCTGGGCGTAGAAAAAACATAGAAAGTACCAGCTACTTCTCTTCCCGGGCATTCTGTAAAAGTCAGTAAAGGGACATAGGTATTGGAGGGTTTTTGTAGGCGATAGGCTGACCCCCAGTCACTGCAATAGTCTCTCTCCATCATTATAATGCCTCCAAATTTGTCAAACGTGACATCAGATAGTTTTATAGCCTCAGTTGTTCTGCCTACCCCATAAGGGATAAAGGCGTGAAGTTATGTATGTATTTGTTTGGTATAAAATTCTCCATTAATCTGTAGATTCAGTATCCTGTAAGTAGAGCGCAGTTGTCAAAACTCGCAGTTTCTTTCAACACTTTAAAGAAATATGGCGACAAGGTGTTTGTGCAAAGTTTGTGCCAGTCGGGTGTCGAACCCAATATGATGGACTGCAGTATATAGTGAAACTTTGCCGAAATACGGTATTATTGAGTTTATTGTCGCCTTATAAATAAAATTTAACTAAGTGAGGATAAATAGTTAACAACCAAAACTCTAATTTACAGAGCATTCATTAAAAAAATACTTTCGTGTTGTTGTTTTTTGTTGTGTTAAAATGTTGATGAGTCTGGCTACGAAAGTAGACACTCGAGGTTTTTGCAAACTTTTTATATGGCAGTACTAGCACGAATGTCAAAGACGATTTTCTGGTGTCTCTGTTATCAATCGAATGGTTGTTGGTGGTTTTGTTAATTGACATTTTGGAATTTTCCTATTTGAAAATGAATAATAAATGAAAATTTAGCTAGTTTCGCAATCAATGTAGGAAACAGCGATACCAGTGACTCTGACGATTCATTCCATATAGAATTGCTGGATTCAGATTTTGATTACAATAAATAAAAATAATAATTGTATTTTGTTCTTTTATTTTTAAACCTGATTGATATTAGTTGCCCATAATTTTAATAATATACTTCTCATCAAAAAGTAGGAGAGTACCAATTTTGTTAGTTTTTACGATACTTTTATAAAAAATACTAGCTTTATCCCGCAACTTCGTATGCGCTTAACTACCCTTCTCGTGGAAATTTCAGAAACTATACAACCAGACACCCACTGAAAGAACCTTTATACCAAGTATCACACCCATGCACTCAAGGAATAAGTTTTTTTTCATACAAACTAAAAATCATATAATTCCCGGGCCCGTGGGAATTTTGGGAATTTTTTTCGTAGCACAACCAGTCACTCTTTGAAGAACCTTCATGCCAAGTATCACATCCGTACACTCAAGAAATAAGATTTTTCATACATTCTAAAAAGTCCAACGCCTTCCCGTGAGAATTTCGGGAATTCCTTCCATAATACAAACAGACACTTATTGAGGAACCTTTATATCAAGTATCACATCCGTGCACTCAAGGGATGGGATTTCTTCATACAAACTAAAACATCATATATTTCCCGTTCCCGTGGGAATTTCGGGAATTCGTTTCATTACACAACCAGACACACATTGAAATACCTTTACACCAAGTTTCACATCGGTGCACTCAAGGAATAAGATTTTTCATACAAACTAAAGAGTCCTATATTTCCCGTTCTCCTGGGAATTTCGGGAATTCCTTCCTTAGTGCACCCCTACATCCCCTAAAGAATGTTTTTTTCCAAATTTCAGCTCTCTACGCCCAGTAGTTGCGGCTGTACGTTGTCTGTCAGTCACTCAGTACCTCAGTCACTCAGTCAGTAACGGAACAGTTTTATACATATTGATTAATCAAGTACCTATCAAGTTTTTTGAATCCATTTATTGTTGGGGCTACATCGATGCTATTTTTTTTAAATTCGCCAGGTTTTTCAGGTCTCTAATTTCATTAGCCAGACTATTACAAATTTATTTCATTTTTTATATTACATAGACTAAGGCTGTTGTCACACCAAGCGATTGATGGACGAATGGAACAGTCGAAGCCGATCGATGGTTTTTACTTTTCCAAAAAATTATGTGGTAACGATAAGTGTACACTAGATGGTAAATGAAGATTACGCTTAGAAAAGAACAAAAAAAACACACACAGACGAACTGAGAACCTCCTCCTTTTTTGAAAAGAAGTACCTAGCTGTTCATAAAATATTGCGGGAAGACATCACCGCTGGAGCGGATATTTAGCGGCAAATCTATGCTAATATATAAAGCTGAAGAGTTTGTTTTTTGTTTGTATGTTTGTTTGAACGCGCTAATCTCAGAAAGTACAAGTGGGATTTGAAAAATTCTTTTTGCATTTGATAGGCCAACTCTTGAGAAAGGTTATAGGCTATATTTAAGCTATAGAAATTGCCACGGGATCAAAAGTTACGCGGGTAAAACCGCGCGCGGTGGCTAGTTTTATATGAAGCGTTACCACTAGCTAGGTGCAACCTGAAGATTTTCCACCACCAAGCGGGGGTGGTCGAATTAGTCGCTTTTTACAATACGCTTAACCAGGGATGTTAGGACTATTCTAAGCTATATTACAGACTTAGGCATTGAGCTAGTTTAGATTTCTTTTGTAAGAAAGAAATTATTTACTTTGAATTTCGATATTAAGTAGAAAAACTTTAATCGGATTTTATCGATTATAGTTACGAATAATAATAAAATCACACACAAGTAACGACGGGGTCATGTTGAAAGACACCAAAATGACGATCTAAAATAAATGCAACTAATAACACGAGGGCAGAAAGTATTTTATTTAATAAAGTTTTGAGAAAACTTAAGTACAAAATTCCTTTTTGAATTTTATCAACTTTTGCTGCCTCGGATTACTTCGGCTGGAAAAACTAAAAAATATTTGTGTCTATATTTTTCTACAGTTACTTCACGTTATTTTTTATGTTTATGTCAGTGAATCGAAACCACTTGAATATCTATTCTCATAGTTTCTTAAAAGAACTCGAGACCAACGCACTGAACTACGGCCGGGCTACGTAACCCGTAGCAGCGTAGATCGTAGCAGCGGTGCGGGGCGGGGCGGGGGTTAGACATTGAGAAATGGTTGTAGCGACGCGGCCAGTGACGCGTGCTGTAGGGTTGACGATTTTTGTAAGAAAATATTCTTAGCGTTGTTATTTATATTTCAAAAAGAAAAAAGGACATACATATAATGATAGTTACAGACTTTTAACCTTACATTTTGATAGATTTTTACACACTAACTTTCACATAACAACTTCTTTGACTGGGTCTTACGTAGTTATTACAATTTTATAAATATATTTATAAATAAAATCTGTTTGTTTTGCGAAATCGATTCATTTTCAAAAAGATAAAGCATCAATCTTGCGCCACTGATCATCGAGAAAATAAACTCACGTTATTTTGTGTGCGTTTACTTCCTCGAGGAATTTGCACAAAATTACGAGGGAGCAGAAAAAGGAATCACGAGATGAGTTCCCGGCATTTTTATATAAAGCCTCAATCTAGCTGATGATGCATTATGCTAAGGCTGAGAATGATGCACGAGTTTCTTGAAGAAAACATCGCCGAAACTTTGTGCAACGATTTTTAGACATATGAAGAATGCTGTAGAGATGCAAAAACGAACGAAAAGTGAAAATGCTTTAGAATGATCGTGTTCTCTTTCCAAGACACACATCTATTTTTTTTTACGGTCACTACACGTTGAATCGACCTCGATCTGACTGATTGTAAGTGACGGTGAAATCTAGCACATGGCCAAGGATATTTGGCTGCAGAATTTTGATTAAGGAACTACCCTTACACATACATAACTTCAAGTATGTCTTTTTATCGAATGCAAGAATATTTTTAGCAATTATTCCTTGATATTTGGCCTCGGCAAATGTCACAGACTCATCGTCGTCACCTTAAAAAATAGATTGCTCAAATAATTTATGTCTAAGTTAAGTAAATGGCTTTGTATGATGTTACAGTTACTCAGTTCTTTCTTTCTTCTTCTTCCTTTTCTTACTGTTACAATCTGCTCAAACACTTCACCAACTGAACGTTATATAAAAAAGAAACTATCGACAGCCCTACATTTTTTCTACAACGGAGCACAGTAAGCAACGCACCGATTGTATCGCCCGCGGATGCTTGGAGCGGCCCATTTGTCAACCCTAGCCTCCCCCCCGCTCGTAGTCCCCCCTGCCCCTCAGCCCGCGACGACAAAAGAAACGCGCTTTAGATGAAACCGTAGCTCTGTCAATTTATGTGAGGTTAGATATCTATTGGATATTTGGGTTTATTTTTTGTTCTGCTTAAGAATTTACGGGAAAACTGGGAATTTTGACTTTGGTTTTATTGATGGAGTATGACAATGGAGGTTCATGCAATAGCTAAAGTTGAAAATCCATAAGCTTCCAACAAAGGGCCGATGTATAGTGACAGAATAATACTGTGTTGACTGCTTCTGCATAATCGTAAAAATAGACTAATCTGATTAGTGCTATGACCTAGTTTAGGTAATAATCAATTATCGATAAGCAAAATTAAAGAAATTTGTGACAGGATTTTTTCGCATTCAGTCATAACATACAAATGAACAGGACGTTTCGGCGCCTTTTCTGACGGTCACGAAATAAACTTGAGATGAAAAGCACAAGAACTTAATATGACATTATGTATACTTATTGCCATTTTTCAGATCTCATCGCAGTTTGAATAAAAAGTCATGGTTACAAAAAAATATTCTCAAGACGACTTTACGCCTTTATATTATATTATTTGTGTATGAAATTCAGTTATAGTATGTCTAAAATAGGTCGGCATAGGGCGTTCAATGACGGATGACTCACGTATGACGTACATAGACGAGCCCTCTGAAACATTAAGTACCTACCTACAGAGAGTTTTTCAGTTTAATAGTTGATTTGGTTTAGAAAATTCTACTATATACAATGTGAACGAAGTGTATCCCTTTCCATTATCTGCAGCTTGTCGTAGAATCTGATGAAATAAATAAAATAAAATAAAATCCCCAGAAAATCACACCAACTACATGGCCCCAAAGTAAGCATAGCTTGTATTATGGGATGCCAAGTAGCGAACTAGGGGGAACCTAGAATATAAATACACATATACATAATTTTCATATAAAATATTTTCAGCCTGTTCTTTACGGCGATACACTAGATGCGATAAACAAAAGAAAAATCGTTTTTCAAACTGGCCCGGCGTATGTAACTCGTGAGCGTTGCTAATCACAGCCTCGACTGTAATTAGCAACTTAGCTCACTTGTTACATAATATACTATTTTCAAACTGGCCCGGCCTGGACTCATACAGGTCCCGCGCACTTAACCCTGAGGATTAACCTGAGGAAGATACAGATAAAGAAGTCGATGTGGAGCCGTGGTTACTGTGCGGATCAAACGATATTGCAGGTTACGAGCGCTCGGCGCGACCGGTATTAGGTATTTATCACGACGACTTCCGTGCTTCGGAGGGCACGTTAAGCAGTCGGTCCCGTGTGCTGTGTACAGTAATCTGCTGTAAACAGTAATCGTTTCTTATCTACATCCATTTACCGGCACTGGGATAGCTTGGTCGATTACGACCTAAAGCTCCTCGTCACCCAGGAGAGAGACTCACAGCCCTGCAGTGGGCTCATAACACGGAGTTATTATGATGAAACAATGAATTATGAGCCTCCTAACATTTTTAAATTGCAATCTGAACTCCATATAAACTGGATTCAAATGTAATTCCAATAATTGATTTGCAATCTTGAGATTTTGTAAAAATATAAGAATACTATAAGTATGTATTTACATAAATAATGCCGTAACGTGCAATTTGTATTTAAGGGAAACCTATAATTAGCCTTATTTTTAGTATTATTCAAACTTTGTATTATTGTTAATTATGTAACGCTGTTGGTTTTCTAAATAAAGTAAAGTAAATAATTCATTTACCTATAAATACATATGTAGCTATTTACATATGTAAGTAGATGCACATCGAATTACTGCTAACAAAGAATATAGACTAAGTTATTTGAATTAAAAAAAAAATTAAAACCGGCAAACAGTGTCAGAGACTTTCTAAGGGTATCACCACACCAATCGATCGACGGTCGAAGTCGATCGAATTTTTTTTAAAAATTCAAAAATTCAAAAAGTTTTTTCATCTTAGGAATTTCACAAAACACTTGATGAAGTCAGTCATTCAATACTTCGGCTTTAACTAGTTGTTGATAGTTGTTAAATAAGATATTACAGTAGACCAAGAGACAAAAAAAGCCGGCGGAAAAAAACTCTTGGCACTCTTTTTCAGTCAGAATTATCAAATTAATACAAATAGGTACAGTACAAATTGACCGTGACATGAAAAAAACCAAACACAAGACAGCTAATTGTGAGAGCCAATGTCATGCCACAACCAAATTGTTTACATAGCAGGTGCAATGAGCTATGGATGCACAATACGAACATGACAAACTGGGACCAGAGTATTTGAACAAGAATGGAATAAAATAGTCATAGTATCATTAGCAAAACGACCTGGCACCGCTAGTAGCACCCGTTCACGAGTATAACGTAAGCACCAGCCATCACCCTCCTCAACCATATTTTAGGGAAGAGGGTGACCCGATACCCGACGCTACCACTAGCCATGTCGCCTGAAGGAGCATGACGTTCTTGCTGTTGTCTTGATAAGACAATAAGTGAGTGGAACAGACACCAGTATGCCATATGTATACTGCACAGCCAAGCCGTAAACAAAATTATGAATCTTTTTGACATAGTGAAATCTATCGATCGACGTCGACTGTTCGTTTCGTCCGTCGATCGACCGTCAATCGATTGGTCTGGTAACACCCTAAAAAAGAAACTGTTAATTTTATGTGCGTTGAGTTAAAATATTGAACTTATAATTAAGAGCACTGAACCATACCTATGAGTCCCATAATACAAAGTCATTTTAAATTTTTAAATGGCATACACAGTCATTTAAATTATGTAACTAAGATATTTAGAAAATATATTTATAATGTGACCCCACAGAAACCTGTATGTAGGTTATGTTTGTGTTATGGCGCCCATCATGGGACTCTTTGTTAAGGTTCAGTGTTCTTAGGAATACCTAAGTTAAATATTATATAAGTTTCGAATTGTGTTTGAAATTTAGAATTTTGATGAAAGCTTTAATTAATTAAGTGATTTATCTTAATGTTTTAATTTTAATTTCTTATTGGAGCTGAAAGCACATCATTCACGCGAATATTCTGAATTCAAAATGAGTTCCCACCTAAACTCAGAGATTAGCAGTCGGCCGGTGTTGCCATCACTAGGTCGCAGCCAATTTCCACGGCTGCCGATTTACAGCGTACCCTAAACGACATGTTTATAGGTTAATTAAAGTTGTACCCAGAAATAAACAAGTACCAGGAACGCAGAGACGCAGAGGACAGTTGACAAAATAAGGCTCGAAGGAGTTATCCAGCCAGCCAGATAGATCTGAAAAAAAATGGCAAAGAGGTAATATAATAAAAACTCTTTACTGTGGCGACTTGTTAGAACTTAAATTTCAGCGGAAATATTAGAATGTCACTGAATTTGTTCGGCGGCGTTCCAATTTTAAATACTTTCAAAATGCCTCGACAGTCCTGACTTGTTCAATTGGGTTTATGGTTCAAATCGCCTCGTCACACAGAGAAGAGACTTTGTATTTATAGTGGTCTCATAAAAAGCCTTGCAATGACAACCTAAAAAGACAAAAGTGATCGAAACTCACACCTTCCTTAAAGATGACCAACGGACAGATACCCCTTCTGGAGTTGAAAATGAAACTAGTGTTCTTGTCCCTTAGATTTGGAAAATAGTACCATAAATCAAAGACAGTAGAATCAATTATAAGTGGCCGATGGCCAATCGCCAATGGCTTCAGCTGCAAAACCTTAATGTTACTGGCTATACCTATTTACAGAAGGTGAAAAAACAAGAGTCAGCACTCTTCTACCGATAAAAAAGTAGAAAATTCCTATTTTAATTCCAAAGTGCCAAGTATAATCCTCGGCAGTTTAAACATATTTTCAACAAAAACCCATTAGTTTAAAAAATATATTATATTTCAAAAGACCCATAAAAGCCAACACTACATGCAATCGTCTTAAATTAAACCAAAGATTTCATACTTTCTCTGCTGACTCTACCATTCAGAAAACACCTGAACGACGCCACTTCTGCAAAACAATAAGCCAACTTTACAATTTATCTGTACCCAGCTGATTACGTAGCTTACGACATCCTACATTTTTTACTCCGACAGTACTTGTCTCGATAGAAAGAAACAACCGCTAACCCTACATAGCTATGTCTCGTTCTCTCTGTACAGGCATATAGAAAAGCCGAACTATTTGATTACGAGAAGTAAATTAAGTTTATAATGGACAGAGAGCCAGTAATGAGTTTTTGGTTATTTTGAAAACAATTATTAGTTAAATTAGATTTAGATTTGATTATTATTTATCTTGCGTTCTTAGTAAAATACGATCTGTTAGCGGTTGTACAGTTGATTGTTGAAAAAGTATAATATTGGATTTATCCGTGATGTAATTGATAAGTAATCTAAGTTTAGAAAGACTTGACTTTGTGGGTTTGCAATTAAGGTTTCTAAATATTTAGGATAAAATGTTTATGTGATTACACAACTGTGTTTAGATAAATTGTCTTCTTTGGCAAGCGAAATGGGATCGAATCTTCTTAATAGCGGGAGTGATTTACTCGTACGACATAAATTTTAACATACTTTCGAATAACCGAACATGAACATTTATTAAAAATAACTATCTCTTTTATCCAACGTCTTTGAAAAATCAACTAAAATAGAATGAAGTAGGTACTACTAACTCAGCCACTCTACATATCACTAGTAAAAAGAAAAAATCTTCTTTGTCGATCGATTGAAAACAAAATCGAATCGAAATCAACAAATGTTCAACTATCCACCACATACCTATCAACTACTTTGCTTCTCAAACATCCATGTAGACAGGAACTGCTAATTAACTAAACTATTACTGATGAAACATACCTCTGCGTACAGCTAATGAATTACTGGACATTACCGAGAACACAGCTCCCCACGTGCTCTTGCGGACCCCGGGACGCTGGTTGCTGGTACATGCGCTCCCACTACGATATGATAGCCTAGTACACAGGGTGGTAAACTTAAGGCTGTTTTATTATATTATAATTATCAGAGATAACTTTTTATCAAGACTTTTATCATCTTTCAAGACGCAAACATGCTTAAATTCTGATGTCATTTAAAACTTCCAGATTGATTCAACTTTCCAGATTATTCTTATTTGTAATTAATGTAACTTTATTCAGAAACACAAAAAGACCCGTGTAGCGTCGGCTAAGAATATTCCTACAGCCCCTGGAGCCTCCCACTTGGTGATAGGACCCCTTCAGGGCCCGCCTGGCTAGAAACCAATCTTCATATCAGATATCACCGCTAATGGTATTTACCGCTTAGTTACCAAAAAACTTTTGACCAAATCTCGAATATATTTATTTATTTTAGGTATTTATCATGAGAAATATGGACACAATTCTGCCGAGCCGAATAACAATCAACGAATGCAGAGCATTGAAAAAAACCGACTTCTTAATGCAATTTTAAGACTTATATAGTTTTCTCATGGATACCATTATCAGAACTAGACTAAATTGAAATGGGACTACATGGAAAGCGTCAGCTTTCTAACACAAAAAGAATCATCAAAATCGGTTCACCGCGTCAAAAGTTATGAGGTAACAAACATACGAATTGAGAACCCCTTCTTTTTTGAAGTCGGTTAAGAACGTCTATTTATATGGCACCTTATGAATGCCATTTTGGTCATAGTAATCAGTTATGCGTATCAATAAATTATAATACTCGCCTAAAATAATGTAAAAACCTAGACTGAGTACCTAACGCAAAGAGAGCCATGGCTCTATTTTGTGGAATATGTGGCCATTTAGTACGGTTGATTGTGCATCTAGTTCTTCATGTTCTTATTTTATTATTATTATACTTTTCTTTTAAAAATAACATATGAACTGGTATTGTTACATAGTTGAAAAATAAACATAAATTTGTATTTATTACCCTTTTTAACAATTTGTCGAATACATCGTCACTGATTTTTCTTCTGTGAGGTCTCATAATTATCCCACCGTAATTTCTACATATGTGTTTTATTCGCATAGATAGCAGGCACCTGTACCGGTCAAATTCTGCAATACAAGCGTCATTCGTTCATTTCATTTTGTTTTTCTTGCAATGTTGGCTAAACTTAATCACAAAGTATTTTGCATTTTGAAATGAATTTTTAAAATGCAAAATACATCTCAAAAGGTATTTCAAATAAAATACAATACAATGCTTTTTAATAAAAGACATCTAAAAGCATTTTAAATATTTCAAATCTCTGCCAATTACACATTCAAAAGATAAATCAGTTTATAGAGACTATTTTGACTCTTGCAAGCAAAAAATTTAGAGTTCCGCCAACTGATCTGGAAACATTAAATTTGACAAGAATCGGATCCTTGCCGGCACTTGACTGGTTTTTCATTTTTACGTCATAAATATCAGGTAATCGTCAATGCTCATGTCATCTGCAGGTCCAGGGGAACTACCGGTACTTAACCCTGGGACGTTAGACATGTTATATCCTTACATTCTTTCCGTAATACTTATTTTCTCGTTTCACAGATCAATAAGTTATGCAGCTTTAATTACTTGTTATAAAGAGACTACTCAAAGAATCTAGAGGGTATATTACAGCCTGCCCTAAGATAAAGAAACAACTTCTGTTTTCAATCCTAATTATTCTAATTGAAGTTTCAACAAGCATCATTTGCAAAATTCCGTGACTTTTCGTTCAAACTCTGACAGCAACTCAAAACACAAATGTTGAATCAGCTATCAACTTCTTAACATCTTTCCAGAACAAAAACCATTGCCCATCAAAGGAGACTTTGCATCTGCATAAATCATAAATTATACGAATATAAAGCACACCCTGTATTTCAAACTGAGATTCAAAGCCTGGACCGGGCCGTTCAAAGCCAGCGACCCGCTGTGAGTGTGCGCTCGCGACATGCGCCTACCAGGCGACCAGAGCCCAGCGTGAGGCGGACTTTAAATCGCTCAGGCCGTAATAAATCGTGTTTTAAACCCCCCCGCCGCTCCTTCCCTCCTGGTTCATCCACTGCAACTATTTCACGTTAAATGGACCAAATAACTGCTTTGATAGCCGAGCTGGACTCAGTCCGGCGTTTTAACGATTTTTCGCGAAGAAATTTCCGTTTTCGCCCGAGTTATTGTTATTGTTTCGGTGTGGTCGCCACAATAACGGTCGGGTGGACACATTCACCGCCTTCCTTCCGGAGCACTGCCTCTCCTTACGCACACTAACATTCAAACAGTAGAAGACTTTTAAAACAAACAGCATTTTCCAATACGAAGCTTCGTTTTATTGCTTTATTTTTCATTGCAATTGGCAACTCTGACTATTCCAATTCCAGCTTGTAGAGATCACGAGAATCCGTCTAGTTCTAAATTCAAACGTAGGGCATAACCGCATCAAATGTATCGGTGTGGCCAGTGTGAAAAACGTTCGGTTTGGCGGGAAAACGGCGCGACGCCTAACGAGCGTGTCGTATGCGTGCTGTGCGTACTCGCGATGTACAGTTCGCAACAAAACTGGCAGAAAATATAAACAAAAATATTAGTGTCCTGGGAGGTATTTCAATCGTGTAATAAGGCGACTAATGAACCTTGTTTGGTGGTAGGACAAATCGCCAGGCTAGGTGAATAACTTTTATATTATGGATTCTACCAAACATCATCGTTCCAGCGCGTTGATGTCTTTCGCAATTATAAAGAAATCCCTTCTTGAGCCCATATCGTTGACTTAGGTACCAACAAGTAAGATTTAGATCAAAATCTAAAATAACACATCTACTTTAAAATATTTCCTGAGTGTTATTTTTTAAAATGATTTCTATTTAACCATGATAGCCTTATTGCAATTTGTTTTATGGAACAATCAGTGCAGCTATAGAAATAATGCAATACTAACTTACAATTTGTTTTCAATTGATTGAATTGAGATATTTGTGACAGTTCCAAATTGACAATCTTAGTGACGTCGCTGTAATGAAATTGTTCGATCTTCGATTCGAATCTACCAACTGATTTGAAAATATCGAATTGGTTTTGAAACAAATCTTTTCATTATTACGATTACAAGATGGCCGCTCATATTTATGGATACAATATCGATTCAGTAGTGTCAATCCCTATCGCTGAACGTTGCGTTTCTTCGCATCTGTCCATTTGAGGCGAGTATGTTTTATTACATTTACTTAATTTATTTATAATTATTATTAATACTTTAATTTATAATTTTAGAATAATTCATTCTATTTACATATTTTTTATCGTGTCTATTTATATTTTATTAATTGTAAATATAGGTCTACCAGGATCTGGTGGAAAAAAAAAAGTAAAAAAAATAGCAATTTTCATATGGCAACAAAAAATATGTCATTGGTCAACTGAAATTTCGAGGAATTGTTTTTGGTTTGGCTTCAAAGGACAATGAGCAACCAAAGAATTGACCACGTAGTATTAAAATAATAATGCATATGGGGCAACACCGTAATATTTTTCTAAAGGTATAAAATTGCTATTCAACCTACATATTGCGTTACAAATTAACGGAATTAAAAAAACGCGGCGTATGGCGAATTTACAATTACGATTAATGATGTTTTTCTACGGTATTTTAGGTCACTTTTTTAAAACAACTCGATGAAACAAGTCGTACTTAGTCTATTTATGTCAAAAAGTCAAATACCTAAAATTTCGGATTAGGTTTTTATATTTCTGAGGGTGCGATTTCATTGCTGTCGGCCCTGGGTTTTTTTGGCCAGTATCCGTTCTTTTAAACGTTTTTCTCCAATTTCCCCAGTATTGCTAGCGTTTGTCTTTTTTCCCTTTTTGCCATCAGATCCTAGTAGACCTCTAGTTTGCGCGTTATGGAAAATGAGAACTGTCACAAAAATCATTTGATCTCTTTACATCATTGCAATTAAAACCACCCCAAACCTTCTGTTTATGATGCCTCGATGATAATTACCATCAGGTGGGTTCGTTTTTGGAGCTTTTATAAAAAAAATGTGAATTTCGTGGTGTATCATTGCAATAAATCTGTTATAATAAGCCTTACGTAATCTAAGAAGTTACATCGTACAGAAGGCAGCAGGTCAAGCGCTCCAAACCTGTCAAAAGTTGCAATTGAATCAGTACTCTATGCCCTCGACATAAAGTTGAAAATTTGGCAGATTTGTAACGCTTGATGTGCTGCATTCTGTACATTAATTATACAGCGGTGCGAACACAGAACTTTGCCGACTCGTATCTTTACGAATGTTCGTATAGTATGGAGTCGGTTGCAAATTTTTAGTAACATTGTAATTTTTTACAATCATTCAAAATTAACAAGGCACATATTTATTTAAGCTGGCCGTACGGCAATGGATAGATTTCAATTATTGCTAACAAACTGTCTGCATACTATACGAACATTCGTAACAATACGAGTCGATAAAATTCTGTGCTCGCACTGCTGTATTTTTTAAAATAAGGCTGGATGAGAGCAGCGCGGGAACGAGCGACATGGAGAATCTTGAGGCAGGCCTTTGTGTAACAGTGGGCTTCTCCCAGCTACTGATGATGATATTAAATAAAATTTTCTCCTCTTATATCTCGTTTCTGCTGTCCGTACTAAAGTTTCGAGTAGATCGCTTTCCGCGCCGCCGGCCACTGAAAAATGGCCGACACCACGAGTCGTATTTAAAACGCAGTTCTAAATGTGACCAACTTTCGCGGTTATTTTGACTTCCAAATACAAATTCAAATTAAGAACACAGAGGATGACAAATAAATTGTTTATGTTGCAATTTTTATTGGGTTTTGGTTTGTTGAGTTGTGTTTTATTACACACTCGGTTTACGTTATTGTTTTATTTAAATCATTACTTAGCTCATGCCTACATTTGGAAAGCTCGCAGAATAATTGTCAAAAATCCCTTTAAGTTATTGAAAATTAAAATTTTTTAAAAGTTATTGATTCATATATTTTGTACCTTATTTTATATTTCTTTTATACACTAGTAACTTACACAAACGTCTGAACCACAGATACTATAAAATAACTAAATTCTAGAAAAACATAGGGATAAAATTGCCCTTATCATGCAAATACTTACCTACTTAAAGGTAGGTACTAGGTACATTTTATTATATCAAACATTAAAGAGTTTAATACCTCAATAATCCTACTGTACCTACTTATAATACTGTGGATAAATTCATTAATTATTGGTGTAGTTATTTAATGTTTCTTTTTCGTTTAATATAATTCATAATTAGGTAGGTATACATGAAAAATATCATGCAACCTAATTTTATATAATTTAATTAAATACTTAATATGATTTGAAAAGTTCCTTTTACTTTTAGGTCAAATTCAAAATATTAAATCTCTATTTCAAGTTTTAATTTATTCGTTAAAATAAATTAAGATGACATATAAATTTAACCGTCATATCAAAACTTTTCTTTTCAACAGATACTTAACATAAAAAGATCTTAAACCAATAAGTACTCGCAATCCTATAATTATCAATGTCATTTAACAAAAATAACTCATCATCTGTAAAATAAGATAAATGCTTGTGAAGGCTGTACAGGCAAGAAACGTCTAGAAATAATTAACTCAATACTTTCCATCACCCATCCATCGCCATTGCCATCGCAATAGTCATTTCATCCAAGATGGCGGCACAAGCAAAAGGATTATTCAATTAACGAACATTCATTACAAAGTAAAAACAGTACATACAACGAATCGAAATTTCTTTATTACCTCATTCAAATTCCCTCTGTGACGGCCATGTCAATATAAGAAACACAAGATAGATGTCGCTACTTCACTTCCTGTAGTCACTAATGAAAAACTACAAGTTTTTACTACAATCTTATTTGTACCTTATTGCTGAGGAATCTAAATACAAAGTTGTGTGCAGTTAAGATCGATGATAATGTGGAGATTCGTTTTCGAAATTTAAACCTCAGTATTGCCAATCAATTTTGATCTTTACGTTCACTGCGAAAATGTGTTTTTGCTTTATCTAACGCGCTCTATATACGTCTCTATTCATCTGCAAGGCTTGGATTGTTTACACATCATCATTCATCCCTTTCTCACACACTTAAGCTGTCAATAGCTGTCCTTTTTTGTCGCGACGTGCTCACCCATTAGAATTGTTGCTTGAAGTAAGTACAATAGGTCGGTTTGACAATAACATTAGTTGGCCAGCCATGGTCTCTGATTGGATTATTGAAAGATATCGACATTTCTGATTTATGACCTCAAGATTAGTATTTAGAGGAGGATTTTTGTGGGGTCTTAGTGATGCTAATAATAGAATCCTGTTGCTAAATAGTTGCGGACTGGGGTGAATGATAAATTGGTTGTAGATGCTAGGAATGGAATTAATTTCTGACATTAAGTAGCCTGGCGTATTGAGAGTGTTTCACAAGGCTTTATTGCTAATATTCAATAATTTCGTTGATTACATGGTTGTAAATATTATGTTTAAAACCACTGCAAAGTTGAGACATTTCTACGGTGATAAAAATCCCCCTTTGTCTACGTAAATAGGTACAAAATAAAGCTTCTGGTCTATGTTTTTTTATATAGGGTGATTTTAGTCACCAGCCAAATTTAAATGTTAGTTTCTTTGATACGATATCAACGTACCTGCGTATTTATTTTAGCGTCGCTCAGTACAAAAAAGTAGAAATATGGAACCACAAACTTTTTAACAAATTGTCGCTGTTGATGAACATAGCTACTAAGGCGTGGCATTTCATTGATAATACTACGACGTAGTAAGTGCTACAAGGTGTTTTGTAGTAGCGCGTAGTCATCTTTATTTTAAGGGTAATTTAGAGTGACCATGCTTTGCTTAATATGTGAGCGGATATATTCACATATTAAGTCGTTTCTATAAATAATACTTATCGTGTAAAAGAAAACTTGGCCGGTGACTACAAATCAATCCTGTATAGGGGTTTATTCTATAAATTATTTATTTATATTGCCAAAAAATATTTCCATTATGTTAAGTATAATGTTCTAGTAGTCGAGTAAGGTTCACTTAGAATAACCCCACCAATGCTGATACAAATATCGTAAGAGCTGGTAGGACCTCTTAAGGTTTCGCCTGGCTAGCTACCACTCTTCATAGAAATTTCGGGAATGCTTCATGAATTGCGAGTTCTTTTCTAAACCCTTGTGCTGTCATTTATGACGTCATATTCAGTTACCGTCAGGATCTCGAAGGCGGGTTTAGCCATCGCTAAAATAAAGAATTTATTTTGTGATTTACTTTTGGAACATACCGAAGCAATGCCTTATTTCCGAATAACTTGTGAACTCTTTTGCCTTTTCTAATAACGGATTCTAAAATTTGAACTTATATTCTATATGAAAAATTATAAACCAAGCTACAGAATATTTATTTGGCCCCGTGATCTTCTAATTTCGTAACTGAACCTCAAACTTCTAACTGAACTTCTCATGGCGAAAAAATGTGTCTTGAAGCAATATTTTCGATTGTTTTGCTTATCTATAAAAAAATATGAAAATGAATTATATGAAATATATAATAGTGTGACTGAATTACTAAGTGAGCGACTAAAACACACTTTTTATTTAACCATGAAAAAACAAGTAGTTTGGTTAAATTGGACGACGAGCGTTGCGAGGCCATAAGTGCGCGAGCCGAGCGAGCGAAGCGAGCGGTGCCGCCGCTGCGGCCGGCGAAGCGCTATAAACCCTAGAGCTTTGTGATTAAATAACCCCGACATCGTTTGTGGTTGACTTAGTTATTTAGAAGGCAATTTATGCCCGTCTGCACTTAACTCTACTTAGCATAAACCTAGTTATGACATGCCTAAACTACGTCACACATAATCATTGACTTACTCTGCATTGTCTTAAGGGCCTACACTACCTTAAACACGCTCCGAATCCAAATTTTGATCTCAAATATCTATCAGAGTACTGAACTAATAATTTTAGAAAAAACATATAGCAAAGTTAAGAGTATGAACTAAGAACCATATGTTTTGAAAACACGATTAATGAAAAAAATCTCGATAGAAAAAATTCACAAACTTACCTCTAAAATTAACAAAGAAACCTTATTACTTAATTAGTACTTAACCTACACTAATGTAACTTGGTATTTAGTTTCAAGGTATGACAATACGTGTACTATATGATCTGATTTTAAAATAATTTTATTATTTTTTTTATTATAAATCATAAACTAAAATAATGTGTTTGGCACGACGGGTGACCTGCGCCCGCTCAAGGATTCAGTTGCGCTCCGGCATTCGTACGAGGAACCTGTGTCGCTTTCACGCTTGCCGCCGCCGCTACAACATCACGTAAATATCGTGTTTTCCATAAATAAATTTGTGGTGTGTTTTATTTCAAAATAGGAAATGAAAGAAATAAGATACGGAAAAGGCAGAGTTGGAGAAAACAAAACGCGAGTGAGTAAGATAGCTCCGACGCGCGTTGCGGGGTGCTTCACGGCCGGGCGGTGAGGTGGGGGCGAAATTCAGATTCTAGCTGGAGTAGTATGGGCTCTTAAGAATTGAAGCGTTGACCTAAGTTTAGTGCTACGCAATTTTTGTTCCTAAGCCCGTCCTAGAGACTTAAGTATCAACTTAGTAGCTATCAAAGTTTAGTGCAGACGGGCATTAGACTTTTAGAGGACAATAATACTATTTAAAAGAAATCTGTTGAATTTGCACCCATTTCTTATTATCTGAACGAATGCCGGATGTATATAGACTTCGTAACCTCATATTTAATAGAACCTTCTTAGGCCTAACAAGTGCATGTCCCCTACAACATGACAAATAGGCAGGTACTCAACTACCTACTCAGGATGTATTAGAACTATGAACTAATTTCATACGGTTTTTATGGACAAGTCAGAATAGCTGCATCTGGAAATGTAATACGAAAAGAACTTATTTACTACTTATTTTTTCAAAGGGAACATACATACATATACAACATTTTCCTACAAAAATATTTGTAATAAGTATGTATATGAAAAAATCAAGTTTTCACAAATATTACACATTACATACATACAAATATTAAACACATTGCATCGCTCGCAGTACATACCTACATACATAACTTCACGAATGTATCCCTTATGAGGTACGCTGAAAACAGTGGGTATAAAACCATCTGATGTCACGTTGACAAAATATCGAGATGCTATAATTTACTTATTTATTAAATATGGCACAGATTACAATCCAATAAAAGAAAGAAGAAAACAAATTAACAGTTTTGAGCAAGATTGCAATCCTAGACGTGCTTACACAGCAGCACAAGCAGTTATAGAACAAAGATGTTAGTGATATACAGCTTAAAGATACTGTTAGTTAATTCATTAATCAATCAATTAAGATAACATGAAATAAAACAGTTAGTACAAGTAAAACAATTAGAATAGTTCGAAAAATATTTGTAAAATAAATTAATTAAAACAGGAAGGTTATAGGTACATATAATATAAGAAAAGAGACCATTTAAATAATGATGAAGAGAGACTATTGCGGTGACAATGGGTCCACAATAACGTCAACAAAATCTCTGTACCTTAACTGACTTTTACAGTATGCCCGGGGAGAGAAGCAGCTGTTACGTTCTATGCTTTTCTTTCGCTCCCAGTCCAGCATGCAAGAAAATTCTTCACAGGACAAGTAAGTCGTAAAATCTTATCCTGGAAACTGGTTGATAATTATAGTTTGTGATTTTCCAGGGTTTTCTGCCTTTGCCTCATCGTACCAGTTGACCATCAGATGACCGTCATGACCATAAGATGAGATTGATGTTAAGTGCAGGTTGATTCATCTACCATTTTGTGTAGTTCTTAAGTATTTTCTATGTTATAATCCTTACCTTAATATTGTCTTAAGTTTTCACGATTCATAATTTAAATAAAACTAATTTTTAACCGGATTAATAGCGTATCATTTATATTTAGCGACAAGCTCGTGGCCACGGGGTCTGCAATGACACCGAAACGTCGAGTTAAAATGTAAAATATAAATTATACGCGATTAATCCGGTTAAAAGTAGTTTTATTTAAATCCTTAACTTTTTCTGCTAACTCCACGGAAACTTTCTCAGAATCGAACAAGTAGGTTAATATTTCTCCGGTTCATTTAAGATCTTAAACTCATTTTAGATTCAGGTGTAATACGTTAAATACTTCCGACATGGATTTAAGAATAATAGCTTGGAAGTTAAGAAGGATCTGGTAGGATATAAGCTTTCATATTTTTGACTACAGATAAAAAAGTGCGCTGTAAAAGTAGGCAAACTGTTAAAAAAAAAGATGTGAAGTTTCATGCAACTTCTTAACATATCGACATTCTGAAGTTGTTAGGTAAGTATATTCATTTAACATTTTAAAGAATGTATCTTACTGTAAATGTTTTTTTCTGCTAAATAAATCATATTTTAATTTTCTAAATTCGTCATCATTACAACTCTTTGTAACTGCAGGGTATGTCTCATGAGTCTCTCCTATGGGTGACGAGGAGGTTTAGGCCATAATCCACCAAGCTGGCCCAGTCTAGGTGGTGGATGTCAGAATTTTCAAGTTGCCGATACGGCTTCTGACAAACCCTAACTACTACTGTATACAAGTATACAGCACCCGGGACCGACTGCTTAACGTGGCCTCCGAAGCACGGAAGTCGCCGTGAGATATGAATGGTCGGCGGTCACCCATCCAAGTACCGACCTCGCCGAATGTTGCTTAACCTCTGATATCGTATGATACACACAGTAATCAAGGCGCCACGACGACTTCTTCTAAATTCGTAAAAATAAAAATTCTCTATATTTGACAGAAAAATAAACTCTCCATGAAACTTCATCGCAAACGATGATGAAATAGATGAATGAAATTGGAATTCTCGAGTCAAATAAAAAACCCAGCTAGAGCGAACGTCTAGTGCGCTTACCTAATGCAGCCAGTGACGTTCGGGTGTACGCGGGCTAAGTAAGTATATTTCCTTCATTTCGGGCGCCGGCACACAATCATTGTAGCAATTTTCCAGGGCATCCGCTGTAAGGAGCTCGTCTTAGGCACGGAGCTAATAGTCGATCTTTGGGCGCTATAGCTTGGAGTCATGACTATAAGTCAAATGATAATTTAATACGAAAATCTATGGTCATAGAAAAATACTGTATCAGTAACAAATAAATATAGACAAAATAATAAATTTAAAAAAAAATCAATGACAACCGGAGGAAAAACGTCACAAAGCTTCTTTGTAACAGATAGCTTTTTTTGAAGTTCTTGATGAAACAATAAGACCAGAACGTTAGCTAAGTCTTTTAAAATATTTTTTAAAAAGGCATTACTTTCATTGATGACCAAACCGGCTTTTGAGCTAAATCTCACCTTAACCTGATGTTTAATGAAGATGAATTTCAAGAGAAGAAGCTCTCGGGCACTTCATAAAAAAATCCTACTACCGTGCAGCGAAAAGGTATGGTTTGGTCTTGAGTTGGATATTAAAACGTCGTCGTCTTTAACTCAGATGTCACTTTCTTAACACATCTATCTCTATATACATACAGCAATTCCTTTTATGTAACTTACAAACGGGAAAAATCAGTGTTTTGGAAGTTTCAATAATATTTTATGACTTAAGTTCAAAATACTATTAAATTAAATATTAATAGTTTAAAGAACATTTATATCTATGACGATATACAATCATACAAATATTACTTTATTATCAAATTTGTTATATTTGTTTTATCACCCGTGCCTAAACTACCACAATAAACAAAAAGCCTTAAAAAAATCTCAAAAATTTAAACACACGGAAACCATGTTAGTTTTACACTACATTCTCTTTTTACTCTTACCAACTTTCCAATTAAACCAGCAGTATTTCGGAGCAGTCAGCTCCTACGGTAACTCAGGGGGACTGTTGCGGGGGACGGGCGCGGGGGGACTGACGTCGCTTGAGCGTGCGAAAATTACATTCCAAGAGTGCCTCGCATATCTATCACTTGCAAATTTAACTTTAGTTTCCCATCACTTCCCGTTTGCGTTCGCTCCCGAACGGTCGTGTCTGCGGCCGCTCCCGAGTGTTCGTATTGCGCTGCCCTTGTTCCCTCCCCCGCACTCGTGCGGGTCAGGTGCCAAGTTAAGCTCTTTCGGAAAGTTTTCTCTTGTGGAGGCTGTGTGGTGTCGGGGCTAATTCATCTGCCCTTTTCAGGGCGGACCCGACTGCTGCCGGCCGAAGCATCGCTGGTCAGGTGGATACGTAACCGTGCCAACGAAGCCTGATCGTCCGCCGTTCACCGGCAATAGGTCCGTAATAGGTCGTTCTTCTTTTCAGCGCAGTTTGTCTTCGATAGACTTTTTTTCAGCCCAGCATAATGGATCATCCTAAGTGCCCCGGGCAATGCGATAATTGCGATACTTGCGTTCATTGCGATCATTACGATCAGGTCTTTGATGAACTTCAATATCAAATAGGTAATAAAGATCACTGGAAGGCTCTCGAGAATGAGAAAGCCCTCAAACTTCAAGAACTGGAGCAGGCATCTCGTGCCTCAGCTGCTATCAGTCAGTTTACTATCAGTCAGTTGACTGCCGAGAAGTCTGCCCTTCTCGCGCAAATCAAGTCCTTGCAAGAGCAATTGTCCGCTCGCCCTCAGGTCGTTTCTTTTTCTCCGGCGTCTCCAGATCCATCTGAGTACGTCGACCCTCTTTCAGATCGCATGTTGGTAGACCCCACCGCATGCAAACGGAAAACTACCCCGCCGGGTAGTGATTCCGACTCGGTTCCTTTGGTTCCAGAACCTTCTGCTCCGTTCACCGAGGTTCGCAAAAAATCGAAATCGAAGAAGAAGAAGCAATCCGCTTCCTCAACTTCGTCTCCGTCCGTTCTAGCTGCTCCAGCCGCTGCTCCTGCTCCGCAAAATGTCGCACCGGCGTCTGCTCCTGCGCCTTTTGTTTCAGCGATCCCGGCGTCCCAGCCTGCGTCGCAATCAGATTCGGCTCCGCCGAAAGTCAAGTCTCCGCCCCCCGTCTTTCTACGGGACAAGAGCCGCTGGACCGAGGTCTCAGCTCTCTGCGGAACGCACTCCCCGAAGATCCAGTATAGTAAGGCATCCAACGTGGGTGACTCTATTAAGGTCGTTGTCTGCTCAATTTCTGATTTCAGGAATTTCACTCGGCTTCTTGCTGACAAAAAGCTCGAGTACCACACTTACGCCCTCCCTGAGGAGCGTAAGATTCGTGCCGTCCTCAGGAACGTGCCGTTCGAGCTCTCGAACGAGCAAATCCAAGAGGACCTGTCTTCTCAAGGCTTCCCCGTCGAATCTGTGCACAAAATGCACAGCCGCCGAGGCAAGCAGTTCCCACTTGCGCTAGTAATCCTAGCGAAGAGCCCGCAAGGGCAGTCCATTTTCAGAGGCAAGCTCACCGTGTGCGGTCTCTCCAACATCCGAGTCGAAGCTCCACACAAGCGTGGTTTCCCAGGTCAGTGCCACCGCTGCCAATTGTACGGTCATGCGGCGGCAAACTGTTTTGCTTCCCCTAGGTGCGTCAAGTGCCTAGAACCGCATGGGACTAAGGAGTGTTCTCGCACTCCCGAATCGCCCACCGCTCCGTCCTGCGTCTTGTGCGGCCAGTCAGGCCACACAGCAAACTTTCGCGGCTGCCCCAAAGCACCGCGTGCTGCCAGGGCCACCGTGAAGCCCATCGAGAACTGGAGAGAGCGACCGCAGCCTAGCTCGGACGCCCCTCCAGTCAGTTTAAAGGCCCCTAAGGCCTTTACTTCTATCGTTCCAGGTCAGCGCAGCCGGGTCGCGACTCAATCGCAACCGGCCGCCAAATCGGCTTCCCAGTGCCAAAATGCAAATGGTTCTCAAGACCGCATGGCGTTCTGGATCCAGCTCGCTCCCATCGACGAGATCCTGGCTTTCGGCGCCGCTCTCGACGCCAGCCCAGAGGGTTTCAACGGTGCTCTTCCGGTCCTAACCAAGTTCGCTCCCCTTATCAGGAAACTCCAGCAAGCTCAACGTTTCTAAACGTAGTCCTTCTTTCCAGCATTCCTATCTCAGAGTGAGTCTGATCACTCTAGATAATATCTTAGTTTCAGCTTTGTCATTTCTGCTAATCTTAGCTTTGTTTTTTCTCACTTTCAGTTCCTTTTGGTGGCAGCCGTCTGGATGCCGCTCACTGCGCAGCCTCTCTCTCCAATTGGCTGTCGCTCCGATGAAGACTAATGGCCTCAATCAAGGTGAGTCAGTAAAGGGGGATGTTTAGTGGGTATGCTCGGCTTCACTGAGTGAGTCTCCACACTGTCTGGGCATTCTATTTGCCGTTAGCCACTGGGGTTAACAGCTTATAGAATGCCCATTCGTCCGTAATAGGATTCATCCTCCTCCCGCTAAAGCTTGCTTTACTGGTTAAAGCTTGTTTTAGGGGGTGCCCAAAATTTTCTGTGGCGGAAAAACAAAAAAAAAAAAAAAAAAATAACTTTAGTTTCAGAACGTCCGTGTGTGAGTTACAATAGATTAGACGAAGCAGTTCCCTCATAGTTGTATTAGTTGTGTGTGTGAGGGAGTGTTTGATTTGTATTCTGGATGTTGGATTCTTGAGTTGAGGTTTTTAGACGGGGTGAAATTTGATTTTGGATAGGAATAAGGACTATTTTGGTCGCTCACATAGTAAATGTACCTTCATGTATTTCAATGAAGTCATTATTCCAGTAACGTTCTACAATCATGCAAATACAACGTTCACAGTTCTTAAGTAATGAATATCAATGTTAAGCCTTTCCGGATGCTTTTATCACATAATACTAACTTAAAGTAAAGAAAGGTTTCTACTAACTTATATGTTCAACTGGCCTATTTAAATACATTACTAAAAACTGTATTTTTATCCAAAATGAAGATATTAAAAAAACAAAGACCCATAAATTACACCAATAAGTCAAAACAAATTTTTGCAAAGCTAACTACAATTTCAAAATTATGTTTTACTATACCTAATTTGATGTGATTTTTGTCTTGCTTTTCGATCTTTATGTGTAATATTGGCAAAATATACCTTTTTAAATACTAATGTAATCAGTCGTGACAAAACCGATCATAAAATCATTTAATTTATTATGAACCCGTTTAACTTTAGTAATATTATAGATAGAATGGGGGTATTATAGAATCAACTACCACGACAACCTTTATCCTCTTCTATTTACTTTCGAAATGCTTTAAACGTAGCTGTGGCCTAATGAGAGTCAATGTAAAGATTTAAACAATTTTAAACTGATAGTTGGACAGATATTATTTTACGATTTTGTTTTCGGAGGTCTTTTATTCGATACACACTTACTTATTTAATCTTAATTTAGTCTTAATCAACTCCGTTAAGTTTTACCATATCAGAAATATACACTCACAGCCCTTTCACACATGATACGTTTTACTGGATACCTTTTTTGTATCGAAAATACGTATACTGAATAAGTGCTGTGCCATATATGAAGTCGCCCATACAACTCCATGCGCCATCGATGAAAATATCCGGTAAAACGTATGCAGTAAAACGTACCATGTGTGAACAGGGGGATTACGTAGGTCTAGGAACAGATAAAATGCGCACAAAATAAATGGGTTGAATATTTTTCTCTACTACGATATGCGCCAGATACCTGTAGGCACTATATGTAAACTGACTTAACAGAATACAATATTAAAACTATTGCTATCGCTTACCTAATCATGCCAAGTAAGCCATTTTAAGATATTGCTCGTACACGAAATACCTATAACCAACACAAAAAAAGCCTTTAAGTAAAGAGCATACAAAGTAAATATAACTGTCGGCGCGGTGCAATCAGAATCGCATTAAGGCGCACACCTCGTTTGCAGAAACGAGCTGTTAGCTCTCGTGCTATGAGCTATGAACCTGTGCACGCTGTACAATATGCTGTACGGTGTGCAACGGTGCAAGTTTTACAAAAACAAGTCATAAATAGAATTTATTGCATGTGTCTATTGCGAATGGCTCTGACTTGAGTCCTGGTGTAAAGAAATATCAGGAGATAGTATCCTTTTTGTTGTTCTAGACTATATTGTACACGTGACTCCACTTGCCAAGCCGTCATAGAGTGATACAAAATGACCATACGGCTGCAAACTGGACGGCAGCGACAGCGGCGCGGGCAGCGACGCGGGGAATCTGGGCCGTTCTCGAAGCCAGCAGGCGCTCGACCGATTTGTCGAGGTGCAATACAAACTCCATACTTTCTATCGTGCCGCGGAAATCGCTACCCGCGACGCTGTCGGTCTCGTTGTCGCTGCCGTCCAATTTGTAGTCTAAAAGTTCGTGCACCAAATGTAAGATAACTAACCTAATTATAGTCCTTCTTGTCTGAAATCTTATTCGCACCATCTCTTGGCTATTATCGAGTTCAACTGAGAAGCCTAATTACCATTGTTTATCGTATAAAATCGAATTGAAATCTTTGTGCTTATCGAATTTTGTTTGGTAGATAGAACTATCAAGGTAATGTCATTGAAAACTTCTAACATCCAATTCACTATTAAGAGAAAATGGCTCCATTTAGCTCGTGATAAGGTCTTTAGGTATAAAAAGAGTACTCGACTATAATAAGTATAGTTTTACGTTATTACGGTTTATTTTACAAAACAAAACAAACAAATATGACTTCACGCCTGTGTTCCTAAAGGAGTAGGCTGAACATTTGGATTATTATGATGGAGAGAAACTATTGCAGTGACAGGGGGTCAGCCTATCGCCCCCAAAAACGACAGTAAAACCTCCGTCCCTTAACTGACTTTTACAGTTTGCCTGGAAAGAGAAACAGCTGGCACATTCTATGTTTTTCTTTCGCTCGCAGTCCAGCATGGAAGGTTTATTTTATCAAGTAATTAATATACATTTTGAACCGGATAAATTTATATAATTACTAACATTAACGTGTTTTAACTTAAGGAATCGGTACCTTGGCAGGTCACGATTGACTCAAATATAATAAATCGTTATACAGGGTGACTGGTGACAAATTTTAGATACCTACTAAAGGAGGGCACTCTGAACTCGCTTCTGATCATAATTATGTAATAAAAGTAGATAGGTACTTAATTTTTTTCCAAAAATCCCTATGAATAAATAAAGAGACCTTACTACACTTTCTCGACGTGCTGCCTCAGTCAACACGCACACAGCAGTGTTCCCACTACACGCACACCACCTCTCGCTAAGTATATATTGTACGCTTATGGAACGTGCGTAATGAATTCTTTAACTTTCGGTTAAGTAATATTTATTTTTTATTTATTTTTTTCTGTTCATGTATGATCTCAAACTATCACGTCCTGGAATTTCAAAAAACGACCCACCAGTCACCCTGTACCTATATTTTATTTTATTAAAACTACCTCATAATTGAATACTCAAGAAAATCTTTATCAAGTCGTCTAAAAATATCATAATGGATTCTACATGTAATAGGCATGATGAAATATTTTGAAATTACCTTTTATAATGTAGGCACACGTCCAATATTTCGGAAAAAAATATAAATTCAGCAATTAAGTAATAGAATTTTTACAGATGGCCGACTACTTCATCTTATACTTTTATTTTAATGAAAATCTTATTTATAATATTGTTTTAACTAAAACTGGATTTTTGTTTTTTTTTAATTATTAGCCAAAGTTAGATGTTATTTTCTTTGATACGATATAAACGTACCTGCATATTTTTTAGTATCGCCCAGTACAAAAAAAAATATGGACAAACTTAAATAAAACACTTTTTAACCGGCGACAGTCGCTCGTGACCACACGGGGTCTGCAAAGACACCGAAACGTCGAGTCAAAATTTAAAATGTAAATATAAGCGATAAATCCGGTTAAAAAGTGTTTTATTTAATAGTATGAATCGCGAAAGCTTAAGACCATATCACCACAAACTTGTTTACAAATAGTCGCTGTTGGTGAACATAGCTACTACGACGCGACGTGGCGTTTCATTGATCAAACTACGACGTAGTACTACAAGATGTTTTGTAGTAGCGTGTTTAATGGTATTCATTCAAAATTAAGAGTGACCATGCTTTGCTTAATATGTTAGGGGATAAATGTATTAATTTCCTTGTAAAAAATTGTAAAAAAAATTTTACACAATAAGTAACATTTCTATAAATGTTACTTATTGTGTAAAAAAATTTGGCCGGTCACTGAAAACCAAACCTGAATGTTGCGCTAAGACTATTAATTCTTTATATTTTTAATACTATCATCATGCCTAAGCCGTTGAACGGATTAATACCTAACAAACTTTAAGTAGCACTAATCCCAAAATTCCAAATTTTCAAATCAATGACATCTTCATTCGTTTACTTTTAACTCTCACATCTTATATCTTGGTCATCCGTCCATACTTAACTATCACGAGCTAAGTTTTCCCTCACAACTGGCGACCCTGGAGACAGGCAAGCGCAGGCAGCGGGCGAACTGTCACGAGCGACTTACGAACGCCGCATACGCTTGCAACTTTAAAACGCTTACATATTTAATGGTCGACAACAAGGCTGGACTAAGGCTGATTTCGTAGACTGTAAGTTAGTGAATATCATGAGAGTTGAATGGGTTGATGAATAAAGGGAAATCATTTTCTTATGGCCTTTTTAATTTTATTCCGAGCTTGGTGAACTATGTTTATTTTCAATTGTCTTTTATCCTGTGTACAAAAATTGTTAAATAAATAAATAAAAGAATTAAAATTAAATCCCGAGGTAATCACAGCAAAGACATGGCCTCAAAGTAAGCAACGCTTGTGTTATGAGATAGCATGAAGCAAACTAGGGGAACTCAGAATATAAAATACATACAGGGTAATTTTTTGGAAGATGAAAACATTTTAAGAGAAGGTTAAGAATAATGTGTAGATTTAATATATGAAAAAAAAGATGTAGGTATATTTTTTTAAATTGAAATTTTACAATTCTTTTAAGTGACCAAATTTTAGTTCATTTGTTATTTACGACTACATAGCAAGAAATAAAATCGGGGCTTAACGTATTTTTTTTATAGAAATAGTTCGAATGGCTTGCATTTCTTGCTATTTAGTCGTAAATAACAGATTTAACTAAAATGTTGCTATTTTATGAGAATTATGAAATATCAATTTAATAAAAAATAAAAATATAATTATAAATTAAATCCACACATCATTCTTAACCTTCTCCTAAAATATTTTGATCTTCATAAAAAAGACCCTACAAACTTACTTACAGATTGAACCCCAGACCCAGAGCTATTTTTTGCTCGTTGCGTGCGGAAATCAAACCCGAGACCTCAAGATTAGCGTAGTAGCCTCTAGCATCTAGACCACTGCATCACGGAGACCGTCAAAATAAATAAATAAATATATAAATATTTCTGACACTCACACATCATTATCTAGCCCACACAAGTTCTTTAAGAAACTTAATTTACTAGATAACTGATATACTTAAGAAAAAAATATAATAACATACATATTGAATAAATACATATTTTATTTTTTATTAGAACTAAAATAAACATATAAACATCCATGACTTGACGACTAATATTTGTGTTCATCACACAAATATCCGCCGTCGCCGAGATTCGAACCCAGGACCTCTAGCATAGAAGGCAATGTATGTTACCGCTACACCAGCCGGTCGTCAAGAATCTCTGCTTCATTGCAAAAAATTACTGCTTCGTTCAATTGCCTCTTGATTGTCAGCTGGTTATAGGCTACATGACGTCACGTTTAAATGGACTATGGCGAAAAATATTTTTTTCTTTACGATTGCGTGTGGATTATCAAATGAAAGAGCTTTATTAGCACTAAGGAAGTTTCCGAAATTCGCACGGGAAAGGAAAATATTCGGCATTTTAGTTTGTATGAAAAATCTTATTCCTTGAGAGCACGGATGGGAAATTTGGCCTTATAATAGTCAATAATATTTTAATAGCAGATTAAGAATGATGAGGTATATCGTTATTACATAAAATATTAGTTTATGACACAGCAAGTAATAAAAACGTTTCCATCTAATTGTATGCAGTCATAAAATGTAGTATTAATCTTAAATTTTACTCACAGTGAAATTTTAATTTATGAAAAATATTTAAAAAGAATGATACATACATACATAACTTCACGCCTGTATCCCTTATGGGGTAGGCAGAACACCCGAGGTTATAAGACCATCTGATGTCACGTTTGACAAATGAGGTATTATAATGATGGAGGGAGGCCATTGCAGTGAGAGGAGGTCAGCCTATCGCCCACAAAAATGCCAATAAAACCTATGTCTCTTAACTGACTTTTACAGTATGCCCGGGAAGAGAAGCAGCTGGTACATTCTATGTTTTTCTTTCGCTCCCAGTCCAGCATGGAACCATTTTCGAAATTCAGACTCACTCATCATTCCTAATCTGGCTATTAAAATATAATTGACTATTATAAGCGGACCCTGTATAGGTTCTTTCAAAGGGTATTATGGAAGGAGTTTCTGAAATTCCCACAGGAAGGGTAGTGTAGTGCGTTCGGTGTTGCAGGAAAAAGCTCATCTTGTATGTCTATGTAATAAACATGGCAACGTTCATACTATTTGAAGTACATACTGCTACCTACACATACATACATATCTACACGCCTGTATCCCTTATGGGGTAGGCAGAACACCAGAAGCTATAAACCATCTGATGCCACGACAAATTTGAAGGTATTATAATGTTAGAGAGAGACTTGCAGTGATAGGGGGTCAGCCTATAACCCACAAAATCGTCAGTCGCTCGTGGCCACGGGGTCTGAAAAGACACCGAAACGTCGAGTTAAAATATAAAATAGAAATTATACGCGATTAATCCGGTTAAAAAGTAGTTTTATTTACAACGTCGATAAAACCTACTGCTACTTATCTACTTCAATATTGTTTTGTAGAACCTTTTGAATTTGTACTCTCAAATTCCAGAAATTATTAGGTATATTTATAATAAGGTATTTTTAATCCCGCATTCTTTGAGGTCGACCTCATCGCTTCCAGCAAGTTATGACAGAAATAAAAAAGAACCTTAACCCAATTCGTTCGTCATACAAATTTATTCATAAAATTAAAGTTTTATTAACATTTTTATTACGCAAAGACGTCATAAAAGAACGCTCTAACATTGTATTCATCGCGAGCATTCAACGCGAAACAGAAAACATTAAACTAATGAATTATGCCACACCTCTCACGCATAAATTACTCATTATATAAAATACCCATTAAGAAACATATCGAAAAACTCACAAACAGTCAGACAGAACGCGAATTAACCGGCCATAACTGACATATTTCTTGATAAAGATGTTTCAAACGGAGTTTATTACGTATCATGTCACGAACAAACAGACAAAAACTTTGAGTTCTTGAAGCACGTGTTTTTATAGTTACTAATAAGCTGACATGGGAAATATTATGCGTGATACTGGCAAGTTTATTGGATAGGTGGTTAGTGGTAAGTACGTAGTCGTTAAACGTTCAGGGTTCGACTCGGTAACCGCCATTTGCACTAATAGGTTCTTGAACTTATGAATACAACAGCTGGAGAACCTGGTCAATGTCAGGTTAACCGTTGAGAATTTTCGTCAAATACTAGAAGGGGTTGTTTGCCATCATACCATCAAAACCCTTTTGAATTAGCCCACTGCAGGGCAATGAGTTACCAAGGAGTTTTAGGTTTTTCTAGGTATTTCTTTGTCCACGACTATCCTCATCTCTATCTCTGCTTCTATCTTTACCTCTATATATCTATGTCTACGTTTCTGTCTAGTATGTTACATAGGAAAACTTAATTAAATTTTACAAAAGAACTATTGTACAAAGGTGGCCTTATCGCTGGTGAGCGATTTCTGCCAGGCAACCTACGAATTATGGGAAATTAAGGTGGATGGGGTACACGGCTTATAATAAATAAACTAATTACTAATAATTACATACATAAATAATGATAGCATAAATGTTAATAAATAAATATATACATACATACATATATAATACAACCGATATAAAATAAATATATAGATATATATAGATAGTTAAGATTAACAGTGTTTCACCTGGTAATGTCGTTTAAGCAATCGTTTAAAACTTCGTGGCGTGCGTGCTAGACGGATTTCAATCGGCAATTCATTCCATAACGACACTGTTCGGACAAAAAATGACTTACTTAAAAATGTGGAAGTATGCGATGGCGTCGCAAGGAGTAAATTAGATGAAGAGCGCAAGTTACGGTCGTTATTGTTGCACCGGTAGGCTAAGCGGTCTTTAAGATACACTGGTATCGCTTTGTCGTACAGAATACGGTAGACTAGAGAAAGAATGTGAGTATTCCGGCGAAGGCGAATGGGAAGCCACTTGAGATTAGTGCGGAATTCAGAAATGTGGTCGTATTTGCGTAATCCAAATACAAACCTTATGCAGACATTTTGGAGCCGCTCAAGTTTGTTGAGAAGTTCTTCAGTTAAGTCTAGATAGCTGGCGTCAGCATAGTCGAGAATGGGAAGTAGGAGAGATTGTGCAAGCATAATTTTAGTGGCAACAGGGAGGAAATTACGAAGACGCTTGAGCGAATTCGCCGCGGCAAACATTTTCCTGCTCAGCTCAGTAATTTGTGGTTTCCAAGACAACGTGCGATCGAAGATAATGCCCAAGTTTCTTACTGTTTCGCTATATGGGATATTAATTCCATTGAACACTACTTGAGGAACTGAGCTCCAGTCAACTCGTGACATCATTTTGTGACTTCCAATTATGATAGATTGAGTCTTGAGAGGGTTGACTGTGAGACCATGATTATAACTCCAGTCCGATATTAGTTTTAAATCAGCGTTGTGTTGAAAAATAGTGTTTGGCAGATTTTCGAGACTGTTCTGTGTATAAATTTGAAGATCGTCTGCATACAAATGGTAGGAAGAAGATATATTGAGAGTGATCGTATTGATGAATAGAGCAAACAGGAGAGGAGACAACACGCCACCTTGCGGCACGCCAGCTTTAACATCACACCAATCAGAGAATTCTGACTCAGTGGATATACGTTGCCGGCGCCCGTGCAAGTAACAATGAAACCAGTCAATAGTCGATGGAGATATGTTAAAAGAACGCAGCATGTGCAAAAGGATGTCGAAGTCTACTGTATTGAAGGCATTGCTGAAGTCTAACAAGGTTAAAACAGTTAGTTTCTTCTGCTCCATGCCCATACGAATATCTTCAGTAATATTAAGCAATGCAGTGGTCGTACTATGCCCAGATCGGAAGCCGGATTGGAAGGGATTCAGTAATTTATGATCATTTAAGAAAATGCTGAGCTGTTGATGAATCAAGCCTTCGAGCACTTTGGAAAGGAAAGGTAAGATGGCAATAGGACGATAATCGGAAAAGGAAGAAGGATTGTTTTTTTTAGGGAGAGGTATGATGTGTGCATCCTTCCATGCATCTGGAAAGACACCATTAATAATACAATTATTCAGGATAGAAGTTATAACAGGAAGGATAATGTCAAGGATAGGGATGAGCATCTTACGACTAATGCAGTCTGAGCCCGCGGCATCGGAGGCAATAGAGAGTATTTTTCCTTTAACACCGCATTCCGAAAATTGACTTATTGAAAATGATGGAATATTTGGCATCGGTAAACTAGATATTCTAAAACCGTCACGGCAACTGACACCGTAAACACCAGTGCTTCAAATCTTCTTAAAATTATCCCTAACAATCCAGTTGAATCATTAAATATATGTAATAAGTATTTTTCTGAAGTAGGCGAAAAATTGGCAAAGGATATCCTAGTTAGAAACAGCAAATCAATAGACGATCTAGTTTCTAATACTAATTCTACCCCCCCTTCATTTTCTTTATTTCTACAACCTACTGATGAGTTAGAATTAAACAAAATTATATCAAATCTAAAATGCAATAGCGCACCGGGCTTGGATGGTTTTTCTCCAAAATTAATCAAATCTCTCAAATGCTTCATCTTGCGTCCTCTCACTCACATAATTAATTTGAGTATCTCCTCTGGTACTGTCCCTTGTGATTGGAAGCGTGCTGTTGTCGTACCAATACACAAAAACGGCCCTAAAGTCACTCCGAATAATTATAGACCGATCTCATTGCTTAGCGTACTTTCCAAGGTGATGGAAAAAGTACTGAGTTCTCGTCTTATTCGCTTCTTTGAAAAAAACTCGCTGCTATCGACAAACCAGTATGGTTTCCGATCAGGCATGGCCACTGAGGATGCAGTGCAAAAACTTGTGGAAAAAGTGTCGAATGCCCTTGACGGTAAACAGCACTGCATTGGTATTTTCTTAGACCTCGCTAAGGCATTCGACACCATATCACCAAGTATCCTCCTCAAGAAACTTGAAAATCTAGGAATCAGAGGCTTACCCCTTCAGTGGTTTATGAGTTACATGAGTGATAGGCGCCAATGCGTACGAGTTGGAGACACAATCAGTGATGAAGTAATTCTGAATTTTGGCGTTCCTCAAGGCAGCGTCCTTGGCCCGATTCTATTCTTAGCGTATATTAATGACATCTCGAATCTGCTCCCTCACTCTGTAGATACCATTTGCTACGCTGACGATACCGTCTTGCTCTCATATGGTAAAACCTGGGATATAGCTTTTCAGCAAGCTCAGCTCACTTTGAATCGAGTAAATAATTACCTAGATGCAAATCTTCTTACTTTAAACATCTCCAAAACTAAATTTGTGTGTTTCAGAATTACCAAAGCATCCGAACCTAGGCTAGTATCTAAATTAACAGTTCATTCAGAATGTAATCCTGCCAATAACACTGATTGTGTATGTCCATCGATTGAGCGCACACATTGCATTAAGTACCTGGGAGTAGAAATTGACGAAAGCCTGTCCTTCAAACCACACTTAATTTTGATGGCAAACAGAGTGCGCAAACTGATTCATATCATGAAACTCTTGCGTAACTCAGCCGACGCCAAAACAGTTCGGCTTGTTTATGTGGCCCTCTGTGAATCCCTTATATGTTATTGTATAAGAGTGTGGGGTGGAGCTGGGAAGACGGCAATGCTGGGACTGGAGAGAGCTCAGAGATCAGTAATTAAAGTTGCATATAAGAAGCATTATTACTATCCCACTGATCAGCTGTACCGGGAAACCAAATTCCTAAGCGTGCGTAAACTATTCATTCTTCGTGTAACACTTTATTATCACCGTAAGATCTTAAACTCTGAAATTTACACGAATTTATTAAAAAAAAGAGTTTTCGCTGTTCCTCAACAATGCGTAAACACTGCATTTGCATGTCGTTTACCTAGTTTCACTCATCCATTTGTATACAATCGCATGCATCAACTGTGCCACATAAGTGAATGCAGCATAAGAGAGGCCAAAACTCTAGTAGTCAATCTGTTGCACCATCTTTCTTACCTGTCTACAGAGAGTTTGGTCACAGATTCGGAACTGAACATTCGCCATTTCATATCTAATATAAAATTCCCAAAAGCTACTACATAATGCCCTTCACGCACACAAAAACATAACTGCACAAACACTGGGTACTTTCAACACACACACTCACAGACACACACACACACATACACACACACAAACACTCACTCACACTCAAATGATCCGCCGTATGTAATAATCTCCATAAAAAAGGATTGTAACTTTATTAGCTCCTCAGTTGAAAATTTTTATATTAATTTTGTAAGTAATCATAATTATAGACTCCCGAGATACAGGACAAGTTCCTAGTTCGGGGTCTGTTGTATAAAAAAAGAAGAATATATATAATGTACATTATCTTAATTCCTATAACTATGTAAAACCTGTTCAGCTTTGTAAGTAACTACTTTTTGGAAATAAATATATTATTATTATTATTATTATTATTATTCAGAGTATGGACTTTTGTGGCAGCGTCTATAGAGCTAGAAGAAGTGAAATGATCATTTAATGAGTTGAGGTTAACATTATTAAGAGAGTTATCATTCTTAGATTTACCGATACCTAAAGTTCTAAGAAATTTCCAAACTTTAGCTGAATCGCCGTTGGATACTGATTTGTGAATATGGCGTCGTTGTGCATCCCTACACATCGTGTTGCAGCGATTCCTCAAATTTTTATACACCAAAGAGTTAGCCTCAGACGGATTTGATTTCATTTTGGCTTTGGCACGGTTTCTTTTGTTCATCAATAGTTTGATATCGTCCGTCAACCAAGGAGCAGGAAGATGCTTAATCTTGACAGGGCGTAACGGAGCGTGTCTGTCATACAGGTTAGTGAGTAGAGTATTAAAGGTCGTAATTTGGTCGTTGACCGACAACTTATTGACAGCGTCTGACCAATCAATATGATTAGCGTCGTCAAGAAGCTTTTCTAAATTTATGCCATTAAAATTACGCCGCAGAAGGATTCTCGGCTTTGCTTTGGGTGGGCGAATTTTATATGAGAGAAACAATAAGTTGTGATAAGAAAACGCGTCCGCGTCTAACTGACCAAAAAGGGATACATGATCTAAGGAGGAAACAATAGCTAAGTCAATAAGAGAAGGAGAACTATGAGGATAATAATGTGTGGCGTTAGATGGGACAATATTGAGGTTGGTTGACCTTATTAATGAGCGAAGTTTAGTAGATCTGAGGTCTGTTTTCAGCAAACAGGTGTTGAAGTCGCCCATTAAGATGGTGTGATCATACGATGGTACCAGCTCCTCCAGGATATGCTCTAAAGTAGAGAAATAATTTATATTTGGCGGGCTATACATGACTCCTACAAGCACTTTAGTATGGCACAACGTGATCTCCAAAAATAAGTGCTCGACTGCACTAGTCGGTACAGTGGTTGAATCGTTGACCACGGTAAAAGGAATATGTGCTCTAAGATATATAGCCACGCCTCCACCAGAACGTTCTGGACGGTCGCTGCGGATTAGGCGAAAACCCGGCAATGCATATGAAGCAGAAGGGAGACATGGCTTGAACCAAGTTTCCGAAACAAGGATAGCGTGTATAGCTTTGCTATCAAAAGCTGCCAGCATATCGGGAAAGTGGGCTGGAATACTCTGCGCGTTAATATGAACGATATTGAAGTTTTTACGGAAATCTGAAAAGTGACTATCAAGCGCAATATTTAAAGAAGGAGTTAGATTGTGGTAGCTACCTGTACTCTGTGATGAAGGTGAGGAACATGAAACATAACCAGGCAAAGTTTTGTCATCTTCGCCATCCGAAGTAAACATAAATGCTAAATAAATATATGTATAATACTTAAATATGATATTAAACTACTTAATAAATACTTTACGTTAAAAATAAAATAATAAACTAAAAATAATATAAAACAAGTTCTACCTCCGGCTAAATTACTAAAAATCATGTCACAAGTAATAATAAATCAGAAAAGATATGATTGTCAATATTATTGCATCAGTATATTGATGGTAATATAAATAGTAACACAATGTCTGTGGTAGCTTTCACTGACAGATAAAGAATGAAGCTTGACAAGTTGACATTTGTTTGACTGAAAATCAATTTGACAACACAATATTCAGCGAGCGATCAGTCATATAAATCAATAAACTAAATAAAGTATAAACAAATGTTAGATCGTCGGAGGTAGACAAAGTAAGGAAAAAAAAAGGAAATATATATCTACACATACATAGCAAAGGCGTAAGGAAAGGAAAAATAACAGATTATTTACGTATTGGACGCCTAGTTCTTGCTGGTTTGGCCTGCTTTGACTGCTCCGGAGATTTAATTTCGTCAGCCTTGCCGGTCTCCATTGGAATTTCGTCGAGGTCAGCCATGGTGACGATCCGATGTCGAACATCATCCAGTCCCAGCACGAATAAGGAACCATCCCTGGTCCAACACCGCTTCACGCCGAATCTTTCACGAGCTGCAAGGAATGTGTTGTGTCTCAGCTTAGTTAAAAACTCAGATAATGTTATGCCGGAACCCTTGAGGGCCGTCTTAGCCTTCCATATCTTGTCTTTAACTTGTAAATTAATAAACTTCACAAGGACTGGACGAGGCTTGCCTGGCCTTACTGAGTGTCCCAACCGATAACAGCTATTTATGTCAGTTATAGCGAATCCAGCAACTTTAATCTGCTCTGTTATGACTATTGTTATTGCGCAGGCCATGTCTTCATTCTTATGCTCGGGTAAACCATGAAACAGAAGATATTTTCTCCGGCTGTGCATCTGGATCTTATCCATTTCAGTCGCCAGATACTGAACCTGTTTCTGCAAGTTTTCCATAGCTGCAGTAATGAACAATTGAAATTTATTGAAGTCTTGAATCAGTGAGGAAGAGCTCGAGCCAGGGTTTTGAGTGGGATTCTTGTTTAGTTCTTTGCGGAATTCAGCCATTTCATTATTGAAGAGATCCGCCATAGCCACAACTGATTTTTGAACAGCTTCCATTGTTGAAGAAAAGTGAGGTTAAGAAAAAAAGTGAAGTGAAGTGTAGAAGATGGTGAAAATTAGCCAAGGAGGTAGAACCTGCTTTTTACAATTTAAACATGTATTTTAAATTATGGATAACTGTAAATATCCAATAAAACAATTTAATTATGCTCAGTGGTTCTTTATGCTTTCAAAGCCTACCCCCGAAAAACTAAACTTAGTACTTGATTGTCTAATCTATACATATAATAAAATGGTAGGAAAGTCAAAACTGTACATTGAATATTTTTTTAAAAGAATACTTGGGGTATGATCTACAATCGAAACAGAAACAAAAAATATAGTTTTTAAAATTTTTGTCTGTTTGTCTTTCCGGGATAAACTCAAAAAGTACTGCATGGATTAACTTCAAATTTGGCATGAAGATAGTTAAGAAGTCGGGTCAATATATAGGCTACATATTATCACGCTAGCAGTGTTATAATCGTAGGTGCGTTTGGTGCTGCATAGCGTCCACGCAGACGACGTCGCGGGCAGCAGCTAGTGTATAAATATAATAGTAGACTCCAGAAGATCACCAACTCGTCAATAGGTCAATGTTACGCTTTATTTTATAATAAAATTTCAAAATATTTATGATTAACCCTTCGATAGATTTAAGGATAAGTGTTATGTGAAAATGTTAACTATAAGATATCCGGATGCAAGAAGATGGGATTACCTGGCTGTAAATTCTTATTGTGTATTTTTTTCTTATTTTTAAAAGATGATTGCTGTTGAGTTTCTTGCTACTTCTTCTCAACAGATCGACTTTCCGATGTGGTGGTGGATTCAGTTCAATTTGTAAATGGTTTGACTTATTTCAAATGTATTTAAATACTTACGAAATAAAGAATATTTGAGTTTGAGTTGAGTTTGAGGTTTAGCTACCACACTCGTCCATTGCAGTTTGGTAAAAGCTTGCTAATAAGGTTGTAAATTTGAGTTACACATTCTGGAACTAACGTAGCTAATGCTTTTAACTTGAATTTCGCCCTGAACCTATGTGTTCCACATCAACTTTATTTCTAACACTCAGGAAATACGCGATGGTAGCCTGTTCTGTTCAGGAGCGTCTAGGTCAGCCAATCTTCCTATTCTAACAATCGCGTACAGTGGTATTGCGTTTACAGAAACAACCAACTTAAGTCTTAAGTCGACAACGCATCGGACAACAAAACTAAAAAAGTTGTAAAAACTACGCATAAACTTAATATTCATCATAGCTTTTCATTCGGTGAAGTAAAGAACAAGCTTTTCTCTTGTTCATACATTTTACAACTTTGAGAAAAGACTCTGCTTTTACTTAAGTACTTATTAGCGCATTAAACTAAATCATTTCGTCATCATCATTGCCATGTAGCATGTTTAGACGTCGCTACTGAGAAACATGAAATCCGAATCGACTAATCAGTATAAAATACCACAAAGTATAGAGTCAATTGAAGTCGTGGCGCCGTGGTTACTGTGTATATCATACGATATCACAGGTTAAGCAACGTTCGGCGCGGTCGGTACTTGGATGGGTGACCGCCGACCATTCATTTCTCACGACGACTTCCGTGCTTCGGAGGGCACGTTAAGCAGTCGGTCCCGGGTGCTGTATACTTGTATACAGTAGTCGTTAGGGTTTGTCAGAAGGCATTTTGGCGCCCTGAAAATTCTGGCATCCACCACCCAGCACTGGGCCAGCTTGTTGGATTATGGCCTATACCTCCTCGTCACGCAGGGGACTCATGCCCTGCAGTGGGCTCATTATAAAGAGTTGTGATGATAGTGTACTTTGGTTTCCTGAAAGAGTTACTCAGCTCTTTTTTTATGATTTTGATATAGAAAGATAGGCCCCAGGGAACATTTTCTGTCTGAATACAAGTAAATAAATAATTAGGTATGTAGCTACTGACGGCTTTCTCGATGGAGAGGCTATTAACATACAGTCTTTATGTACCAGATGCTGCAGGTTCGAATCTTGGTAAAGGTAAATAATTTGGGAAAAATATAGACATTAAATTATTTTTCAAGTCATATACTTAGGGGATTTAAGTTTATTTCTAATAGAAAAAATGTTGTATGTTCCTGTATGATTATTTTATATATTTACGGTTATTTTTCCGTAGTTTCGCAAAAATCCGTATAAACAAGTACTTACATTAGTACAGATTTTATAAAGAAAATGTTTCATTTTAATAGAAATATTAATAATCTACATTTTATGAATGACATAAAGGTTCAATAAACGGCATAGCAACAAGCTCAGTAGGTATGCGATCTACTTCGTACGACGCGCGCGCAGCAATTAAAGTATCGGAAGGCAAATCTATTCTAATTATTTAACTATTTATTGCGCCTGCGCCTCGCTGCCCACGACTACACATGTTTTACTATTTATTTATACAAAACAAACACTAAGGAAGCCATATTTTTTAACTGTTTGATAAAGATAAAAAAATATGATTGTAGGTAGATCGTATCAGCGGCTTCATTCAGGTGTAAATGGAAAATGCAATAAATACAGGCAATTTAACTCAAAAAAGTAATTCTAATAGCTTCGATGTGAGTACCTCGTATTTTTTTTTTACTTTCACACAATATAGCTCTTTGAAGTTGTTTGTAAAATCTTTTTTTTGATTTGTATTTTAAATGTAATTAAGGTACCTAAATACTGTCATGAAAAGGAACTGACTCCGTAATCACTTTGTGTTTAGTAGATCTACAACACTGATTTATAAATCTATATCTTTACTTAATATATAAAGCTGAAGAGTTTGTTTTTTTTGTTTGTTTGAACGCGCTAATCTCAGAAACCACAAGTGGGATTTGAAAAATTTGATAGCCCAACTCTTGAGGAAGGTTATAGGCTATATTTTATCCAGAAATTCCCACGGGATCAAAAGGTACGCGGGTAAAACCACGCGCGGTGGCTAGTCGTATCATATTTTCAAAAGGGCAATGAGCAACAGCATTCTATTTAGAATACCTCAAAATACATGAGTGCCAACATAACCCTATCAATTAAAAGTAAAACTTGACACCAGTCGTTCTACCACGAACTCCAAAAGGCACCAAAATATACAGACAACATTTTTAATATGGAAATGGCTATGTTTGTTGATAGTGGTAAAATCATTAAATACAAATAAGACACAATTTACGCTTATAATACTTATAAGACATTTCTAAGAAGCCTTTTAAACACTTTACCTTTAATTTTTAAGGGGTATTGCAGCAATGGTTCTATTGTACTTCTACTGACATTCAATTAATTATCTTTATTATTATTTAAGTCACTTTTATTAAAGTATATCCGTCACTTTGAGCAATTCTTCTGATGAACACCATATAGATTCCCCTGGAAATCTAGAAAAAATATGCGAATTATAGGTTGTAGGTACCCAACTGGTATTAAATTATTCTACAAAGAAATGCACATTACGAGAACTCTTTGCGAAATAATAGATTTAGATAGATTAGATTTAGAATAGCAGATTTTCTAAATTATTCATCAAAATAGGTATTAAATAGTCATATCTTTCCATTTAAAGTATATCTGCCATTTTGGGCATCAAAAAATTAAACAACAATCACTTTATTTACAAGTTGAAATAAATCTGCTTCCATGCTGGACTGGGAGCGAAAGAAAAACATAGAATGTGCCAGCTGCTTCTCTTCCCGGGCATACTGTAAAAGTCAGTTAAGGGACGGAGGATTTATTGGCGATTTTGCGGGCGACAGGCTGACCCCCTGTCACTGCTATATTCTCTCTCTATCACAATAATACCTCCAAATTTGTCAAACGTGACATCAGATGGTTTTTATAGCCTCTGGTGTTCTGGCTACCCCATCAGGGATACAGGCGTGAAGTTATGTATGTATGTATTGAAATAAATCTAGCTTAGATACTTCCGAAAGACGAGCTGTTGAGAACTTCTTCAGGCAACAGTATTCAACAGTTTACCACATAGCACTTTCATCTTCCGTTGAAATTTTATAGTGTAACCCTTTTTACATTACCTAAAGCGTATTTAGTGATATATTCCAGACCACTCATAGGCTGCAAACTGGACGGCAGCGACCAGTTGTAAACCGCGACAAATCGCTCTCACGCCCGATTGGTAGATTCAGTTCAATTTGTAAATTGTTTGACTTATTTCAATTGTATTTAAATGCTTACGAAATAAAGAATATTTGAATTTGAATTTGGCTGGCGCATGGCGTCGAGAACGGCCCAGATTCCCCGCGCCGCTGCTGCTCTTTTGTAGCCTAATAAACAAACTTTTAACCATACGTGCAAAGAAATAGACAATCAAAAGACCTTCGAGGCACAGGGCCTGAAGAACCGAAAGGAACAAAAGAGATGTGTATTCGATTTCCATTTAACAACAAAATATTTATTGTTCTAAATTTGATTAAGCCACTGAATGTTTTCAACCGAACTCCACAAGGAGAAGGTTTTCAATTCGTGCGTAGGTATGTGTTTTTTTGTGTCTTTGTTATACAGTATTTTTTGGACAGTTATGAATCGATTTTGAATAATCTTATTTCATATGACAGAGAATACTTCAGAGAAGGTCCCGTATAAGTTTCTTCGAAATCGATTGAGTACCTACTTCTAAGAAAAAAAAATTCAAGACCTGTGTACGGATTCGGAGCATATTTTATACATTGAAGACTGTACTTCAGCTTAAGTTATGACGTGAAGTCGGTTTTCTTATTGCTCTTCATACGTTGATTATAATTTAACTTATTTATATTATTTACAGTGGGTTTCAATATGAAATCTCAATCCTGGATTGTAGATTGAAAATCCTACAATGTATGACATGTTACCATGATAACCAAAATCTAGATGCATCTCATCAAACAAGTGGAGCTAACAGCAGTTTTGTAGTTCGCAGTTGAGAGGTTCAAATTCCGGCTGTAAGTTTAATCTAACTAAATTTTAAAACTGAATCTGTTCTGGAAGTATACCTACTACTAGCTCTGATATCTATGCAAAGGCTTGATGAAGCTTACTCTATTAAAATAATAAATTACACAAACAGATAGGTACACCAACTGTGTACCCCTAAATTAAGCTACTTATATAAGCCCCCTAAATTAAGCTTGTTATATGGAAGACCACAAAACGAAACTAGGGGCTATCCTAATAAACACCCAGGCTATTCTCGTAACCAAAATAACAGCGCTGTGCTCGACGACGAGCTCGGCGACGCGATGGCAAAGATTTCGCTGTCGAGCTCACAGTATGTTACATTTAGCAGAATACCCAAACCTAAAGAAAATTGTGAAACAGTTCGATGAATAACAGTTCTTACTCATACCGTCATCAGCGACGAGCGCTAGTGTCGAGTTATGATATAAGTGAATACCAATTATATCATTCGTCGCTGTTGCATCAATGAACTCTAATCTGTTGTTTAGGTGAATAGCCCTGCAGGAGCTCTCACACCACAAACGAAGACTCGGGGCTTGCACCACGGAGGCCGCCAAATAGAGTTTGCCAACCTCCATGGTAAAATGTTTCTGGCCAAATATAATTTTTGATGTATTAAAAAAGTTTATTACACCATAGCTTAGATTATAGACTTCATAATATCCGTTGTAACCAGGCCGCCAAATAGACTTTGACAGCCTTCTTGGTGAAATGTTTCTGGTCGAATAGAATTTTGGATGGAATAAAAAAAAAGTTTAGCACACTCACTATAGCTTCAATGAGACTTAATAATATCCGTAGTTAACGAGGCCAGGTGATCACAGTGGTCGTCAAGACGAGGGAGTGGCAGCCACGCCCTCTGGTGGTGGCGACTTGTAATTAAGGTGCTTTTTTTATGAACGACAGCGATGGAGTTTTAGCGAGCGTTTTAAAGCTTTTTTCTATACTAACTTACTAGTTCCTGCAATTCTGAAAATATAAATATCCAAATAATTTACGTATTAAAGTAATTAGATTTATATTTTTATTGTTAAAATCTGTGTTAAGTACAGTTATTGCGTAACAATTTCAATTTATTAACTTAGTACGAACGAAATTAACATTAAAAATTAGTTTAAAAAATACATCATTTTAGACAATAATGCTCATCCACTTTGAAACAAAAAAAATTCGCAAACTTGAAAAAAACATTTTTTTCATTATAAAAATTGAAGCAATGAAATCTTTTTTTAATACATAGCACTTTAAAGAAAACTGGACAATATAGGAGGCCTAATCAGTCATGTGGGATCTCTTAAAGGCAATCTTAAATATAGGGTATATACCTACCATCCGCATATAAGCCATCTGCGCACAGGTTAAGCATTTTATAAGCCAAAAAAACAACATTGCAGCTTTATAACTTATATTACCTAGTCTTGCCACAAATACTGAAAACAATTTTTTTTTTTTTCTATTGCAAATAACATTTATTACTTTTACAGTGTATAAGTTTAACACATAAATATAAAACAATTTAAAACAAACATTCTTATTCGAAGTGGTCTTCATTGACTGCAATACGTTCCTTTAAACGCAAGCCTCAAGCCAGTTATCAATAGAAGCACGCACTCTTTCCATGGGAAAATTCTTCACTGCCAATCGTATGGATTGTTTTAGGGATTCCAAGTTATCATGGCGTTTAGAGCAAGCCGAACTCTCTAAAACTGGCCATAAATAAATCATAATCCAGCGGAGGACCGAGCTTTATGACCCGGCGCCGAGTCTTACTGGAAGGAACATTCTTGGTTATTGAACATGCTATTGTTAAGAGGCTTAACTACCATCTCTAGAATGGTATCTTGATACTTGATTGGCGCCAAAATGAGAAAACGCAATGAAAAAATAAAATGACAGATTCCAAATTCAAATGTAATATTTTGTTTACATGTAGCAGTATTTAGGTCATGGCCAGACTAGGTACATTATTACCTACAGTTCTTACCAATACAGTAAAATATAATATTAGTACCAGCTTCCATGCAAAAGAAAAACATAGAATGTGCCAGCAGCTTCTCTTCCCGGGCATACTGCAAAATTCAGTTATGGGACTGAGGTGTTATGGAAGTTTCTGTTGTGGGCTGACCCCCTGTCCCTGCGATAGTCTCTCTCCATCATTATAATGCCTCCAAATTTGTCAAACGTGACATCAGATGGTTTTATAACCTTCGTTGTTCTGCCTACCCCATAAGGGATAAGGCTTGAAGTTAAGTATTTAAGTAGTTATGTTTGTACCTACAGTAAAAGAAGAACCTAACAATTTGGTTAATTACATAGTTTGCTTAAATACCTTTTTTTTACCCACGACGGAACGGAGACGGTATATGCGTTTGGGGTGAGAGGGTGTTTGTGCAAACCAATGTTACCATTTATCTCCAGAACCACTGGTCCGATTTTAATGCGGTTTTCAGTAATCGCTATGGATTTGATTGGTGCATGTTCTTAGATAGGTGTTACGGTAACAACTCACCAGGGGGCGCTGCAGTAAATATATGTTTGCAAACCATTGTTCCGATTTGAATGCCGTTTTCAATTATCGCTTTGGATTTGATTGGTATAATGTTCTTAAATAGGTAATGAGGAACAAGGTGTTGTGTAATGTAATGTATGGTAGCTACCTATATTCTTTAAAAAGTTTGAAATAAAAAACAAAATAAAAATTTTGAAAAACCCACGACGCGACGGTTAAAAAGTAATTGAAAAAGAATAAAATAATTTAAAATCCCCCGACTTGTCCCAATAACATAGGTATTCAACTCCCTATGAACTTTATAAGAAGAGCAAGAAAATCCGTCTGGGGCTGCCATTCAATGAATTCGTTTTGTAGTTTTATGTTGAAATTTAAAATATTGATGGCAGCCCTCGACGGATTTTCTTGCTCTTCTTATAAAGTTCATAGGGAGTTGAATACCTATGTTATTGGGACAAGTCGGGGGATTTTAAATTATTTTATTCTTTTTCAATTACTTTTTAACCGTCGCGTCGTGGGTTTTTCAAATTTTTTATTTTGTTTTTTATTTACTTGAGAAAAACTTGCTATCACGTCCCCGACCGCCCAAGGGGGAGCGACGGGGTATGTGGGGATGATCCGGCAGAAGGCCAGACCTACCCACTAAAAACCTCAAGGTGTACCTCATCTGCCATAGATGGAGCTCACGGTACCGCCATTGGCATTACTCAGCCTTAGCCGAGCGCCCCCCACGTAGGAAATGGTCCAGCACACGAAACCATTTCCCCACATACAGCCCTAATAGCCGCAGCAGGTGGTTTGCTTAAATACCTAGCCCAAACGCTCCTGGGTAAGCGTCTGGAAAAAAGCAAGTAATCCGAGTGGGCCCGCTTACCGTAGGACCCCTTTAAGCTAGCGACCGCCCTTAATATGAAATCTGCGGCCAAATATCACCGCTCCAGCGATGATGTAATATTTTATGTAGTGCCTTCCCGAACCCATGTGCCGTTTAACGCAGGGACTGCATATCGGTATAAAATTTTTAAATAGTACTAGTAAAATTTCAGTAGGTACCCTTATTAGTGTACTGCTTCATCAAACACAATACCTGTACAAGTTATTAAAATCTAAATTAATTATATTAGTACCCAAATAATGTATACCGGATTAATTTCTGTAGATGTTTTAAGTACAGAAATATTTGAACTTATTTAATTTCTGTACCGAAATGTATAGGTCAGCATATGTACCTACGCTTCATAGGCTTCAACTAAACTATCGAACATTCTACAGTTATATAAAAAATTTAATATTAATATTAATACCGGAAAATTTCAGTTAACTGAAAAAAAAAAAACAGTTATGCTACAATAATAAAAAAGGTATAAGAATTATTTCAGTATGAATTCCTGTACTGTTATTTTTAAATACACCTAATTTAACGGTATGACGTCATACAGAAAAAAAATGTACAGAAATTCATACCGGTATACAGTCCTTGGTTTAACCTAACCTAACCACCCAAAGCCGAATTATGTATAACTAGCCGGTCCCGTTCCACCTGCATTTCTCCCCTTCCCGTGGGAACTCCGGGATGAAATATAGCCTATAGCCTTCCTCGATAAATGGACTAGGCATTCAAAGCAAAAATATTTTTTCAAATCGGACCTCAAGCTCCTCAGATTAGCGCGTTCAATCAAACAAAACTCTTGAGCTTTATTAGTACCTACATATAGATAGATGTACTGTTTCATTTCTTTTTGACATAGGTAGTTACAGCCCCTCATCATTTTTTTACATTTATTGCAGTTCATTTCATAACTTACCGATTTCATAGTTGTAGAGTCATTTCGTTTTTATTGTATCTAAGTTAAATACCTACATATAATTTAGTACAAAAACATAGATGTACCAGCTGCTTCTCTTCCCGGGCATACTGTTAAAGTCAGTTACGGGACAGAGGTTTTATTGGCATTTTTGTGGGCGATAGGCTGACCCCCTGTCAATGCAATAGCCTCTCTCCATCATTATAATACTTCATTTGCCAAACGTGACATCAGACGGTCTTATAACCACTGGTGTTCTGCCTACCCCATAGGGGATACAGGCATGAAGTTATGTATGTATGTATGTATATAATTTTGTACTCAAAAAAAATAAAAACTACCAACCAAGTTCATTTAAGATATCCGTCAGTATGCGATGTTATGAAAAAGCGACTAATCCGAGAGACTTCTACAAGTGATTTGTTTCGGCGCTATTTTCTGAAGAGCCAGTTCCTATCTAAATGCTGTTAATTTCGACCAAATTACTACGAGATTACAATGAGGTAAAATCAGGAAAATGTAAAATTAGAAAAACAATCAAAAATTTGTTTTTACCTGCTGATGTTTGTACCCTACAGTTTTTCTTTTCCTTTACAACTTTGGGTTGTCTGCTAAAGATCACTTTACAGCGATAAGCTCGCCCATTTCACCATTTTTAACATTGTGTTTTTTATTTTATTTTTCCTTTTTTACTTTATGCAATAAACTGTTAATAAATAAATAAAGTTTTTTATTCACTGTAGGTACCTAAAACGGTTACACTTGGTAAACGTCAAACGGTAGATGAGGGCGGCGCGGGTCCGGGCGACGTGAAGAATCCTGGGGGAGGCCTCCGTCCAGCAGAGTGCGTCTCTCGGCTCATGAATATTCTAGCTGATTGATTTGGAGCATCGAGTTTAAATTCAAATTTTTAATTCTGAACAAGCTAATTTTAAGATTCCTCATTTGACGCCGCGGTGACAGATAATGTACCTTGTAAACTAATAATCAACGAATGCAGGGTATTAAAAACCCACTTCATTAACATCTTCCAGTCCCTGTCACTACTTTGGCTCAAGTAAACATAATTTACGAAGGCTTTTCCTTTTTCATGAATAGTTTTGAACCACGAATCATCAAACTCGATTCATGGCTGACCGAACAATCGCGTACCGAACACACGAATTGAGAACCGGAGGTTATTTTGGAAGTCGGTTGAAATGTTGCTACGACACCTACATACATACATAACTTCACGCCTGTATCCCTTATGGGGTAGGCAGAACACCAGAGGCTATAAAACCATCTGATGTCTCGTTTGACAAGTTTGGAGGAATTATAATGATGGAGAGAGACTATTGCAGTGACAGGGGGTCAGCCTGTCGCCCACAAAAACGTCGACAAAACCTCTGTCCCTTAACTGACTTTTACAGTATGGCCGGAAAGAGAAGCAGCTGGTACATTCTATGTTTTTCTTTCGGTCCCAGTCCAGCATGGAATAAATAAATACGCAAAATTATATTATATTAAAATAAGCACAAGCATGCAACTACCGTCCATATTAAGATTCCGGTAATGATTAGGTAGTTCTGCATCAGTAAGAGCCAATTCTCTTACCCAGACTCCTCTATTATGCTCCGAGACCTTATTATCATCATCTTGAGATGAGATTCAGGTGAAACGCTGGTTCGTGACATTAAAAACTAATTACTAAATTGTTAGTACAATCGACGAACACTTTGGCGATGGGTAACAATGTCTGCCTCAGACGCCAGTGGTCGCCAGTTCGAACACCGCACGGAATAAGAAAAAAAAATCTGGGTTTGGGAGTTTATCTATACCTATATGTATTTATATTCTAGGTTCCCCCTAGTTCGCTACATGATATCCCATATCACAAGCTCTGCTTAGTTTGGGGCTATGTAGTTGGTGTGATTGTCTGGGGATTTAAAACTTTTTTGGGGATAAAAACTGCGGATCAGAAGATTCCAGGTTCGAATCCTGGCAGGGTCGCCATGTAGTGATGGACGACGGGAGCTAATAAAACACGTGTTGTCCAGATGAATGTACACAGTATATTGATGTAAATAAATTATACATAGTGAGGCGGTGCGTCATACACTACAATAAAAATGACCCAAACTCGACCTTGATTATATGCTATTGACAAAGTTTATATGTATAATCTAATACAATACAATACAATGATACGTAGGTAATTCACAAGCCAAATCACTCAAAGCGATATATATCCGAAAATACTTACAAACTAATAAACTTAAATAACTTTAGAAACTTCTTCTCGTTTCAATTCGACGATGCATCAAATTTCTTTCTTCTCTTATTAGTTACGTCTTGATTATTATTATTAAAGTTGCATAATAGGTATTTAAACACATTCGATTTGAGAGACATAAAAATTGCAATGATGTATTTTTCCTTGATTTATGTCTCTCACATACTTAATATCTTACTATTCAGTATTAATTTATATTTAAAATGACAACTACTAGTCGTATTTACAATTTTATATAAAGATGATTTTGTTAGAAAAATAAGTTCCAGACAAAAATCATGTGTTATTAGAAAGCAAAAATAAATTGTCCGTAACTGTTATAACCAAACACTATCATGACTTGTTCAGAATGGTACAAGTAACGCCATCTCTCGCGCAGTAGCTAATGTTTTAGTCTCGCTTAAGACCTCAAGATCTATTTTATAACCATAACAAATTATTCAGAAGATATATAGAAAAGTGAAAGTTGTAGCCCTACAGCTATTCAAATATAGTTCCCTAAACAAATTAGGGACTAATTGTAGTTTCAGCATACCTACTCGTACATCGAAAGTTAACCTACAATTAGCGCCCATCGCTGTTACTTTTTAGAACTCTTTTGACTTTTTTTAAAGGATTATATTTCGAATATTAAGGGGACTTAAATTGTCATATAAGAACCCATATTTTTAAAGATAGTATAAGAAATACTCATCACTAAAAATTAAAACCAGATGAACCGTGGCGCCGTGGTTACTGTGCATATCAAACGATATCGCAGGTTAAGCGCGCTCGGTGCGGCCGGTGACCGTCGACCATTCATTTCTCAAGACGACTTTCGCGCTTCGGAGGGCACGTTAAGCAGTCGGTCCGGGTGCTGTATACTAGTATACAGTAGTTGTTAGGGTTTTTCAGAAGCCATTTCGGCACCCTGAAATATCTGACATCCACCAACCAGCACCGGGCCAACTTGGTGGATTACGGCCTAAACCTCTCCGTCACCCAGAGGAGTGGACTCATTACAAGGAGTTGTGATGATGATGATGATGAATATCTGTAGTTATGGAAGTTCTGAATACCTCGAGGATAACACTACTTACAGAGGTTATTTTTGATTTGATGTACTCAGATATTATACTGGAATAATTATAATGATAACGACATATGAATTAATCTCGAAATTAATTAGTCTCGAAATTATACCTAAGCGCAGAAAATTAAGGATCTGAGTAAGTACTTAAATCCTATGCTATTAGGGCAGCTAAATAGGAAACTTTAGATCACTTAGCAAAAGTTCACCACAGTCAGAACTACGTCAGTTCAGCATACAATACTCATATAAATCCATTACCAATCTAATTTTTGGTTACGGGGACTCAGTCTCAGCCTACAATTGATGTCAATCTCACATGATGGTAACTGACAGTAAGGTCGGAGATTACAGCATAAGGATTTGGGATGGAACTGGCGGATTCATCTCCTTTTACCCAGGTAGGTTTATTCTTATCCGACCCTACATGGCTAAAAACAATAACATCCTCCTTAATTATATCCTTTCCTCCTTCTTGAAAAGGTCAACAACGCACCGGTATTTCCCCTGAAGTTGCAACCTTCTATGAACGGTATACTTGTAACATCAGGTAACCCACTCGCTCGTTTACATCTTTACAAAAGGAACAGAAGTCAAATAAACGGTATTCGTAATATTTTTTTATTTTATTTAATTTCATATCAATATATACAGGTAGTTACGAACACAAAATGTCGCCAAACTACAAAGTATTTTGTTGGCGAACAAGCACTCAATTTCAAATTGTATCACTTGTATGTAACATACATCTTAATGTCAACTACATCAATTTTACACAGTCTGATAAGTATTGTTATTTTATTAGGTTTTACCAAACAAAGTTTTAAGATGATCAATGCTTTTAATTTTATAAACTTGATAATACTTTTATATAATATGATAATAACTTATATTTATATTTATTTCTATAGTACTTAACAATATATATTTTTTAAAGGCTTAGTTTATTATGGTAGTTTTTGCAAAAAAATATTTCTTATAGTTTTAGCCTGCGTTTCCATTGAGGGTCCACATTGGAATTTAAAACTTTTCTATGAGTAAGCCTTTAGTAAAAGTTTTCATACAAGGTAAATTCAACCATTAGTTTGTAAAAGTCTAAACCCAAAAGTTACATTCGGTTAAAGGTGGACCCTCAATCGTAACTGGTAGGTAGGTAGGTGTCCATATTGAATAATGTACTTATAATTTACAACTGCTATAAATGGCAAGTCTTAGTAAAAGTTAAAAAAGGTTTTACTAAATATCCTCCTTCCAGTTTAGTCAATAAGAAGAATTAGCGTTCAGAAACTGGTAAGTAAATAGTCAACTTGATATATAAGGAAGTTCGACATGTTGACTCTATATTTGACTCTATATTATTTATGTTTGTAGACGCACGGATCAAAAGTAAAATGAATTAAGTTCCTGTCATTAAACATAGTTGTGACTAAATTTCGGTAACTTCATGCAGATCTGTTTACCTAATTGACTTATTGGCTCAAGAGTGCCTCGCTTAGTTTCCCGAGGAAACGAACTTTTCTAAGGTCAGTCGGGTTGTGACTGTTGACTTTTTTCGCTCGCTCGAGGTAGCAGCGGCCGAGTTATGACGGACTCTAAGTCTGCAAAGTGGACGGCAGCGACAGCGAGAGCGAAAGCGGCGCGGTTTCATACAAACTCAATACTATCTTGTAGCGGAAATCGCTGCCCGCGCCGCTGTCGCAGTCGCTGCCGTCCAGTTTGCAGTCTTACCGACTAGGATATTTGACTTCTAGTTTCATTGTATGCTACATATTAATTTACATATTTTTGCTTGCATACGCGTTTTCAAATCGTCTTTTTGCTTTTGTTGGATTACAATACTAAAAAAGTTATGAATTCTGAGCTTTTTGTGATACAAGGATGGGTAATCCCCCGATAACGACATATCACGAGGAGTTCATCAGTCCTTAGTGCTTTATAGGTTTTCCCTAAACACTTTAGTAAATACAAGCTTCTAACTACTACTGGGTATTAATGTATTAATGGGCGCCAATTTTGAGATCCATGGCCAGACTCAGAGATCATCTGGGCTAGGCCATGTGAAATACGCGTCAGCTCCCAGAATAAAAAATAACACACTGGCTCAGCGGTTAGAGGCTCCAAATGTAATAAGCAGAGGTACTTATGCCATACCTAATGGATTTTACTGATCAAGTTTTTCACACCGTCCCTAAAATTCTCGAAATATCGATTTCTGTTAAATTATGCCCGTCTATCAATTTCAAACTTAAATTACCGCCATAATTGACTAAACTTAAAAATCAAGGCCCATCATTAATTATGAGAGCTGTCAATCAAAAGAATTTGATTTTAACTTTAAAAATCTTTGTTTTAATTAAGCCGTAAAAGTCAACGACCTCGGGAACAAAGCATCCGCGCGACCCAAAGATCGTGATAGCCTATGTAACTCATTATTACCGATTTAATTTCATATTTCGAACCACCATTAAGCGTCCATTCACGGCCAGGCATATCAAGACAGCGCGCCCGTGCCTTCTCCTTTTAAAAAAAAAAGAAAAAACTAAAGCGCGCGATGTAAAACTTGTGGTAAACTTGATCTGTCCTTTTCTAACACGATAATATTATCTTTCTTCTTTTTCTAACAGTTATAAAACCTTTTAGATGAGTAGGATTGGCGCTATGGAAAATAATGAATGGATATAAAACGAGGCAATTTAGTGCATGAAATACACCTATTTTTTTAGGCAAATTTTCATTTTAGAGGATGTTAATTTGTGTCGTTATAGAGTAAGATTTTATTTTTTTATTTAATAGGTATGATCATAATCTGACAAAGAAATACAGCTAAGGGTAAGTAAGATTACAAAAATAAACACCCATCGTTACTGTGAGTAACTCGCACATGTCATAAAGTAAGTACTTACATGTGCACAGAAATGGCACACTTTTTGTCGCTTGATAGCGGTTTTGCCTTACAGGCTACAACTAAAGTAGAGTCAGTTTTTTTAATAAGTAGCTCTAGAGTCACTATGTTACTGCAAAAGGTAAAAGTCACAACTGAGGTTCACTTCATATGACCAGTTAAGTTTTAGGAAACATAGTTGACCAGTGAGACAGCAATTTGGGAGTATCATTCTGTCAATCACACTTGTCAAGTCGTCACTGGGTCAAGTGGCGCCGCCAATCGTTTATTTTTGGTGCCGACCAAGCTCATAGAATATCATGATATGTAGCTGTCAATGTCGTTGAACACTCGTGCAATCAATTACACTGTTGCCCTAGAGGCCGAGTACAAGAATAGCACTGTCTCGATAATAGTGTGGCCAATGCAAATAAAATAGGAAGGTTTTATTATTAATTTAGGTAACAAAAATGTAAGATTATGTTATCATGCATTGTTTCTTGTCTACTCAAGACAGTATTCAAGAGCACAAAAGTGCTTAAGCAACCTCTACCAGCTGCGGAAAAACGTGTCCGAAGACACGCTCCTTCAACTAATCTATCTGACCACAATTGGCGGTAATACCCCTTGATAATAGCGCTGGCTAGCCATGAAATCAAAACAGTTCTGTTACTGAGCGACTGGCAGACAACATATTGTCAGCTATGTACTCGGCGTAGAGAGCTGTTTGAAACATACATTCCTTATGGATGTTGACGACCGGCTGGTGTAATGGTAGAATACATTGCTTTCTATGCCAGAGGTCCTGGGTTCGAATCCCGGCGGCGGCGGATATCGGCGTGATGAACATGGATGTTTATATGTTTATTTAAGTTTATTCTAATAAAAAATATGTATTTATTCAATATGTATGTGTATATATATTTCTTAAGTATATCAGTTATCTAGTATCCATAACACAAGTTCTTTAAGAAACTTAATTTGGGCTAGATAATATTGTGTGAGTGTCAGAAATATTTATTATTTATTATGTAGGGGTGCACCAAGGAAGAAATCCCCGAAATTGACACGGGGACAAGAAATATTTGTATGAAAAATCTTATTCCTTGAGTGCACGATCTAAAACTTAGTAAAACGGTTCTTCCATGGGTTTTTAGTAAAATTTATGTAAAAATTTCAACGGGATGTCATATTTTAAAGCCATACGTTTTAGCCTCTCTCTTAGGTTCTCTTCTAAATCTGTTGTCTCTATATACGTCCTTGTAATCACTTGACTAAAAAAAAGAATAGGTAATCCTCTGCAAACATCTAATTCATAATAAAATCGTTTCCTAAAAAAACTAAAATAGAATAATTAAGTAGGTAATAAAGTAATAAATAATCTAGAAGCTACTTTTGCATAAGAGTGTTCGTTTTTAGTCCACACAGCGGAAATATGCGGTTTACCTATTGTTTCCTAACCTGACCTTGTTATCAAGAAGCTATATTCCAAACTTCAGGCCTGCACAGGCTATTGGGCTAAATATTTTTCAACAAAATGTTTTGTCTTCAATTTCAATTAAAAAATTACAATTCAAAGCCGAATCGTGCATTGACTTCCTATACCAGTACATGAATTCAGTATTCGGTGCCTACACTACAAAAAAAGATACTGGCAATTTCACTGAAAAAAATAAAAATCACAAATTCTCAGAAATCACACACCAAATCTCACTCAATCAGGAGAAGTCCGCCGATCAAAATGCAAATCCGTTTTTTTCTGTAGCTCGAGGACTGGCCACCATAACTTGCAGCAAATTACACACTTGCTTTTATTTTTAATTGCTATGAACGCGCCACCGTTTTTGCCAGGGGCCTCCTGACCCTTCTATTTTTGAATTACGGCGCGCGGACACGTGATTGGACAGAGTAGAAGCTTCATTCCTCGGTACATTGTATTTATTACCGAAGCGTTCAAATGGGGAGGAGATAAAATCTAAAATGAAAACGTAATTGCTGGCAATGCTGTACGACAGGGTTTTATTAGTTCGACGTCCATCAAGATTGCTCTTTTCTAAGCTGTTTCCATTTTAATGTCTGGCTAAGGTTTTACTTTGAACCTTCAAAAAGTACGCTTCGAAGACATACAGTAAAATTCTATTATTATTATTTTCAATTAATTTCTAATAAGTAGGTAAGTATAGGTAAGTAATTATTAAAATAAAAATAGACATAAGGAAGACAGCTGTTAGTAACCCAGCAGATGCCACGGACGGACACATTTTTATTTTACCACACTATTATCACGGTAATATTATCTATACAGTATTTCAACCTCATATCGCCGCTCGATCTCGGCATGCGCTTGGCATGCAGACACTAGTGACAGGCCGCATGCCTGTCACTAGTGCCGAGATCCGCAAAAAACAATGTTTAAGCTTTACATTAGAATGCGGACTTTTTAAAAGTAGGTACCTAGGTACATTTCGTACGTCTCAGTCGAGGCGCAATTTTTCGGTCGCTAATTTATAAGCCCGATTTGTTATTCAAACGTAAGCATCGTTTATTGACACAAAGTGCATTTTTATTGCACATTTCCTATCCAATTCACAAAGTACCTATTTTATTTATTTATATGAAAAAGTATATTTACAATCACAAAACTAAATAGAAGTAAACACAAAGTAGGTAAATGAAATAGAAATGCTGAAGGCGGGCAATACCGCATGTGAACGTACCGCGTAAAAAATAAATTAAAACTTACACAAGCATAACTTTTTCTAATGATACTTGATGAAAATGTTTAATGTGGCTTATAATCTAGTGACATCTAGAACATGACTCGGTAGATAAAAAAAATACAAAGCAACCCTCCATTGTGAAAAAAAATTTCGTTTTCCTTTTTTAAATATACAGGGTGTTTGATTTACCGCCAGCCAAATTGATATGGTTATCTGCTGAGTAGGTTATCTGCTAAGCCTAAATGGCCATTAAAAGGAGTCCTTCGAACTGCAATCCTCACTTTTGAAATCTCAATGAAAACGAATTTTAACTACTTATGCCAAAAAATACTGATGAAGTAGTCGTAAATACGTCACTATTTATGACTATTTCATCTCTATTTTTACGTAAAAGAATAGTCGTATTATAGTTTTGGTATTATAGCTATAGTTTGGTGAGGATTACAGCTTGAATGTGAAGCTGTAATCCTCACCTCTCGTGCGCACAAACGGTAAAGTCTATCGACTTGCTTTAGGTTCCAAAAAATTGTCATGAAATAGTCGTAACGACCTGCCAAATTTCATAAATAGTCGGCAAACGATATGAATGTGGATTACAGCGTCAACATTCGAAAACAACAAACTTCTCCGGAATGCCTTCGACTTTCAAGTTAAGGTTTGTGCCAAAAAAATGTGAAGAAATATAATCCTAAATTAGAAAATAAACTTTTAATTTTTTCTAAATTTCTATGGCGGACAATCGCTTACAAATATATTTGCTACGAAAATATAATACGAAATACATATCTATTATTTTCATTGTGTGTGATGGTCAATTGTATGCGAAGCGATATCGTATCTTAAGATAAAATATTATAGTACATATCGTGTATAGCGCCATTTAATGTGACTACAGGAAGTCGTCTTTTGTACTTAAGTTTGGTACAAAATCGTGTGGCAAATTCTAACCCGAAAATTTAGACGATTTTGCGGATAAAAATCATTTGAATTAGCAAAAATCGAGCAACTTGTTTTTTTTAGTACCAAACTAACAAAGTATTTTACAATCTTAATTAAATGCGCAAACTTTTAATGGCACTTACCAACGCACTTAAGAACATTTTTTTAAAGGAGAGCCTTTCAAAGCCAACAATATTAGAAAATTTTAAATTCCTAGTCTAACAACATACATACATACATAACCTCACGCCTGTCTCCCTTTGGGGTAGGCAGAGACAAGGGAACACCAATTGCTTCGATCCATACATACCTCTTTCGCTTCCTCCACGTTCATTAATCTTTTCATACATGATCGCCGGTTACGGGTACTTTTAACTAGGCCCTTTTGAAGAACGTCGCCAATTTGATCGGCGTACGTTCGCCTAGGGCGGCCCATTCCGACAGCACCATCCATTCTTGCTCTGTACACCTCTTTCGTAAATCTACTTTCACTCATCCTTTCCAAATGTCCAAACCATCGTAGCATACCCTTTTCAATCATAGTCACTACATCTTTTCTCAATCCGCATCTCCTTCTTATTTCACTATTGCGCACCCTATCACTCAATTTCACTCCAAACATGCTTCTCAACGCTCTCATCTCCACAGCATTAATCTTGCTTTCATGTCTCTTCTGCCACACAAACAAATTAGTCTTAATTATTATTTTTTTAATTTAATTTAAATACCTTCTTAATTTTGATTAATTAATAATACATTTTCCTCTTAATTCCACAAAACTTAGGGCAATCGTGTCATTATTTTTGACTGTGGCTTTAGAAATGTTATTAAAGGTTACGGTTTCGAAAGTGTAAATAAACAAATAATAAAAATTAACCACAATAACTGAAAAATGGTTACGGTTTGACCAAATTTCTAGGTTTTTCTGAAATGCCCATTCAAACTGCATGAGATAGGTAGATTTTCTCATGATGGTTACAATCAATCCTGTCACTCCATTTCGGCTTTACGTTGAGTTCTGGGACACCCTGTATATTAAAATAAATACATCGAGAAACACATGAGTACAAAAAAACCGTATAAACTCAAAAACAAACTCAAAATCAACTGAAAAAGAAAATTCTTTCGTTTACCCGTAGTAAGTACATAAATCCAAATGGTTGTCGTGTAAAATTATCTGCATTAAGTGCGTAGCAGCAAAAACCACTAAATACTTACTAGAAAGAATTTAGTGATTTTTGAATTTAGAAGCATCTAAAGTAGTCATAAACATAAACACAACACAACCAAAGTGCTCAAATTGTTGAGGCCATTCACCGTCCTCAAATATATTTGAGGCTCACAAACGCCAAATAGTTCGATACCTGCAAGTCGCCACTGGTATCGTTACAACTCACTTTAAATTTTTAAGCTAGTTTTATAACATAAATATGGCATATCAATAGAAAGAGGTAGTATTTCCTCAAAGAGAGAGGTTTTCAAGAAATTGGAAGATTCTGATCATTGTTTTTTACTTTTAAACGCATGTAAAGCCAAAGGCTGAATTTATTTTTGTTCTATTCCGAAAATTTGTAAGAAAATAAAACAAGGACTAGGTAACCAAGATATTGGACTAGGGGTTAAAAGAAGCTCTTAAAAAAAATTAACTACTTACGCCTTTTTTTAAATGTTTGTTTTTTTTTGTGTTGTCTTGTCTTGTACAAAAAAGGCACAACTTGTATATTCGCAACCAACTTTTTTAAGGCCTTTCGCCCACGGAGCTACTCAAAAATAACTGGTTACAAACTAAAATTACTAACGAGTTGCTTGAGCGTCACCGCCCATACATTCTCATTGCGGTTCGCACACGACGCGACTAGTTACTTACTACTATCCCATGACTAACGCGCTACTAGTAACCCGAGTTTCCTGTGTTATTGTTACGAAAATGAACGATCATACCTGAAATATAAAAGTCACAAAACTATCTGTTTCATGCAGCTCTCGTGCTGCAACTGACAATCAGTAGTTCACATTATTTCGAATATATTGATGAATCCAAAACCTTCAAAGATTCCCTCGTCGTCTATTACTTAAGATAATAATACAAAAAAAATTTCGTCATCATCCTCGCTCGATGTATGTGCCCATGCCGATGATGTGGCCATGTTTTTTTTTTCTAATAGGTCTCATTTCCTCTTGCTAACCGTGTGCTTTTTTTGAACAGAAATAACATTAGTGACTGAAATCTTGCAAATTTAAGTAGCGTCGTGTGCGCGGTACAGTTTCTGACTGATTTGTAATTGTAATCACTAATTAGTTCCGTAAGTTTTGAGTACCTAGCTATGGTACCTAGCTCCGTGGGCGAATTGTCTATAGTGTTTTTCAAATGCGAAGAGTCCTGTGCTGTTCAAATTTGACAGTTTCAGAGCCTATTATGTTCTTTCCCTCCTTTAATCTGTTCCGTTTCACACATTGCGTAATTTAAAAATTAAATTATATTTTATCGGATTCAGATAAAATTTAACCAGTAAGTAGACATAGATTTTGTTAAATATTTAAATAAATATATTTTTTTTTAAATTACATCACGACAAATAATCAATGAAATTTTAAAAATCCTTTACAAAAATGGTATGGGTAAATCGAAAAATTTCAATGAGTCACCGGACTCCTCGCATTTGAAAAACACTATAAGAGCTGGTTTTCAATCATACGTTGATTAGAAGACTTAAAGTTTGCCGTGAGTAATAATTAAAAAAAGAAAGTCTGAATGTTGTAATCAGAAAACAGTTTATCGAAATAGCTTTAATTTTCGTACTTTATTCCTCCTTATGATCAAACAGCCAACCACCTAGGGGATTTGGAATTCTTAGGAACTGCTCCCTTACTTTGGTTTTTAGCCCTTAACTCAAAGATTTGGGAAGCGATGTGAATGACTAATACCTCAAAAGAAATAACAATAAAAGGCATGTATTTAAAAATGTTTGAACAGTTCATAGATTTTTTTTTTTATGTCACATCAAAATTATGTTCGTATCAGAATACGACTTTTTTTAAGTTTTGTATGCCTCCATTTAGTTTTAGAAGCCATAAATACACATAATAGTATATTATGTATAACAAGTGAGCTAAGTTGCTAATTGCAGTCGAGGCTGTGATTTGAGCCCGAGCCGCAGGCGAGGGCTTAATAATGAGCCGAGACTGTAATTAGCAACGCTCACGAGTTACATACGACGTTTTTCAACACACTTGTGAGTAAAAGACAGACATACGTGGTCATAAAATTTATTTGAAGCAGCTAACAGCTGCTGCGCGTCAGTAGCCCTGCCCATTACACGTACACACGCTATTGTTGCTTGGAGGCGCTGTGCGGGCCGCTGCTGCTGCACGCGCGCCGCCTGTCCGCGCGCCACGTGTCCGCGCGCCGCCTGGACGCGCGCGCTCATATATTTAATGTATAACCCGGATCAATAAAATATGCTCTGTTTACTCGCATGTAATTTGCACTAAGGTACAATTCAACTTTGTAGGATTCATTATATTATGCACTAGGGTATAATATATTATGCACGTGGGACTTATAGCCCAGTTTATAGTTCTAAATTCAATAGAATAAGGCTCACTCTACGAGCAAGTGTGTTGAAAAAGTAGTTTTATTTGGTCCGACATACATTAAACTATCGGAAACAAAAAAGTAGTGTTTACAAACTAACGCGTATTCGAGCACTATTAACGCGCTTCTACCAAATTCAGGGTATTACCGCAATTTCATTAATAAAAAACTGCTATGCAGAGTGCTAACTCGGCGACAGTCATTTTTCATTGGTTTTTCAATTATTACAGGCAGATAGGTAACATTTCATTTTCGTATAATTTTTTATAACATAACATTTGAAATTGTTGCTGAACGAAAACGCGTCAACGTCAACGTCAAACTTCAAAGTCATACCTCTCTTCTCTGCCCACTCCCCTCCCTCCTTTCTCCTTCGTAATGTGCGATGACATAACTTAACCAAAGTTACGTTGTTTTGTTTTCCATTTTTAAATAATAACTTGCCTGTGTCTGTGATTTTAAATAATTTAGAATTTATTTTGTTATAATGACTTATACACTAGTACGGCATTTACGAAGGACTGCGCTTGTTTGTCAGCAGATAAGGTTTGAAAGCACCTTGACTAATATAACACAGGAAGACTTCGTATTTAGACCTCCTCTGGCCCAATGGAGCAAAATTATGAAAGAAGCAGAAAAGATTGTTGGATATCCAACTTCTTTTATGAACCTGAGATGGTTATTAAGTGACGAGTTTGCCAATATGGCAATGCATTTACGAAAAGTTGTAAGTACTGTTAATATTTGTTTTTGTGATATTGAACTGTTATTATATGGACTCCTAATGAGGTGGTTATTTTTTTAATGCGTGACATTGACCTACCTTCTGATGTATGTAAAGTAAACCGGTCTAAATGCGATCTTGAAAGGATAATTACGTCATTCAAGGTCGTTGATTCAAGGCAATGATCCTACACAAGGTTTATGTTGCATTAATACATAATTTTTTAGCAATTTTAAATCAATTGTGAAGTTAAATAATTAGTTATTTTCCAGGTTGATACCAATCACCCCATTATTAAAACTGCAAGAACCATTTTGTACAATGAGCAAAACAACCTCCAGCCATGGGGATTAATAATTTTGTTGCTGTCCAAAGCTTTGAATACATCCTCATCTGTGACATCAACTAATATAGTCACAGAGCAGCAGAGGTCATTAGCTGAATTAACAGAAATGATCCGCACAGCGCATTATGTTCATAAAGGTCTTTTGAATATTCTGCCAGCAGACAGAAATAAAAACACGGACACAGCTATGTTTGCCAATAAGATTGCCTTACTAATCGGTGATTACTTATTTGTAACTGCAAATGGAATGCTTGCTAATATACGAAATCAAGATCTATCCTATCTAATATCAACTGCATTGCGTGATTTAAGTGAAGGTGAATTTTTTGGTGAAAGAGATGTCCAAAACATGGCAATACCTGGTGAACCTACTAGTAATGATAGTGACAATTTTGATATTTGCAGTGATACTTTACCATTAGATGTCACAGGTGCATTAGGTTTGCCTGTTAAAGAGTGGACATTACGGACTTTGTATAATGGTGGTTCTCTGTTCGGACGAGGTTGCCAAGGAGCAGTTTTATTGAGTGGTGAAGATTTTCAATCTCAAGAGAGAGCATATTTATTTGGTTGCCACTTATGTTTAGCATGGCAAGCAGCAAGTGAAATACAAAAGCTTACTGCGGACAGTAAAGACACTTATTCATTAGTTAGTGCTCCAGTACTTTTTGCAATAAGTGATAATAATAATTTATACAAATATATTGAACAGTACAAAGAGAATGTAGCCCATATTGATTATGGAAGGTTAAAAATGGATGTGTTAAAAACTGATGCTATCGAACAAACTAAGATGTTGTATTTAGAAAATGCTGATAAAGCACATTATTATGCACAGACGTTCGGGGACAATGAAGCTATTCACACTATCAGAAGATTAATAAAAACTCTGTAGTGATAAGTAGGAATAGCAAGTGGTTATAGAAGCTGAAATCAACAATCAATGAGTATGTTTTTATTTAGTATACTATAAGTATTTTGACAATAATATTGAATTTACATATCTTTTGTACTTGCATATTGAATACTTTTCTAAGTTATGCTGGCTTTTGAGCGAACTCAAAAATATGACTGAATCAAAGTTAAAGCAGTAAAATCAGATTTCTTTATATTATGGCTTCTGTGTTTGATTTCCAAACACACCATGTTAAGTTTTTTTTTTTTAAAGTTAAAACCTATTTTAACTTTGTTTGATTTCATGTCTACTAAGAAACTCTTAGTTTTGTTGTGTGGATTCATAAAACATATGTTTACTTTGGAGCCACATACATTAGATTTTATTATTAAATAGAACAAGCAGATTTAAGAATACATTTTCAATGCACAATGCTCATCCCTAGACTCAGTTGCTGTCTACAACAGCTGGATTAGTTATTTTTTGCTGATAATACTAATAATACTAATTTTATAAAAAAAAATTGACAAAATAAATAAATGACACAAACCTTACCAGAAAAATGTAACAAATGGTGATTCTTAAAATTTAAGTTCCTAAAAATGTTTTGTAAATATAATTTTGTTTTATATGAAGAGTATTTAAAAAGACATTTAAAGAGTACAATACAGATGATATAATTTATTTTAGGTTTAAGATTAGTGAATCCTACAAAGTGTGATTAATAAATGTGCAAGTGACGGCTATTTCTCTATGTTGGAAGTTACACAAAACTTTTAATGACTATAAATCATGGTTTATGTATATTTGAATTCTACAAAGCCCATATAAATCTTAATTTAAGCATCAGCATTTCAGTGGTTATAATTATTATTTGGATGAGTTTTATACTTGCACTTTTTTTGTATTGAATAATGGAACGATCCTAGAGCTTGATCATAAAATTATCAATTTTAAAATGTTATAATTGTAACTTGGACAGAAGATCTATGTTTTGGTAGTGAATTGAATTTTTTTTTTTATTGTAGCTTGGTTCCAAACCTTATATGTACATATTAAACATCAATGAATCATCCAATTTTGCAAATATGTAATTGTAATAAAAAGTTAAGCTTTGAATATTATCAGAAACTAGCGACCCGCCCGGCTTCGCACGGGTGCAATGCTGATACACGCTCTTGCCGCACCGGGCGGCCGGCCGGTACCGCCGCAAACGCTACGTCCCGCAATTTTTAATCTGTAATATCTTCGAAAATATTCACTTAAATCATACGGTGTAAAGGGCCATATAGATCTATATTAAATGAACAATGTATTCAAGGTATTTAATTGGTTAAGGATTAATGCTGCATTGGTTAAAATCGCTTCAAAATTTGTCATTATTTGTCGTAAAAAGTAAATGACAAAAAAAAGTTATTGTGGGTTATCCATAAGAGATAGACATATACCATCACGGACTTTTCTGTAGACCTTTTCAATGTGTACAATACTTAGTACATTATTTTGATAAAACTCGTAGGGTTCCGCCTGCGTTTGCAATGTAAGCGGAAAAAATGTAATTATTTACGACATCACATTAGAAACCTCAAAAATAATAGTACTTCTCCACTATTTAATGGATGTTATTATACATATAAACCTTCTTCTTGAATCACTCTATCTATTAAAAAAAACCGCATCAAAATCCGTTGCGTAGTTTCAAAGATTTGAGCATACAAAGGGACATAGGGACAGAGACAGCGACTTTGTTTTATACTATGTCAGAAATAATCTAGCTTATTAAAAGTCATATAATTGTTTAGGTCAAAGTTTACCTGCAGATAAATCAGTGAACCTCCAAAAGCTCTAATTGAAGGAATGTAATCGAGAAGGGCACATTTAATATAAATATGAATGAGCGGAAAAAAACGCGGGAAACTGACAGCTTGCCAAAGTTCAAGTTCATATAGACAAATAACCTAAAAAGTTGTTTATATCATATCTGTCTGAGAATTAAGCATTTTACATTTTTTTTATACCTATACTTAGTTTTTTCTGCTGTTTATTTAGTAAAGAATCTAGGTGTCTATTCGTAGCAAAAATATTCAATTAAATAAAACCGAAACATTAAAGTACAATAAATAACATACGATCTTTTTTATCTAGTAACTTGTGAATTTATTTTCAACCGACTTAAAAATGGAGGAGGTTATCAATTCGACTATGTTTTTTTAAATTATTTTTTTGTATTATAAACGAAAAAAAGGTTGAGTGTGGAAAATGTACTTAGGTGTCTCTTAAAAGTCATCGGGTGAACTCGTATTTTTTTTTAATGCGCTGCATTCGTTGATTAGTTAACGTATTGTTCGGATGGCAGCCTGTTTTTTTTAAAAAAAAACACTTTAATTCACTGCTGATTATAATTTAATTTTTAATGGTTTAATGGACGAACTGCTACTAACAATTTATTAATTACAAAAGTATAAGGATGACTCTAGAAAGCTAAATTGGCATTATTACGTAAAAATGTGTGTACAATAAAAGGGTTGCTTGCTAAGCATTACATATGACTAAAATAGGTTTATAACAGTAGGTATGTATGACACATGACTAAATTATAACCATAAAGAACAAGAAAATATTATCTTTCATATTGCATATAAGCTTCTGGTTAAACAATTATCTATATTCATGTGTAATCTGAACACACGTGTAATCTGCAAAAAATCAAGAATTAAAATCAATTGCAGTTATATCTCTCAAGGCAATGGCCGTGACTAGTAAACAACATTATACCTACTTAAAAAAAACCTTCGAGATTACTTTTGATTATCAAGAAACAAAATAATGAACGTATCACAAAGTTTGTGCGAAAAAAAAAACAGATTTTCATCTTGCTACCTACTATAACCTCGCGTACGCAAAAGTCAAGTTCATTTTGTTAAAAAAATGTAATTAACGTTACCTTATCGTGTACGTATACCTACCTTAAAAATATTAAAAGGTCATTGTTTAAATAGCACCCTCAACGTTGGGTACTTTGACGTTAAGGCGCCGCAATAGGTTCGGTGACGTCACATGCTTGTAAACACTTGTTATAAGCATTAAATAAACAGACTTCACTAACATTTTTAAATCCTAGTCAAACCGTTGGGTGAAGTATTAGGTCATCAAGGTACAATTCACCGTACTGATAGGTAGATACTTTTTCCGAATGTTTAAAATTTTTCAAAAACTACTCAATCGGTTTCGATGGAACTTATACGGGACCACCTCTGAAGTATCATTTATCATTCATAATTGTCCGTAAAATTGTGTAACAAAGACACAAAAAAAAAACATAGACACGAATTGAGAACCTCCTCCTTTTGAAAGTCGGTTTAAAATGTAAGCAAGTGCACTTTGTAATCTGATGACAAAGATATTTTAAGTAATAGATTTCTAATTATGATTTTTTGTAATAAATTATTTATTATTTTCTACTTAAATTATCACGCTGATGGCAACAACAACAGCCCGTTCACACATTGTCCTTTTTACTGGATACGTTTTACCGGACACGTTTTTTTTTTTGTCATCGATGGCGCATGGAGTTGTATGAGCGACTTCACATATGGCACAGTATTCAGTATACGTATTTACGATACAAAAAAGATATCCAGTAAAACGGATCATGTGTGAACGGGCTGTAACGCTCCATTCTGTCAAGGAGCTTATTGTTTAATATTCCAGATGAAAACTAGAAGATTAAAGTAAAGCTGTTGTAAAGAATAGTAAATTATTTAACCAACAAGGCATTTAGTTTTGGTAGGCCACAGCTTCTATTGTTACCAAACGTCCAAAAAATGTGCATTGTAAAATACCTCGCTTTTAATTTTGAGTTTTGTTGAAGAAATATATTTTACTTTTTAATATAAAATGTTAGAATGTTTGTTGTTATGTAGAAAGAGTTTTTAGACCTTCAATGTTGAATAAAAATAATTAAGTGTAGTTTATTTTTTTATTTATTTAGCAATAGGTAAAATAGTTTTTAAACTGCATGATTTAACCTTTTACCTAATCCTACTAAAATTATAAACGTGATATTTTGTGACGTTGTAATGATGTTTGTTACACTTTTATGCAATTATTACTGGATTTGGACGAAATAAGGGCTCTAGAAGAACTTATTTATAAAGCACTAGGTATGTTGGGTAATTTAATAATTTCATTAAAATTACTGTAAAGATTAAGTAGTCACTTCAAATTCACGTATTTACGCATTTCTTTAAAGTTTTATGCTAAACAAATGAAAAAGTACCATTCAGTTTCAATCATTCTCATTCAGTAGGTATGTACCTTACGCTACTAAGATTTTAACTGGTATCATTATTTTTCTTTTTGACGTTTCGAACTGTCAATTTACTGCATTGAATTATTTTTATTTAGCAATTTAATGCATGATTTAACCTTTTACCTAATCCTACTAAAATTATAAACGTGATATTTTGTGAGTTTTAATGATGTTTGTTACACTTTTATGCAATTATTTCTGGATTTGGACGAAATTATGGCTCTGGAAGAACTTATTTTGGTTTAACTTTAAATAGTACTTTTATAAATACCGATTATGCGCTAAAGTGGGATGATTTCAAGATATAACAGTGGAAAATTCACGAGTGTCCTATAGTAAAATTTACGAAATTGATTACTTCACTTAAGGCGTTATATGTATATGGCGACAGACTTCACTTGACGGTTATGACGCTTAGGTGCCTAGGCTTCATAAACGCTGAACCAATATAGCAATTAGCAAAATCCTTGTACTTAATTTTCCTAGTTCTTTATACAACCCTCGTAAAACAGATCAGAAACCTTTAAAAAATATTACTGTCCAAAAATAACTTGTAATAATTCAATGCAGTAAAATGACAGTGCCCACTTTAGGGAAGAAAAAAATAGTGATGCGGTTTAAGTAATGAATGAATATTTTGTTTTTAATAATATCTTCTAATATTTTGACAGACAAAATATTTTATTAAATAAAACACTTTTTAACCGGATTTATCGCGTATATTTACATTTTAAATTTTGACTCGACGTTTCGGTGTCTTTGCAGACCCCGTGGTCACGAGCAAAAGGCACCGAAACGTCGAGTCAAAATTCAAAATGTAAATATACGCGATAAATCCGGTAAAAAGTGTATTATTTAATATTATCAATCGCGAAAACTTAGGAAAATATTAAAATATTTTATACTTTCATTTTCTTATGCTGCGTACAGATTGCTGTAATGGAACTTGTAATGTAACATTCAGCGCACTACATGTCCAAATACGGAACGTGTGCAGAATGTTACATTACAAGTTACATTACTAGCAATCTGTACGCACCATTAAAGAGTGGGGATGCTTTACGTCGCTTACTTTTTCGTTGACTTAAAAAATAGCTACAATCTGACTCTTCTTCTAATGTAACCGTTATAAAGCACTAGGTATGTTGGGTAATTTATTAATTTCATTAAAATTACTGCAAAGATTAAGCAGTCACTTCAAATTCACGTACTTATACCTTACGCTATGAAGATTTTAACTGGTATCATTATTTTTCTTTTTGACATTTCGAACTGTTAGTTTACTGCATTGAATTATTTGCCATGGTATAATGATAAAAACATTGCCATCAATGCAAGAGGTCTTGGGTTCCAATCGCGATTGGGGTGGATATTTGGGTGAAGTACACAGATACCTATAAGCCTACAAGTCCTGGATGTTTATATTTTTGATTTATTTCCGTATATTCATTTAATGGCCGTTAGCGATGAAAATTTATTATAAACATCACGATACATAAACTACGAGGCAAGTTAGCTCGGTTTTTTGTCAACGAAGGCAGTGAAAATATGGATATGAAAAGATTTCATATGCCTGCAAAATGTGAAATTTACTACAGAGTTAGACATCGCATTCCTTGACTTACCCGTCCAACTCAAGAGACTTCAAATTCAGTATTGTTAGCAATTGTTTGCATTTACTTGCAGTCCCCAACTTCAACATTATACAGGGTTGATTTTTAGCCACCAGCCAAATTTTAATGTTAGTTTCTATGATACGATATAAACGTACCTGCATATTTATTTTAACGTCGCCGCTCAGTAAAAAAAAGTAGAAATATGAAACTTTTTAAAAATTTGTCGCTGTTGATGAACATACCTACTACGACGCGGCATTTCCTTCATAATACTACAACGTAGTACTACAAGATGTTTTGTAGTAGCGCGTAGTTGCCTTTAATTTAATGGTAATTTATAGTGACCATGGTTTGCTTAATACGTTAGGGGATATATTTATGTCTTCAAAAATCGTTTCTATAAATGGTAATTATTGTGTAAAAAAAATTTGGCCGGTGACTACAAATCAACACTATAGAGACTTACAATTTAGTAAAAGAAATTTCGAATTGATCCCACAAAGTAGGCTGCGTAACTTACGTGTCCACAAACCCACATTGCCAGGTAATGAAAATTCGGTTCATGCAGTTCCCGATGTCACATGTGACTTTTGAATGACATGCAATGATAATTAAATTCATTTGCTGATTTAAATCGCGATTCGCCGACTGTTTAACGTGTTAATTTAAATTATTTTACCTATAGGTACCTCCACATCGAATGTTTTCCGATGTGAAGTTGATTGGATGGAAAAGGTGATGTTTTATTTGTGTGTTTGGTTTGGTTCTGGCAATAAAGTGTATTTTATGTAGGTGCCCATAAACTAGCTGATTATGGAGGTAACTATGTAAATACATGCGTATGTATAAGTAGAAACCTTGACTATTTGGTAGGAAGAAGATATAAAGGTGTAAAACTAACATATTGCGAGGACACTATGCAACTGCGTTTGTGTATAAAATATGTCTTGTAAAATGATGTATTCGGTCTTCGACCTCTTGCAAAAAAACAGTAATTTGTACCGAATTGAGTATCAATTCAACAGTTAATAAGGTAATGTGAAATATGAAAATGATCAAGGAATAAATAAAAATAATAACTTTAAAAACTACCTTTAATCAATTTTCTATGTACTGCAACGTCTCGCTGTGAATCGTGGCAGCCATCTTCTGAAGAGACAACCGCGCGTCTTCCCCCGGGAACCTTTCAGTATACTTCAAAACAGCTGCCAACTCATCGTTCAAAAACCCAATCAAATAATCCATAGATCTCGTGGAACGCACCGCGTAATACAGCTGCTTATAATCTTTGTGATCCATTGGCCGTTTTTCTATCTTAGCCTCAATTATATGGCCGTAAACTTGAGGGTACTCCCATAAAGCCAAAATAACAGGAGCACCCACTAAGGAGTAAGCATAAGGGTGCGTGAAGAAATCTTTCACGTCCAGATAAAGTTGCCACATAAGAGCTAAATGAGCTCCTAACTTATACGCGTCTTGCTCCATTTCTTTTCCTCTGCGGGCGAGTATCATGGCGCCTTGGCATCCTTTTCCTAGGATGCTTCCAGAGGTGAGCATAGTTCTGAGTATCCACTCATCTTTGCCTTGACCTAGAAACTCGTTTGAACCAAGGACTTTCAGATTGTCTTCGCTTTCCCAATCGTAGTGCTTTTTCACTTCGTTCTCGGCTGCAAATAAAAATAAATAAATAAATAATAATAAAATCCCCAGACAATCACACCAACTACATGGCCCCAAAGTAAGCATAGCTTGTGTTATGGGACACCATATAGCGAACTAGGGGGGAACCTAGAATATAAATAGATAAACACCCAGACACGGAACATTTTTTTTTTCTCGTTCCGTGCGGGGTCGAACCCGCAACCACTGGCGTCTGAGGTTTACCCCAACGCCATAGTGGTCGTCAATAAAAATGAATTCTTGGAATAGGAATTGGGCCTGTAAAACAAAACTCAGAGTGTCCCAGAGGGATTACCTATTTTATTGTGGGTTATAAATGTGGATGGTTCTTTTGAGGAACGAGTTTTTAAAAACACGGTCTCATAATTGTCTAGATCAACAATCTGTATTTTATAGTTACACAACTTCACGCCTGTCTCCTTTATGAGTAAGCAGAGACTAGGCAACTCCAATTTCTACGATCCAAACATACATCTTACCTCTATTTCGAGGAAAATATAAATAAAAGGTAGTGTCTTCGAATTGTTCTGGCTACAGCTGGCTCTTGGAGATTAACATGTACAGTCACGTCTTATAATATGTATACATTTTCATTGGAATTTGAGCCTTTTCACAACTTAATTTGGGTGCTTCACAGGTCACGTTACGATACATAAAGACACATGGTAGACAACTATTCGAAAAGGGTCTTTATCAATTTACCTTTTGGCTGCGTCGGCAGCGGGTTGTGTTCTACATCATGTTCGCCCAAAGCGTCTCCCTCGACAAGATCCCGAAGTCCTGTGGATATCAACTCTGTCACCTCGTTGTTGCGCAGGATCCCCAGCTGGTGCAGACAAGTGGCTAGGAGATGATCTCCTGTGAAGTGGAAATAGTACCTATTATTATTATGTTAGGTTAGGTTCTATGCATTTTTTTTAGACTAAGCCCGCGTTTGAACTCAATCTCATTATCTAATCTGATGGTTGGTGAAGATGTGGTCTATGATGACAGTACACGAGTAAAGCTCAGCCTACCATGCATTTACATACTCGAAGCATGCAAATTCGTCCGAAAACATCCCGAATTTTATAAAAAGCGCGACGAAGCGGAAAGTAAATACGTCCTTAGACCCTCCCGGAAAAATAAATTATTACAACCAATGTCCCATTTAAAAATACATTCACCTGGTCCTCTATCTATGACTATAAAACTATTTGATCATTTACCGGAATATATCAAACATGAAACCAATGACAAAAGATTCACGCTCTTACTAAAACAACTCTTAATAAAAAAATGTTATTACATGACCAATGAATACTTAATTGACAAATTTAAATTGCATTAGTTAATTGACGAATAATTTTTGTATCTAAACAATAAATCTAATTTAAAATGACTACAAATGTCCTCTCCCGCATTGCAATACCTAAATTAGGTGCATAATTTTACTTATTATTATTGTAAATTATATATTATTAATATAAACTGCCACCTGTAATGTTTGCAATAAAGTATTGAGTATTGAGCACTTCATGAAACATTGTCGGGGCACCTTAACGCTGGAGCGGTATAAATATTTAGGTAGCAGCAGACATGAGGTAAGTATACAAAGGGTGGTTGTTAGCCAAGGAAACCCTGAAGGGAACATACCACCAAGCTTCATCAGTTCACAGACTAACTAAATCTTCATCAGAAAATCTTACCTGTAAGTAACACAATCTTATTCCCATACAAAAGATCTTGAAACTTATCCTTATGAGCTTCCTTCTCTTGGAGATTAACCATAGTCTTGTGGATTAAGTGGCCAGTTCTCTTCATCTCCACTATTTCTGCAAGTCCCCTCTGAGCGTGGAGGACTCCAGAATCATATAGGTCTCTGGTAAAGTCATCCTTGTTGAAGCCAGCAGCTTTAGACACCAGGAGTATGATTAGTCCCACGGATTGTAGGCTACTTTTGGAGCCAAGAAGTAGGTTTTTAGCCGATTTTAGAAGTGGGTGGTTTGTGCCTACCTGGAAATAGATGATTGTTAAGGTATGAGGAGTACGGTGGACAGAGTTAGTGAGGGATTGATCCTTTTTGATCAACTTGCAGTTACTTCGTCACCTTACAGCCCGTTCACACATGATCCGTTTTATTGGATACCTATTTTGTACCGTAAATACGTATACCTACTGAATACTGTGCCATATGTGAAGTCGCCCATAGAACTCCAAGCGCCATCGATGAAAAAAAAAACGTATCCAGTAAAACGGACCATGTGTGAACGGGCTGTTAGTCAGTGTCTTTAAAAACTGAAATACCATTTAATACGTTTTTGCTTGCTTTGACTATAATATCTTCCATACTCTCCATTCCATAAAAATGACGTATTATTTTTTTGTTTAAATTAACCAACTAATCTTTTTTATATTTTAAGTTTAATTTTATTCTTCTTCTTTTTCTCTATAAAGTACCGAAGTAGGTATATTTTCTTAAAATGTTAGTCGCGCATTTGAACCTACACACATCAAAAAAGGTTTGAGCAAAAGATGGAATATTTTTTAAATTATACTTTTTAAAGGAATTTAGCTTACGTAACCTTTTTTTCATAGAATAATACACTTTTTTAAATAAATAAAAATATATATTTTAGTTTTTATTAACCAAAATTGAATTAAAAAGTCAATTCAATTGGGTTTGTCAGGCGAGCCGGCAGGCCAGCCTAACCTGGTAATGTCGTATTCACGTAGAGCAGCGTTGGTTCGTTGAGCTCGATGTGCGGGTGCATTATCGTCAACCATAACGAATCGAGGGCCATGGTTTATTCTAAATGACCTGAGAATTCCATCAATAGCAATGGTTTGGTATAAAGCTGCAGTCATCGAGCCACGATATGGGATCATCGGCTTTCTAGCACCAATACCGCCCCAAAAGAATACCTAAAAACAATTGATATTTCAAATTCTTTTCTTATTAAAAGATATGATTTTTAAATGAAGAATCTTAGAAAGTAAAGAAAAGTCATTTTATGCTAACGTGACAAAAACGTGATCTCAAACTTTTTTTGATGGGTGTACTTCCTTAATTTTAAAGCAATTATTTTTGGTTGAAATATTCTAACGATTATTCTAAGATAAACCTATAGTTACTAATGAAGTAAAGTCCTCACCAGCTTCCTCAAATGTATAGCGGTATTGGCGATCTCGTCGTTGAAGAGCCAGCGTAGGTTGAGGTATGAGGTGGGATAGCCCACGATCTGCTCCGCCTCGCTAACCACGGACCGCCAGTCCAGCTCCTCACGAGCTCCCACCCCGAGGTTACCGCTAGTGATGCCGCGCTTGCTGCTGAATGGAACGGTAACGGATTAAGGGACAAAGCTGCGTTAAGACGACACATCGAAATGTTTTTTCTTGAAATCTTAGCACCTTAACTCGCCGACATAAGGTCGCGTATTGCATAGAAATCGCCACCATCGACACCGCTCAGACACTGAAATCGTTTCAAAAATCGATAAAAAAATAACGGTAAATGCTATGTAAATTTTGAGCAACCAAAGTCCGAACAATAATGTGAAGATTGAATTTAAGTAAATTCTAAGCATATGGATTGCATAACTACGTAGTAATTTTAAAAAAAGTATGTTTTTAGACGTGTTTTCGAAAAATAAAACTATCGAGTCAAAATCATCAAATCATGTTTTTGAGCAGGCAAAGTATAGATAAAGATATGAATTTAAACATATCAAAATGTCAGATCCACTCGTCTTGTCATATTCTCATAGTTTGCGATGAAAGTCAATGCATTTTTTCAATAAGCCCTCGCGACCTCGCGACGCGCGGCAATTTTGTATGGCAATGGCACCGAATTCCGACCACTGATAGATATGGCTAAATAAAATACGTTTAAGATAAAAAAAATATTCCATCGAGAATAATGAAATAATCCTTTCTGAATGTACAAAAAAATTAATTTAAAGAAAAGTACATATTTAATTTTTATAATGTCTCTGTTATTCATTTATTCTGAATTAAACTGTAAGGCTTAGATAAAAAATAACAGCACCGTTTTCCGACCGCCCGACAATAGTCACCCTTGTATCCGACCACTGAGTAGCTAGATTCCGACCACCCATATCTTAGGGCGTACAGCACGCGTGAGGCAATTTTGCCACTAAAATTTCATTAAGTACTGTGCTTGTGTAGTTGTGTCAATGGAATACTTAACGAATAATTAAGCGATTGTGCACAATGTTTCGTGGATTTCTATATTTTCCTTTTAATGTGTCCATTATCGTTGTTTTTTGGCACTTTATATAATTTAGCAGCCTGATTAATACTTATTTTCTTTTCCCGTATGTCTTTTAAGGCTTTTTCCATTTTCTCCTGCGAATACTTTAACCTCTTTTTTTCACTCTTGATGATAAACCTGAAATCATGCAACCAAACCACAGGCACCCAAAGCATCCAAGCTGGACGGAAAACCGAACACCACGAACATATGGACTCCTGTTTCTGACCATTCATATTTTTATGTTATTTAGCCTTAAATATTAAAATCGATACAAATTTTATTATGCTATTACAAAAAATACACTTTTCAGACTCCTTAAAATATTGTAAATTTGCTATTGTGTGTGATATGCTTATAACAAAAAGTTATCACAACCACAGTGACCTTGGTAAAAAAAAAACGGAAAAAATACGAACATTCAAAAAGTTCAAAAATACATAGCAAAGAATTAATTCAAGTTAATACAGGTCGCATAAAGGTTGGGTGCAGCGAAGGTGGGGGACTCTGATCTTCCGCCTTGTGCAGGTATTGACCGGACATGGTTTCTTCGGTCAAGACAGAGTGTCACCATTGTAGGGCGGCCGACGACACGGCGGAGCACATCTTAGTGGTGTGTCCGGCGTGGGGTCGACTGCGGCACGAGTTGACGTCTGTCGTCGGAGAGGAGCTCTCGCTCCCTAGCATGGTTAAAGCCATGTTAGGGAGTCGAGAGGCTTGGGTGGCCATGACCTTCTTCTGCGAGGACGTAATGTCGCCGAAGGAGGCGGCGGAGCGGTGCCGGGAGGATGACGCCTCTTCGGCGCCGACCCGCCGAAGGCAGAGGGAGGACGGAGAAGGAGAAACGCTCACCTTCTCCCTCCCGATAGCCAGCCGCGTAGCGGGTGAGGGGACCTGCTGCGGCTATTAGGGCTATGTGTGGGGAAATGGTCTCGTGTGCATTTGTGGGGGGCGCTCGGCTAAAGCTGAGCGCAATCTGCCGGGGCTCGCGGGTAATGCCAATGGCGGTACCGTGGGCTCCATCTATGGCAGATGAGGTACACCTTGAGGTTTTTAGTGGGTAGGTCTGGCCTTCTGCCGGATCATTCCCACATACTCCGTCGCTCCCACCTTGGGCGGTCGGGGACATGATAGCACGTTTTCCTCAAGTTAAAGGTCGCATACAGGTATATTTTGTAATGAAAGTGTTTTAAACAAATAACTGAATATACTTAAAAATAAAAATATATAAAAGAAAAAGAAATTTATCCACTAAGTGTAAAAATCCTCATTCCGACCAAGTGGTCGGAATCCGGATTATTATTATTTCCTAGGGCTCCATATTCCGTCCATTATTGTTTGTTTGATAAATCTTTAAAAACATGCAATTTTCACTTACCTGTTATATATTTGAAGTAATTGTAAACCAAAGCTGCCAATGAAATAAATAAAAAAATCGTTTTCCGCAGAATTCTCCGAAAAATTACAGACTTATGTTTTCACTGACTTATGTTTTTTTCATAAATAATTTTAAGCAAAATGCACCCTTGCGCGATTTTTGTTGAAAAGACAGACTTTCCATTAATTTTTAACAGACATGATTGGACAGGTGGCGTGTGATGAGTGATTGAATTGAATGCATTCCATTTTATGTTTTTCGCGCGAAGTTTTTAATTTTTATTCAAATAAAACTAATACGGTCGGATAGGGGGAGTCGGTCGGAAAACGGAGCTTTTACCTTATGTACCTACAAAATTGCGCGAGTAACGTATGGTACAAAATCTCGCTCGCACAAGAGTAAGTTCTTAAACTGACTTGTAAATTAAAACTAAATTGTGTTGATAGTAGATGGTTAACTACTAAAAACCCGCCTGTCTAGCCAATGTTCAGTTCTCATAGAAACAAGTGAAAATATTGAAAATCTACTTTTAGATTATGATACCTGATGGTAAACGATAATGAAGACCAAGGTGGTACACGTCCATCCACGAGGAACCTATTCACTAGCCGCTTAAAAGCACCGGGACATATGTACCTACTGGTGAGAAAAACAGACGAAGGCAGATCATTTAAAACTTAGTCCACATACGGAATGAAGTTCTGTCTGCGTCTAGTCGTCCGATGGTAAAAGGGTGTGGGTTTGATTTGTTCAAAAAGAGCAATTTTACTCTCAAAAATGTATCCTTATTTGTCGTAAGATCGTCATTTTGAATAAGCTTACGGGATCGTAGGTCAACGGAGTCTAGTGCTTCCAGTTGAAACTTAGCAGCTCCAAAGATTAAATTCCAAATTTCGGTTTAGCACTTGAACTTTCATTATTTTTCAATCAATCAATATATATAAAACTGTTCCGTTACTGACTGAGTGACTGACAGACAACGTACAGCCGTAACTACTGGGTATAGAGAGCTGAAATTTGGAACATAGGTACATTTTTTAGGGGATGTAGGGGTGCACTAAGGAAGGCATTCCCGAAATTCCCACGTGAACTGGAAATATAGGACTTTTTAGTTTGTATGAAAATTTTTATTCCTTGAGTGCACGGATACGATACTTGGCGTAAAGGTTCTTCAAAAGTGACTGGTTGTTTTATGAAAGGAATTCCCGAAATTCCCAGTGGAACGGGAAATATATGATGTTTTAGTTTGTATGAAAAAACTTTATTCCTGGAGTGCACGGATGTGATACTTGGTATAAAGGTTCCTTAATAAGTGTCTGTTATTATGGAAGGAATTCCCGAAATTCCCACGGGAACGGAAAATATAGGACTTTTGAGTTTATGCGTGTACGAAGTCGCGGACAAACGCTCGTTTATAATAATTCTTTAACTTACTTCGTGATGTTCTTGAACTCTACATTTAACGAACATATTGTAGGTAGAGTTGCCTCTGTCCGCCATGATTTAAATCTAAAACTATGATTTAGCCCAACTCCATTATAATCACTATAGCCACGTTTGCAACATAAAACTTTAGAGAGCTCTTGAATCTTCCCGCCAAATTCTTTTAATGCGTAATATTTTCGAAATCCAAACATAGCTGGATTATAAAATAATTTAATAAATTAAAGAAATTCAAATTCAATCCGTAATTACTTATTTAAATCTATTAAAGACATATCTATTTAAAATCAAAAATAATAGATAAATATTGTAATGTAAACACGAGGAAAATATAACTTTTTTTATAATTAGCTGACAATGGACAGATAATTTATGCAGCCAGTATTTAGCAACCTAAAAAGTTTTGATATCTTATCTACCTACATGAAAAGCTGTGATATGAAAAATCGTTATTCTGCTTGAAGAGAGAAGATACGAGGGTGGATTGAAAAGTTCGCGGCCTAATCAAGAAAACAGAATAAAGTACATACAAAAATATTTTTATTTTTCGACGTAATCTCCATTTAGCTCTATGCACTTCTTCCATCTGCTTTCCGGAGCTTCCATACCTGTTTTAAAAAAAGATTCCTCAAGGTCTTCAAAATACAGGTTAACAGCGGCTTCGACCTCTTCATTCGTTAAAAATTTCTGCCCACCGAGGTGTTTTTTCAGGTTTGGAAACAGATGAAAGTCCGAAGGTGCCAAATCAGGAGAATAAGCTGGATGTGGCAACAATTCGAAACCACAATCACGAATTTGAGCCATAGACTCGACAGACGTGTGGACTCGGGCGTTGTCCTGGTGAAACAACACTTTCTTTCTCAGTAATCCTGGGCGTTTCTGTTTAATTTCTTCACGTAAACGGCGCAGAAGGGTGCTATAGTACGCAGAGTTTATTGTTTCGCCTTTTGGAAGGTAGTCCACCATAATGACACCCTTAGCATCCCAAAAAACCGATGCCATCACCTTGCCAGCCGACAGAATTGCCTTTGCTTTTTTCGGAGTTGGTTCACCTGATTTTTTCCATTGTTTGGATTGTTGTTTTGATTCTGGGGTATAGTGGTGAACCCAGGTTTCATCCATTGTCACAAATCTGTCAAGAAAACCTTGTGGATCAGCCTCGAACATCTCCAAACAGTCGCGAGAAATCGTGAGTCGAATTCGCTTTTGCTCTACTGAAAGCAATCTGGGGACCCACCTAGCCGAAACCTTAGAAAAGCTGAGTTCATGGACAATGATGTTTTGCGTTCGTTCATATGAGATGCCTATAGTGTCTGCAATTTCTCTGATAGTCAATCTACGGTCTTTCAATATGAGATCACACACTTTGTTGATGTTTTCTTCGGTCGTAGACGTCATTGGCCTGCCGGAGCGAGGGTCATCTTCGATGTTCTCTCGTCCACGTTTAAATTCTGCAACCCATTTTTTCACAGTGGTATAAGACGGGGCAGATTTCCCTAATGTTGTTTGCATGTCATCATGGATCTCCTTTGGTGTTAATCTTTTTTTAAACAAATATTTAATCACAGCACGTTGTTCAAATTTCTCCATTAGTGAAAATTTGTTCTACACACGTATTTATATTGTTCGTAAAATTTTATTTAAACAAAATATCAAATTGATAATTCGCGGGCTGACAATTGAATAATGACAGTTCAAAATGACGGCAGAAAAAATAACAAAAGTTTTTTTTTAATGGCCAGGCCGCGAGCTTTTCAACCAATTTTTTTAGTTTAGTCGTATATAATAGCATTTACATAATTAAGTATGTTAGTATCTACTGATATAATTACATAGTAAGTAGGTAGGTACCTGTCCTAAAAAAGTTCAATTTCAAAGTAGACGTGCTACTGCGGACATAATGTAAAAGATAACATGTGAAATATTAGATATTATAAAACAAATAATTATGTAGAATATGAGTTTGTTAACTGTACCTTCAACAACTGCTTCAAATAAATTTTATGACCACGTATGTCTGTCTTTTACTCACAAGTGTGTTGAAAAACGTCGTATGAGACTCGTGAGCGTTGCTAATTACAGTCTCGTCTCGGCTCATTACAGTCTCGTCTCGGCACAGCCTCGACTGTGATTAGCAAATTAGCTCACTTCTTACATAATATACTATTGTCTAATCGAATCATTAAGATCCATTTCTATTCCAACACGACTAATTAACCTTCTTTAAGTAATCCTTAATTGCATTTCCTTCATAAAGGCAAATGAAAATAAACTGCCAAGATTTAGTACCCCGCTAACGCAGTAGTACATTATCTTACATCAAGGTAATGGGTTCGAATCTGAGCGAAAATTAAAATCCGACTTGTTATTGCCAAGTTTAGACCCCTGCTGAGAGGCTGATTAACTGAACATTAATATACATGCAGTTTCTGTACATTAAAGTGTGTTTAAATATATTTTCTGATGATCCTTTGGTGATAAAAGTCAGAGATAAAAATGATTCAGTTGACTTGAACTTAAGAGTTCCAAGTTCTTCGTGGATATAAATATGAATAGCAATTAAGTTATCATGAAGGTTTAAGCACGGATTCGGAATAAGGTTTTGATAATAACGTATGGTAGGTAGTTGATGAGATTTTTTGCAATTATTTTTGAATTTTGCAGAAAAAAATATGTTCGTCAAGTAGTAGCTTGTATTTTTTTTATTGGGAAAAGAATGCTTATGTGAATTTAAATTAGGTATATTGTTATTGATGTATTCATGAATTTTTAATGGAATTTCAATTTTTTTCTAAAAAATCTTTAAGGCAAAAAGTTTAAAGACTCAGAATTATCCAAGGATTCCTGGATGAGTTGTAAAAGGTGACAAAATGCAAGTGAACTCAGTTTGATTTAAATACCGAACGTGGTCCGCTTGGGCAGCAATATGTCATCGCTCTATCACGGGTGCTAAGTAATACAGGTAAAATTTCATGATGTAGCAGTTCCTGTTTAAATCTGTTTATATTTTAGAAGAAGAAAGAAAGAACATTTATATCATAGCCACGGATACACAGATCTATATACAAGACAATACACAATCTATACATTAAACAATACACAGTCTATAAACAAAAGAAATAAAATTTTAATGACATAATTTTAAGTAAACACAGTAAAATATATGATTTATATTTCGACCTCATCGTCTTTTATAATCAAAAAAGGGTTGAGTTCATATGCGGATTAAATCACCAATAAAAAAAACAGTAGCCTTTCATTGTGCCACAGACTATGTAAAGCAAGATACCAAAAAAAACGTTCCCATATAACCACCTACATACTTTATTTTAGTAGATTTCAATATTTCTTTGAAAAATACTTATTTAATCGCAGGGCGTGGCTTGGCAGCTACCGGCCAGATCATAATTTGATGGTCCGGCCCTTTTAATTTAGTACCCAGAAGACAGGTATAAAGTAGTTAAACGAAAATCGAGTATCGCGATTAAATATCTTGTTTAATATTGGTAACTTTATTCAAAGATTTATCTTAATTTTTAATTCAAATTAATAGGTTACGAAATCTTTTGAATCGAAAGAATATCCTAATATAACTACTGACAAATCTGAGTCATATTAGAAAATTAACAAACAAACATAACGTCACGCCTGTATCCCTAATGGGGTAGGCAGAACACCAGACGCTATAAAACCATCTGATGTCACGTTTGACAAATTTGGAGGTATTGTGATGATGGAGAGAGACAGTGATAGTGGGTCAGCCTATCGCCCACGAAAACGTCAATAAAACCTCCGTCCCTTAACTGATGTTTTTCTTTCGCTCCCAGTCCAGCAAGGAAGGTTAGAAAATTATTTCTTTCAAAATGTCTTAGCTGTTAATAGAATCCATTTTAAAACCCTAGTTCTACTAGGTAATAGCGAAACTGGAAAAGCTTACCTACCTAGGTCTACAAGGTAACGAAATCTGCAGATTACATTAACTAATATTCGTCTCTCGAGAGGAAACCTAAGTAGGATATATAAAGCCTAAAATACCTCACAGCCTCTATTCTATCGTCCAACAACGCTCTACCCACATATCGATACTCACGGATACGATAAACTGTTAGATTTTACAACATCGATAAAATCTATTACCGCGGGCAACAAGCGCAGCACCACGGGATGTCTCGGTTCAAATCCCGGTCAGTGCACTTTTGCACGATATTGTCCGTAATGAATGGAAGTTTCGTATAAATATCCTTCATTTGACTTATTACGGTTTTTTTTTAATTAAATGTTAACTGGTAAATGAATAACGGATTAAACAGACCTCCACGAAAGTAACGTTAAAATTTTCTGAATTAAAGTCGTATTAATAATTCATATCATAACAAACTAAATTTTGAGAGGTCTCTTTAATCTGTACTTAAGTTAAACCCCAATACAATAGCGTTTAGGGCACTATTATAAAGTCGTGTTAAGTACCTACTCTATCACCTGAAATTTCGTATAAAGTCTGGCTAACGAAAGTAGACACTAGATATTTCTGCAAAGTTCTTTTATGGCAGTACTAGCACAAATGTCAAAATTGTTTTTCTGGTGTCACTGTTGTGAATCAAACGGTCGTGTTTAAAAATAAAAAAAAATAAAAATTATTTCATAATCAATGTAGGAAACAGCAATACCAATGGCTCTGAAGATTCATTCCATATTGAATTGCTGGATATTTTATTAACATATTTTTTGTATTTTGTTGTTTTCTTTTTAAACCTGTCTACTTTACTTTTACTTCTCATAAAAAAGTAGGATAGTACCAATTTTTGTTATTTTTTGTGATACCTACCTACTTTTATAAAAAAAATCAAGTAAGTATCTAGTTTGTTTAATCCATTTCTTTGGTACTATTGTCGGGGTTGTCCGGATAGTGTTTTTTAAATTTGCCGCGGTTTTTCATCCTCTTATTTCATTAGCCCGTCTATAAACGGATTTCGATAAAACTCTACAGTGAGAGATTTTCTTAAAAAAAACATAATGGTACAAAAAGCTTGCTAGATGGCGCTTTACAAAAGGCAAAGTCTTGTCTGTCATATAGCCATTTATTCCACACTGCATTATTAAAAAGAAAAATAAATTAATTGTCGTCTGTATCAGAAATTGAACTTATAAATAACCATAGATGATAGATACCACTTACCTACATCATAGTATACAGACTTAACGCTTTTTTTTAAAAGTGCCATCTATTGAGGTTTTTTTGAACGAATCTTTATGAGCTGTTAGAAAATTCCTCATTAATAAGCACAGTACCTATATTATAACTTTTTCACATTCAATTACGTAAATTGAAGCGAAGCTACAGATTACGATTCAAATAATTGGAAAAATAAAAGCAGGGTACCTGCAAGCCTATTTAGGAATTCAAAAAACAAAAATTAGACCTGTATCCTTTTGATTTAAAAAAGATATTTAATTATAGAGTAGCGATGGGTATTATAAATGCTGCTGCAACTTTCATTGCAATTAGAACAATTATGTTAAATCAGAACAGGAGAGTTTGAATTCAGAACGATCATATGTTGTACCCTGTGATTTTGTAATGTTTCACTGAGTTAGGGCAGAATTAGACTCTTCAGTCAGACTAATAATAATAATAAGCGAAGGATAGCGAAATGCCATGAATTAAGAACAGTGAGCGTTTTAGTTCATATTTTTTTTTAAATATATGATTTGAAGCATATCAACTTTTACGCACTCGAGCTTTTCCAACTAATTATATGCTCAACCCTGCTCTTGTGCTTTAAAGATGTGCCTCATTTGCGTATTGTTATAAAAACACTCTATAGCTCCAACAGCAACCTGAATGCATCACTATATTGAATGCGAAAGGGCGCTGTACCGTCTTATAGAGAAGTTTAGCCAAAAGACTGCTCGTACAGAAATATGTATGATGGGTACAAAAAGCTACAAAAAGAGGAAAATTAGCGGAAAAACTAGCACTCTAAAACCGGTACGGTAAACATGTATTTAGGCAAATGGGGATGCATCACAGTTACCTATAAAAATACTTAATTCAGCATCATCATCTTAATCAGTCATAATGTAAGTACCTCCTGAAAAATATATCTAAATATAGGTAGGTACTAACCTTTTTATGTATTATGTGACTTAGCCAAACTATCTTTACCTTATAGCTTTTTAACCGAATACCTAGACCAATCAACAAAATTTATAGCAACCCATTTTCAATCTTATTTCAGTCCACCTAAGTTTCTAGACATTTATTTACACCATAAAAATTGATTGAAAGCCGCTGCGTGCGCGTGCGTCCCAATAAAACCAACAAAACAATATGGCCGCCACGGCGGGAGGCACAACTTTTAATTGTCGAACGCGCGCAGATCGTAACTTTCGTTTTGCTGTAACGTTTACATGCATTGTCCAGTAGGGATAGAAAAACAACTAGATTCTTGTTCATCGTAACTTTGAATAAAAGAGGAATTTCGAATTGGATTTGAATGCTTTTTTTGTCTTTTATTATAATGACTGAAGTTGGAAAGTCATTTGATGAGTCATTCATTACACAGGATCGCGAAGCTTTTTCCTAATAAGTAGTTTTGAATTCTTATTTATTCGTGAAAGATTTGTTATGAGGAAAAGTCAGCTTCGTTACTTTTTAATAAATCTCTTAATTACTTACTAAATCATATATTTACGGGTTAGTGCTTTGCCTACATATAAAAGTATAATAAATACCAGCAGACAGAAATACCTTATACTAAGAATTACTTACGTTATACTAATTCTGTAGGTAAGGAATTGTTGGAATCGTTTAAAATAAAGAATACTAAATTTGATTTGATTTCATTGTATAAATTAATAAAATTTATTCAATATCGCACACAATAGGAAGGAAAGGAAGTTGGTTGCTTATTAATGAACCGCCTTTTCCTGGACAATTCTTAAATACTTATGGTAAGTACGTAGGTATTAACGTTATTGAAGTGAGATGTACTTCTGCAGACCCTACCCCGATCTCTCTTATTGCTGGAACATGTAATTTCTCATGCTAATGCCTACTGCTACCGGCGAACCCAGCCTTACATTATAAGAACTTGTACTTCAGATAGTTTGCTGCAACTGTGGCCTCAACTTTACAATGCAATATGGCGCTCTCAATTATAATTATGCTTCTTGACTTATCCATTCCCAATAACTAATAAATAATAAAATCCCCAGACAGGCACACCAAATACAAAGCCCCAAATTTGTGATATGGGATGCCATGTAGCGAACTAGGTAGGTCCCCTACAATATAAAAACCTTCATATAAAGGTAAACGCCCCGACACAGTTTTTTTTCTGTGCGGGAATCGAGCCTGCGACCTCACAATTGTCTCAAAAGCGTCTATTCCCAGTTGTAATAGACGCATAATATCGGAAACCGCGAACTTCCATTCTTTAAGTCAATAATCGACTTTCTACCCTTATACTTGTATTTCTACATTTTATAGAATAAATGTCTATCCGTACCTATATCTTTGGAAGTACCTAACAGAAACGCCCTAGTGAAACGCTATTTTTTTCTACCAGTTTTGTACCTGTATCGGTTACTCATACCAGTCAGTTGAATATTGAAACCCGCCATAAATGTGTTTAATCTTTGAAAAATAATTGAACATGGCGACAATAACAATATTATTCATAAGTATTTGATTTTAAAACAATGAAATCTTATTTCTTAAATGATGAAATATTATTCCTCTGCGCTTGGAAGTATTATTGGAAATATTATTGCATTATCTTAATTATCTTATTGCAAGGCATTTTTTTACGTTTTTCAAACTTTATTTACAAAAGTACAATGTGTGGCCTATCACATACATTGATAGCAAACGTCTGAGTAAAGTGCGGCTCAGGGACCGCAGTTTGATGTGACTAAGCAAACATAGGCGATGTCTTCTCTAGTACGTTAGTACATAGTAACTCAATGACATATGTAAGCATATAGATAAACACCCAGACACGGAACAATATTTTTTGATTGAATCGAACCCGCGACGGCGCAGTAGCCTCTACACCACTGCATCACGTTAGTTACTTTGAGGCCATGGGGATTGGTGATTGTCTGGGGATTTCATTTTTATTAAATTTATTTAATTATAGACGGTTCTTATCCAATTGACGTTTATCGGACCTGCTAAGCAAATGAACTTTCGTTTCAGCTAAGATTTAAAGAAGAACTGATTTGGCGATTGGAATTTATATGAAAAGACATGTCTAGCGAGAATATGGTTCTACTATAGAGCTGAAGTCACTCTGAAGAGGATATCTGAAAAAAAATCAAAAAGTTATATTCATCTTAGTAATTTCACAAAACACTTGATGAAGTCAGTCATCACATACTTCGGCTTTAACTAGTTGTTGATAGTTATTAAATAAGATATTACACTAGACCAAGAGACAAAAAAAGCCAGCGGAAAAAAACTCTTGGCAATCTTTTTCAGTCAGAATTAATGTAAAGTACAAATTGACCGTGCCATGAAAAAAAAAACAAACACAAGACAGCTAATTGTGAGAGCCAATGTGATGCCACAACCAAATTGCTTACATAGTAGGTGCAAAGAGCTATGGATGCACAATACGAACATGACAAACTGGGACCAGAGTATTTGAACAAGAATGGAATAAAATGGTCATAGTATCATTAGCAAAACGACCTGGCACCGCTAGTAGCACCCGTTCACGAGTATAACGCAAGCACCAGCCATCACCCTCCTCAACCATATTTTAGGGTACCCGCCTACCCGATACCCGCCTGCGGGATGCCGCCTGACTCTCATAGATACTAAGCTCATCCTAGGTTTTTTAAAGATTTGAGTACGTAAACTGATAAATTATAAAATATATTTACGAACAAAAGGTAGACTCATTAAATCCCTGGATGAAGTTGCCAGAAAAGGCCTCTTCTAAATTAAGTGACTCGCTTTGTGGTAAAATATGCCTATCTAGTCACACGCCTTCAATAAACCTTCTACCTAATATAATTGCAAAGACGTTGACGAATATTTTATATAGACTTTGTCAATTAACTCCTGAACCAGAGACCTCTATCTTTCACCGGAACAGCAACCGACAACAAACTACCTCATAATCAGGAAAAAAATTAATCAACTTTCTGAACAAAATTCTATGATTTCTTTCTTGCCACTCTGTTGTTTTACTTCTTTGACACTTTGACTTTGATCTTCTCATCACTTATCATCACATGAGATTGAGGACGAACCCAGGTTTAGTCACCATAAAAATCCTTAATTTTCACACATCTTCACGCTTTCTTTGAGAATAAATGCTTTTTCAAAGAATTAGAAATTAAATGGCTCTACATGTCCGGACCGGAACACATCAGTACCGCAAAGGTAACATTTGGTAGCTAGGTAGCAAGGGTTGATAGGATTATTCGCCTCTTACGACCATTTTCTTAGTCAACCCTATGCGGCTAACATAGTTTTGAGAGAACGAAATAAAGTTCGTGCTAAAAGTTAACCAATTCCTCAAATTCATTAACATGTTAAAATGAGACTTTATATCAATCAAATCATGTTCAACATACTGACTGTTTTGAAAACTATAATACCTATACTTATTAGGAAGCGTACCCATAAATCCTACACGACTTCCATCCTATCACTTATCCCACTTAGTAAAAACTCCATACGACAACCCACAACATGGTCTCGCAAACCTACAGCACCTACAAGATGTAGTACTTTCTATTAAAACCGCCTTTTGCGGCAAGCCTTGGCAGGCCTAATTTACCGACCAGAGCACCAGAATTAAGACTTTACCCGGCTCGTGGGAACCCGACGGCCGCCGACTAAAACACTGCGCGCTATGCAAATTGCGCGGGAAACGATGAATGCCAACAGAGCCGCCATATTTTACTCTCGCTTCGGATGCGTCCGCGCTGATTTATGTCGCGTTCGACGATTGAATTGGATGAATGGTTTGTTTAGCATGGTATGGTTCCCAGAGGTTTAATGTCAGGGATATGAATACGGATTCGATTATGAGAAATGGACTCGTAGGATCTAAGCTTTATTTCTTGTGTAGGTAAATATGTTTTGAAGGGAATTTGATTACTGAGGTGATGTTTATATATTTTTAACGCAGACGTCTTAATTTAAAACCGAACCTTCTTAACAGCTACAACAATGTACCTACTTACTTAAGTCGCAAGTCAAACCACAGAATAAGTAATATGTCAAACACAAGTTTATAATGGGCCAAATTAGAATTGTATTGCCAAATGACAAGTTATTTTAAGATTGTAAGATAGGTGCTTACAATTAAGTATCTAAAATTCAAATATGTGAACTAGAAATTAGATTACTTGTCCTTACCTATGTTTTTATATTCTAGGTTCCTTAGATAGATAGAGGGGTCCCTAGTCCGTTGCATGTTAGGTATCCCATATCAAAAGCTTTGCTTAGCTTGGGGCCATGAACTTGGTGTGATAATAAGGATTTTATATTATTATGTTTACTCGTCAAATATACTTAAACATTAAATAAAATAGAGATAATAAAAAAACAGAATCGCAGATTTAAAAAGTATAAAATGCAGATTACTTCAATAACTAGGTAGGTATTTACTTATTACCTAATAACCTAATGCAGTTTCAAAATGTTTAGCGTTGTTATCACTACCAAGTTTAGTGATTTCTTATGATAAAAATTAGTTCAAAAAACCTCTATAGATGGCACTTTTAAAAAGACGAAGGCGTTAAGTCTGTATACTATAATGTAGTTAAGTGGTATCTAGCATCTTTCTATGGTTATTTGTAAGTTCAATTTCTGACGTCAATTATTTTATTTTACTTTTAAAAACGCAGTGTGGAATAAATGTCTATGTGACAGACAAGACTTCGCCTTTTGTAAAGCGCCATCTATCGAAGCCTTTTGTACCATTTTTTTTTAATGAGCTGTCAGAAGACCTCTCATTTTTCAAGCATCTTCTGATGCTGATTGTACCTAACCAGTACTTATGCTGGAAGCTATTTGCTGGGAGCTAGAGCTAGGCTATCATATACAAAAAGATTTTTTCACATCGGACTGGTAGATTCTGAGATTAAAGCGTTCAAACAAACAAAGAAACCTTTCAGTTGATATAAGAATAGATATATTTTATGGTTTGGACGGTCTCCGTAGTGCAATGGTCGCTATAACTCCAATCGTGAGTTTGCAGGTTCGATTCCCACACGGAACAAGAAAAAAAACAGAACTTTGTTCAGAAATGTGTATAGATTTTTTTTTACAGTTTTCCATGCAGTTTTGAAAACGAACCTAAACTTGAGTCACGATTAAGTTCCTACACTTTCACTATACCTACGGACTTAAGTAAGTGTGGCAAATATAGCACTACGTAGGGTCACTTCTAATTAGGATTTCCAACTGTTTTTTTCTAGAAATAAAGTATATTTGAGTCTGAAAAGAATATCAAACAGTATACAGGGTGACTGGTGAAAAATTTGCAATACTGAATGAGAGCACTCCGTACTCGATTCTGATCATAATCTATACTTATCTATACTAATATTATAAAGAGGAAACCTTTGTATTTTTGTATGTTTGTATAGAATAGGCTCAAAAACTACTGGACCGATTTCAAAATTTCTTTTACCATTACTTAGAGGGATTCTTCCGAATCCGTATAGGCTACTTTTTATCCCGAAAATCCCGCGGGAATCGAAATTGCGCGGGTAAAACCGCGCGCAACAGCTAGTTATGTAATAAAAGTAAGTACTTAATTTTTCACTAGCAAACCCTATGAATAAAAGAGACCTTACTACACTTTTCCCAACGCGCTGCCTCAGTTTAACAAGCACACAGCAGTGTTCCCGCCACACGCACACCACCACCTGCTAAGTATTTATTGTATTACGCTAATGTAACCATGCGTTGCGTAATTAATTCTTTAACTTTCGGAGAAGTTTACTCACTAATTTTTTTTAATTTTTTTTTAATTTATCTTAAACTATCACGTCCTGGAATTTCGAAAGTGACCCACCAGTCACCCTGTATATAACATTTTATGCTGAAAACAGTATTTTGTATACCGTACTTTATTTTTGTTCAACAGTGAACATTATATAATGTAGTGAAAAACAGTATAATACTGTTAAAAACACTATGGTTGGTAACCCTACTTATAATAGACCTACCGTCCCTGGATTAGCATGTCTTAAAGAGCGGCTAATCCGAGTGACTCCCCCCCCCCATGATGGTAGGTCACCTTCAGGGTCTTCTTGGCTAGCGACCACCCTTCAAAACCTGCCGCCAAATATCACCGGTCCGTGATATGTTCAACGTTTTATGAAAATCTAGTTCTTTCCTTAAGACGGCACATCGAAATGTTTTTTCATGAAATCTTAGCACTATGACACGCCGACATAAGGTCGCGTATTGCATAGAAATCGCAACCATCAACGACGCTCAGATACTGAAATCGTTTCAAAAATCGATAAAAAAGTAATGATAAATGCTAGGCAAATTTTGAGCAACCCAAAGTATGTTTTTCTATGTGTTTTCGAAAAAAAAACTATCGAGTCAAAATCATTAAATCATGTTATAAAGTAGAAAAGATATAAATTTACACATATTTATCAAAATTTCAGATCCGCTTGTTTTGTCCGGCTCGAAGGACCAAATGTATGCGAGCGGTCTCGTATACTTAATTGATAGAGTGATAAGTGATACAAAATGATAGAACTGAGAATTAGATGTAAAAATTTGATATAATTAAACTGATAGGTAAAAAATTGATATAAAGACTAAAATTAAATGATATTGATATGATGAGCTCGCGCGGATGATTAACGTGAACTGATTGATTTCTGCTCTACTTTCGACGACGCCGCGGTAAACGCTGACGCCGAGCTATTGTACGGGCCATGCACGTACAATATTCTCATAGTAGGTATGCCATGAAAGTCAAAGCATTTTTGCAATATGTCACCTTTTAACCCCTCAACCTCGATCTTCGACCTCGTTTTCACTTACTAATGGAGAAATTAGAGCGGTTACGCGCTACATCCGATTCTTATCCGATTCGAATCCGAGAAAATAAGAATCTAAAAATTTTGTATGAAATGACGGATGTAGTACGTAAGTAAGCTACTTAGAAATAGTTCCAGGGCTACGTCGTCGTCGCCGGACTGTGCGCGTTCTGTTTCTATTGAAGCGCATAGAGATTTCGAGCATAGTGATTGGTCTATTCAGGCGCCGCTAAGCTCCGCTCCGCTCAGCCCCGCATTAGCGGAAACGCAGCCTTAGGGTCTAACACGGGTCTATGCAATACGCAACCTTATACAAGTGTGTTAAGGTGCTAAGATTTCAAGAAAAAACCATTTAAATGTGACACCTTAAACCACCGACGAAACACGTCTCCATTTGTATGACACTTTCTTCTACTTGACGGACGGAACCGATGCGATGGGGAGAGTGACTCCTCGTTCTTAAGAAGGAATTGCGTTTTCGTTCCTATTTAAATATTGGTTGATACTAGGTAATCAATAAACCAATTTTATAGGAAATACTTAGTTTAAATTAGAACTTATTTTATTGATCCCCTTAACTACCTACTTATGTAGAAATAATGACATGAGGACCGATAGAATACTTACTAAGCAGAGCTTGTGATATGAGATACCTACCATGGAGCGAACTTGGGGAGAACCTAGATAACTACGTATACATATAGATAAACGCCAAGACCCGGAACATTATTTTTTCTTGTTCCGTGCGGGAATCGAACCCGCGACCACTGGCGTCTGGCGCAGACAGTGTTACCCCATCACCAAAGTGGTTATTGTATTTTTTATAGTTAGTTAATTATACTTAATTATATTTTTTGTAAGTAGTTACTTACTGACTTGAGTGTTAAATGCTCAATTTTATTAAGAAACGCTAAGGATCAGGATCTATACCTACGGATAAAACCAGCCAAAATATGCAGTGACAAATATATGTAGACATAACAAACAGTTTTTACTAACCGAGGTTCGAACCAGCAACTCCCGCGTGTCAGCACGGGATTCGCTAGTTATGCGCCACAAAAGTGTCCTCATATTCAAAATGGAATCTTAATTCATAAGCTACAACTTAATTAAATCTGCTAACAACGGGATTATCCCACCAAAATGCATAAATTAATTGGCCGCTTAAATTTGAACCAACTAAAGAAGAAACTGCATCTACCAGTAAATAGAGTAAAAATGACGCTTGTCAAGCCATCGGCATCAACGACGACGTTTAAAAGCGACGGCGGCACGTTTAGCCGCCATTTGCATGAGATCGCGGCAGCCATCTTGAGTTTTTTTTTGTCGCCAAGGCTACTGTCACGAAGGTCCAGGATACAATGAGCGGCAAAACGATTACGAATACTTGGTAGGCCGGACTTGAGTAATTACAAAAAGTGGTTCTGTAGATAATGATACAAAATTACAGCATAATGATGAACAAGAGGCGAAGTTAATCACCACTCCGAGAGCTAATAAAGCGCTGTGAAATTCGTTTTAAATTTCGTGTGAGTAGAAGGTGTGTAAATGGATGCCAAGTTTGCTGATCAGCCAATTGGAGACTGGAGAGCTTGCCAGTGCGCAAAAACTCATTAAATAAACATAAGAATGATGACAGGATGGGATGTATGGTATTTTAGACCTTCAAACGAACTGAATATGAACCATATAGACAATTATGTTTTTATTCAAGAGTATAATTGTACATATGTTACACGAGTAACAATGTAACCTGTAAGTAGGTAGGTACCTACGAACCTATAGTTTGCATCATTTTATTGTTCTTCTAGGTGATTAGACTAGGTAAATGGATCTTGCAAAAGAGAAAAGTTTTAGGGCAAAATAAAGATTAGGTATAATAATTTTCATTTCTTTATTAATTTACAAATCATTGTTTGTAAAATAAATGTTATGTATAATATATAAACAATGTGCCATTCAAATTTTCTTACGGAAAGTAGGAAGGTAGGTATTTAATGGAAATAATTAGGTATTTAAAAAATCTAATTATTATTACGCTGTGGTGTATTGCACTAGGTATGTAGATATTATATTGATAAATACTTACCGTTTATTTTTAAATTGAAATGCAGATTTTTCGAATTTGCAGACTAAGTTTATCCAGTTAGGTTTTAGACGTTAAAGTTTTGTCCATGTAAAAAGACAACTAAGCTTAATTATCACAACGCCAATAACCGATAATCGGTTTATTGAAACCAATATTATCTCCAGACTCAACATTTAATTTACATACTTAAGTATGACACTTTCTTTTTCGGAATAAGTTCCAGAAGTTCTCAGTGTACCCCGCACCTTTTCTCTTTTACCTTTGTGTAAAATCAGTAGCGGCTCGCCAAAGCTATCATTGATTTGTGTTTTTTTGTCCCTTACAACATATTGAAAGCGGCATGCGCAACACAAGTGATACCTATCAAATATGTCACAATAATTGGGAAGGCAAAGAATGCGAAATGTAATGAATGAGGGAGGTTTTCTTTATAATAACTTTGTTTTAATGGAATGATCGGGAGAGTGATTTGAATGGACTCTGATCTTTCATTGGGTGTTTTAAGCTTTTCGATAGGATAGTCAATCTTAAACCTTCCATGCTGGACTGGAAGTGAAAAAAAACATAGAATGTAACAGATGCTTCTCTTCCCGGGCATAATGTAAAAGATATAAATATAGATAGACATAAATTTGACGACGCCGTAATAGTTGCCACTAATGTTTATGATGCATAGTCGATATCATATTTGTTGCACCTGAATTGAAGATACCTAAAGGGTCCATACAGTCTCTGACCAGTCAAACTACGTAAGGTATGTGAATGTATAAAGATGATATTGATATTGAAATGCTGCCTGTTTATATCTAAACTATTGGTGCAGACTTAATTTAATTTCTGAGAAGCGATATCGGGATTTTCATTTCAAGTGTAGTCTATTGAGTAACTTGAGAGGGTGAAATATTAAATCCTTGCTGCGGTTTCTAATATAAGTAAATGATTTGTAATTAACCGAAAATGAGCTGTTATTTGCACTAAATGTTGTTTTAATACATTTCATGAGTTGTTAAATATTTGACAGGTCAGCTTTGAACATTGCACCAAATTACATCTGCAGTATATACCTGTGCGAAGAAAACTCCGGTAATTCCTTCGGAATGCAGTTTAATGAATTTCTTGTAAAAATGCTAAATATAATAAATACTCATCCGTGGGACAAACTTCTAATATTGGGAGATTTCAATATGAGTTCTATATAATTAATATTTATTTATTTTTCTCTTCATGTATGATCTCAAACTATCACGTCCCGTAATGTCGAAAATGACCCAACACTGTCACAGTCACACTATATAATTTCGCGAAAACGGGACATAAAATACACAAACAGGATAAAAAGCTACGCTAGACTACTACTAGGTACTTAGTCTCATATTGATACTTCTACTGATAGGTAACTTGATATAGATTTTGTATTAGAGATCGCACCAAACATGTCTGAAGTTACCCTCTGAAGTTGTGACAAGGCGTTTCGCGCAGGTTTTTTGAAAAACATGCGTCTTGTTACAACTTCAAATGGAACTAGATATTTGACGCGACCATTTTTGAAAACTTGCAATCACGTCCCCGACTACCCAAAGGTAGCGGAGGGGTATGTATGGATGATCCGGCAGAAAGCCGGACCCACCCACTAAAACCTCCAGGTGTACCTCATCCGCCATAAGTGGAGCTCACGGTACCGCCATTGGCATTACCCGTGAGCCCCGGCGGGTTGCGCTCAGCATCAGCCGAGCGCCCTCCGACGACGGAAATGGTCCAGTACACAAGACCATTTCCCCACCATAGCCCTAGTAGCCGCATCACGTCCCCTCACCTGCTACGGCTGGCTATCGGGAGGGAGAAGGTGAGCGTATCTCCTTCTCCGTCCCCCCCTCCGCTGATATTTGGCGCGACCTAGGCATACTTAAGCTGTAAAATTTGCTTATAGGATAATTGTTATCTTTTGATTACCGACGTCCTTCTGGCACGAAGCGTACACACTCGGAAAATTGGCAATTAAGTAAATAAGTATTACTTATCGCGTAAGTATTACGCATCGCCATAATATGTGTTTATAATTGTATTTATTTTAGTCTTTACATGACACCTACTTGTAAATGACACTGCCCATAATTTTTAATTTATTTTAGATATTTTAATTGTTAATGTTATCTGGAAGAAATGGCTTAATAATAATCAGGATACCCAAATTGTAAGAGTTAACGACTGGCTAAGTGCGAGTTCCAATGGCATAATATACCTACCATTACTGGCTGTACGTATGCATTTAAATAAATGTAATATTACCGCATTGTAGTGAAAAGAAAACCTACGAAAAATAATAGTTTTTTACTTAGTTAACAAAAGACCGGTCAATGAGAGGTTTTCTGACAGCTCATTAAAAAAACAAAACGGCACAAAAATGGTACAAAAGTCTTCGATAGGTGGCGCTTTACAAAAGGCGAAGTTTTGTCTGAGATATAGCCATTTAGTGCCATCTATAGAGGTTTTTGAACTAATCTATATGAGGTATCAGAAAACTCCGCATTGTGAATCGGTTATCGGACTCGAAAACCAAGGGACATTGCATCATAAAAAAAAAACAAAACATATTTTATATCGTTTAATCCTAGCCAATAACATTTGAGTATTTTCTGACGATGTCCCTATAGAAAGCGAACACCAGGTCACTGGCAGCCCGGCATCGTTCCAGGGCTTCTTTATACGCTGCCTCGCTGAAGCTGCCCTCCGTGAAACCTGCATAAAAATTAAATTACTCCATTAAATTAAAAAAACTATCAGACTCGCTTACAAAGGGTGAAGGCTATTGTGCGTCAAAAATTATTACCAACCACTGAACATCAAGAATACAGAGAAAGACTATCGCTTAAAGTCTACATTGCTTAATTGACACCCTAGTCGTCAGATCTAATGCCGGCGCCAGACTTAGCTTCACATGTTTGAACTCATGTTTGATTGCTAAGTGTGGCACAGGACTTTGGATGTGTGTTCAAATTTTGAACAAAGATTTGCACTTTGCCATGTGGTGTCGGTCTTTTTCGACACATCAAAGCGTTCAAAGTTAAATGTACTCAAAACAAAGTGTTTGCGAAGCAAGTCTGGCAGGTTACGTCAATATGTGTTCAAATGCTGTTGCAAAGTCGTCAAAGATATGTGAAAATCTTTGAAGCTATGTCTGGCGCCCGGGTAAGATCTGCTCTTTCAAATTAAATCAAAGTTCAGCAGGGCTAGCATGCAACCATCGATAAATACTCGAATCGACAAGATAAATATTATTTTGTTATTTTATCCTTATTTGTTAGCTTACATGCGCACCATAATAATAATTAATAATAATAATTAACTCTTTATTGCACAACTACAAATAAATGCTTAGACAATCAACAGAAATAAAAAAAAAAGATAGGATTACTGAATTTGATACCATGATCAAACCCACAGAACCAAAGATGCCATATTCTTAAATAAATACATACCGTAAGTGCCAAATTCTAGGTAAATATCGATAAAAGGCCCGATTTATCGTTGTCGATAGTCGCATGCTAGCCCCAGTCTGTATATTACATTATACTATTATGTACACTATTACTATGCCAAATTTCATCGAAATCCGATGAGACAGTCTGCCGTCTCCATACATCCATCAAAATACATACATACATACATAACCTCACGCCTGTCTCCCTTTGGGGTAGGCAGAGACAAGGGAACACCAATTGCTTCGATCCAGACATACCTCTTTCGCTTCCTCCACGTTCATTAATCTTTTCATACATGATCGCCGGTTACGGGTACTTTTGACTAGGCCCTTTTTAAGAACGTCGCCAATTTGATCGGCGTACGTTCGCCTAGGGCGGCCCCTTCCGACAGCACCATCCATTCTTGCTCTGTACACCTTTTTCGTAAATCTACTTTTACTCATCCTTTCCAAATATCCAAACCACCGTAGCATAACCTTTTCAATCGTAGTCACTACATCTTCTTTCAATCCGCATCTCTTTCTTATTTCACTATTGCGCACCCTATCTTTCAATTTCACTCCACACATGCTTCTCAACGCTCTCATCTCAACAGCATTAATCTTACTTTCATGTCTCTTCTGCCACACCCAAGATTCACTACCATACATAAGCGTTGGCGCCAGAACTCCCTCAAGTACGGCAAGACGAGCCTTATTTGGTATAGTTTTGCTTGCCATTATCGAGTATATGGCGCCATTAATACAATTTCCTGCTTTCACTCTCCTTTATATCACCTTCACACTTCCCATCTCTTGTAAACAAAGACCCCAAGTATACAAACTCTTTCACTTGTTCCACTTTTTCGTCCCCTATCATAATATTGCATTCCGTCATATCTTCATTCCTCTCCATAACCATGACTTTCGTCTTTCCAACATTCACTTTCACACCTTTTCTTTTAAACGACTCATGCATCACAGTGACCATTTGTTGCAATTCCGACGCTGACGACGCAAGTAGAACCTGCAGGCCTATTATGGATCTCAAAACCATGCGATGATATGAAATAGTTTTGACGTTAAGGCCGCTCAACATTCTCGCGAGAATCTCGCGAGAACGCAAGAAAGCCATTCTCGTATTCTACTCAATTTCTCTAATTTTTCTCTACTTTTTGTGGATTTTGGGGTTTGTGGGGAGTTTGGAGTTTGGAGTTTTGTGTAGGAGTCACACTCGCATGTTTCTCAGTAACGAGCGAGCCGTCGATTAGAACAGTTATATCGCAGAGTCTCAGCGATGCGCGTTGCGAATTATCATATCAGTCGAATAAACTACTAATACTAACTTAAATATTCGACTTAAACGATAGTAATATACAAACGTCCTCAGTCGAATGATACTTCTAATATTCGTAATTACTAACGATGGTTAACCTCCATATGGCCGAATGACCTTGAAAGAAAGCATTCGAATGGTTAGTTGAATGACTGAATGAATTGACAGGCAGCTTGTGTCCGCTGTTTCACCCGCATAACTCCCTTTCGAGAGAGAGGGAGAGAGAGTTTTGAAGTAACTCGTAATAGATTTTAAGAGTTTTTGTTAATTTTTTTATATTGTTAGTATTGAAAATGGTCAAGGAAGATAAAAATTAATATCTAATATGTTTTATTTACTAACAAATAAAGATAAATTGTGATAAAAACATATTGATCTCAAGGCTTTATATTCTATGTATGAAGATAATTATATTAACGACTCGCGAGATTCTCGCGAGAATGTGGAGCGGCCTTAAAACTTATCATACGATCATTATTTGGTATACCATGTAAATTGAATACAATAACCCCCATATATAATAATTAAGTATTTATTTATGAAAGCAAACGAAATGAAACAACACAAATGAAATCAAGAAACCAACATATCATAGAAGTGGGTTCGATCTCAACTTTTTCAATTGACGTTTTTAAGTCATAGACGATGATTGAAACTGTCATTTCAAAAGGTAATGCAACGCCTCTTGCATGCAAATGTAAAGGGAATTCGTTTATTCTTTATGTCATAATTGTTGATCATTGTATCATAGAAATCTTGTTTATCATGTCATGTCATGAAAGAACCGTAATAGGCCTGCTGGTCGTCGGCGTAAAGCAGAGTTTTGATCACTTTCTCATTCATTTTTAAACCCCATTCGGACTCTTTCAGATCTTTCAAACAGCTATCCATGAATAGGTTGAACAGCCATGGAGACTCTACACAGCCCTGTCTAACACCGCGATCGATGCTCAACCATTCTGTGTAGTCATCATTCAACCTGACACACGCACTCGAGTCCTTATAACTAATATTTAGTTATAAGATTATAAGGATTCAAATCGAGGATTTGAGTGCCCGTATCAAGTCACTGTCCACCCCAAACTCGGATAGAGTTGACCAAAGTTCATTCCTCATCACACTGTCATACGCCTTTTCCAAGTCAATGAAGCAGCAGAAAACCTTTCGGTGTTTAGCCAGAACCTTCTCGGTTACTGATCTTAAGGCAAAGACTTGATCCGTGCATCCCATCCTCTTTCGAAATCCCGCTTGCACATCCCAGATCTTGCTTTCTGTTTCATCCATCACTCTTTCGATTAATATCTTTGCATACATTTTGCCTACAATACTCAAAAGGCTAATGCCACGGAAGTTTTTGCATTCCTGCTGTGACCCCTTTCCTTTATAAAGTGGCACAATAACGGCCTTGCACCAGTCGCCTGGAACACGGCCGGACCGCCAACACTTATTAAAAAGCTGGTACAACAGGTTTGCAGTGACACTTTCTCCCGCCTTGAGCATTTCGGCGATCGAATATATCGATCATACCCTGCCGCTTTACCCAATTTCAAACCTGCCATTGCTTTCGCAACTTCTTCCATACTTATTTCACTTTCACGATTGGCCACACCAGTCGAAGGTGAGGGCCTACTTTCCAAAACATCACTCAAATAAGTTCTCGAAATATTCTTTCCACTGATTCATAATATCTTCATGCTCACTAACAATATTCCCATCCTGATCTCTTAACACGCCCACTTTCGAGTCTCCAACCTGCCCTCGGGCTCTTCTGACTAAGTGCCAGAACAGTTTGGAATTGGCTCGAAAGTTTTCCGAGAATTTCCTATCAAGTTTGTTCTTACATTCTTCTTTCTTTTTGCTCACAATATCTTTCACAGTCTTTCTTAATCTATCATACTTTTCTTTTGCTACTCTTTCATCATCATTCAAGTCATCTCGTATTCTATTTCTGCCCCTCACAGCTAGTAGATCTAGCCACGCTTTCTTCTTTTCTAATACAAAACCTTTCACTTCATCATCCCACCACTCGCTCTTATTTTTTCTCACATTCTTCTTTACACTTCTTTACACTCCATCAAAAGTTTCACATTTATAATAATATGATCGAAAAGTAATGAGAACACTATAAATAATATATTGTGGGAACTCGTGTAGGCTCAGGCTTCGTCAATGTACGAACTAGTGAAGGGGAAACGAATTTTCGTTTTTAAGACGAAATTTTCAAATTTTCAAAATATACTTGGTAAAATATTAATAAAATAAACATCATTATTTTGAACTAGTATTGGCATAGCTTTTCGAACGCCGTCGTAAGTTTCTTGACTAAAGTTATGACACTGATTTACCATGTCATATCTTTAAGCAAGAAATTAAGCGTATCATGTCAAATCAACCGTCAGACAGGACAAATTACAATAAAAATCAGAGTACATTGCGTTCACAGTTGGCTGTTTGGTTGGCTGCCATGAGTCTTGGGTTGCCGTATAAATTTCGATTACAAAATACCGATTGTATTACTAATAATGAAAGCACCTTTATTTTTGAAGGTCTAGTCTACTACAATTATTTCATATTTGAGCGTAGTATTTCGTTCCTTTTTACAATATTCGGAAAATTTACAGCAATTTAGTTTACCTTGTTGTAATAGAATAAAGAAGGCTATTTAAAATTTTCATGCAAACTTTCAGGGAAACTGGACGGTACGGCCAATATAGAGAAAACATAAGTCAGAGGTAAACCAACTGCGAACGGACTGTACAGACTTAAGTATCGACTTAGGATCGGGGATAAGGAGGAAGTTTAGTGCAGACGGGCATTAGACCTTAAACTTTCTAATCTTTTTCTTATTGTAATTAAATAATATGCAATAAACATTGATATCTTTATATGTATATTTATTTGATACAAAGCAGTAAGCCAAATCTGCAGTACTCACCCGTAATCAAAGACTTATCCCTGCTTTCAAATACAAAGTTCATTTTCGCGTTCGCCTCATCAAGCTGCTGCTTAGAAGGTTCCAGAACGATGTTGCCGTCCTTGTCTACGGCGGCGTGCACAGCTGCCACCGTGTGCCGCATGGCGACGCCACTGTGCAGGAGCGCTGCGCAGACGCAGTTCACGCAGCATGATAGCAGCTGGGGAATAGTACAGATAATAAATAAATATTTTTTATTGCGTTATAAGTAAGATTCAATTTTATATAATGAGTAGGTACGGATCTCTTTCAAACTTCTATTATAGAGAAAAATAGGTTTCTATCAAGTTGAATAGTTTTGTGATAAAAAAAACTTAGAACAATATCTATAGGCACATTTTCTCGACGTTAAAGGTTTGAGGGAGTTAAAATTTTAGAATTCTAGGTAAGACCTAACCTACATAATTATTAAAAAAAAATTTTTTTTACACGTTATCCTGATTTTTTGATATTCCTTTCTCAGACTACACAGTATCAGTTAGTATGAATTAAAATCTTGTAAAATAAAAGGAAAAAAGTTTGATACAAATGCAACAGACTTCGATTTCGAAACTACAAATAAATCTAAATATTAAAAGTAATAAAAAACAAATCGAATTACCTCCAACCAAACGCGATAAAACAAAACGGAAGCAATAAAGAAAATCACTTTTTAAAATGTAGCAAATATGTTAGATCATGTACATAACCCACATTATATATTTAGGTCTCATCGGCACCTCGAATCAATTTAGTTTTAATTATGTAGAGGAAGACGATGGCGATATCTTCCAACAGCTATTACAAAGGCAATCGGATCCATCCGTATACAAAATCATCAGAAACAATGACCCGCCACCTTCAAATTTCCACAAAGATAAAACTAAGCTACTAACGCATCTGAGTAAAAACTATATGAAGAATCTTTTAAATGAGAAAATAAATGAACCACTAGACTTTGACGATGAAGAACCAGATATAAAAAAGATACAAAGGACATTAACAGCCAGCCTTCTTTCTTTGGCGAGGAAGTTAGAACAATCCGACGGTAATACTAATAAAATGTACATTACCTATTATCCAACCAAATTTACCCATCTACTTAGTTTTTTTATAAGAATAAACGGATAGGACGTTTGTCTTCCATGCCACCGGATGGAAAGTGCGCATGAAAACTATGGTGATACACTTCCGTCCACGAGCAACACTTTAAAGTACCAGAACTGTAGTGGTCAGGAAAAACAGACGCAGGCAGATCGTTCCACATCTTGGCAATCCGTACCAAAAAAGAACTATCGATTCGTTTTGTTCGACTTTTTGGTAAATCCACTAAGTATATAGCGAAAGAAGTCCTGTCTACGTCTGGTAGTGCGGTGGTAAAAAGGAGTGGGATCAATTTGGTAGAGCACTCGCACGCTCATCAAAATGTAGCCGATAAAATACTGTCAAACATGCTTGTTTACGACGACGCTCTAACGTTATAAGTAGAGAATTTCAAGTGTATATTATGTGTTTCAAATACTCCATGTAGCTCCCAGGGATGACAAAAATCCTGCCCTTGAGCGGTGGGGATTACAAAGCATCTAGTAACCCGCATGCTTGTTTATTGTATAACACAAAGTAAAACCTGTTTTTTCAGGATCTCTTTTCAAGAACTGCAGTAAAGGAAGAAGAGATGAAATTGCTCTATGCGTACCAAGAGAAGAATGCACAAGTGAACATCTAGTTATTTCATCAAATACGTACTGCGAGAGCAACACGGAAAACGTCGTATGCTGCGTTTTCAATACTAATGCTCTACGAATAGGCGATGAAGATGATCAAGTGCAAAATAAAGCTGAAAGGTATATAGAAACGGCACCCGACATAGAACTATTTGTAAAAGAAGTATCAGACAAATCAGTGTTAAGCCATTTGGACATTGACGATGAAAACCGAGATGTATTGCTTCACCTTATGAAGCTAGCAAATGTTGATAAAGCGTTTGATAATGATGTTAGTCAGTACACTATGAATAAGGATGATGATTTGGAGTATAGCCTTTTGTATGAATAGCATTTTTGGATACAGAATCTTGGGTATTTTATTTTGTTTTTTTTGTTTTATCATACATAGACATCAATCCTTTTACAAGTTCTACTGAAATAATACTTTTTTGACGACCACTTTGGTGTTGGGGTAAACCTATCTGCCTCAGACGCCAGTGGTTCGCTCTCCGCATGGAACAAGAAAAAAAAATGTTCCGTGTCTGGGTGTTTATCTATTTATGTATTTATATTCTAGGTTCCCCCCTAGTTCGCTACATGGTATCCCATAACACAAGCTATGCTTACTTTAGGGCCAAGTAGTTGGTGTGATTGTCTGGGGATTTTATTATTATTATATTATATTACTGTATGATTATCGGAACCTTTTTAATTAGTCCACTGTAAATTTCTCGACCGTACTACCAAGCTGACCAAGTACTGATTGGTGTATTTCAAACCTGTAGGTCACTGAAAGAAAATCGTAATAAATTAATGAAGCACCATCTAGTGCCATGCCAGCCAACAATCGACGGATCAACCGCGCCAGAAGATCCTGAATATGAGCGGTTACGCCAAAACTCTGTGCTCTCAAAGTGATAAATATATCGTGGGCCATATAAGTTTTTAAACTGTCGTGATCTTCAACATTCAAATTAAGAAACAGGATATTTACCATCTTTTTTATTTATTTTGAGTTCTCGATATTCCGGCACTATTGCAAGCGCCATGACCACGACGTTCGTTATAGGTTCATGTTAAATATTCCGTTTCTATAGTAATTTTAAATATCGCGGGGCAATCGCAATAATGGGCCCTGATTCCGATGGGCAGCCTGCGCGCTTTATATATGATATGTCTTCTTTGCCTATCTAATCACCGAATATAACTCATATTGTACCTCCTATATCGATAAAAGCTTAACTTTTGACTATTTGGCTGGAAATTTTAGGGCAAATAAACTTTTATTATTTTTATGAAACGTTAATTATGATGATTTATTCGTTCTGGATTTCATCAGCCCCATTTTACTAAGCTTAGAAAACGCAAATAACGACACTCTCGTCGACAAACGTTACCATTTAAGATTTATCCCGCCATATCTTAATGTGACACTGACTTTTATATTTACCACTGGACTGGCGGCTGTCAAAGTGCTTTTGTGCTCGTTTGATAATCGCCATTTTGGCGCTGTCGGACGTAGCGAGTGTCTGTGGTACTAAAACTAGTCGCTTACAATATGTATACACATGTCCTCATTCTTGATAACTTTTATACAAATGCTTATAACAATAACAACATAAAATTCGAATCACTTAACATTAAGCAAGCACTTCTTTGGCGGCCATTTACAATATACGTCAAAATTTGTTTTGCTACTCGCTAGTGGCGCTTCAAACAGGCACAAAAAAAATAGTTGTCAAACTTACGGAACAGCCAGTCCAGTGGTAAATATAGAGGTCAGTGGAATGTGACCAAGTGAAGTGTTAGAAATATCTACAAGAAGAGTTAATCTAGAAGTTAGAGATAATAGAACTGTCTGAATCTTATAACTTCTTGCCAGCAAAAGGAAAAAAGATGATCATTTAAATTTAAATTTTTTTATTTTAGTAGGTATTGAAATTTAAATTAAAAAAAAAAAATCCCCAGACAATCTCACCAACTACATGACCTCAAAGTAAGCAAAGCTTGTGTTATGAGATACCATGTAGCGAACAGGGGGGGAACCTAGAATATAAAATACATAAATATTATTTAAATTTTAGAATCAAACCTTTCAAACATACTAGGTATATACTTAAGGTTTTTCTTGTAAATATTTTTATCACTAGGTGCTTTGAGAATAACCAAACAAAATTGAAAACCATTCTATTATAACATGAGCCCATTGTCATTGTAATTGTAAGCAAACAGATTATTCAAATTGAAGTATGAATAATAAAGTACTAAATTACGAGTCCCTCTTATAGTAGTTTCTATTAGGACTTACTCCTCCATGGTCCTCCAGCTCTTGGACAGTAACAGTGATGCCAGTTCTTGGGTATAAGCTTCCTAAAATTGCTGTCTCACATGTTTGTCGGATCACATTTTCTTTATATCTGTAAGAGATTTTTTATACTTTTGTTTTTTAAATACTCTGATCATCATAGATAAAAAAACCTAAACATTTAAAGATGAGTTTAAAACTGTATTTTTATTTGATGAAAGTTGAATGAATATAAAATGAAACACTTTTAAATGGGATTTATTGTTTATAATTTTATTTTTTTATTTGGTGTCTTTGTAGTCCCCATAAACATGATCATTTATACATGACAAATCCAATTCAAAAGTGCTTTATTACAGACTAGCTGTTGCGCGCGGTTGTACCCGCGCAATTTCGATTCCCGCGGGATTTTCGGGATAAAAAGTAGCCTATACGGATTCGGAAGAATCCCTGTAAGTAATGGTTAAAGAAATTTTGAAATAGGTCCAGTAGTGTTTGAGCCTATTCAATACAAAAATACAAAGGTTTCCTCTTTATAATATTAGTATAGATTATGAATCAAAAGAAAAAAAACATAGACAACCACTTTAGCAATGGGGTAAACCTATCTGCCTCAGTCGCCAGTGGTTGCACCCGTTCGGTTCCCGCCCGTTAAGGGTAGGAGATTTTATTGGTATTCTAGCGGGTGATAGGCTGACCCCCTGTCACTGCAATAGTCTGTCTCTATCATAATAATACCTCCAAATTTGTCAAATGTCACATCAGATGGTTTTATAGCTTCTGGTGTTCTGCCTACCCCATTAGGGATACAGGCGTGAAGCTATATATGAATCATGAAAACTTAAGACAAAATTGAATGAATATGTAGGTATATGCTAAGAATACATATTATATTCATTGGTGTACAGCTACATTTGGATATGACACAACTCTACTTAACTATGCAACATTCAAGTCACTACAATTTGTTAATCTTTTATTGAAGGAACCCTCCACCCACATCTACTTCTTCCCACAAATATTAAGTTTAAAATATTACAACATTCTATAGCTGAATTTTATAAAGAAATTTTGTAGCTAGAAAACTTCATTTACCCATTACAGTAAAATCAAATTTGTGTTTCCTTACCTATCTCCTACTGATGGTTTTCCACCTTTACTGCTAAATAAAACTTCTAAGGTAGCCTTCTCTATGCTCTGACTTTGCATTTTAACATCAAGAGGTCCATTCACACTTGCTACCACTACTGTATCACCTGAGAAAAAATATAATAATAATAAATAATAAATATTTCTGACACTCACACAACATTATCTAGCCCAAATTAAGTTTCTTAAAGAACGGGTTGGGTTTTGAATTACACATCTGGAAAATTGGATTGAAATGGGTTTATTTATGTAGGGGTGGGTTTCCCCTTTCGATTAATACCCCTCTTGTTTTGCGGAGATGCATAGTTTTTTAATTATACGTGTTTGAAATTTCCTATACTGAAACGATATTTTACATACAAAAATGCAATTTATATGATTGCTTGGTAAAACGAAATGTATATCCAGACAATCCATTTGTGGCAGAAGATGGATAAATAATAAAAAAAATATTGTTGTTTTATTAATATGGGTACTAGTGAAATGTTCAATTATTAACGTACAAAACAAAACGTGTGTTGTTCGCCCTTATTAACAATAAGAGTCCAGTGTTAACTTAATAATTGTAACTTTTACAATTTGTGTCACAGACCGACATGGACCGGTTAGGTTAGGAGGTTAATGCAAGGAGCGAAGCAAAGCGGAGCTCCTTGCATTAACCTCCGAGGTTAGTTTTTTTTAATAAACGCACAAAACCGAGTCTAACCCCAAAATTTTATCTTCGATTTTCTCACTTACTACAAGGATCACCAACCACCTCCCCTCCCCCCTTTCACCCTCACCCCCCCACTAAATTCGACGGACCATATACTGTAGTTTTACCAAAATCACCACTAATAAGTGATTGATAACTCTATTCTTGAGGTTATGAATGGCAAACTTCAAAATTCATAAAAAAAAAACTAGCCATCTCCGCAACTCCGCATCGCGGTGGGGAGACCCCCTTTCGCCCCCCCTTCCCCTCCCCTCCCCCCCAAACCTAAATTCCAGATGTGTAATTCAAAACCAATCCCTAAAGAACTTGTGTTATGGATACTAGATAACTGATATACTTAAGAAATATATTACACATACATATTGAATAAATACATATTTTTTATTAGAATAAACTTAAATAAACATATAAACATCCATGACTTGACGGCTAATATCTGTGTTCATCACACCGATATCCGCCGCCGCTGGGATTCGAACCCAGGACCTCTGGCATAGAAGGCAATGTATGTTACCATTACACCAGCCGGTCGTCAAATATATACAAATATTCTGTTTTTTAATATTCAAGTTTAAGTCGAGGCAGAAGCAACAAATATAGAATTTAGTTAAGTACCATGACTAAAACCATTACAAGACTTTGAGTGATAATTTTACTGCTATTAGATAATTTTAGTATATTTTATAATATTATTATTTTTGTCTATTAGATTATTTGACTGTTTTGATAGGATAAGTAATTACCTTGGGATAATATAGCTGAACCATCTGATTTACTAAGAAAATTGAATTCACATTTCATAGGCTTTAGTTTAAATTCAGTACTGCTAGCGTCCATAGCAACCATAGTTATTTTGTGTAGGTCTTCTCTAATAAAAATCGAACTTATGTACAAGCTACTATGAAAGCAAATAACAAAACCTGAACGGAAAATTAAAGTGAAGTTTTAAAGTAATATTTTTTAAAACACAGTCTTTATAACACACACACACACACAACAACAAAAACATGTGAGCTTGACAAATTGATATTGACTTTTGACAGTCGGTCGGTCGGTGTATAAACTCGCCCAATTATAAAGAATAGTAATTTAATTGCTTAGTACCAAGGAAAACGTTTTATTGACCAAAAATGGTATTAAAGGGCAAATATTCTAGATTCAAAACTTGGACGTAAAATTCGTATTGTGTTATATTGTTATTAAAAATTTTAAAATTGATTATCTATACAGAGTTACTGGTTAAGTCGACCTAGATCCGTTAAGGGCGTGTACCCTTCATTTCTAACTTATTTCACTATGAAACACCCTACCTACCACACACCTAACCATTTTCAAGATAATCGAATTTTATTTTACTATACCATTATAATTTATAGCAATGGGCCAGCTTAGTAGGTTATGGACTAAATACTCTTCGTCACCAAGGAGAGAGACTCATCGCCATGCATTGGGCTCATTACAAAAGGTTGTGATGATGATAATGACATCGATAAATTGGGATCAAAAGTGGAAATTTTCAATTTAATTTTAAAAATAAAATATTAAGAAGTACCTAGCATTTAATTATGTATGTACTTATAGGTACTTACGTACTTACTTTATTTCTATTTGTCCTATTTTATTAATGTACTTTATAAATATCTGTTCATTTGCGGTTGTTTCTCGACTGCCTGAAATCAAGAAACACATTGAGAGATTACATATTTCGACTTATGAATTCGTGATAGTAACAGTAACAGCAAAATAAGAAGTGCTAACGAAACGTACTTCATGAAAAGTTAAACTCACGACTTAACTCAACGTCATTGTCAAATGTTTAACTTGTCAATCCAAGTGCAACATGCGAATTATCCTTCAAAATAATAATAATACGAACTGCCAACAAACGTCGAATATTTGGAAGAAGTTGTTAAGTATTTTGTAATTAAATTATTTTCATGACTTGATATCAGCATCATAACTGCAAACATGAAGACGCGGTTCAACACATATGATATTGTCTGCATGGTGACGGAGTTACAAAGGTATTTACACGTCATGTTATTATGATCATTTATTGCCGCCTCAGTTGTATAACTATCCAGGAAAAAGCCTTCTGTAAGGGTTATTATTGCTCATAATAGTGAGGCCATGGTTAGCGATTTTCTTTTCGCAAAAAAGGGCACCCTCCTTAGTCATTCCGGTTTAGAAACTATGGCAGCTATTCCGGTATGGGATTTTTTATAATTTCTTGAATCTTATTTAGAATACTTTAATACTTTTATAAAAAAATAAAACTGAATGTTATACGTACAATGTCTTAAAAGTTAAACATTTTCTTCATATAAAATCCTTCATTACAGATTAATTGGAATGCGAGTAAATCAAGTATATGACATTGATAATCGTACATATGTGATCCGTCTTCAGCGCTCAGAGGAGAAAAGTGTTCTACTTTTAGAGTCTGGTAATAGATTCCATACAACACAGTTTGAATGGCCGAAAAATGTAGCACCATCTGGATTTACTATGAAAGTAAGATTATTATGATATGAATATGTAATAAATTATAAGGTTATGTACAAATTCTCAACAAGTTTCTTATTTCAGCTAAGAAAACATCTTAAAAACAAGCGGCTTGAAAAACTTTCTCAACTAGGCATTGACCGTATTATAGATTTACAATTTGGTAGCGGAGAAGCAGCCTACCATGTTATACTTGAGTTATATGATAGAGGAAATATTGTACTAACAGATTATGAATGGACAATACTCAATGTGTTGAGGCCTCATGTAGAGGGTGATAAAATAAGGTATGTAATGATAATAAATATTCTTTAGCTCCTAAGGTGTTACTGACACTTGTTGTTCACATTATACTATTGATTATCCAGTGTGCAAAATTATAACATAGGAAATAGGGTAATTTAGCTGGTTTCCCGTCCAGCTCCGGTTTCCGTCCATTACCAGGCGCACTGTACAACATTTACGTAGAATAGCATCATATTAATAGTCAACCACGCAAGTTTGGACTTGTTACGGCCTTTGACGTCATATCTGCACGTCTACCAACATTAAAAAAAAATTGCCAATTCACAACTCGAATAAAAGCTACGTTAGTCTGAGGCGTGCTTCCGAGCTGTGCACACGCCATCTTGAATGTGAAAAAATTAGTGTCGAGAGGTAGCTGCACGGTAAGTTATTTTTGTTAATTTTCGCATGTATTTATTTGTTTTGGTCATTTATAACTAAGTAAAGACACAAAGTTGGCATTAGGAGGTGTTTTTCGTACTTATTTAATGAATTACTTATAAAATCTAAGTGGACGGAAATGGAATTACCTATTTCTCAAAATATTCTGTTCTCGTCCACGTGGACGAAAACACAAAAATATAAGTGAAATTTGATAAATCAGTTAAAGTAAGGAATGTGAAGAAATTCATTCAATTTTTTAATGGCTGGATCTTTGTTAGTTATTCGATCTAGAATTTAATTTTCGTCCACGAATTTATCAGTGTTGCAAGCATAAATTTATATTTAAATACCTTGGACGGAAACCAAAAATATCGATAAAAACTACTCTAGTTTTCGTCCAAGTACTTTAATATGAGCGGACGAAAACTAAGACTTGACTTCTACTTTCCGTCCATTAACTTTAATATGAGTGGACGACAAGTAGAAACACCAGTTATTTAGTTTTCGTCCATTACAAACAGCGATTACTATCTTGGTTTGGTTTTAGGTATGACTTTTTTTTTGTTTTTCGATCACTGCTGGTATTATATTATATTTATCGCCTATATCATTTGCTGTTTAGTATATCTGGTTATTAAATGCATTGTTTTAGATGACATCATTGGAGCCGAAAAAAATAAGGAAAAAAACAAATCCTTACACAGAAGATGACTTAAAAAAGGCTCTATCAGAAATTCGGGACAAAAAAGCATCCGTAAGACAAATTTGTACTCAATACGGCATTCCCAAAACAACAATTCTCGACAGAATCCATGGCAAAACGAGCGACAAGCTAAAAAAACGAGGGCCGGCTCCAGTTTTAGGAATAGACGGGGAAAAAAAAATTGCTGATTGGGTCTTGAAAATTGCAAAATGCGGTTTTCCAATTAAAAAGCAAGAACTGCTGGACTCTGTACAGAAAATCTTAAATGATACTTCTCAGGTAACACAATTGAAAGACAACAGGCCTGGACAAACTTGGTACGCAAATTTTTTAAAGAGGCACCCTGAAATAACGAGCCGCTCTGCCGAAAGCATTAATAAAGCACGAGCACAGGTCACGGAGGCTGCTATAAGACATTGGTTTGACGGGCTGAAAACATATTTAGAAGAAATTAACCAAACAGACATTCTAAATAGACCCGAAAGCATTTTTAATGGCGATGAAAGTGGGTTTGCTCTGTGTCCTAAAACAGGCAAGGTCTTGGGTCCTAGAGGTTATCGAAACCTCTATGACGTCAAACATGGCAACGAAAAAGATAACCTAACTGTATTGATTACATTCAACGCTAACGGCGATTTGTGTCCACCGTGTGTAGTATTCCCGTACATACGACCTCCAAGGGCAATAGTCGAAAGTATGCCATCAGATTGGTGCCTAGGGCGATCGGAGTCAGGATGGATGAGGGGCGACGTGTTCTTCGAATACGTGACAAATGATTTTAATAACTGGGTAGAGCGTAACAATATTCAAAAACCAGTACTGCTGTTGGTAGATGGGCACAAATCACATATGTCTCTTTTGCTGAGCACAATGTGCGAAGAACTGGGAGTAATATTGTACGCTCTTCCACCAAACACGACTCACATCTTACAGCCTGCTGATGTTAGCGTATTCGCTCCGCTAAAGGCAAATTGGAAAAATACAGTGCGTGCATTTTTGGCAAGGCCAGAAAACTTAAATACCTCAGTTACCAAAACAAATTTCTGCAAACTATTTGCAGAAACCTTGCAAAGTACGAGTCTTTCTACGTGTATCAAAAATGGGTTCCGGCGGTGTGGACTGTATCCCTTTGATCCAAACGCCCCAGATTACTCGAAATGTGTCCTGGACACGATACGAAATATACAGCCAAGTCAGGGCGAGTCAAACAAAGATGTAAGCAGAACAGACATTTCAATAACAAAAAAAGTTTTAAAACGAATTAAAGCCGAACTGAAAGATAAAAATGTAAATTTGCGTATAATAATGAAAGAACTGAATAATTTAAAGAAAACAATACCAGTTGAGATTGACTGCTCGGAATTGACCATTGATACGGAATCTGACTGCACAAATGTTGACACCTCGCACCCCAATGTTTCATATTCTGTAGATACACCTGCCAACGTTCAGCAGCCTCCACCTGATTTTTGCTCCAACGAGGGAAACATAATTGAAACATCACAGAACACATGTGAAGACCTGAACTCCATATCGTCGTTACATTTAACAGGGAGTTACCTAGATGTTGGTTCTGTAGTCTCACTAGATAATCTACTAATATTGCCATTAAATGTAACAGAAAAGGACCTCACGTCCTCAAATGCTAATAAGTCCGAGGATTTAATCCAAATGAACATACCAAAACTATTGTCTTCAACTCCTGAATCTTCAACTCTTGTGGCTTTGCCCGAAATACATAGCCAGCATAATACAGCAGAAACCTCAGCTAAAACGTCTGGACCTCTAAATCCTGTGAGTTTATCAGAAACACTTGTCCAGGCTAATACAACAGAATTCTCGGCTTCAACATTTGAAGCAATAAGACCTCTTACCAAAAATGTGATCCCAATTTCATCACCCAAAATGCAAAATGTAACGGATATAGGCGAAACGCTTTCACGGCTAACTACAGGTGAAGTCGTAAATTTTACATTGGAATCTTCAGCAATCATATCTCAAACGAATTCTCAGCCAAATGCGGCAGAAATAGCAACTCCAACATCCGATCTTTCAAATCCACCGATTGCATCTAAAACACCTGATCGACTAAGAGCAGATGACAATTCAAGGATTGTATCCGAGAAAATTATCCAATCTTATGCTGAGCCTTCAACATCTCAATCATTTCCGCTTCATCTTAGTCTCACGTCAACACACGTCGAGTCATCGTCATCAAATGATCCGTTTAGTCGCCACTTGTACTTGCCTACTCAACCTGAAAAAACAGCAAAGACGACTAAATACAAATCTCCCGCAGCTATTTCTTCTGCAGCTTGGAGAGAATATTACGAAGTCCGAGAACGCGCAAAAAATTTAAAACAAGAAGAAACAAGAAAACGAAAATTAGAACGAAGTGAAAAACAAAAGATGGTCCAAGTATTAAAAGAGAGTAACCGCAGGCAAAAGCTCGAGTCAAAAATACAATCTAGACGTAGGAACTCAAAGGATGTAGATTACCGACCCCAAACCCGTAAAGCTCGTAAAGAAAATAATCGTGTTCCATCTGCTGCAGTCAGTAAAATATCATGCTCAGAATGTGAAGCTGATTTAATGTCAGATGTAGAAGAAGACGAAGAGAAAAATATTGGATGTGACTTATGCCCTAGATGGTACCATTTAAAATGTACTTTATTCGTGGGACAGCAATACCTTGATGTGAAAGACAAACCATTTAAATGTAACCAATGTGATTAGTAACACCAAATATTAAAATATCAACATAATTTATCTTATTTTTTAACTTATTGAAAGTGTTCTATTTGAGACTGTTAGAATAAAAACATTGTTATTAATATATAGGTAGAACATTGAATGTTTTACATAGTTGTATAGTTATTATTACTACCTATAGTTTTGTTAATTAATGCTATATCGTTAAATGAAAACAAATTAAGATGAGACTTAAAAAATCCTGTTAAATATAATTAAGGGCCAACTTGTACCTGATTAAGCCTGTTGTATCTTTTAACAATGAAGAACTATTTGCAGTCAAAGCTGTGATAAAAATAGCTTTTCAATCACTTAAGAAATTTTATTTTTGAGTTATATTTTTTTTCATAAACAAAGATTGTAAGGATAATTATTGTTAGTTTATGGCCAATCTTAAGTCAGAAATATTTTTTCTAGTTGTACTGTTATTATAAATTATCAATACTTAAATGCTGTTGTGAAATAAAAACAATCAAAGTTTAAGACTTCTTAAAATTACTTACAATTACAGGTTTTAAAGATAATTAATGTTTTTATCAGCCAAATACTGTAAAAAAAAAAATTTTTGTATGTTATTATAAAAACGCATTATAGTTTTATTTTATTAAGTTGATTAAAAACACAATTATGACACTGAGTTTTAATTCATTGCATTATAATACTCTTCATAAACAGTGGACGAAAAGTAACCTAACATATGTCGAAAACTAATATTTTTGGACGAAAACTGACGAAAATGGTACTTTTCACTAAAATATTTTTTATAAAAAAAACGATGACTATGTTTAATTGTCCCTTGGTGTAAACATAAAATAAACTATATTAGCGTTTAATAAAAATATAGTTTGTTAGATTTGGCCCAGTGGAACATTTTTTTTTTTTAATGTATAACCTGGCAACTCCACTAATTGGACGAAAACCGGCTAAACTACCCTATACAAAGCAATTGAATTAGATATTATTGTATAAATTACATTCACATTTAAAATGTTACACAGCATAATTATATAAGTTTGTACATCAAATGAAAACACAAAAAATAAAACTACATAGTGTAGTTTTATTTTTGTGAAAAACAAATGTCCAAACTAAAGTTAAAAGATGTCATGCAGTGTCAATCCTTACAGTACAATATGTTACATATTTTTCTCATTGTTATTGCAAAAACTTTAAATTTCTATCAGTTATTGCAATATATAGACAATACTCAAGTGGAGCACTATTGTAAGTCTTACCATTACTATGAACCTCAAATTCATACATTTCAAGATTTAATGGTCTGTTTCCAGATTTGCCGTAAAAGAAAAGTACCCATTGGACCGGGCGAAGACTACTTATGACCCTCCTGGTCCAGAGGCTTTGCAGGAAATATTTAGTAAAAGTAGACCTGGAGACAATTTAAAGAAAATACTTAATCCTAATTTAGGTAATGCTGTTAAATTTATTGCTTTACATTCAATAGTAGTTTTTAAATACACAAGATAGTGCTAAAAATATATCCTGATTAAATAGACTAAAGCTGAGAAGGAATTTCTCGATATTTAAAGTTGTAAATTTGTTGGTTTCATGCATGTGCATGTAAATCAGATAGATAAATACAAAGAATTTAGTAACAGGTTTTCTTCATACATACATACATAATGTTACAATCCCTTATGGGGTAGGCAGAACACCAGAGGTTATAAGACCATCTGATGTCACATTTGACTTTGGAGGTATTATAAAGATGGAGACAGACTATTGGGACAGGGGGTCAGCCTATCACCCACAAAAACGCCTTTAAAACCTCTGTCCCTTAACTCACTTTTACAGTATGCCCGGGAAGAGATGCAGCTGGTACATTCTATGTTTTTTTTCGCTCCCAGTCCAGCATGGAAGACTTCATATATTTCCATGAGCTTAAAAACATGTTCCTATAAGTGATTGTATTAATGATGAGTAATTTATAGTAATTTATTGGGGAAGTCGTCGTGGCGGGGAAGTCGTCGTGGCGCCATGGTTACTGTGTGTATCTTACGATATCACAGGTTAAGCAACGATCGGCGCGGTCGGTACTTGGATGGGTGACCGCCTACCGTTAGTTTCTCACGGCGACTTCCGTGCTTCGGAGGGCACGTTAAGCTGTCGGTCCTGGGTGCTGTATACTTGTATACAGTAGTCGTTAGGGTTTGTCAGAAGCCATATCGGCACCCTGAAAATTCTGACATCCACCACCCAGCACTGGGCCAGCTCGGTGGATTATGGCCTAAACCTCCTCGTCACCCAGAGGAGAGACATGCCCACTGCAGGGCATGCTGCAGTGGGCCCATTACACGGAGTTGTGATGATGATGATGATGATGATGAATTTATTGTCAATTTAAGATCAGATTTGTCACACAGGTTCAATATCTTTAACAAAATATTTTTAGAAAAAAAATGTTACCATTATTAATTTTATACATTTTAAACTGAATTCTAAAAGGTTCTCAATTCACGTGTCTTTCTTTTTGTATTTTGTTACAAGACAATTTGGTTAGTTATAAATCAGTTTGAATTGATTAGTGTTTCATTTGATAGAAGATGCTTCAGAGGTGGTACCATATAAATTTAAACAATAAGAGATGGAATTTTTTGAACAATTTGCAATTTCCGTAAAGAAATAAGAATACGGAAATTTCTTCATAGTTTTACTTTAGCCAAAATATTGACAAGGACTTGAAAACATTAGTTAAGTCGGTTTGTTAATGCTCTGCATTCATTAATTATTACAGAATATGGTGCTTCACTTATTGATCATGTACTTCTTGAGAATGGTCTCACTGGAAACATGAAACTAGGCAAGGAACCTGGCAAAGGATTCCAAATTGACCAGGACCTGGACAAGTTAGTCAAAGCTATACAGCAAGCAGAAAGTATTGTACAGGCAGCCAGGACTGAAATTTGTAAGGTATGCCTGATAGCTTTTAATGTAATGATATTAAAATGATGTAGAAAAAATAAAAATCAATTAAAGTGGACAATATCACTAGCCAATGGTCTTGAAAAAAAAATATTATAAATTAATGTAGGTACTGAAATGAAAAAAGTTTAACCAATTTTTTTAGTTTAAACTTTATTACTAAATAATTTAATAGAACTTTTTAATAAATTAAATAAGTTGCCTAGACATTTTGTTTCATTCTCAGCTTCTAAAAATGCTAATTTATTAGCAGTTATCTAAAATCAAATTGACCAAAATGAACTTTGCTATGAAATAATTTGTTGTAGATTATAAAATAAAATCGTTTTTATATTGATAAAGCAAGTGAAAATTGAATTGCTTTTTAATATTAGTTTTAAATCTTATTTTCTCTAAATTTCGACTAAGTTGAAACTCTTGTGGTAACAAAAAGATTTGAATTCAAATCCCGAAAGCTTACAAACAATTTCATAATATTTATTGAAACCGTTTGTTAATAATATTTATCACAATCATTAATATTGAAATAATTTTTGTTACAGGGCTTCGTAATTCAAAAGAAAGAAGAGCGTCCCAACCCTGAAGGCGGGGCGCCAAACTACCTCCTCACCAACATAGAGTTTCATCCGCTACTGTACAACCAACATAAGTCGCAGCCATTTGTCGAATATGAAACCTTCGATAGGGCTGTTGATGAGTTTTATTCGGCTTTGGAAGGACAGAAGATTGATATTAAGGTAAGTAAATGAAAAAAGATAAAAAAAAGGAACAGATTATGAATGAAAATGTCTGCATTTTAATAATTATTAATTTCATTTGAATTTGTATCAGTTACTCAGTTATTACATGTTCAGCTGGCTTCCAAATCAGATGTGAAGATATATAAGATGTGTAAGATTATGTGAAGCAAGAAAATATAAAAAATAATATCTGTCTGTATCTTGACACCTTAAGCGACTTAACTCGTCACTTTCTATTATAATCCAGTCAATATTTTATCACATTTAGACAGTTCAAGTGGAACGTGAAGCTATGAAGAAGCTAGACAACGTTCGTAAGGACCACGAGAAGAGAGTGACAGAGTTGGAGCGAGTGCAGCATTCGGACAGACATGCTGCGGAGCTGATTACCAGGAATGAACCCTTGGTTGAAAAGGCTAGGATGGCCATGCAGGCTGCTATAGCTAGCCAGGTAAGTGAGTAGGAGTATACGGAAAAACGGTTGGGACAATAGGGAATATGCATAACTTTTTAGACCTTAAATTAATCATTTAAACCTTTATAACAGAAAAAAAAGTATAAATTGGATTGTAAATATTCAAATTCTTTCTCTAAGTGAAATTCAAAACATTTCCTATACATTAGTGGTTTTACAAATGCATCTGGGTTCATGTATTTGTCCCTCTCCCTCTCCCTTATTTTACACTTTGAATTAATATTTTGACTTGATAAAAAAAAATCAATCATATAATGTTAAGATAATAAATGGTATAGAAAATATATTTGTGACTTAATGCTACTGTCACACATGTTCTAAAATAGCATGCTCAAAAGCTTGCTATTTAGTATGCTCAAAACAAGCATGCTTAGGAGCAGTTTACGTTTGTTAGCAATAAGAATACTAGTTTTAAGTATGCTTATACAGGTTTGATTTGTGGTCGCCGGCCAAATTTTTTATACACAATAAGTATCATTTATAGAAACGATTTTTGCAAAAAAAAGTATTTATTTTTTTTACAAGGAAATTAATATATCAGCTAGCATGTTAAGTTAAGCATGGTAACTCTAAATTACCATTCAAATAAAGTCGACTACGCGCTACTACAAAACATCTCGTAGTACTATGTCGTAGTGTTATCAATAAAATGCCGCGTCGTAGTAGCTATGTTCAGCGAATATTTTCAAAAACGTTTGTGGTTCCATATTTCTACTTTTTTGTACTAAGCGACGCTAAAATAAATATGCAACGTTTAAAACTGTATCGAAACTAACATTTATATTTGGCTGGTGACCAAAAAACAACCCTGTATATTATTTAAGTATGAACGACTAATCGATACTAGCATGCTCAATTTAAGCAAACCTGTTTAGACGCGCTTAAAGCCCCCTTCTCGCTGGTAGCATGCTCAAAAATCGTAAGCATGTCGATTCACGAGCATGCTCGAACTGAGCCTGCTAACTTTGAGCAACATTCCGACACACATGCTCAATTGAAGCATGCTTACGTGCTTGAAATGAGCATGTGTAACAGTAGCATAAGTTTAATGCATATTGCTAACAGCAGAAGGAATTAAAGAAGCATCTATTATAAATTTGGAGTTTTCCTTGTTGCCCAAACAGTTTTACTAAGCATGTCCTAAATTAAATTTGGATGGCGCTTGTAGCTACATTCACACAACAAGGATTGATACTATAACATGATCGATGGCTTTGTAACTGTCAACCTGTAAAACGCGTGAAAAAGTAATTTAAATAAATGAAAAATGTGATAAATAAAAAAAAAAAAAATATCACATTTTTCATTTATTTAAGAATAATTGAGCATTTTAATGCAAAAACTTAAAAACATTATTAAAACATTGCAATGCTTCACTTTAACTGGGATTCAAAATTTTTGTAAAGAAATTGGTCTCGGGTGGTCTTAGCTGCAAAGCTATACCATAAAATGGAGCTACGTTAGCAATATAACGTAAAAACAAAAATGTGGTAAGTAATTTCGAGGCGTACCGCCAGGCCCCGGTAGCTCAGTGGAAGAGCACTCGTCCGGTAAACGAGAGGTCCCAGGTTCGAATCCTGGTCGGGTAATTTTTATTTATCACATTTTTCATTTATTTAAGAATAATTGAGCATTTTAAATGCAAAAACTTAAAAACATTATTAAAGTATTTTAAGTTATAAAAATTAACTAACCTCAGTTGTCTTTAGTATTAAGTTATCTTTTTCTTAAATGTAAATGTTTGGATTTTTTTCTTTGTTGTTTGGCAATAAACTGTTTTTTTTTTATTTCCTATGTTGATATTGCTGTTTAATTCTATGTTTAACGAAACCCCCTCTCACCATCAGATGTCATGGGACGACATAGAAGAGCTCGTAAAAGCAGCCAGAGACAACCAGGACCCAGTAGCTTCATGCATCAAACAGCTGAAACTGAACATTAACTCCGTCTCGCTCTATCTCACGGACCCGTATACGGAGAGTGACAGTGACGGCGATACTGTCAGAGAGAAACTGGCGCCATTGACTGTGGATATTGATTTGTCTTTGACTGCGTTTGCTAATGCTAGAAGGTCTGATGCTATTTAAAATTATGTTTTTTTTTTTTTAAGTTTGGTCTTCAGTATCTAAATTATTATAATTGGCGAATCAACTATCCGGTGAGATGAACAAACATATAAGTGATGTGATATCAGTGATGTATATCTCATTTGAGCAACTGTTACCCAAATATTTTTGTTATTACTATTTTTAATTATTAAGCTTTTAGTTGTGGTTCTGTAAAAAATATAAGATCATATTGTATTGTGTATACATCTGTTTGTTTATTGTAGCTCAGCCCTTTCCGAATTCATCTGCGGCTGATAAATAGCATGAAAGATTGGAATTACTAGAAAGTTCATTCTTTACCTTTCAATATCTTACCAATAAGAGTGATTACGGAGAAAGACGCAGTCCACTTTGACGACCTCTTTGGCGATGGGGTAACACTGTCTGCCTCAGCCGCTAGTGGTCGCGGGTTCGATTCCCGCACGGAACAAGAAAAAAATGGTCCGGGTCTGGACGTTTACCTATAAATGTATTTATTATTCTAGGTTCCCCTAGTTCGCTGCATGTTATCCCATTTCACAAGCTCTGCTTAGTTTGGGGCCATGTAGTTGGCGTGATTGTCTGGGGATTTTATTTATTTTATCAACCGACTTCTTAAAAAAGGAGGAGGTTCTCAAATCGTCTGCATATTTTTTTTTGTGATTTTGTTACACGATATTTCGGACAATTATGAATCGATTTTGAAAATTCTTGTTTCATATGATACTTTACAGTTGGTTCCATTTAAATTTCATCGAAATCGGTTGAGTACTTCATTGAAAATTTTTTTTTTTTTTAAATATGTATGATTTCGGAGAATGTTTACGTTGATGACATTATAACTCAGCCAAAGTTTTGACGTGAAGTCGGTTTTTTTAATGATCTGCATTCGTTGACTATTATTTTTATTCTCGTGGCGTTTTGGTTGAGTTTTAGTTACGAAAATGTTTTGTTTAAACTGTCTCAAGTTTGCTTGCATATTAAGGACTATCGCTAATTCCGCTGTCTCCCCATAACACAAGCGTGAGATTGTATGTTACGGCCACACTGACATAAACATACATACATACAGTCATATCAGTGGCATTCGCCTCTCAACCGGTCGAAATGTGGACAACCAAGTTATTTAATTTAATTCAGGTCTGGCTCTATATCAGAATACATCCATTACATCATACCCCTTGATCATCTTCATCACAACTCCATGTCATGAGCCCACTGCAGGGCTATGAGTCTCTGCTCTGGGTGAAGAGGACGTTTAGGCCGTAATCCACCAAGCTGGCATCATACCCCCTCATATCACTAACTAATTCATCCTTAATCTCAGTCTTCATAAACATATTTATATCATATTATTTCCAGATACTACGACCAAAAACGAAACGCGGCCAAGAAACAGCAGAAAACCCTGGAATCAGCGGACAAGGCGTTAAAGAGCGCTGAAAGAAAGACCAAACAGACCCTGAAGGAGGCCCACACCATCAGCAACATCAGCAAAGCCAGGAAGACCTACTGGTTCGAGAAGTTCTACTGGTTCATATCGTCTGATAACTATTTAGTGAGTGTTGCTATGGAATTTTAAGACGGAGTCGGTCTGTTTGCAAATAAGGGGAAATAAATTAATATTTATATCATTCACACCATTATATTCAGCCTAAATTAAGTTTGTTAAAGAACAATGTATATGTCGTCGTCAAGTTGAATTAGCCACACAATTGGAGGCCTAGGCCGATAGTTGATTGAACATGAAACACTCAACGTTTAACAACTTGGCGTGTTGAAAGTTAGCCCTTTGAAGATGGCTGACAAAAATTCAGCCAAGTGATTTAAATTTGGTACAGTTTTGGATAAAGTAATAAAACAAGTAGGTCATGGTAAAATTATCTGTCATGACGGAAAAACCAGTCAAGCAAAATTTTTTTTTATTAGATTTTTTTGTTATTTATTTCAATTACAAGGAAATAAAATCCATTGTGGCGCATCGCCGGGTGCTACCGCACCACGCTCGCTTCGCTCGCTATCATAAATATAATAAAATAAGTTCCGCTTTAATGTTTTAATATAAAAAAATATATATCGCTTTTTATATAAAAACTATTAAGTATCTTCTTTTATGGACGACTATTCAATACAATCACAACACCCTTACCAAACATCATAAATTAAACAATATCTAATTGTAATTGTAATAACTAAATGGCTAAACAACGTTTAGCCTACTGGTTAAACGTTGCGATCAACGACTTGACTAATTGGCTAAACGTTGTTTAGCCATTTAGTTAAATTGGATATTGTTAAATTTATGATGCTTGGTTTAAATATTAAAACATTAAAACGGAACTTATTAAATTATATTTATGATATTTATATTTACGCGCGAGCCGAGCGAGCGAAGCGAGCGTGGTGCGGCAGCACCCGGCGATGCGCCACAATGGATTTTATTTCCTTGTAATTGAAATAAATAAAAAAAAAAAATCTTGACTGGTTTTTCCGTCATGACAGATAATTTTACCATGACCTACTTGTTTTATTACTTTATCCAAAAATGTATTAAATTTAAATCACTTGGCTGAATTTTGGTCAGCCATCTTCAAAGGGCTAACTTTCAACACGCCAAGTTGTTAAACGTTGAGTTTTTCGTGTTCAATCAACTATCGGCCTAGGCCGTTGATTCGGCCTAGGCGTCCAATTGAGTGGCTAATTCAACCAGATGACTGCGACATACATATAATATCATTAATGACATGACGGCCAATATCTGTGTTCATCACACAAATAACCAACCTTTGCTGGAATTTGAACTCTGGTACTCTATACATACCAACAAGCTGAGTTATTAAAGTTTTCACTAAAAAACTGGGTTTTAATATACAAGGTGTTCCTTTTGATTTCCCATAACTTTAGGGTATTAATGGGACCATGTAATAGAATCACATAACATACCAATTTTACATTTCTAATTGACCATGTAATAGAATCACATAACATACCAATTTTACATTTCTAATTTTTAATGATGAGGTTTTCTGATAGCTCATTAAAAAAACAAAACGGTACAAAATTGGTACAAAGGGCTTCGATAGATGGCGCTTCACAAAGGCGAAGTCTTGTCTGTCATATAACCACTTATTCCACACTGTGTTTTTAAAAGTAAAATAAATTAATTGACGTCCGTATCAGAAATCGAACTTATAAATAACCATAGATGGTAGATACCACTTACCTACATTATACTCGTAGTATACAAATCGAACGCCTTCGGCTTTTTTAAAAGTGCCATCTGTAGAGGGTTTTTGAACGAATCTTTATGAGCTGTCAGAAAACTCCTTATTACCTAAGTCAAAACATCTTAAGTAAAACACCTTCATGCGAAGTATGACAACTTGGCATTTTCTATCCCTTTTTTATCACTAAGCACAGATACAGTTCGCAACGTTGTACATTGTATGCAACTTTCCTTAAAGTTTAAAATGTTTTTGTTGTTTATTGTATGGATTCAGTGACACGCATCTATTGAATGATTGTTAAAGAGATTTTACAAGGGTGATAATTTATGAACTCATTATATTAAGATTGATGATACTACATTGGTTGAAAAGTTCGCGGCCTGGCCATTAAAAAAAAAACTTTTGTTATTTTTTCTGCCGTCATTTTGAAGTGTCATTATTCAATTGTCAGCCCGCGAATTTTCAATTTGATATCTTGTTTAAATAAAATTTTACGAACAATATAAATACGTGTGTAGAACAAATTTTCACTAATGGAGAAATTTGAACAACGTGCTGTGATTAAATAGTTGTTTAAAAAAAGATTAACACCAAAGGAGATCCATGATGACATGCAAACAACATTAGGGGAATCTGCCCCGTCTTATACCACTGTGAAAAAATGGGTTGCAGAATTTAAACGTGGACGAGAGAACATCGAAGATGACCCTCGCTCCGGCAGGCCAATGACGTCTACGACCGAAGAAAACATCAATAAAGTGTGTGATCTCATATTGAAAGACCGTAGATTGACTATCAGAGAAATTGCAGACACTATAGGCATCTCATATGAACGAACGCAAAACATCATTGTCCATGAACTCGGCTTTTCTAAGGTTTCGGCTAGGTGGGTCCCCAGATTGCTTTTAGTAGAGCAAAAGCGAATTCGACTCACGATTTCTCGCGACTGTTTGGAGATGTTCGAGGCTGATCCACAAGGTTTTCTTGGCAGATTTGTGACAATGGATGAAACCTGGGTTCACCACTATACCCCAGAATCAAAACAACAATCCAAACAATGGAAAAAATCAGGTGAACCAACTCCGAAAAAAGCAAAGGCAATTCTGTCGGCTGGCAAGGTGATTGCATCGGTTTTTTGGGATGCTAAGGGTGTCATTATGGTGGACTACCTTCCAGAAGGCGAAACAATAAACTCTGCGTACTATAGCACCCTTCTGCGCCGTTTACGTGAAGAAATTAAACAGAAACGCCCAGGATTACTGAGAAAGAAAGTGTTGTTTCACCAGGACAACGCCCGAGTCCACACGTCTGTCGAGTCTATGGCTCAAATTCGTGATTGTGGTTTCGAATTGTTGCCACATCCAGCTTATTCTCCTGATTTGGCACCTTCGGACTTTCATCTGTTTCCAAACCTGAAAAAACACCTCGGTTGGCAGAAATTTTTAACGAATGAAGAGGTCGAAGCCGCTGTTAACCTGTATTTTGAAGACCTTGAGGAATCTATTTTTAAAACAGGTATGGAAGCTCTGGAAAGCAGATGGAAGAAGTGCATAGAGCTAAATGGAGATAACGTCGAAAAATAAAAATATTTTTGTATGTACTTTATTCTGTTTTCTTGACTAGGCCGCGAACTTTTCAATCCACCCTCGTATCTTGGAAAGTATGCACTTTTGAACCACATATTCTTTGGCAAAAAGTATATTTTTTTAGTAAGGAACAAAACCTCAAAGTTATGGGATATAAAAAAATTATTCAATTGCAAAGACAGAAAAACGAATTGAGAGATTTTAACTCTACGCCTTTACAGACACCGCGATCACTAAATATCCGCTCAAAACATTGTTCCAATTCATATAAAGAATTATAAAAACTTAAACCAACATGTTATGTCCGTCTCAGGTGATAGCAGGGCGGGACCAGCAACAAAACGAATTGCTAGTGAAACGGTACATGAAACAGAACGACCTATACGTTCACGCGGAAGTAACGGGCGCTTCCTCAGTCGTCGTCAAAAACCCGGCCGGGGGAGACGTGCCTCCTAGAACGCTCGCCGAAGCGGGCCAGGCTGCGGTGGCTTATAGGTGAGTCAGAACGACGTTTTACGTACGTAGTTAATAGTTAAGCCTAAAGATAAGATTTTTTAGGTTATCCGGTAACTAAAAATGCTCAGGTGTCAGAATCTTCAACTTATTACAATAATAAATGAAAAATGTGATAAATAAAAATTACCCGACCAGGTTCAAACCTGGGACCTCTTGTTTGCCGGACGAGTGCTCTTCCACTGAGCTACCGGGGCCTGGCGGTACGCCTCGAAATTACTTACCACATTTTTGTTTTTACGTTATATTGCTAACGTAGCTCCATCTTATGGTATAGCTTGGCAGCTAAGACCTTACCTGGTCGGGTAATTTTTATTTATCACATTTTTTTCATTTATTTAAAGAATAATTGAGCATTTTAAATGCAAAAACTTAAAAAGATTATTTTTAGGTTTCAGAGGTCCCAGGTTCGAATCCTGGTCGTTTAAATTTTATTTATCACATTTTTTCATTTATTTAAAAACATAACATAGTTTTTTCTTTCTTCCAGCGTAGCCTGGGAGGCTAAAGTGATGACCCGTGCGTGGTGGGTCCACGCGTCTCAAGTGTCCAAATCAGCACCTACGGGGGAGTACCTCACTACGGGATCCTTCATGATTCGGGGGAAGAAGAATTATCTGCTCCCGGAGACCATGCAGTTTGGGTTCAGTTTCGTTTTTAGGGTGAGTTGAAGACGAGTTGTTTGTGTCAGAATATAGGTATTTTTGAATAAAATCTAATTGAATTCTATGAAATCAGTTTTAACAAATTGGCTGTCTAACAAAATGAATTAAATTATATTTTATTTTAAGTAACGGGTCCGCCAAATAACTTTTTTTTTTTGAAAATGCTATAAAAAAAAATCTACTAAATATTTTCTCAAATTTCTTTTTTTATTTGAAAGTACAATCCTTCCGGTTAATAATAGAAAATAATTTCATTCAAATGGCTGCCTCGGCTGGCCATGCAGTAGCCTACACGATCGGTCCAATTTTTAAGCACATTATTGATTGTGTGCAGCTGTATTTCACCAATGGCTTCACGAATATTGTCCTTTAAAGCGTCAATTGTCTCTGGCTTGTCGGAGTAACACTTATCTTTGAGGGCACCTCACAAATATTAGTCCAACGGTGTCAAATCGCAGCTCCGAGGTGGCCAAACGACGTCAGCTCTGCGGCTGATAATGCGATTTTCAAAAACAGGGCGCAAAACATCGAGTGTAGCTTCGGCTGTGTGGAACGTAGCGCCGTCTTGTTGAAACCAAATGTTGCTAATATCCTCCTCTTCAATTTTTGTGAACAAAAATTCGTTCAGCATGGCCGGATAACGATCGCCATTGACTGCAACAGCCACTCCTTGCTCATTTTCGAAGAAAAATGGCCCAATTATGCCTCTGGACCAAAATCCGCACCAAACAGTGACTCGTTTTGGGTGAATCGGCTTTTCAATGTATGCGTACGGGTTTTTTGTGCCCCAAATGCGACAATTTTGCTTGTTTACATACCCGCCAAGGTCAAAATGAGCTTCATCTGAAAAAATGATTTTTTGGCAAAATCGGCATCTTCTGTAAGTCGATCGCAGGCCCAACTAGCGAAGGAAAACGCATTGGATGGTCAGTTGTTCAAGCGTATACACAACCATATTCGTTCAGCGGAAGGATAAAACTAATTATCTGTCAAATCAGACATGAGCTAAGTGTTACCATTCACGAAATAAGCACTAGTTGAAAAAAAAACGTTACATGGCGGACCCTGTATTAATCACAAAGCAGATACATAGTAGAGCTGCTGTAAGCAAAGTTGCACAGCTTCAATTTGGGTTGTCCTGACGTCACAGCCTTTAGTGCAAGCTATTCCTCGCTAGAGGCACTGGCGTCAGTTCGTCGCTGACTTCTGTGAAGTATGTACACGCGTAGATATTAAAAAAAATTAAATCCTCCATTTGTTTTTCGGTGTAAAATTTAGTTTTCTATACTTTTATAAAGGAATTACATTGACAATCCAAATAAAATTAACTTACCACGAAGATAATTTCATTCATAATTATTTTTTACAAATTGTTTGTTTTCCAATTATTTGTGTCCAAAATTTCAGATTGTTATTTGTTGCCTAGGTGATTTTTATGCCGCGAAAAAAGGTTGCGTTATCTGCCGTCAAGTAGAAATACTTTTATTTCGCGGTTTTTTCTGACAGATTTGGAACGTATGAAATTTCGTTAAAAAACTAGAGCCACCTAGTAAAGTATAGCTGAACTTTTTTGATGATCATGTGAATATTTTAACCTTATGTTTCAACCGGTTTTTACTACTCGCTACTAGGTGACTAATGCCATCGCCTGTTTGGCTATGATTGGCCATAACCCACCGCTTACCCCTCCCGCATCCCGCGCGTAAGCTTCACTTGAGTCCCTAGAAAAAACCGGATAGGGCAGCTCCTCTATATATTTCCTCCGTGGTATTAATGCACTATCGTATTTTTATAAGATTGGTATGTTATTATTATAAAGAAGTGAAAATTAATAAATGAAAAACATATTTTGTTATTTTTATTTATTTATTTACACTTTATTGTACAGTAATAAAAATGGGAAATACAAAACATGGAACAAAAGGTACAAAAGGCGGTCTTATCGCTCTAGAGCGATCTCTACCAGACAACCTTTACAAAATTATACTTTATTATACTTTTGTATAATTTTGTAAAGGTTGTCTGGTAGAGAAATTTATTTACACAACATTGAGTTCAATGTAGGTGTAGTAAAAATAAAAAAAAAGTAAAGGTTATGTCGCTGTCTGTGAACCTTGTTTGTGTTAGTACAATTTCAACAATTTGCAGACTCTACAACATATAACAGCCCGTTCACACATGATCCGTTTTACTGGATACCTTTTTTGTATCGTAAATACGTATACTGAATACTGTGCCATATGTGAAGTCGCTCATACAACTCCATGCGCCTTCGATGAAAAAAAAACGTATCCGGTAAAACGTATCCAGTAAAACGGACCATGTGTGTACGGGTTGTAAGTCACTTAACTAACTACGAATTCCCTGCATTTATAATTTGTCTAAGTTTTCGCGATTCAGCGGTGCGAGCACAGAACTTTATCGACTGTATGTTTACAAATGTTCGTATAGTATGGAGACGATTTGCAAGCAATAATTGAAATCTATAAATTGCCGCACGGCCAGCTTTAATAAATGTGTGCCTTGTTAATTTTGAATGTTGTAAACATGTTGTACTCTTAAATAACTGTTAAATAAAGAATGGAAGCAATTTTTCGATTTGCTTCCATTTTTTTTTGCTTCCATGCTGGACTGGGAGCGAAAGAAAAACATAGAATGCGCCAGCTGCTTCTCTTCCCGGGCATACTGTAAAAGCCAGTTAAGGGAAAGAGGTTTTATTGGTGTTTCTGCGGGCGATAGGCTGACTCTGTCACTGCAATAGTCTCTCACCATCATTATAATACCTCCAAATTTGTCAAATGAAGTTATGTATGTATGTAAATAAAAAATTACAATGTTACTAAAAACTTGCAACCGACTCCATACCATACGAACATTCGTTAACATACGAGTCGATAAAGTTCTGTGCTCGCACTGCTGTGTTCTTAAATATAACACTTTTTAACCAGATTTATCGTGTATCGCTGTCTCTCGTGCGTGACCACTGCAAAGACACCGAAACCTCGAGAAAATTTGAAATATAATTATAACCGATAAAACCGGTTTAAAAGTGTTTTAAATAACATCAAAAATTATCGACCTAATAAAAAAACCTTACTTTTATTATTTCACAGTTAGAAGACAGCTGCATAGAACGACACAAAGATGAACGCAAGCCGATCTTGTTAGAAAACATGGCTGAGACAACATCCACTGCGGAACAGGAGGAAGACCAGGAAATAGTCGTCTCTGATGATGGTAAGTAGCGACCAAGATTTGGTAGAATCCATGTGACGTCACAAAGGCCAACATTTGTTTTATCGTTTTTTTTATTTTTTTTTATGTCTGTATTTGGTCTTGATCTCGTGATGATGTCAAAGATGATATCACACGGGTTGAACAAAGGATTGGATCTTCGTAAACCATTACCGGGAAACAACACCGCCGGAGCGATAATATTTCTAGGTAGACTTTATATAAAGGGTGGTCCCTTATGTAGATTATGGAAGTAGCTTATTTAGATGCACTGTCAATGGAGAAGAAAACCAAAAGCTCTAAATAGATGTCGCTTCATACGCTTGACCCATTACAAACCGTCAAATGAACAAGTTGTTATCGATATTGCTTGTTCACTGTTCTTTTTTTGCAGTAAATCTATATGATCATTTGTTTTTCTGTATGAAAATATGAACCGTAATATGTGCATTTCCATAAAAGTTCAAATCAAGTTCCTCCACAACTTCCACATGTGTATATCCTCAGAAAAACTGTGGTATCCATTTTTTATAAAACTTAAGACTACGCAATGATGCATTTCTATTTTTTGATAAAAATAAAACAGTATAAAATTACCTTTTACTATGGTATTTGACAGTTGTTATGAGTCAAGCGTAATTAGCGCCTCTAGTGGAAAAAGTAGGCAGTTTTCTACCCCATTCTCCGTAGGAACCGTCAAAATTTTTAGTGTATATTACATATTGTATAGTATAGTATATAACAAAATACAGCATCTACTTATAGATAGACTCCGCATGCGTAGGTATAAAAAAATAATCGAAAAATACAAGTTAATAAGTAGCTCGTCACCGAAATCGCTACTTAAGTTACAAATAAGAGCTTTGAAATAAGAGAATTTTAAGATCAACTTCTTACAAATTACGCAAAGTTCATATTTCAGGAAGCTTACGTGTGTTATCAACCATCGGTCTCTTTACAGCGAAATTGATTTTATATTAGTCTAAAATTTAAATAAAAGTTATACGAAATCCTTTCCTACTGTCCATTTATTTCAAAACGTACGACACGGTCGGAAGATTCGCTTACAAATCAGTCCATAATGAGACAGTTTTACTCAAATAAAACCTCAAAGTTAAAGTCAAAAGAATCTTTATTTCGTAAGTATTTAAATACATTTGAAATGGTTTGACCCATTTACAAATTGAACTGAATCTACCACCACTTCGGAAAGTCGATCTGTTGAGAAGAAGTGGCAAGAACCTCAACAGCAATCATCTTTTAAAAATACACAATAACAATTTACAACACAGGGAATCCCATCTTCTTGCATCCGGATATCTTATAGTAAAACTTTTTTTATAACACTTATTATTTCAGATGAACCTTCCGAAAAAGATGAAAATAAACAAATAGAACAACAACTAGCGACTATAACCGAAGAAACGACGCACATAGAAATAAAAGACCAGTCGAAAGAGACGGCAAATGAAACGCAAGATGCCGAGAGAGAGAAGGAAAATGAGAAAGAGGGAGACGGAGAGTCTGACAGCGATGACAGTTCTACTGAGGGATTTCCTGATACGCATATAAAAGTGAGTTTAAGGATAATGTTTATTCGAACACGGTCTTCAATGGCGCCTTGGTTTAAGTAACGCTTTATACAAGGTGACTGGTGGGTCACTGTCGAAATTCGAAGACGTGATAATTTTAGATCATGAAGAGAAAAAAATATAATAAAAAAGTTTATATCAATTATTTATTGAGTAAACTTAACCGAAACTTAAAGAACGCATGGTTACATGGTTACACAACGAATTTATTGTCTTCTTATTTTGATTTATACATTTTTTTTTTTAATTTTAATAATTCTGTTCAGCCCAAGCCTTTAAAATTTTTTTTTTTTAACAAATGCTGTCTTATGTTCTTTTCATATTTTTTGTAATATTTATAATGCTTGCTGAATGCGCATGTATTGGGTTTTGATTTAGAAATGAAACTATTTTACTTACTTTACATATATTTATTGTAATTTTAACCTGTTTTGTGCATCTGTGAATAAATAAATAGATCCGCCAGGTCACGTGCCGCGATTGATTCAGTTGTAAGTAAACAGTAACAAAACCTTATTTATTTATAGGGAATTCCAGTTAAAAATTAGGTGCCTACTTTATTACATAACTATGACGAGAATCGAGTACTGAGTGCTCTCCTTCATTATCTAAAATTTGCCACCAGTCACCCTGCACATATAGGAACTGTTCTGTCTCCGGTTTGGTTCGCGGTAGTTAACTGTTGTCACCATTACTCTACTATTTCAACTGTTCAAGGGCTCTATCGTATTTTTTGTCAGTTCAGTATATTTATAGTTATGGTGTGGTAAATTCTGAATAAAAGCCAGATATAAACATTTGATGGATTATAATTGGAACTACTGGTAGATAAGTTGACAAAACCTCATGAAATAACAAAAAGGCTTACGTAATTTAAACAGCAACGGCTAGAAAATATTGTATAGAGTAATATGTAATAATAAACCAACCCTCATTAAATGGAGACATAACTGAAGCTAAATCTTGTATATCTTATTATAAACTGTATATAAATATTGTCCCGTAAAAGTGTTTACATATTATAAATTACGAATTTTGTCCCCTAAGGTGGACCACGGCACTGGCGAAGTAATTCTACAGTCGAAAACAAGAACACTGTCCGAAGTATCAGATTCAAGTGAGTATATCATTAAATGAAACACTTTTTAATGGATTTTTCGAGTTATTTTTTTTTACTATTTAACTCGACGTTCCTGTGCCTTAAAAGACCCCGTCGGCACTTAGACGACCGGACCCCAGCCAGTTTTAAGTTAAAGTTTATTTCCAAAACTGACCCGCATCAAGGCCGCTCGAACCGTAACCAAATACTGGCGTTATGTAGGCCGAAACTGAGCTAGTTTCTTTGTATACTTTTTGACTGGAAGAAAACTGATTCAGCTTTGGGACGTACAAAACAATGTAACAGTTGCAGCAGTTACTTCACCACAAAGTAACACCTAAAAATCTTACCTTAAATTATATTTCGCAGCCGATGAGCCCACGCTGAAATTCCCCGCGCTTCCCAAAAAGGGCGGGAAGAGACCCGCCAAAAAAAACACCAAAGAGCAGAAAGTCGAAGAGAAGGCTAACAAGGACGGCCCCAAACGAGGACAGAAGGGGAAACTGAAGAAGATGAAGGAGAAGTACAAGGATCAGGATGAGGAGGACAGAGCTATGATGATGCAGTTGTTGCAAGTATGTATGTTTTTTTTTAAATTGATGATAAACCCGTGTTTGATTGCAGTGTTGCCTGATGGTAAGTGAAGATGAGATCCGACTTCCAAAAGGAGGAGGTTCTTAATTCGTGTGCACATACATATGTACATAACTTCACGCCTGTATCCCTTATGGGGTAGGCAGAACACCAGAGCCTATCGTAAAACCATCTGATCTTAGGTTTGACGTTGGAGGTATTATAATGATGGAGAGAGACTATTGCAGTGACAGGGGGTCAGCCCATCGCCCGCAAAAACGCCTATAAAACCTCTGTACCTTAGCTGACCTTTACAGTATGCCCGGGAAAAAAAAAAAAAAAAAAAAACAAAAACATATCGACTATTTGTTACAGACAATTCTTAATTTATATATAAACATACTTTAAATATTCCAATTTTGAAACATTGCCTTTCCACGGGCACGGGAAATATAGAACTTTTCAGTTTGTAGGAAAAATCTTATTCCTTGGGTGCAACTGGGCTGTGAAACTGGATCTAAAGGTTCTTTAAATGAGTGCCTGGTTGTATTATTGAAGGAGTTCTTGAAATTCTCACAGAAATGGTAGTTTATTGCGTACGATTTTGCGATAAAAAGCTAATGTAAAATATAAATTATACGCGATAAATCCGGTTAAAAACTGTTTAATTCTAGATTATGAATTATGAAAACTAAAGAAAATATTATATTTATCATTTATTTTTTACTTTTTACTTTATATTAATAATTTATATCATTTTAACAGTCCGCAAACCCCACCAAAGAGTCTAAGAAGGCGTTGAAAAAGGCCGCCAACGCTAAGTCCGGAAAGGGCAAGCAAGCGTCAAAGGGTCCGAAGATCCCTCAACCTGCGCCCTTGATACTGGAGCTGTCTGATGAGGAGGTGGATCCTGCCGCGGAGAATGAGAATGAGGTCGAGGTATGTTATACCTAGTTGGGTGTTCTAGTGTTTAATTTATAAGGAAAATAACTTCTTAATCTTAGTAATAAATGGGAAATTTTGGTGTATAAGGTATAATTTACAGTCAAAATTAAATCTAACTTAATTTATAGATGTTCCACTTATAACCAAAATCCAATTTGTATATTGTATGATAGAATCTTGTATTAACAATTTAGAAACGATAATAGAAGGGCACAGGGGGAAAACAAGCAATGACACAAAGACAATAAACTGAGAAATTGCTAAATTCTCAGTTACATTAAACTTTGAAATAAAAGAAAAATGTCTTTACTTATTATTAAAGTATATTTGTTAAGGGTAAGCAGTACAAAAAAACCTTGTTATGCGTATATTAAGTGAGTTAGCTAAATAAAAATGAACAAAATCAGAAAATTCAGGAAGAAAATATGTTCTTCTGATTTTTGCTTGTATTGCACTGCACCTTGCTTGTTGTTGCACTGTATCAATAGATTTCTATTTCATCCGACCCTGCATGTTAATGCCAAGTGTATTTTGTCATTTTGTTCTAACAGGTCTGTACTATACTATGGCATTGCCAGATAATAAAACATAACACTGTAACATCGCATGTTTTTCCCCTGTGCCCTTCATCCACTTTTTTCTTCTGTCAGGAAGAAATGATGGAAGCGGTCAATTCAATATACATTTTAATTTTTAAATTAAGAGCAATATTAATAAAGCTGTTAATGGCATTATCATTACGCGAAAGTGATGGTTGTTATTGAAGTCCTTTTGGCTTACCCTTTAAATATAGCATTCAAATGGTGCACACATTTTGAAAGAATTTTCAAAATCGGTCAGATTTTGAGATCATTCCACCAACATCCAAAAATACATTTTCTTCTCTTTCTTTCTTTCTTTCTTTCTTTCATAAAACCATCTGATGTCACGTTTGACAAATTTGGAGGCATTATAATAGTGGAGAGAGACTATTACAAGGACAGGGAGTCAGGCTATCGCCCACAAAAAAGCCTCCCATAACACCTCGGTCCCTTAACTGACTTTTACAGTATGCCCGGGAAAAGAAGCAGCTTCTATGTTTTTCTTTCACTCCCAGTCCAGCAAAGAAGCAATTATATGTATTATACGTATCACATATAAATTATTTTGCAGCAAGAAGCGCAAGGCCCGGACGCGGATACAGAGATGTTATGTCAGCTGACCGGCTCTCCGTTCACTGAGGATGAACTGTTGTTCGCAGTGCCTGTCGTGGCGCCCTACTCCGCACTACTTAACTATAAGTAAGTTTCTTTCTAATATTTTTAAGTTTTTGCATTTAAATGCTAAATTATTTTTAAATAACTGAAAAACTATGTTAAATATAAAATTTATATTTTTTTCAGATACTTAAGAATAATTGAGCATTTTAAATGCAAAAACTTAAAAATATTACTAAACATTGCAATGCTTGACTTTAACCGAGATTCACAATTTCTAAAAAGAAATTGGTCTCGTGTTGTCTTAGCTGCAAAGCCCCATCATTAGATGGAGCTACGTTAGCAATATAACGTAAAACAAAAATGTGGTAAGTAATTTCAATGGCGTACCGCTAGGCCCCGGTAGCTCAGTGGAAGAGCACTCGTCCCAGAGCAGTGCGATCACAGAACTTTATCGAATCGTAAGTTAACGAATGTTTACGAATGCTCGTATAGTATGGAGTCGGTTGCAAGTTTTGAGTAACATTGTAATTTTTTATTTTACAGATATTTATGAGTACAACATGTTTACAAACAGTCAAAATTAACAAGGCACACATTTATTTAAGCTGGCCGTGCGGCAATTGATAGATTTCAATTTTTTCTTAAAAACCGTCTCCATACTATACGAACATTCGTTAACAAACGATTCGATAAAGTTCTGTGATCGCACTGCAGGTTCGAGTCCTGGTTGGGTGATTTTTATTTAGCACATTTTTTCCGTTATTAAAGTTTTTTTTTATTTGTGATTATACTAAATCTCAATCTGCGTGAAGGTCTGTTTTTTTATACAAATTGCCGGTACTAATCACCGCACGAGTAGTAATATTTGACGGCAAAGAGTAATGTTCACGGTCCATACAGTCTCTGACCTGTCAAACTGCTTTTAGTTCGGTATGTGAATGTATAAAAATGATATTGTCATTGAAATGCTGCCTGTTTATATCTAAACTATTGGTGCAGACTTATTTTAATTCCTTAGAAACGATATCGGGATTTTCATTTCAAGTGGATGATACTAGTAGTCTATAGAGTAACTTCTAATATAAGTAAATGATTTAGAATTTACCGAACATGAGCTATTATTTGCACTATATGTTGTTTTAATATATTTCATGAGTTATCAAAAATCTGACAGGTCAGCTATGAACATTACTCTTTTACATGAAGGGTTATACCAAACACGCAGACACCTCTGAAGTTGTAACAAGATATTCTCGAGCAGCATTACAGTAAGTAATACAGCTTGCGAAACGCCTCGCTGCAACTTCAAAGGGGACCAGATGTAGCTTTTATGCCAATTAGTAAAATAACGTGATGAAATACGGCTCAAAATTATCCTTCTTTTAGTAACCTAAACTCAAACATCAGCTATGTAGTACAAAAATATTCTTTAAATAAAACCCGATTACATCTTAATATATAAAACTATTCCGTTACTGACTGAGTGACTGACAGACAACGTACAGCCATAACTACTGGGCGTAGAGAGATGATATTTGGAATATGCATTCCTTAGGGGATGAAGAGGTCCACTAAGGAAGGAATTCCCGAAATTCCCACGGGAACGGAAAATATAGGACTTTTTAGTTTGTATGAAAAATCTTATTCCTTGAGTGCATCAATGTGAAACTTGGTAAAAAGGTTCTTCAATGGGTGTCTGGTTGAAATATGGAAGGAATTGCCGAAATTCTCACGGCAACGGGAAATATAGGGCTTTTTAGTTTATGCGCGTACGCATTCGCGGGAATGTGCTCGTTTAATTATATTATACATTTATACTAGACATGGAGTCCTTTAAAATCGTGACTTTCGAACTGTAGTAACTGTTGTTCACAATAAAGGGATGGCAGGCCCGCTACACGGTTGTTGTCGGGAAGGAAATTAGTTGTGAATTCATCGCTGTCAATTTGTTGATACCCCCATATTGTATGCCTAGAGCATCGCCAGAATGTATAATTGAAAAGGCTCTGAAGGGCAGGTACAGTCCTGATACAACTTTAATATTATTATTTGGGAGAAGGGGAAATGTGAGACAAAGTCAATTATTAATATATTTAGATAAGTTACAGGCCCTTACGGTAAAAAAAATTGTTTTGTTTACATTTCCTTACATAGGAGGGGCCGCCAGAGAGAATAGAATAAGATATAAATTGAATTTATTAATGCATGGCTACATGGGGTCTAATAACATATGTTTAAGTGAAACCTCAAGCATGTTGATTAATGTCATTGACATTAACTCAATTTGTAATTTTAAATTTAACTTGACAAAAGATATATATAATATATCTACTTATTTTTTAAAACAGATAGCACAAGTGCTATTAAACTTTTTATTTTTTAAACCAGCTAAGTATTTAGCTACTGATTCTGCTTTTATTGAGCAGTCTTGTATATTGACATGTCATAGTGAAACATGTTGTTCCACTACGCTGACAAGTTTGGGTTGTCCAAATTCTTTAAATTAGTAAATAAGACAACAGATGCTAAAGCATCTAGCAATATTTCAAGTGCTTTATATAATAAAAATTGTTTAAACCTGGTACATCAAAATATACAAGGCATCTCAGAGAAAGTCTTGGAAATAGAGTTATTTTTGTATGCTGAGCATATAGATATTCTTTGTGTAACTGAACATTTCTTACTGGATCACCAATTAGTATTAAATTTTGCTCAGCACCAAGTTGCTAGTTCGTTCAATAGACAGACAGCAATACATGGGGGCTCTTTAATAATATTAAATAAATCTTTAAAATTTAGAGAACGTACTGACATAGTGAGCCTATCTATTGAACAAACTATTGAAATATCCTGTGTAGAATTGACAAACTGCATAATTGTTTGTATATATAGGCCCCCTAAATCACACTATGATAGTTTTGAACTTGTTTTAGAACAAGTATTGGATAAATTATGTAATAAAACTAAGAAAATATTTGTTTGCGGGGACTTTAATGTTAATTTATTAGAAAATTCATCATTGAGTAAAAAACTAATAAATTTGTTTAAATGTAATAATCTTAGTAACCTGTTCCTAGAACCAACTAGAATAACAAGGACCAGTGCAACTTGCCTAGATAATGTGTTTTCTAATGTTACTCCGGTAAGTTCATCAGTTATAAATAAACTAAGTTCTGATCACAGCGGTCAGTTGGTTACTTTTAAATACTCAAAGAAAAAACAGGTTAATAAGAATATAATGGTTGTTCCGGTCAATAAAAAGCGTTTGGAGAGATTTAGATGTAGTATTATTAAAAATATGCCCCATATAGCCCACTCCAACAATGTAAATTTACTATACAGTAATTTAAGTAGTATAATAAATAAACAACATGAGAGTGTATTTATTCCGAAAAAAGTCTCTCCAAACAATTGTAAATCCTTCAGTGATTGGGCTACCACAGGTATACATATAAGTAGAAAGCACTTATATGATCTCTATCATGAGAAATCATATAACAAAAGTGAAAGTTTTTGCAACTACGTTAGAATTTACTCAAAATTATTTAAAAGAGTATGTGCCGCAGCCAAATCTATATATCTAAGTAATAAGATAAAAAATAGTTCTAATAAGACTAAAACAACATGGAACATAATAAATAAGGAAACTGGAAAAGTTAAGGATCGCAATACTGAGTTTAAACTTGTAATTGACAATAAAACCATTAATGTAGATGAAAATGTTGCGACAGCATTCGAAAATTGTTTTGCTGACATTCCAGTTTCAACTACTAAATTGTTAAATTCTTCACCTGTGGTGGCTGAATCATTGCTGAAAAATCATGTAAGTGAGTGCAAGGAGTCTTTCAAGTTCCAACCCATAGACACCGGGGACATTTTTAAAACATTTAAGACAATTGATGTTAAAAAGACAACTGATTTGTGGGGCATATCTGTTGAAATCTTAAGTTCTATCATAGATGTAATAGCTCCTTGCCTTGTTGAAATATTTAACAACTGTATTATAAGTGGGGAGTTTCCTGATTTAATGAAGCATAGTAAGGTTATTCCTTTATTTAAATCGGGTAGCTCTACGGACCCTACTAATTTTAGACCAATTTCGATTTTACCAACATGTAGCAAAATTTATGAAAAAATTATTCTCAACCAGCTATTAGCTCACTTCACAAAAAACAATTTACTTCATAACAAACAATTTGGATTCACAAGGGGTCGTTCGACAACTGATGCTGGTGTTGAACTGTTTGAAGTAATAGCTGGTGCCTGGGAGGGGTCACAGGATGCTCTAGGTGTATTTTGTGACCTATCCAAGGCATTTGACTGTGTTCAGCATGACACTCTCATCAGGAAACTCCACCACTACGGCATCAAAGGCACTGACCTCAAACTTTTGAATTCTTACCTGAGTGATAGAATCCAGAAGGTTGAGGTTAACCGGAAAAGGTCAGCTGGGTCGGTTGTGAGAATGGGAGTGCCTCAAGGTTCAATTCTGGGCCCATTTTTATTTTTAGTCTATATAAATGATCTACCCTATATGGTAGGCAATAATCACGATATTGTATTGTTTGCTGATGACACATCATTAATTTTTAAAATGATAAGGCAGAAAACCAACTACGACGACGTAAACAATGCTCTCTCTAATGTAGTACAGTGGTTTAATGTAAATAATCTAGCTTTCAATGATAAAAAAACTAAATGTATAAAATTCTCCGCACCAAATGTAAAACAAGTTGAGTCTGATCTGCGGCTTAATGGAAACAGGTTGAATCTAGTAGATAACACTGTTTTTCTTGGAATTACCTTAGATTCTAAATTGCAATGGGGCGCCCATATCTCACAGCTAGCGAGTAGACTTAGTTCTGCAGCGTTCGCGGTAAAGAAAATTCGCTCATTGACTGATGTTAATACGGCGAAGCTGGTTTATTTTAGTTATTTTCATAGTATAATGTCCTACGGCATCCTACTTTGGGGCAATGCCGCAGACATTGACACGATATTTACACTGCAGAAAAGGGCTATTCGTGGAATGTATAAACTTGGAAGTAGAGAATCTCTAAGAGAAAAGTTTAAAGAGATTGGTATCTTGACCTTTGCATCACAATATATTTATGAAAACATTATGTATATTTATAAGAATAGTAGTAAATTTAAAACCATGAAAGATAAGCATGATAAAAATTATTCTGTGATGACAAGGAACGACCATAAATTAGCGTTTCCCAAATTAAGGCTGGCTAAAAGCACCAAATCATTTATGGGAATGTCAATACGTATTTATAATAAAATACCACAGTCAATTCAATCTCTAACGTTTAATAAATTTAAAAGAACTATCAAAGAAACATTATGCAAAAAAGGCTACTATAAACTCAAAGATTATTTAGATGACAAAAGAGCGTGGGATTGATGTCTCCACAGGTTATTTCCAAATATTAAACATTAATCACTATGTAAGCAGCTTGGCTGCGACATGATATTGGCAAGCACGAATAGCTGTCTTCTGTTTGTTTGTTCATGTCATAGCAGAGCTGTATTTCTGCCAAATTGTACCTATAATAAGCACTTTTTACAAAAGAGTGCCGAGAGTTTTTTTTCCGCCGGCTTTTTTCCTCTCGGTCTACCTAGGGTTCTACTTTCATTTCGTTTTTTAAAGCCGAAGAAGAAGTAGTAGTAGACATCACCAAGACATTGGTGGATAATGGGCGATCATTATCTTTATAAGCTGAGAGACGCACACTTCTCGACGGAGGCCTTCCCCTGGATTCTTCATGTCGTCCGGACGCGCGCCGCCCTCATCCAGCATTTGACGTTCGTAAAGTGTATTAAATTACCTACTACGAAAAAAAAAAAAAAAAAAAAAAAAAAAAAAAAAAAAAAATGTTCCTAGGGGGTATTTTTGTAGCCCGTTTTTAAACCGGCAAGAATTGGTTCCCTAGCTGTTACAGGGGCCGTTAAATCTAGTTCAAAATCGAATAATAAGTACGTACAATATTGCTTATTCATTTCTAAAACCCTCAAAATACTTTATTCACTAAAGCAACAATGAAATCAAATACCTTGCCATAGGAAAACCTCATTGATAATGTTTTTATGTTTTTGCATTTAAAATGCTCAATTATTCTGAAATAAATGAAAAATGTGATAAATAAAAATTACCCGACCAGGATTCGAACCTGTGACCTCTCGTTTGCCGGACGAGTGCTCTTCCACTGAGCTACCAGGGCTTGGCGGTACGCCTCGAAATTACTTACCACATTTTTGTTTTTACGTTATATTGCTAACGTAGCTCCATATTATGGTATAGCTTTGCAGCTAAGACCACCCGAGACCAATTTCTTTACAGAAATTGTGAATCCCAGTTAAAGTGAAGCATTGCAATGTTTAATAATGTTTTTAAGTTTTTGCATTTAAAATGCTCAATTATTCTTAAATAAATGAAAAATGTGATAAATAAAAAAAAATTTTTTCATAAATAAATGAAAAATGTGATAAATAAAAATTTTTTTATCACATTTTTCATTTATTTAAAAACCTCATTGCCCTACGGAGGGCTCACTGAAAATAATGATGATGATTATGAACAATAATTTCTTTTTCCTCTTACCAGGTACAAAGTAAAGTTAACCCCAGGCACAAGTAAACGCGGGAAAGCAGCGAAAACAGCCGTGCAAGTGTTCCTGCGCGACCGCAGCGCCACAGCGCGTGAGAAAGACTTACTAAAGGCCGTCAAAGAAGAAAATGTTGCCAGAAACTTCCCCGGAAAAGTGAAATTGTCCGCACCACAACTACATAAGCATAAAAAATGATCATATTTACTTTTTTTGAGTTTTCTAATGCAATGATTTACTCACCATTTTAAAGAATCAATGCTCAGTAATTGTTTGAATATGTTTAATTTGTTAGTTTTTCACGTCTGATTCAACCATTGTAACTTTGTGATTTAATAAAAGAAGAAATTCAGATAAATGCAGCTCTCGCTTGATAAATTATATTATTTGTAGTTATTTGTATTGTGTGCTCTTTTTTAGATTCGAAACTGTACAGTTGATAAATAAATATAAATCATTACTGTGCCCTCTAAACAAAAGCCCCTTTTAAAGTGTCCGCAAACTACAAAGGATTTGATTGCCATCGTTAAAAATATTCACTGGACTGGTGCTACCAATAAAGTACCCATGTTTTGTATTTAATTAATTGCCATTTTACGAAACCTTTTCTGTAGGAATCTCGATTCCTTGGGTAATATTATTGTAAAGAATCCCGTCTGTTATTTATTCATTGTTCTTTGTCTATTGTGTTAAATTCAATCTTTCGAATTATGAACGTTATGAATTCATAAACTTTATTATTATTAAGAAGTTGTAGTTGAATCAGAAATATGTTCTTGTTTGAATTTCTATTCCATAAGTGATTGTTTCCAGAGATCGTTTATAGATAACTTAAAATGGTGTTTATAAATTATTTATACATATTGATATGTTACGTGATAAATAAAAAGTTTATCTTTAAAAATATGTTTTTGTTTTACTTAAAGTTGTCCTTTAACCTTGTAAGTTCGGCTTAGAATATCAACCACCCTTGAAATATAAAGTGGTATGATGAGACTAATTCAAGTGACTCTCACTTGAAAGTTGGAGACCCCTTCAGTAAGTCTATAAAAAATTCACCCTGTAATTGTATTACATCGATCGTTCGGTCAATCACAAGAATGAAATATCTCTAACATACTAGGTTTATTTAATGAATGGAAAAGCATGAAGTCTTAATATTGTCTTAAGTTTTCGCGATTCATACTATTAAATAAAACACTTTTTAACCGGATTTATCGCTTATTGGAGAATGATCAGAGAAGCGTTTGAAATTAAAACCATCCTAATTTCAATAGAGAAGATGGTTGGAAACTATCACCGACATGGGACCCTATCCTGTAAAACATTAAATCTAACATCCAGCAAGCTGCACGACCTGAAACTCAAGATACTGTCAGCTCGTTTTGTGTCAATCCAGATCGCTACGCTCGAAGACTGAGGAACAGATGGAGATGTTGATGTATAACTTTTTCAATCTATCAATCCGACGCTTGACACCTCAGTCGCTCGTGACCACGGGGTCTGCAAAGACACCGAAACCTCGAGTCGAGAAATTTAAAATGTAAATATACGCGATAAATCTGGTTAAAAAGTGTTTTATTTAATAGCATGAAGCCTTCTTTAAATTTTAACCCGTTCGATTCCTAGGTGAAGCAAGCGAATTTTCGAAAAAAGCGAGTTCCCGAAACCTTAATGAAGAACCTTCTTAAACCTGTTTGCCGATCTCATCTTCACTTACCATCAGGTGAGAGGGAGCTCGAACGCTGGTAGTCACCAAAAAAAACAAAAAGTCTTCAACTGACAAACTAACAGACGCGGGTTATTTTTTTGATTCTCTAAGAACAGGGTTACCAATGGAGAAGAAAACTGAAAGCCCTAAATAAATGTCGCTTCATATGCTTGACCCATAACAAACTGTCAAATAAACAAGTTTTTATCGAAATTGCTTGTTTAGTGTTCTGTTTTGTGGTAAATCTATAAAATAATGTACATGTATGAAAATATGAAAAATGTGGACCGTAATATGTACATTTCCACAAAAGTTTAAATCAAGAAACATCTACAAATTCCGCATGTGTATATCCTTACAGAAACTGTGGTATCCATTTTCTAAGAAACTTATGACTACGCAATGATGCATTTCTAATTTTTTGATCAAAATCACTATAAAATTAACTTTTGCTGTGAATTTGACAGTTGTTATTTTATTTTATTTTATATTATTTGGTGTTATGGGTGAAGCGTAATCAGCGCCTCTAGTGGAATAAGAAGGCAGTTTTCTACCCCATTGGATAAAAACATTAAAAGTCGACAGGAAAATTGGAAGAACTTTTTCTAATATACAATTTTCGTTTAACTCTAATGGTACGTACAGATTGCTGTAATGTAATATTCTGCGCACTACACGTCCAAATACGGAACGTGCGCATAATTTATTTTATTTTATATTATTTGGGTGGCCAACATTACTAGCAATCTGTACGCACCATAAGAGTTCGACAGAGGAACACACATTTCGTACAGATAGTATATAGCTTAGCATAGACAAATAAATAAAAAACTATTCTAATATAATTTGCTTTTAATTCTTTGTGTCCTTATTTTATTTGTAATAATGACACAAAACCTAAAAGAAGATGCAATAATGATTACGTGCACCTTATGTAACAATCTGCATATGCTCCGGATAAAGGCAAGGATCAACTGTAGGTACCTACCTACCTAATATATTTTTTGCTGTCTCCAACCAAGAATCAAAACATATTACTAAACATAATATATATATTTAAGAAAAAATAGCCTCTACAACACAATATGAACATATTAAAACATAAGAAATCGTGTGACACTAGTCCTCTTCCTCATCAAGTTCCTCCCCGAAGGCTTCACCTTCACCGAGCGTCGCTGTGGGGATCACCGGCGGCAGGTGAGCGATGCGATAGGCCTGCGGATTAATATATTTATAGATAATTTCTATATATTATATCCTTATTTATTATATTATCTTATTCTATTCTTATAGATAATTTTTATAGATTATGCTTCCATGCTGGACTGGGAGCGAAAGAAAAACTTAGAATGTGCCAGCTGCTTCTCTTCCCGAGCATACCTACTGTAAAAGTCAGTTAAGGGACAGAGGTTTAATTGGCATTTTTGTGGGCGATTGGTTGACACCCTGTCACTACAATAGCCTCTCTCTATCTTTATAATACCTCCAAATTTGTCAAACGCGACAACAGATGGTCTTATAGCCTCCGGTGTTCTGCCTACCCCGTGAGGGATACAGGCGTGACGTTATGTATGTATGTATGTTTATAGATAAAGATACCAAATAAAATAAGAGCTTTTAAAATATTTGTTTGATTGCAATGTTTCATCTAAACTGAGATTTAAACTGTATAGAAGTTTGGTCTCGGGTGGTAAAGCTGGAAAGCATTTCCACAAGATGGAGCTACGTTAGCATATAATAAAAAAATCGATATATGTACCAAAATATAATTTCGATGGTTGAGTCCGGCGGGAGATCTGGGTTCGAGTCCCAGGTGGGATCGATTTTATTAGGTATTTTTATTTATGAAATTATTTAAGCATTATAAAATGCGAAGTAAAGCTTCTGATTTTTTTTTTGTCATTATAGTTTTTATATCGCCATGAGTCGACATATCGTACATTTTAAAGAGGTTTCCCTCTTCGTATGTAGGTATGTATGTTCGATTCGGGCAGTGGAACACAGGTAGAGATAGTAAGAATTCGATTTTCAGATTCAATTGCTTCTAAAACTTCTAACCACGTCTGTTAGGTATAGCTTAAACTCGAGACGTCTATTCCTTTAACCACTGCAGAGTCTGTATAAATTCGAAGAGATATTTCTATTGTCAGATCGAAAAGAATTACCAAGAACTGTATGAAGATTTAGTTTTAAAATATCCACTGTCAAAACATCCTCAAACCCACCTCCTCATCAGCGAACGTCGGGTCCTGCATCTCCATGACCTCGGGGCCGACGGGGTACTCATCCTGTGGCCGCGGCAGCTGCAGCGGAGAGAAGTTCGGGGGCTGGAACTTCAGACCCCAACCGACGTACATGCACTCTGTCTTTCTGTTAGCAAAACATAATTTTTCTGTTATAGAGGGTTAACGAGCTTATGGGTTGCTTTATGCAAATAAGTATACCTACAGATCACAAGTTTTGGGCCAAGTAGTTGTTGTGAGTCCGTTTCAAGGGCGTCCGTTTCTACGCAGGGAATTAGTGAAACTTCTATTGGTAAGAGCTAATCTAAATCAGTAAAAGATGTCCGAGACGCAAGATGAATAATGCTACAGCTGAAAATCTAAGCCAAGACATGATTATCAGGGGAATTTATTTTTATTATTATGATTGAGGGACGAAATACGTGGCGCAGTGGTCGAGAGTTCGGCTTTGCGCTAAGAGGTGCTGAGGAAGTCCCAGCCGTTTTGGAAACGAACTTTTCCAAACTGAATAGATTCAGGATGATTCCTAGGACACCTCTAAATTCCACTGAGTGATCTCCATAACACAAGCGTACTTTGGGACTACGTAGGTAGTGTGTCAGTTATTATGTGTTGGGTAATCAGTTATTATGACGACCACTTTGGCGATGGGGTAAACCTATCTGCCTCAGACGCCAGTGGTTGCGACTGGAATAAGAAAAAAAGTCTGGGTGTTTATCTATAAATGTATTTATATTCTAGGTACCCCCCTTATTCGCTACATGGTATCTGGTTGGTGTGATTGTCTGGGGATTTTATTTTATTTATTTATAAAGCTCTCAAGACAAAGTATCTCACTTTTTCAGAGGTTAAAAAGTGTTTTATTTAATAGTATGAATCGCGAAAACTTAAGACAATATTAAGTATCTCACTGTCCACTAGTAGAGTACGCCACCGCGCCCGGCCACACATTGCTGCGCATGACGGCCACAGCGCGGTCGGGCAGCAGGGAGCTGCTGCCGCGCGCGCTCCATCCCGTCTGCCCCTGGATCCGCGAGTCCTCCGACAGCGGCGAGAACAGGGTCGGGCCTATCTCGGGCTCCATGGGAGGGGCTGCATCGTCGTCTTCTTCCTCGGCTGCTTCTTCCTGGTGCCGAAAATACGATGAACGATAATTTAGCCGTAACGAGCTGCTTTAAAACAGCCCTCTGGATAGGGGTATCGTTAGAGGCGACTAACATGTGTGATCTCTGCTTGGTTGTAGTACTCCTAAAGGTCTAATAGGCTAGCGACCACCTTTCTTAAAATCGGCCACTAATTATCATCGCTCCAGCGAGGATGTGTAATTTCAATACTCATCTTCACTTACCATTAGGTGATATTAATGACGTCATAAGTTAACAGTAAAAGTTGTAGCGTTAAAGTTTATTATTTTCTTTTAAGAGTATTTAAATAAAAGTTTGTTTTTTGAAAAGGAAATCATTCTTTTGCATCCCCTTTTCTATCGATTGACATAAGTACACAGGAGCCATGAAAACTTCAGCCACCTTACAAATTAAGGCTTTTCCGTACGTCCATTTTTGTGGAGAGGCCAGTAATATCAGTTACAGTAATTGGTAGTAAATAATACACATTCTGCCGTTATTTTTTTATGATTATCATAAAATTTTAAATCGTACCATATCAGCATTGGGGTTCCACCAATTTGTCCGTCCCTGCTTTAGGATGTATTTCCCGTGGTGGACCCAGTACGTTAGATTTGGGTCCAACAAGTCCTTCAGCGTGTGGCCCTGGTAGAAAGGATTCGGATTGAAGTCCATGTCACCTGAAATCGGAGACAGGCTTATTAGTAGGTATAAAAACATCAGGTATGGCGAAGGAGAAACCTCAGGGCATAGCTTGACTATATTCAGTTTAAAGAAATGTAAATGGTTTCCACTAGCCTGCTCCCTCCTCCAAGTCAATATCCTCTTCTTCCTCTCCGGAGCCGTAGGTGTAATAACCCTGAGGAGAAATGAGAGTGGCGGCGGCGATGCGGGCGATCTGCGCGCGCAGGTAGTTGCGCTCTGTGCCTTCGAAGGGCGGGAACATTTGGACCTGGAAAAGTAAAATGGTTATTTAAGATTTGGGTTTGTTTTCTAGAAGCTTATTTAAGCATTGTTCATGAATCAAGCATAGAGTCAATCTAGTACAGAGGACGGATTCGAGTTGTAGCGTGTATGTAAGTCGTTCAAGACTGAGGAAGCTTTAAGAATACAAGTCTGAATGACCTGCAACGATTAGTGTGGTCAATCGATGGTGACTTAATGTAATATTGGAACAAGCATCACATCGCAAACTGACCCTTAGGTACGACCTTGTAGAAATGAGATTGGTACGTAATGCTTTTTGGAAATCGCCTTTTGCATAGGACAATACAGCGTTAGGCTACTTATAGATGCAATATGAAGTTGTTACACTGACTGGACGCTCATTTTCAGCTACAAAAAAGCCGGACAGATCTTGCTACACCTTTTCAAAAATGGCATCAACTTTGTCCATAACAGGGCGACCAAAGCGACGTGCATCTTTGATATCAAAATTTCTGGATTGCAAACGCTTAAACCAAATTTGCGCTACTCTCACAGATACTGCATTAGGTCCATAAACATCACAATTTTTTTTGCGGCTTGTGCATTTTTACCTTTTTTGTAGTAAAATTTTAAAATGTATCGAATTTCTTCATCAGATTCACTCATTATAACAATAAGAAAAACAAATAAATATCACACAATCCTTATTTAAATTTGGAATTTTCTTCTTTAAAATTAAAACTTTTTATTGATACCAAAACCAGCCATATACAAATGGTAGGTATAGCAAAACAGATTTTATTACAAGTCTTCATCTTTTCGTATTAATTATACCTTTTCCTTACCTATTAGACCTTTCCCCCAACCTATTATTAAGTATAAGTAATCTCCAAAATATCAGCCCACGACCACGCCTGCTAGAAAGTCTTCTGACTACCTATGTCCTAAGCGGTTCCCCTTACCTCGCTGTCCAGGTCCCCAGACATGACGTGCACGGTGAGCCGCGCCACGCGCAGCTGCGCAGGCGTCACGTCCGGCAGACACACCCAGTCGTCACCCGGCCTCGTCACTACGTAGTACACCTGTCGTTGTACGTTCATTAATTATCTTAAATGTATTTAAAAGCCCACTTCATGGCCTGTCTATGAGGTTTAGGCCGTAATCCACCAAGCTTTGCCAGTGGAAGGTTGGTGGAAGTAAGAATTTTCTGGGCGCCGCGCCACAATGCCTTCTGACATACAATCTCGAATACAGTACACACTAACGTGCTGTTCAAAAACGGAAGTCGTTGTGATAATTTAATGATTGGTCACCTATGTATGTACCGGCCGCGACTAACGTTGATTAAATTGCTAAGTAGGTAGGTATATCAAATGACACACAGGGCGCAACTAATACTATAGGCTATAGGAGCTCAAACGGTGGAGGGCTATCTCGGAGTTTCGCTACGGTATTGAATTAGAAATGAGGACATTCGCAGTCAGACTCGAGTGACAGAGGTGTGACGTGGACAGTTGCAAAGTTATGAATCATCAGCTTCTTCTGTTTTTCAGTAGATGAACGTAGCGTTCAAGATTAACACAAAACGAGCTGAAAGTATACTGCATTTAAGGTCGACCTCCGTGGTCGAATGTCCGGCTACGGCGTGAGAGGTCCTTGGTTCAAGTCTTAACCGGGCTAGTTTAGGCAACGAAATTTTATAAGCTGGCTCGGGTCTGGGTTTATAATAGGTAACTCCTCAGTTCCGGTGTATGGTCTCCCTTACACAGGCAAAAATACTTACTTTGGGGCTATATGCCTAGTTAGTTTGTCACTTTGGGTAATTTAATTTAAATAAATTTGATCTAATTCACTCAACTTCATTGGAAGTTTGGAGCTTTTTTGTGGCTAAACTTTGATCGCTCAGATATCTCGCCTATACAGGGGTGCCTCACCTTCTTGTTGACCCCCTGTCCCGGGGGTTCCTGTGGCACGGGTGGGGTCGGCTGGAACGTGGAAACCGGCACCGGGGGCAGCTTGGGCGGCTGCGGCTCCTTGGGACCTTCCTCGCGACCCTCACCTTCTCCCACTGTCATCATACGAACAGATTGGTAAGAACCATTGATAAGTCTATTTTTCATCATCATCATCACAACCCTTTGTAATGAGCCCACTGCAGGGCATGAGTCTCTCCCTTGGGTGACGGAGGAGATGTAAGGCCATAATCCACCAAGCTGGCCTAGTGCTGGGTGGTGGATGTCAGAATTTTCAGGGCGCCAAAGTGGCTTCTGACAAACCCTAACGACTACTGTATACAAGTATACATCACCCGGGACCGACTACGTAACGTGGCCTCCGAAGCACGGAAGTTAAATAAATAAAAAGTAACTAGATATTGCAGGGACATCTGCCATGCTACATAACAAGTATACTTGTTCAGTATTCTTCTAACTACTCAAGAGACAAAGGTACTAAGAAGAGTTACGTTGTTCTTCCTTTTCTTCTTCAACCGTGGGACGCGCTTCGTCTTCGCCTTCACCTTCGCCTGGCATATCTTTCAGTTCAAATTCCTAATTGAGGAAAACAAAAATGAAATTAGATAAATAATTTAGCTCAATACATATTTTATGTACCTAATTCTAAGCTGAAAATGTGATAAAGTGGAATTTAGAAAACACGATAAGAGTAATCACTGGGCAATGACTTAGTACCACCCCTGTGGGCTTGGGTTTTGCGAGTGTGTTCCATTAATTACGATAAAATTACAGTGCAAAAAGCAATTTATAGCGAGTTACTATTAACCGCCAGTTTGAGATGCGTCAGCGCGTCTAGCCTTCCTAATCGCATCTGTGTTCTATGTCTACTTTAGTACTTTTTCTTATACACGTCAGTTCACTCACTTGCCGTTGCCATTGGCCTACTCCAATGTGCAACCTTGGCGGCACTGCAGTCAGATAACAATCAGTGATTCATTGCACTAAGCGCCTTTAGTCACATTGTAATTTCCGTTCATCATCATCATCATCACAACTCTTTGTAATGAGCCCACTGCATGGGTCTCTCCCCTGGGTGAGGAGGAGGTATAGGCCATAATCCTTCAATTTGGCCCTGTGCTGGGTGGTGGATGACAGAATTTTCAGGGCGCTGAAATGGCTTCTGACAAACCCTAACGACCATTGTATACAAGTATACAGCACCCGGGACCGACTGCTGAACGTGCCCTCCGAAGCACGGAAGTCGTCGTAAGAAATGAATGGTCGGCGGTCACCCATCCAAGTACCGACCGCGCCGAATGTTGCTTAACATGTGATATCGTATGATACACACATTAACCATGGCGCCACGATGACTTTCCGTAATTTCTGTTACCACGAAGTTATACAAAAATCTTCAGATCGCTAACTTATCGTTAGCTCCGACATATAAATAAATTTTCCTACCGACCAATAAATTTTTCAAACAAATTGTCACTGGTATTGCTTCATTTAACTGATGAAATTGACCGATTTCTTGTAGATTACAGGCCCATGCCCAAAAAATGGAAGGGTCATATGAACCACCAGGTGACGTTTGTAGGACTTTATAAGAGCATAAAATATCTTATTATTTTATACGTCACTTGTAAGCTGATCAACTGAGTGCAAAGCGCGCAGTGCCGTAAAATAATGTTGCGCCACAAAGTCTTGATTTTCTGACAATTTCCAGGGTGAATTTTGTCATTTCATTCTATATGGCATCAGTTTCATACTGTTTCAACACAACTTCTAATCCATTATTCCGCAACGTCGTACAAAAAACATGCGACAAGGGGAAAATTCTTTACTTTAAAAATAGTACTTTTTCAAATCACCCCCCCCGGACCACGGAAAGAGAGGGGGTTGCAAACCTCGACTTTTTCCCAAAAAAAAAATTAAAAAATTACCGACTTTGTGGCGAACCATTTTTTTACGGCACTGCGCGCTGTTTTATTATTTTTTATGGATCTATTGATGGTAAAAATGCCGTACAAAAATATGTGACCAAAATGTGCTCACTTTACCTGCACCTTTGAATCAGCACTCAGTTGGTCAGCTTACAAGTGACGGCATAGTGTTGAATCTTATAATTTTCTATAGTCCTATATGTATATGTCACCTGGTGGTTCATATGACCCATCCATTTTTTGGACATGGGCCTGTAGTTGGCCTTGGGCATTCGTAATTAGTATGTTGACAATAATCTTTTACCCTGATTCTCCTGTCCAACTCTTCAACGGTAACTTCCGCTTCCACCACGTAATAGTTCGCTTTCGTTCCGAAGATTTTGCCGAAAAACCTGAAATGCTCTTGCTTTATAATTATCGAAATATCAGGTATATCGCAATACTTCAAACTTTGGACAGATTTGATTCATCATCATCTTTGTAAACTGCAGGGCAATGAGTCTCTCCCCAGGGTGACGAGAAGGTAGGTAACGTGACCATAAGACCCGCTTTAAAATGTATTTTTCTTGCTAGAATCGCACGATTCCACAGATTCGAGGAAAGAACCGATATTTTGAAAAAAAAGACTCACTGATCTTTGAAAGTAGGTACTTGACGAATTTGTTTTGTTTTTATCATTGGGCTATGCTTTTAGGGAAGTTATTAAGAAGAAAAACTCCTACGTCATCAAAAGTAACGCGTCCAATAAACGCGCGAAGATTCTAGAATAAAATTAGTTTCGATCCTCTCTGTTTTTAATAAGAGCCTTTAGGAATCTAAGAATACTACTATCATAGAACTACTATGATCCTGTCAGTACCTATAAATCAGCCTTATTTAATCTTGATGGTTCAAACTTCAAGTTTAATGAAGTACCTACCTATCTACTTTTAGGTTCATGTTAATTGTTACTATACCTAGTCATAGTGGCTACCGATTCAGAGACTATTAAATTAATCAAAAATTAATAGATTTATAAACAAACATACCTTACTGTAGCTACTGGTTCCTTAATAGCTAACATATTTAAGGCCACATACAAAACGTAGCACTCTTCATCTGGCAGTCCAAAACCAGCCTGTCAAGAAAAACCATCGTCATCAACACAATTCTATACCTACCATTATTACCTATGCCACTATTATGTCTCTATAACCTACAAAATGGTTAGTTTTTGAATAAAATTAACCGAATAGAGTCTGCAGTGCGATCACAGAACTTTATCGAATCGTTTGTTAACGAATGTTCGTATAGTATGGAGAAAAAATTTAAATCTATCCATTGCCGCACGGCCAGCTTAAATAAATGTGTGCCTTGTTAATTTTGAATGTTTGTAAATATGTTTTACTCATAAATATCTGTAAAATAAAAAATTACAATGTTACTCAAAACTTGCAACCGACTCCATACTATACGAGCATTCGTAAACATTCGTTAATATACGATTCGATAAAGTTCTGTGATCGCACTGCTGCTTAGGATAGTCCTGTTGCGCCTGCACAAGCGTGTCGTAAAAGGTTAATAATCCAAATAACTCTTGCTTGGTGATAGCAGGTATCCTGTCACGGTCCGCTTGTGTGAAGCAACTATCCTGCAAATAAAGTCTGGAGCGACGCGCTGGCGGAGACGGTTCTATCAATATTTGATGAAGATGCAGTTCCTTTATAAACTCATGCTCGTTGAACTCATAATCTTTACTAAGCATCAGAAACGCGCGTTTATTTACTTACTTCCTTAAAGTAGTAATTGTGCTCAAGGAGGTCAGCTATCCTTGGTTTAACAGATTCCTCCTCAAGGTCAAGCTCTTGTTCTTCCTCACCAACATCTTCCATCTTCTCCGACTTTGCTGCCAATAACTAAAACAAAAGGTAGTGTGAGTTAAATGACGTAAAAAAATATTCAACAAAATTCACAAGGTCTTTTGTTTGCCAAGCTGTTTGCTAAGATGCTGTAGATTTCTAAATAATTATGTATATATTTTTTTTTTTGATAATTGCTGTTATTTATCTATTCACCAATTTACCTATATATTTACTCACCCTGTACATCTCTTCCGTCCGCTGCACCTCATCCAGCTGTGGTGGGGACAGGTACAAATCGTTGAGGAGGTCGAAGTTGGGCCGAAACTTTTCATGTTTCATTTGCCACGAGTACTGCTCCAAGTTATCCACCACATCCGGAGGTTTATGGGTGAGTATTTTGTGGATCAAGTCTACGAGGTGGTCGTATCTGTGAAAGAATGAGCAGTGTAAACCAAGTTTACCAGTTTGAATAGTAGAAAGTAAATGTGCATTAAGTGTTTATTGCTCAAAACTAAATGGGGAGGTTGATGTTCACGGTGGTGACAGACATCGATGAAGGTGATGTCGTCCTCTTAAGAAGAATGTGAATATAAGGGATCAGTTGGGAACGTTGTGGAATGAGTTCTCTGAAAGTTCTGTTTATTAACTTGTAATATAACTGTTATTGCAGACCCGAGAAACTGTCATCGTCGTCGTTTCCATGAAGCTTGGATACATATCACGTCTATTCGAATCTATAAATGTTCTTTTTAATGTGAAACTAGAGCGGCAAGGAGGGTGTCAGTCTACATGCTAAGTAACTACCCAAGTAGGAACTTACGTATAAGTCGAGATAAGTACCTACTTAGGTATACCAATTGCAACTTACAAAGTATCACCAGTTGCTGCACTCTGTTGCTTAAGAAAATTCTTTGCAAGCACCAAGTCATTATTAAGATCTGGCAGTATATTTTCTGTAGCTGCTATAATATCTGGTTCCAGTAAAAAGTCCTTAGACATCTTTAATGACTATTTCATTAGAGTCACTCTAGTATACCTAATTGAGTCTTAAAGTAGGAATTAGGTACTAATATATATTTAATTATACATTAAATTATTTCCCAAGTTTAGAAAGATACTTTATTGTTTTATTTATAACTTTATTGTATACAATACAAGCTGTAACGTTTTATGTCACAGATAGGATATTTTGACGTTATTTAAACATCAAAACAAAATAAGTTTTTAACCCAAAAGGTAGCTACACGTATGATTGAATGGGAACTTTTATTAATTGAACTAGGTATATGCGACCCACGTCGTAACACGGGCACCACGATAAATATGGGCCGTAGCAGGTCGGCTATTTACGACTAAACTTCGGATAGAGCAGCCATTACCATCATCGTCTGACGACCACTTTGGCGGTGTGGTAACATTGTCTGCCTCAGATGCCAGTGGTCACGGGTTCGACTCCCGCACGGAACAAGAAAATAAATAATGTTCTGTGTTCAAATCAAATCAAATCAAATATATTTATTGCCATATAGTACGGTACATAAAGTTGTTACACATAAATTAGGTTCTACATACTATGCTGTATGACAGGATGCAATTGGTATTACAATGGTATTTTTATCTATTTATGTATTTATATTCCAGGTTTCCCCCTAGTTCACTACATGGTATCCCATAACCCAAGCTATTACTTTGGGGCCATGTAGTTGGTGTGATTGTCTGGGGATTTTATTTACTATTTATTTATTTATATTTATCGTAACCATAATTTATTACCAAACTTATTATCGCAGAGTACCTACTACGCGCCATGCCCATGCCAGATCTCTCCAGCATGGTGAAATTAGAACATAGTGATTGTATGCTTCTTGAGTGAAATAATTTTGTCTTTGGAAATAATGAATGGAACGCAGCCCCCGAGAGTCAGGATATTGATTTTGACATGACATTGACAACGTCTGACATGTTTTTGTCAATGTCCTAAAATCAAAATAAACAAAATGAAGAGGTTATGTTCTTTCTATTTAATATTTTTTTTAAATAACTGACGATTTATTTTGTAATCTTTTACGATAATAGTATTTTTTTATCCAAAAGAAACTTCAGAAGGTGTACCAACATAACCTCCAATTTTGTAAAGTTTCCTTAAAGAAGTTGAAATGGCAGCAAAATTTGATGCTGCAGCTTATAGTTTCAGACAAACTCTGCCATATGTAAGTAAGGATGCATTAAGATGGTTTCCTGGGCATATGAACAAAGGCCTTAAACAAATGCAACAGAAGCTGTCTAATGTCGACTGTGTCATAGAAATCCATGATGCAAGAATTGCATTTTCAGGTCGAAATCAAACGTTCACTAGAACTTTAACTGGTGCTAAGCCTCACTTATTAGTTCTTAATAAAAGAGATCTGATCCCATCAACATTAATGCCAAAAATTAGAGATCGAATGAAAACGGAGCACAATGTTGAACATGTTATTTTTACAAATTCCAAAGATCAAATGTGTAAAGGTATAAAAACTATAAAACCACTACTAATAGACATTATCAAGGCTTCAAATAGATATAACAGAAGCGAAGAGTTGGACTATGGGGTGATGATTATTGGAGTGCCAAATGTTGGAAAGTCTTCTATAATAAATATGATGAGGTCAGTTAACCATCAAGGCAGACATGTCTTGCCAGTTGGAGCTGTTGCTGGAGTTACAAGAAGTCTCCAAACAAAGATGCGGATAAACAGAAATCCTGATATATTTATGTATGACACTCCAGGTATATCAGAATTCAGATATTTTTTTATTATTTTCTCACTGTTGATTGTACAATTGCATAATTTTCAAATTTGGGCTAGTGACAAAGTAAATATTAAAACGCATGAGAATTAATTTTATTTAATTTCCATGCTAGATTTAAAATAAACTTTTATTTTATACATTTCTTGTAATTCAAGGATAATGTCACATCCTTGTAATTCGTAAATTATGAAATAAATCATTGTATTTTCGGACAATACATTCTGTATCAAAAGCTCATTAATTCAGTAGTCATTAAATATACAACCAAATGGACTAATGCCAAATGGAATTGTGAGTAGGATGAGCATTTAGTATGATGCTTATCTCACTAGTTCTTACTCTGCCTATCCTTGTGTTAGTAATCCCTTACTTGATTCTTACAACACTCCTAGAAATATTAGGGTAAGATAATTAAAATTTAAAACAATATTTAATTTCTTAACAGGCATCCTAGAACCGAAAGTAGCGGACATTGAGATGGGTTTAAAGCTTGCTCTCTGTGCATCCTTGCAAGACCATCTCGTTGGAGAAGAGATAATAGCAGACTATCTGCTTTACTGGCTTAATAAACACTCAAAATTTAAATATGTGGACTACATGGGCTTGCTTGAGCCGAGTGATGATATCAACAAGGTAAACTATAAAGCACAAATTCCTTAAGAGGCTAAATAAGTTTGTTTGATATAAGATATATTTATCCTACCAAATACATAAAGCAAAGTTAGCTGAGAACATTATATTTTCCCAAATTGACGCAGCTAAGGATTGAAATTAGGAACTATGGTGCATGCACTATTTGCCCCACAGACTGTCTCAGAAGGTTAATTCTTAGGATCAGCAGGTTATAATCTTATAAAAAAGGAATTACAGTTTAGATAGGTTTTCTTTTGGTAACTGTTTTATTAATGTATGTTAGGAATATTTGTTACACTTTTCGCTAAAACAGTTTGATGAATGAGCTGAAATTGTGCCTATAGGTTTCTACAGGATCATAATGTGGGTTTTCTGTTTCTGCCGCAAGATACGACTAGTGTATGAATAAATAAAATAATAAGTAGATAAATTATTTAGACAGACACACCATATCTGTGGCCCCAAAGTACCTGAGCTTCGTGTTACGGTGACCACAGAGTACCCAGACCCCTGTCACTTTAGAAAAATTATTTTGCCCACAAGTGTATGTTATGGTTACTTACTACACAGTGGAATTATGTGCTAATGAAAATGAAAATGAAAAAATGAAAATGAAAACTTTTTATTCGTAGTAGGTAATTTTATACACTTTACGAACGTCAAATGCTGGATGAGGGCGGCGCGGGTCCGGACGACATGAAGAATCCAGGGGAAGGCCTCCGTCGAGAAGTGTGCGTCTCTCAGCTTATAAAGATAATGATCGCCCATTATCCACCAATGTCTTGGTGATGTCTACTACTACTTCTTCTTCGGCTTTAAAAAACGAAATGAAAGTAGAACCCTAGGTAGACCGAGAGGAAAAAAGCCGGCGGAAAAAAAACTCTCGGCACTCTTTTGTAAAAAGTGCTTATTATAGGTACAATTTGGCAGAAATACAGCTCTGCTATGACATGAACAAACAAACAGAAGACAGCTATTCGTGCTTGCCAATATCATGTCGCAGCCAAGCTGCTTACATAGTGATTAATGTTTAATATTTGGAAATAACCTGTGGAGACATCAATCCCACGCTCTTTTGTCATCTAAATAATCTTGGAGTTTATAGTAGCCTTTTTTGCATAATGTTTCTTTGATAGTTCTTTTAAATTTATTAAACGTTAGAGATTGAATTGACTGTGGTATTTTATTATAAATACGTATTGACATTCCCATAAATGATTTGGTGCTTTTAGCCAGCCTTAATTTGGGAAACGCTAATTTATGGTCGTTCCTTGTCATTACAGAATAATTTTTATCATGCTTATCTTTCATGGTTTTAAATTTACTACTATTCTTATAAATATACATAATGTTTTCATATATATATATTGTGATGCAAAGGTCAAGATACCAATCTCTTTAAACTTTTCTCTTAGAGATTCTCTACTTCCAAGTTTATACATTCCACGAATAGCCCTTTTCTGCAGTGTAAATATCGTGTCAATGTCTGCGGCATTGCCCCAAAGTAGGATGCCGTAGGACATTATACTATGAAAATAACTAAAATAAACCAGCTTCGCCGTATTAACATCAGTCAATGAGCGAATTTTCTTTACCGCGAACGCTGCAGAACTAAGTCTACTCGCTAGCTGTGAGATATGGGCGCCCCATTGCAATTTAGAATCTAAGGTAATTCCAAGAAAAACAGTGTTATCTACTAGATTCAACCTGTTCCCATTAAGCCGCAGATCAGACTCAACTTGTTTTACATTTGGTGCGGAGAATTTTATACATTTAGTTTTTTTATCATTGAAAGCTAGATTATTTACATTAAACCACTGTACTACATTAGAGAGAGCATTGTTCACATCGTCGTAGTTGGTTTTCTGCCTTATCATTTTAAAAATTAATGATGTGTCATCAGCAAACAATACAATATCGTGATTATTGCCTACCATATAGGGTAGATCATTTATATAGACTAAAAATAAAAATGGGCCCAGAATTGAACCTTGAGGCACTCCCATTCTCACAACCGACCCAGCTGACCTTTTCCGGTTAACCTCAACCTTCTGGATTCTATCACTCAGGTAAGAATTCAAAAGTTTGAGGTCAGTGCCTTTGATGCCGTAGTGGTGGAGTTTCCTGATGAGAGTGTCATGCTGAACACAGTCAAATGCCTTGGATAGGTCACAAAATACACCTAGAGCATCCCGTGACCCCTCCCAGGCACCAGCTATTACTTCAAACAGTTCAACACCAGCATCAGTTGTCGAACGACCCCTTGTGAATCCAAATTGTTTGTTATGAAGTAAATTGTTTTTTGTGAAGTGAGCTAATAGCTGGTTGAGAATAATTTTTTCATAAATTTTGCTACATGTTGGTAAAATCGAAATTGGTCTAAAATTAGTAGGGTCCGTAGAGCTACCCGATTTAAATAAAGGAATAACCTTACTATGCTTCATTAAATCAGGAAACTCCCCACTTATAATACAGTTGTTAAATATTTCAACAAGGCAAGGAGCTATTACATCTATGATAGAACTTAAGATTTCAACAGATATGCCCCACAAATCAGTTGTCTTTTTAACATCAATTGTCTTAAATGTTTTAAAAATGTCCCCGGTGTCTATGGGTTGGAACTTGAAAGACTCCTTGCACTCACTTACATGATTTTTCAGCAATGATTCAGCCACCACAGGTGAAGAATTTAACAATTTAGTAGTTGAAACTGGAATGTCAGCAAAACAATTTTCGAATGCTGTCGCAACATTTTCATCTACATTAATGGTTTTATTGTCAATTACAAGTTTAAACTCAGTATTGCGATCCTTAACTTTTCCAGTTTCCTTATTTATTATGTTCCATGTTGTTTTAGTCTTATTAGAACTATTTTTTATCTTATTACTTAGATATATAGATTTGGCTGCGGCACATACTCTTTTAAATAATTTTGAGTAAATTCTAACGTAGTTGCAAAAACTTTCACTTTTGTTATATGATTTCTCATGATAGAGATCATATAGGTGCTTTCTACTTATATGTATACCTGTGGTAGCCCAATCACTGAAGGATTTACAATTGTTTGGAGAGACTTTTTTCGGAATAAATACACTCTCATGTTGTTTATTTATTATACTACTTAAATTACTGTATTGTAAATTTACATTGTTGGAGTGGGCTATATGGGGCATATTTTTAATAATACTACATCTAAATCTCTCCAAACGCTTTTTATTGACCGGAACAACCATTATATTCTTATTAACCTGTATTTTCTTTGAATATTTAAAAGTAACCAACTGACCGCTGTGATCAGAACTTAGTTTATTTATAACTGATGAACTTACCGGAGTAACATTAGAAAACACATTATCTAGGCAAGTTGCACTGGTCCTTGTTATTCTAGTTGGTTCTAGGAACAGGTTACTAAGATTATTACATTTAAACAAATTTATTAGTTTTTTACTCAATGATGAATTTTCTAATAAATTAACATTAAAGTCCCCGCAAACAAATATTTTCTTAGTTTTATTACATAATTTATCCAATACTTGTTCTAAAACAAGTTCAAAACTATCATAGTGTGATTTAGGGGGTCTATATATACAAACAATTATGCAGTTTGTCAATTCTACACAGGATATTTCAATAGTTTGTTCAATAGATAGGCTCACTATGTCGGTACGTTCTCTAAATTTTAAAGATTTATTTAATATTATTAAAGAGCCCCCATGTATTGCTGTCTGTCTATTGAACGAACTAGCAACTTGGTGCTGAGAAAAATTTACAATTAACTGGTGGTCTAACAAAAAATGTTCAGTTATACAAAGAATGTCTATATGTTCGGCATTCAAAAACAATTCAATTTCAAAGACTTTCTCTGAGATGCCTTGTATATTTTGATGTACCAGGTTTAAACAATTTTTAATAAATAAAGCACTTGAAATATTGCTAGATGCTTTAGCATCTGTTGTCTTATTTACTAATTTAAAGAATTTGGACAACCCAAACTTGTCAGCGTAGTGGAACAACATGTTTCACTATGACATGTCAATATACAAGACTGCTCAATAAAAGCAGAATCAGTAGCTAAATACTTAGCTGGTTTAAAAAATAAAAAGTTTAATAGCACTTGTGCTATCTGTTTTAAAAAATAAGTAGATATATTATATATATCTTTTGTCAAGTTAAATTTAAAATTACAAATTGAGTTAATGTCAATGACATTAATCAACATGCTTGAGGTTTCACTTAAACATATGTTATTAGACCCCATGTAGCCATGCATTAATAAATTCAATTTATATCTTATTCTATTCTCTCTGGCGGCTCCTCCTATGTAAGGAAATGTAAACAAAACAATTTTTTTTACCGTAAGGGCCTGTAACTTATCTAAATATATTAATAATTGACTCTGTCTCACATTTCCCCTTCTCCCAAATAATAATATTAAAGTTGTATCAGGACTGTACCTGCCCTTCAGAGCCTTTTCAATTATACATTCTGGCGAAGCTCTAGGCATACAATAATTTAGTACATCCTCTTGGTTGTTCAACAATTTACTGCCCATGTTTTTACCTATTTCATCACAATACATGATTATTGGGCTTTTACTACTTACATGCTTACTAACTATGGAACTGACATTTGATTTCTCACTTAATGAATTTAATGAAGAAGAGCCTTTATAATTACAATACATGGTATTGGTCAAAGATTGAAAGCGCTCCTCATTATATTTAGACAGTTGCAATAGCTCATCCATGTCCAGTACATGTTGATTTATTTGTTCCTGTGCAGTATTATACTGCTGTGTTATGTCCTGTAAGGACTGTTGCAGAGAACCAATTTTATTCTGTAGTAAATTGATGTCAGTTTCATACTTTTGTTGCATGATATTCACCTCTCGACTATAATTTTTACATTCCTCAACCACAGAACTGTGCTTTTTGGATAAATTTACATAATTTCTCGATAAATTCTGCTTTTTTATAATTTTATTAGATTTCTTAATAAATCTTTGTAAATTTAAATACTTTTTTAACTTATTATGACTAATATTACTATTTTCCTTGTAAGACAAGTTTGAAACAGACTCATCACCAGTCAAGTCAATAGTGACTGTTGGTGAGTCCGACGTGGAACAAGTGTTAGGGACTAATTCTTCAAAAAGTTTTTGCGTTTGGTTTGAGTTAACTTTGAGTGCCTCTTTTTCAAGTTTAATTATGTGTAGTTGGGCACTTGAGAGTTGAGATTTCAATGAGTTTATGCTTTTCAAATTACTATCAAATTCAACATAACAGGAATCAAAATCTCTTGTCTGTTTTCTTAAGCAATCTCTAGCCTCTCTAGTCTCCAAGTAAAGCTTTTGCAAATTGACTAATTCTGCTTTAAGGCTACTATTTCTGTTTATAACTTTCAAAGTTTCCAGTTCATTGTCCTCTCTTTCCTTTAATAACTGTTCACATTGCTTCCTGAACTTGCTTAGCTCTTGGAGCGCGAGTTGGAGTTGGCTTTCCAACTGGCGGGCAGAAGCACTGCGAGTATTCATGTTTGAAATAAGGTGAAACAAAAGTTGTAGTTCAAAGTTCGAAAGTTTGAAAAAGAACTATAAGGCAATGTGAACTATGTTGTTAATACGGAGCCTATTATTAATAATAAGATGTAATAAATATTAGATAGTGGTGGTATTAAATTAAATTCAGAGGAGTAGAACAATGAATTTGAAACAATGAATTGAACTAATATAAAGTTCGTTACCTGTCACTTTTAGGCAAGTTTAGAAATTGCACTTTAAATTCACAATTCACTAACCACAACAAAATTACTGCTTTAGGATACTAAATGGTTGAATTTGAGGTGAATATTTACAAAAAAATGCACAAATTTTACAATAATTAAATAAATTTTGGGAGAAGATACAAAAGTTTGCTTTTATATATTTAAATTTAAATATTTACTTTGACGTCATAAAAATGTGATTCAACCAATGCTAGCCTAGTATACTTACATCCAGACCCAAGCCAGTTTAGAAAAGTTTGTTTTCCAACCTGGATGTTCTGGGACACGGGACCTAGAACCTGTCACACCGATAAATAAACAGAATGACCCCTGTATAACACCTAACGTGAATCATAATGTGGGTTTCTGTTTCTACAGGAATCCCACCAAACTTGAACCTTATGTGCTTGAAATAGGGCCCAAAATTAATCAATTTATCAACTAGGTATTCTAAGGGATAATGTGAATCAAGTACCTATCTGCGAATCAAATATCTGCTATTTCATGTATGTTTTTTATCATACAGGTACTACTCGCGGGCTGCATGAAATTCAATCGAGTACGAAAGCTGCGGGACTTCGATGGAACCCTTCGAGAGTTTCCCGATCTGGTGGAAGTGGCTCGTATGATGATCAAGGCTTTCAGGGTCGGGGAGCTGGGCAAGGCATTCTTGGATTCCGAATACATGGGCACGAGGAATCGGGAAGCATCGCAGAATATGGCGTAAACTTCGTTCCACGAGTAAGACAAAATATGCGCAAAAAAATATTGGTCAAAATACCAAAAGCGAAACTCCAAGCGCGCTTTAACGTTTACCTATATGTTTTCACGACCAATAAGTGATCAAAATGAAATACCTAGCACATTATAATGACATTTTTGAGTTTTTAAAACATACCTACTTACTTTAGTTCGTCATAATAAAGTTGATCAAAGAAAAAACATATGAAAGGAAACTTAAGTAATTTTAAAGAAATCTTGAACTACTTTGCCAATCGTTCCAATAACTGTTTGTATTTCTTTTTCGATAAAAACCAGTCCTAATTATAAATATTTGCTCGTGTTCTTGTTTATAAATTACAGAGGTATAATACGTAGCTTTAAGCAGAGTCTAGTTAAGTATCTTAAGTAAAAAAAATGTAAATATTGTACAGAATAGTTTTTAGCATACAGAGAGGCCTTTTAAAATACACATTAAAAGCTATAATTTTGTTTTATTTAAACCATTTTTTTTAATATTTTACAAGTGAAAGTTTGTGAAGATGTATGGATGTTTTCTGTTTCACGTTGGACATGGACGTTTGTTGCGAATATGCTTGCTGGATTGCGGTGAATTTGAGCACGCAAATAGCTATAACAAACTTGTGTCATAAAGACCGTACAGCGCAGTGTACCTACACTAACTTATATTTAATCCAAAATATAAAAGTTTGTTTACAAACTGTACCGGCTAGGAATCGAACCGAGAGCCCACTAAATGGTTTTGAATATAGCATGCATAGTAAATAGCAATCCGGTTTTTGGCTGCCATGGCATCGCTTATTATAGGCATTTTGATGTAGGTAAGGTTTTGATGGAACATAATGATTGATTGAGTTATTTTGCGGAAATCCATTACTCACGACTACTAAGTATAACCAAGTTATAAGTTCTAACTCCGCGAGTCCTAAAATACTACTGATGCAGGATTTTTGTGCGCTGGTGCACCGCCTTCCCTCTTTGAAAATGAAAATGAAAACTTTTTATTCGTAGTAGGTAATTTTATACACTTTACGAACGTCAAACGCTGGATGAGGGCGGTGCGGGTCCGGACGACATGACGAATCCTGGGGGAGGCCTCCGTCGAGAAGGGTGCATCTCTCGGCTCATGAAGATAATGATCGCCCATTATCCATCAATGTCTTGGTGTTGTCTACTACACAAGTGCAACGAACTAAAATAAATAAATAAAATAAATAAATAAATAAAATAAACACAACAAACACACTCGGAACATATAAAGAATCCGAATTTATTACAAACTAGCTGTTGCGAGCGGTTTTACTCGCGCCATTTCGAATCCCGTGGTAATTTCGGGATAAAAGACTCTATAATATCACTATGCCAAATTTCATTGAAATCCGTTGAGCCGTTCTGCCGTCATTGAGGAACAAACATCCATACACCTAAACATCTAAACTTTCACATTTACAATATTAGTATAAGATAGGATTTGAAAGCATCAAATCCTTGAAAGCACTACCTACTCAGTTTTTTTTTTTTACGACCAAACATTAATAAGACCGTTTTACGTAATTTAACACAAACTTGTAGGTAACTGCACGTGAAAAAAACGGTTATCGAACGACCTACAAGTTACTATTTCCTGTTCACCTTGTTGTGATGTAAGCATTGCAATTAAAGAATGCATTGTTTTGTGATTTTCCCTTCATAAAAAGAACGAGTTTTAACGTTTTGGTAATATGTTTCATAACCCAAGTACCGTGAAATCTGGCAACTTTGCCATTTTTGGGAGTGTATTAAAATTCAAGAGACGTTATTTAAAAAAAAAACACTATACACGACTGTTGAGTAAATTTTTTCAATTCTGTATTTTATAAAGGCGTCCTACGTGTTCATGAATTTTAAATATATTTACCAAAAACATAGTAAACAGCCAAAAACAAAATATGGCAAAGATGGCCCTACTGTATGGCAAGTTTGCCAACAGGGTTTTGTATCTCATTATGACAGGCTTTATTATGACCGATTGAAGAAAAACAATCTATAAGGCCTTTACAGTTTTAGTGTAGGTGATTCATTACTTTTTTTTTGCAATTACATAATAGAAAGACCAATGTGGTAAAGTTGCTTACCTGAAAATATTTTTTTCATACAAAACTAAGATATGAGGTTAGGGTTGTCCAAAACTGAAAAAACAAATGTATGCACGCACATAATATTCTATCTATCATTGCGCACACACATCTTCTAAAATGTTAATTAGACAACAAAATAATCAATTATTGTGCAGGACAGTGACAACAAAACGTAAAAGACAGTTATATAAACTTAAAAACAGTGTATATAGATAGTGTTATAGTGTTTTATAAGACTCTTAAAGAGCTAAGAACGTTTAAAATAGTGTTTCATAGTGTTTTTATAGTGTTTATAGTGAATAAGTGTCCCATACAAGTGTTAGTTTGTAAGAAGTTCATAACAGTTTTTATAAGCTTGAGAAAGTGTTTGCTTAATCGTTTGTATCTTTGTAATTTGATTGGAATTTGATTAATTAATAACCGCTATGATAATGAATTTACGCATAGCTAACAGCTAACAATGAAATGAAACTTACGTGATTATAGCTTAAAATAGCTCGATTTGTATTAGGGTTGATTTGGAAATAAAGAAATGGTTTTGAAAGTCTTGTCATTTCCGCACATAGAGAGAGATCTAAATAGATTTCATAAATAGTTTTCCTATTAGAATATAGTAAAGATCTAATAAGAATAATCGAATCTAGTCAGAATCTTATTAGAAAAATCTAGAAAGTTCGAATTAGATTCGAGCGAGACAGACATATGTGTGTCCCGCTCGCACGCTTGCATTACTCTCTCTTGTGCGGTACCCTTGCGCGCCTGCACCGAATCACTTAAGGATGCGCCACACTCCGCTAGCGACGGATTCGCCGAAAAGATCCCGAAGAGAGAAGATCTCCGGAAGAAAGAAGCCTCCGAAAGAAGCCTCAAGCAACAGTACAGTGAATCTCAAGCCCGAAGACTCATATAGAAGCCTGAAGTCAATATAGAAGACAGAATACAGAAGACTGAAGGCAGAATACAGTAATAGAAGAGCGCGGGAAATAGAGTGTGCTTGTGGCGTATTCGCGAGTGATATAGTGCCGCGCGGCTGGACTTTCACGACCGTGTTAAGTGGTGAATTCGCATTTTCCTTTTGCCCCTCGCATCGATTCCAGCTAATAGAGTGGGTGGATAGCGCATCATTTGACTAATCGTAATCGGATTCATAGACTATACAGTCCACTGGAGCTATCCCCCACATTTTGGTCCTTCGAGCCGGATCTTTGAGAGGGCAATTGGGAGACAGCGATGCCTCTTACACGGTCGCAGTCAGGCCGCGGGGAGCGGGCCGCCTCGACAGGGCCCGCTCAAGAACAGTCTCAAGCTCAAGCCGTGAAGAGCAAGAATACGACGTCGCCGACAGAAACCACAGAAACGACGACGCCAACGACGTCGGCTACAGAAACGACGACGCCGACAGAAACCACAGCGACGACGGGTGCCACAGCTACAGAAACTACGAAGACCACCCGTCAAATCGAAGCTACGCAGCCACAGCGAGCTCCACAGAGATCCCAAGTCTCGAAATCGAAGAAATCCTCGAAAATAACGAAGGCGAAGTTGAAATTATTACGTTTACAAGTCGAACTCGCCGCCGCCGAAGTCGCCGCTCTCGAAGACGACGAAACAGACTTAGAAGAGGAATCTGAAGCACCCTCCATTGAAGACACCACGAAGAGAGTGTCCGTATGGCTGGAAAATAATCCGACAAACTCGCCGCTGGCAATCCAGGGCCAGGGCGAAATCGAAGAGCCTCCACAACAACCGCAACAGACTGAAGAACCGACGCGTCCTGCGGCGCTCCCGGCACCGGCGAGCTTCATCCCCCCCCCGGATCCAGTACCGGCGGGAGGGGACACAGTCGCCGTGCCGCAACAGAAGATCGACCTCAGCGAGTTGGCCTCAGCCATCGCACTCGCCGCCAGGACGGGTCCGCAGCCGCCGCCGCCTAGACTCCAAGCAGAACTCCCTCCGTACAGCGGGTCATACCAAGAATGGCTCATGTTTAAGGCAGCGTATCAAGAAACAGCGGGATATTACAGCGACATAGAAAACACAGCGCGTCTACGACGAAGCCTGCGTTCAAGAGCTCGGGAGGTCGTCGAAGGGCTTCTCCTCTACAACGCGAAGCCCGAAGAAATCCTGCGAGCCCTCGAGTCACGCTTCGGACGGCCTGACGCTATCGCCCTCGCCGAGTTAGAGCTGTAGTCCGACTACGGGGACTACAGAAGCCTACGGACGCGCCCAGAGACCTGTGCGTATTCGCGACGCGGGTCTGCAACATCGTAACAACGCTGCGCGCCCTGGGGAAGATTCACTACCTGTACAACCCGGAAGTCACGAAGATCACAACAGAGAAGCTAACGCCGGCTATGCGATATCGCTGGTTTGACTACGCTGCCGAGAACCCTCAAGACGAAGCAGACTTACTAAAGCTTGCTAACTTTTTACAGAGAGAAGCGGATCGCTGCGGACCCTACGCGCAACCGGAGCGCGTCGCGGAAGATCACCTGGCGGCGAACAGGAGATTTGGTCAAGATCAAAACAGAAGAGTCCCGCAGAGAACATGCACAGTCACAGAACCTGGGTGTCCCATATGTGAGAAGAAGGGCCACTACACAAGCAACTGCAAGCGTTTCCTAGAAGCGGACGAAAATAGAAGATGGGACCTTGCGAAGAATAAATCTTTATGTTTCAGATGTCTACGTCATCGGGCGAGGAATCACACGTGCAAGGGGAAGGCCTGCGCTACAGAAGGGTGCACGAGACTGCATCATCCTCTCCTTCACTACAAGAGGCGTGTGATCGTCGAACAGCCCGAAGAAACAGAACAAAGGACAGAGGTCGTCGCATCTACGTGGACGTCAGTGAACACTCAAGCTTATCTCAAGATCGTCCCCATAGAAGTCACGGGCCCGCAAGGCAGCATCAAAACTCACGCGCTACTCGACGACGGCTCGACAGTCACGCTAATAGACGCCGAGTTAGCACAGCGGGTAGGCGCCAAGGGACCCGTGGACCCACTACACATCGAAGCCATCGCCAGCACCGAATTCGAGTCCGAGCAGTCACGCAAAGTCGCCGTTACGCTACAATCCGCGGGAGGGCGCCACAAGATTCAAGCACGAACATTCAATAGTTTGAAGTTATCCGCGCAGCGCGTCACTCGAGAAGATCTCGCCGACTGTGAACATATTAAGGACATAGCCACGTGCCTGCAATATGAAGACGCCGAGCCGAAGTTACTCATCGGACAAGATAACTGGCATCTACTCGTCGCATCTACAATGAGAAAGGGACGGCGCGATCAACCGGTCGCCTCTCTCACTCCATTGGGCTGGGTACTGCACGGGACTCGAACTCGAATCATCGGACAGCGTGTTCACTACGTAAATCGCATAGTAGAAGTGGATGCGGCCATGGATGAACAGTTGAAGCAACATTTCGCCATAGAAAGCCTTCTCATCACACCGAGGACACCCAGGAACGACCCAGAACAGCGCGCGCTTGATTTACTGAAAGAAAAAACTACACGTCGCGAAGATGGAAGATACGAAGCCGGGCTGCTGTGGAAGACAGAAAATATAGTAATGCCGAATAATTACGAAAATGCATACAGTCGCCTGCGTAATACAGAGAAGAAAATAGACCGCGACCCCCAACTCAAGATGAAGTATATAGAACAGATGAACGCGCTTATAGATAAGGGGTACGCAGAACGCGCGCCGACAGGAATAACCGAGAATCGAACCTGGTACCTGCCGCACTTCCCGGTCATTAATATATTTAAACCGGGGAAGGTGCGCGTGGTACATGACGCCGCAGCGAAAACTAAGGGCATCTCTCTCAATGATTGCCTTTTTACAGGTCCAGACCTTCTTCAGTCGCTGCCGGGGGTCTTGATGCGCTTCAGACAGCACGCCATCGCCGTCACATCTGACATCGCTGAGATGTTCATGCAGGTGAAAATCAGATCGGAAGACCGCGACGCGCTACGATACCTGTGGCGGGGGGACCGGCGAGATGATCAGCCTCCAGAAGAGTACAGAATGACCTCACTGATCTTCGGCGCGACCTCATCTCCAGCCACGGCGATCTACGTGAAGAACATGAACGCTCAGCGGTATCAAGACACGAACAAACCCGCCGTCGAAGCCATAGTTCGAAACCATTACGTGGACGATTATTTACAGAGCTTCAAGACCGAACAGGAAGCCATAGAAGTCGCTACGGACGTCCGCAACATACACAGAGAAGCCCACTACGAACTGCGACAATGGACGTCGAACTCTAAACGAGTCCTAGAGGCGCTCGGGGACCCTGCGACGTCGAACAAGCCACTAGACTTCAAGGACGGCGGGCAAACAGAACGCGTACTCGGCCTAGTATGGAAGCCGCATCAAGACGACCTAGCTTTCAATCTAGACCTAGCTAGGTTACCTGAAGACATAGTTACGAAAAGAAAACCTACGAAGAGAGAGATGCTGAAAGTTATCATGTCAATGTTCGACCCACTAGGCTTCGCATCGCCAGTAACCGCGCGGGCCAAACAGATATTACAAGAAACGTGGCGCCGAGGCACCAACTGGGATGAAAACATAGATGAAGACCTAGGACAGCAATGGGAAGACTGGCTGGTTCAACTGCGGGCTCTGCGCGGCGTGACAGTGCCGCGGCAGCTCGCAGGTTACAGTGAAGCGGTGAAGAGGGAACTTCACGTCTTCGTCGACGCCAGCGAAGCCGCCTACGCCGCAGTACTCTACTGGAGGAGTACGAGCGCCGGCGGAGAAGTCACTACAGCACTCATAACAGCAAAGGCGCGGGTGGCGCCACTGAAACTCACATCCATCCCACGCCTGGAACTGCAAGCCGCGGTGATGGGGAGCAGGATGGCTGCCGCCGTCATCGAAGAACATGACTTCAAGCCCGACGCGCGAGTATTCTGGACAGACAGCAAGACAGTACTCGCCTGGCTGAAGACAGGCGCTCGCAGCTTCAAGCCCTACGTGGCCCATCGTATCGCCGCCATCGAGGACAACAGCACAGTTAACGAGTGGCGCTGGGTACCAACCAAGCTGAACGTGGCTGACGACGCGACCAGGGACGTGCCGGGGAACTTCAAGGCCTCACATCGATGGTTCCAGGGCCCAGAGTTCCTCCGAGAAGACAGTTCGACGTGGCCGACGTGCGACATCCCTACCAAAACAGAAATAGTCACCGGCGAAGAAAAAGTAAATACAGTATGTGAAAAGTCGCGCGCCGTACCTACACCGTCCCTAAAGGAAGCCCTTCCCGACCCTAACAGATTTTCAAGATGGGAACGCTTAGTTCGAACCGCCGCAAGAATCCTACAGTTTATCGAACTATGCCGAAGAAAACAGGACAAGGTCAATTACAAACGAACCAAGAAAATAGAAAAGGACCCGACTTGGCGCGTAATTCAAAATAAGAAAACTCCACAGAAGAAAATTGCAGTCGAAACAGCCTCTACCGTGAATTACATACAGTTAGAAACAGAAACTCTACGTCGAGCAGAAAAGTTGATAATAATAGCAAGTCAAGAAACAGTCTTCAGTCAAGAAAGAAAAGATATATCGCGAGGCGGCGCGCCGGCTAATAATAGCCGCTTGCGCCCCCTAGCGGTCGAAATATACAACGGCGCCCTAACAATAGCAACCAGAATAAGCGCCGCCGAACAGATTTCAGAAAACACGAAGAGGCCAGCTATAATAGACGGGGACTTACACAGTACGCGCCTATACATAGACTACGTGCATAGAAGACTTCATCACGCAGGGGTAGAAACCACCCTTAACGAATGCCGACAGCACTATTGGATCGTACGAGCAAGACCGACAGTGAAAACCGTGTTAAAACAGTGCCTACAGTGTCGAATTCGAAAACAACAGCCGCCAGCGCCACCTACAGGGAATCATCCGTACTCAAGACTGGCCCATCATCAGCGTGCCTTCACCTACACCGGGGTGGACTACTTCGGACCCCTTCAGGTCACCGTGGGAAGAACTTTGCAGAAAAGATACGTAGCTCTATTTACGTGTCTTACCACGCGCGCAGTGCACTTGGAGATGGCAGCTTCGTTAACAACGGACTCGGCGGTGATGGCAGTGCGGCGACTAATAGCACGGCGCGGCTGCCCGGCCGAGATATGGTCGGATAACGGCACCAACCTACAGGGTGCCGCCAAGGAACTCCGACAGAAGATAGATGAAGCCACACAGCACGAAGCCGCGAAGAAGCTCATATCCTGGCGCTTCATCCCCCCATCAGCGCCTTTCATGGGTGGAGCATGGGAGCGCCTCGTCCGCAGCGTGAAAACAGCCCTAGCCGCAGTCCTGCATCAGCGGCACCCTACCGAAGAAGTCCTACAAACCCTGCTGGCGGAGGTCGAATTCACAGTCAACAGTCGACCCCTAACACATGTGTCCGTCAACCATGAGGATGACGAGGCGCTGACTCCGAACCACTTCGTGCTGGGCGGGCCGGCCTTGTACGCGCCGGCCGCGGTCCCGCTTACCGACCGAGACCTGATCGGGCGCAGCAGCTGGCGCGCCTCACAGCAGCTGGCCAACCACTTCTGGGCCAGGTGGCTCCGGGAGTACCTGCCGGACCTCCAAAACCGGCGGGAGCCGCACGGGCGCGGCCCCGCAGTGCAGCCGGGAGACGTCGTCCTGGTAGCCGACGGGAACCTGCCGCGCAATACCTGGCCGCGGGGGCTCGTCGCGGCTATCTACCCAGGCCCTGACGGTGTCACCAGGGCAGTCGACGTCAAAACCAAAGGAGGGATCCTGCGAAGACCGGTGAAGAAACTCGTCGTGCTGATCTCCGGGTCACCAGCCTGCACCGAGGAAGATGCGTCGTCAACGGCGGTGACAACGCACGGCGGGAGTGATGTGCAGGACAGTGACAACAAAACGTAAAAGACAGTTATATAAACTTAAAAACAGTGTATATAGATAGTGTTATAGTGTTTTATAAGACTCTTAAAGAGCTAAGAACGTTTAAAATAGTGTTTCATAGTGTTTTTATAGTGTTTATAGTGAATAAGTGTCCCATACAAGTGTTAGTTTGTAAGAAGTTCATAACAGTTTTTATAAGCTTGAGAAAGTGTTTGCTTAATCGTTTGTATCTTTGTAATTTGATTGGAATTTGATTAATTAATAACCGCTATGATAATGAATTTACGCATAGCTAACAGCTAACAATGAAATGAAACTTACGTGATTATAGCTTAAAATAGCTCGATTTGTATTAGGGTTGATTTGGAAATAAAGAAATGGTTTTGAAAGTCTTGTCATTTCCGCACATAGAGAGAGATCTAAATAGATTTCATAAATAGTTTTCCTATTAGAATATAGTAAAGATCTAATAAGAATAATCGAATCTAGTCAGAATCTTATTAGAAAAATCTAGAAAGTTCGAATTAGATTCGAGCGAGACAGACATATGTGTGTCCCGCTCGCACGCTTGCATTACTCTCTCTTGTGCGGTACCCTTGCGCGCCTGCACCGAATCACTTAAGGATGCGCCACACTCCGCTAGCGACGGATTCGCCGAAAAGATCCCGAAGAGAGAAGATCTCCGGAAGAAAGAAGCCTCCGAAAGAAGCCTCAAGCAACAGTACAGTGAATCTCAAGCCCGAAGACTCATATAGAAGCCTGAAGTCAATATAGAAGACAGAATACAGAAGACTGAAGGCAGAATACAGTAATAGAAGAGCGCGGGAAATAGAGTGTGCTTGTGGCGTATTCGCGAGTGATATAGTGCCGCGCGGCTGGACTTTCACGACCGTGTTAAGTGGTGAATTCGCATTTTCCTTTTGCCCCTCGCATCGATTCCAGCTAATAGAGTGGGTGGATAGCGCATCATTTGACTAAATCGTAATCGGATTCATAGACTATACAGTCCACTGGAGCTATCCCCCACAATTATAAAATATGTTTATTAAAGGTATTCCTTCATTAGGTTTCTACTCTTAAATACTATAATGGCATTTAGTAATTGGCAAAAATTAGTAGGTAAATAATTCTTATAAATTAAGTGTTCAAACAATATTCTTTCAAACAAAAACAGTCTTCGAAAAATAAAAATAATCAGTTCTGGACTGGAAAATAATCAGTACCTGAATACCTTATTTTTAAACTCCATAGAAGTTAGTTTTTTTTTTTTATAATAATATGGTAAATGGTTATAAATGTTGATTGCCATACAATTTATGATTCTACTAAAACATTGCGGGCGACGTTACACACATAGGCACATAGTTATACCTACTTCTTCAAAAAATTTAAAGTACTTAAAGTCTTGAAAACAAAGTGACAACCCTAGCTCTCAACGAAATATGGTAAAGTTACCAAACCTTGTTTTAACACCGGTATGGTGACATTGCCAACGTAGTTATAGACGAAAATATCTGAAGTTAAATAATTATGATGATTTGATTAGCCACTTTACGCATAAATATAGCTTTACATGAAAATATACATACCTAGTAGCAGTATTTATCAATTTAATTGTAAAAGTTCGGGAGCACTGATTTTGAGGTTAAAACGTGCACGAAATTTGCGTGTTCAAATATATGACAACTGTGGGTCCAGTGCTGCCAAAATGAAATTAGTGCTGCCAGTCGTATATCAACCTTTCTACTAATTAAGGTAGAATTTCTAAAAAAATATCTGCGTCCATGGTATAAGGGATTTTGTAGAAAAAGTCAGCATGTGGCAAAGTCAACGTCCGTTGGCAAAGTTGCCAGATTTCACGGTATGTATCTGTGTTTAATATTCGCTCATATTATAATTATTTGACGACCGGCTGGTGTAGTGGTAACATACATTGCCTTCTATGCCAGAGGTCCTGGGTTCGAATCCCGCCGGCGGCGGATATTTGTGTGATGAACACAGATATTAGTCGTCAAGTCATGGATGTTTATATGTTTATTTAAGTTTACCTATTCTAATAAAAATATGTATTTATTCAATATGTATGTTTATATATTTCTTAAGAAAGTATACCTATCTATAACACAAGTTCTATAAGAAACTTAATTTGGGCTAGATAATGTTGTGTGAGTGTCGGAAATATTTATTTATTGTAAGTACTTATACATACCTAAGTACCTACTTATATTCATGAGACATATACATAGATATTTATTTTAACCGTAACTTAGCTTCAAATTCTAGCCAATAAATATGCAGAAATCTCTAATGCATATTAATAAGCAGAGTAGGTAAATACGTTAGCATAAATAAAACTCAAATTAACCAATTTAAATGAATAACGGATACAGTACGCCAAAATCACTTTCGAGGTAGGTATCTAATGAATTGAAATTAGGACCAGACAGGGTGGAATTTTTTAATGCCTCCTGGAGGGAAAGTGCTCTAAATAATAGAGATATAAAATCTTACTCCAAAGAAGCATTCCTTTGTTTTTGAAAAGAATTAAAACCGGATTAAAAGATTTGAAAATTCGCTCGTTTCACCCGGGAATCGAATCGCTTACATCTGTAAAAACGACACCCTGCAATTTTATTGCATCGAGCGTTAGGGTCAATCACAAGAATGAAATCTCTAAAATACTTTGATCGAATGAAATGAAAACCATGAAATCTTAATTTAACTGAAGAGCCCGTGCTATCCTAAGCTTGTGAATCTTTATAAATATAATCAGTTACCTACCATCGGGAGATAATAAAGGTCAAAAGCTGGACGAATCCCTTTAAAAAAGAGAAATGACGTGTTTCATTTCCGCTTTGATGATAGGAAAGAAAAACGCAAAGAACTTGTCACGTGTCTGCTAATATGTTACCCATTCATTTACCTACTTAGTTGGTTGACTGCTTTTCGAATAATGTCCAGCATAATTCAGTACCTATTTAATTAATTACTGACGTACTATAAAACTAATTCGAATTACTTACTTACCTACATGATATGCAAAATAACATAACATGCTGAATCGGAATGTAAATAGAAGTCAACGGATTTGATGTCCCGTTGGGCATTTTTTTAAAGTCTAAAGTTATAGACACCGAAACGTCGAGAGAGAAAGTAAAATAATTTATTTAATGTTAAAAGAATTTTGAAAACTTACGAAAATTTAAGACACCTAGACTGCCTAATACTGCCTAGCTGACGATGACTAGAAAGCCCTCAATATGATATGGCATTAGGTTATCTTTTTAAATTAAGTAAGTATAAACTTCTCATAATGTAAAGCTCCAGAGCACATAGCTCGCAGAACGCATGGCCGTTGGCGCAGTACATACCTAATGTTCTCGAGTTACGGTCACATACTGGGAGACGCGGCGGTGGTGGACCGCAAGGTAAATATAATAAATAAATATTTCTGACACTCACACAACATTATCTAGCCCAAATTAAGTTTCTTAAAGAACTTGTGTTATGGATACTAGATAACTGATATACTTAAGCAATATATAAACATACTTACATATTGAATAAATACATATTTTTTATTAGAATAAACTTAAATAAACATATAAACATCCATGACTTGACGACTAATATCTGTGTTCATCACACAATTATCCGCCTCCGCCGGGATTCGAACCCAGGACCTCTGGCCTAGAAGGCAATGTACGTTACCGCTACACCAGCCGGTCGTCAAAAGGTGGACTGATGATCTGCAGGGCTAGCATGCAACCATCGATTAATAGTCGAATCGACAAGATAAATATAAAATTGTTATTTTATCCTATTATGTAAGCTAATATGCGCACCATAATAGATAGAATTACTCGATTTGATACCATGATTAAGACCACAGAACCAAATAAGTCATAATCTTAAAAAAACACTAAATACTAATAAATAAATCGATAAAAGGCCCGATTTATCGTTGTCGACGGTAGCATGCTAGCCCCGCAAAGCACATAGCAGAACACATGGCCGTTGGGGCAGTATGTACCTAATGTTTTCGAGTTACGGTCACATACTGGGAGACGCAGCGTTGGTAGGCCCCCCGCGAGGTGGACTGATGATCTGATCGCGGTCACCGGTAAACGCTGGATGTGGTCAGTGCAGGACCGATCGGTGTGGAGAAGATTTGGGGAGGCAGTGGGCGTCTACAGGTTGAATGATGATGCTGATGCATGTGGGATATGCGACTGACTTAATCGACGTGTTTCATTTTAATTATAAGTCTACAAAGAAATACATCGTAATATCTTAGTATTAGGTATGACAATTAACCCAATAACATCGATCAAAGAAGCGTTTCGTTCGCGCGGCCACGAGTTTGTATTAAAACGCTGTTTTTGTTTGAATTATTCGATATTAGAAATTTAAAATGGTATTTTTAGTTATCGACAAATACTTTGACAACACTTGGCAACACATAAAAAACATAAGTGGAGAATGGCGCGGCCATAACTTTAAAAGGGCATATTTTCTAAAATAATAATAATTTTCGAAGTTTTGTTTTTTCGACAATTCTCGGCTAATTCACTCTTCCTTTAACAAAAAAGACAAGATCTCTAGCTATCGTAGTTACCAAAATCTCCATGACCGCGTTTCGATTGCGCGGCCATGATTAGGTACATAGGTACATTCGAAAAACTTCACTATTTTTGCTTCGACAATTATTTTTTTTGCACTCTTCTATTTCGACTAATATCGCCGAAAATTTGGTGCTATTCATTCATGGATTTTTTAACTTGTCCGAGCAATCGAAACGGTCATTAATAGGTTTATAGGTCTCATTTATACAGGGTGATTGGCGCATGGACCGATAGGATTTGTTGGTTGGGGGGGTCATGCGCCAGTTAGACTCTAACCTGCAACCCCCCCCAAAAAACTCCTGTTGGGCCATGCGCCAAAATACCCTATAGTTTAGAGGCCAGTCTTCTGAAATTAAGTAAATGTTTTGTTGTTGTAAAAAAACATTCATTTCTCGTATCATTTATTAATGCTTTCAATACCGACCCAATTGCGAAAAAAACAGCTTTGTACCTGATATTACTAACAGAGTATCATGTCTCCGATCAAATGCTATGAAATATGTGCATAATGATAATATTAATTTGCAATACATTGACGGTAACGAGGTTTTCTTTTTAATCCCCGATGTGAAACAGGATGTGTACATATCTGTGTCTATCTGTGCCATCGTAGCATAAGTACGGATAGACCGTTTTACGCGCAGTTCCTTTAAATGGAAGGTCTTGGCTGCAAGATATCAAGAACAAGCGAAAAGATGCCAGCTAATATTAAAACTAATAATTTCAAATTCCGTAAGTAGCATTTTTTATATCTACTTCTCAAATTGTCCGGGGATTTCCAAATTTGAAATTTATGTTAAAAACAATCCGTATCTTACAAATCTGTAAATTTAAGGAAGTAGTCTACTTTCATGTATTACTTATTCATTGAAATAAACGACTATTTAACTTCGAGTACTTAAATAAGTTTTTAAAATTATTTATTAAGGACGCGTTTCCGCAAATCTTCAAAATAGGGTATTTTCTGGTACATATTGTGATAAAATGGCGCAGAGTTTAGTATAATTACAAATACTAATAGATAGATAAGACTTTCATCTCCATTTATTATATAAAAATAATATAAATAAAATTGTTTTTGTGGCTTAACCACTAATTTTGCGATGCCTCGTCGCACGAAAATGACGATTTTAAGCCAATTTACGGTACCACATTTGGTATGAAAACACAAGTATTTATGAATAAAAAAAATACTATTCGGTGGTTGACATGTTCATTTTTGATAATTAGCATTTTTTTCTTTGAAATTAATACTAAAAACACTTTTAAAAAAAAAAAACCAAACACGTAATTTTCTTCATATTTGTATAAATGCGTAAATCTTAAAACACTGTGGTGAAAATGAAAATGAAAATGAAAACTTTTTTATTCGTAGTAGGTAATTTTATACACTTTACGAACGTCAAATGCTGGATGAGGGCGGCGCGGGTCCGGACGACATGAAGAATCCAGGGGAAGGCCTCCGTCGAGAAGTGTGCGTCTCTCAGCTTATAAAGATAATGATCGCCCATTATCCACCAATGTCTTGGTGATGTCTACTACTACTTCTTCTTCGGCTTTAAAAAACGAAATGAAAGTAGAACCCTAGGTAGACCGAGAGGAAAAAAGCCGGCGGAAAAAAAACTCTCGGCACTCTTTTGTAAAAAGTGCTTATTATAGGTACAATTTGGCAGAAATACAGCTCTGCTATGACATGAACAAACAAACAGAAGACAGCTATTCGTGCTTGCCAATATCATGTCGCAGCCAAGCTGCTTACATAGTGATTAATGTTTAATATTTGGAAATAACCTGTGGAGACATCAATCCCACGCTCTTTTGTCATCTAAATAATCTTGGAGTTTATAGTAGCCTTTTTTGCATAATGTTTCTTTGATAGTTCTTTTAAATGTATTAAACGTTAGAGATTGAATTGACTGTGGTATTTTATTATAAATACGTATTGACATTCCCATAAATGATTTGGTGCTTTTAGCCAGCCTTAATTTGGGAAACGCTAATTTATGGTCGTTCCTTGTCATTACAGAATAATTTTTATCATGCTTATCTTTCATGGTTTTAAATTTACTACTATTCTTATAAATATACATAATGTTTTCATATATATATTGTGATGCAAAGGTCAAGATACCAATCTCTTTAAACTTTTCTCTTAGAGATTCTCTACTTCCAAGTTTATACATTCCACGAATAGCCCTTTTCTGCAGTGTAAATATCGTGTCAATGTCTGCGGCATTGCCCCAAAGTAGGATGCCGTAGGACATTATACTATGAAAATAACTAAAATAAACCAGCTTCGCCGTATTAACATCAGTCAATGAGCGAATTTTCTTTACCGCGAACGCTGCAGAACTAAGTCTACTCGCTAGCTGTGAGATATGGGCGCCCCATTGCAATTTAGAATCTAAGGTAATTCCAAGAAAAACAGTGTTATCTACTAGATTCAACCTGTTCCCATTAAGCCGCAGATCAGACTCAACTTGTTTTACGTTTGGTGCGGAGAATTTTATACATTTAGTTTTTTTATCATTGAAAGCTAGATTATTTACATTAAACCACTGTACTACATTAGAGAGAGCATTGTTTACATCGTCGTAGTTGGTTTTCTGCCTTATCATTTTAAAAATTAATGATGTGTCATCAGTAAACAATACAATATCGTGATTATTGCCTACCATGTAGGGTAGATCATTTATATAGACTAAAAATAAAAATGGGCCCAGAATTGAACCCTGAGGCACTCCCATTCTCACAACCGACCCAGCTGACCTTTTCCGGTTAACCTCAACCTTCTGGATTCTATCACTCAGGTAAGAATTCAAAAGTTTGAGGTCAGTGCCTTTGATGCCGTAGTGGTGGAGTTTCCTGATGAGAGTGTCATGCTGAACACAGTCAAATGCCTTGGATAGGTCACAAAATACACCTAGAGCATCCTGTGACCCCTCCCAGGCACCAGCTATTACTTCAAACAGTTCAACACCAGCATCAGTTGTCGAACGACCCCTTGTGAATCCAAATTGTTTGTTATGAAGTAAATTGTTTTTTGTGAAGTGAGCTAATAGCTGGTTGAGAATAATTTTTTCATAAATTTTGCTACATGTTGGTAAAATCGAAATTGGTCTAAAATTAGTAGGGTCCGTAGAGCTACCCGATTTAAATAAAGGAATAACCTTACTATGCTTCATTAAATCAGGAAACTCCCCACTTATAATACAGTTGTTAAATATTTCAACAAGGCAAGGAGCTATTACATCTATGATAGAACTTAAGATTTCAACAGATATGCCCCACAAATCAGTTGTCTTTTTAACATCAATTGTCTTAAATGTTTTAAAAATGTCCCCGGTGTCTATGGGTTGGAACTTGAAAGACTCCTTGCACTCACTTACATGATTTTTCAGCAATGATTCAGCCACCACAGGTGAAGAATTTAACAATTTAGTAGTTGAAACTGGAATGTCAGCAAAACAATTTTCGAATGCTGTCGCAACATTTTCATCTACATTAATGGTTTTATTGTCAATTACAAGTTTAAACTCAGTATTGCGATCCTTTACTTTTCCAGTTTCCTTATTTATTATGTTCCATGTTGTTTTAGTCTTATTAGAACTATTTTTTATCTTATTACTTAGATATATAGATTTGGCTGCGGCACACACTCTTTTAAATAATTTTGAGTAAATTCTAACGTAGTTGCAAAAACTTTCACTTTTGTTATATGATTTCTCATGATAGAGATCATATAGGTGCTTTCTACTTATATGTATACCTGTGGTAGCCCAATCACTGAAGGATTTATAATTGTTTGGAGAGACTTTTTTCGGAATAAATACACTCTCATGTTGTTTATTTATTATACTACTTAAATTACTGTATTGTAAATTTACATTGTTGGAGTGGCATTGTTGGGCATATTTTTAATAATACTACATCTAAATCTCTCCAAACTCTTTTTATTGACCGGAACAACCATTATATTCTTATTAACCTGTATTTTCTTTGAGTATTTAAAAGTAACCAACTGACCGCTGTGATCAGAACTTAGTTTATTTATAACTGATGAACTTACCGGAGTAACATTAGAAAACACATTATCTAGGCAAGTTGCACTGGTCCTTGTTATTCTAGTTGGTTCTAGGAACAGGTTACTAAGATTATTACATTTAAACAAATTTATTAGTTTTTTACTCAATGATGAATTTTCTAATAAATTAACATTAAAGTCCCCGCAAACAAATATTTTCTTAGTTTTATTACATAATTTATCCAATACTTGTTCTAAAACAAGTTCAAAACTATCATAGTGTGATTTAGAAGGGGTAACTATCATAGTGTGATTGGTAAGGGTTATTATACTTTAGCAAATAATGTCAATATCATTCCAAACAAAAATTAGATATCTTCACTTCAGTCTGCGCCATGTCTGCGCTCAGCCGCTGTCGAGAGTGGACCTGTATCGCTTTTGAGTTATTTTTCGTGCTAAGAAACATCGCTGTACATACACAATTTATTACATCAAACAAGTCTCGATACTTGACGCTCTCTGAACTGAGTTGAAAAGGTAATAATATAAATTTATTGAAAAAAAAAAAAAATTACAAAACCTTTTATGATTAGGATTGAATTTGGAAACTTGGAATCATTATGTTTGTTAGGACTAAACCTTATCTCCAGTTCTGGTAGTGGGGTCTGAAGGTATACCTCGAGGTGCTACTGGTACTCCTAGACGGGTAAAGCTAGGTATATCGAGTTTGGGTTCATTTTGATTCGAAGAACGAGACCTTACCACCAGTTTTGGTAGTAGGAGCTGAAGGTATACCTCAAGGTGCTACTGGTACTCCTAGACGGGTAAAGCTAGGTATATCGAGTTTGGGTTCATTTTGATTCGTAGGACGAGACCTTACCACCAGTTCTGGTAGTGGGAGCTGAAGGTATACCTCGAGGTTCTACTGGTACTTCTAGACGGGTAAAGCTAGGTATATCGAGTTTGGGTTCATTTTGATGCGTAGGACGAGACCTTACCACCAGTTCTGGTAGTGGGAGCTGAAGGTATACCTCAAGGTGCTACTGGTACTCGTAGACCGATAGAGCTAGGCATGTCGAATTTGGGTTCATTTTGATTCGCAGGACGAGACCTTACCACCAGTTCTGGTAGTGGGAGCTGAAGGTACCATATTTTAAAAGAACTGAACAGGACACAAGGAACTGAAATCTATAGGCGGTCAGATTTGGTGGAATCGGGTTTTCATATTTTAAAAGAAATAATAAAATTTATGGACAAAGGATAATGCAAGTGATTGGGCTCCAAAAAAAAAGTCATTGTGCAGGAATGAGATGAGAGTCAGATTATAGATTAGACACATGTCATTCATATTTGTTAGGACGCCAAAAAAATTCGCCCTGGGAAAAAAAAGATATGACCAAAAATACATTTTGCATTTAATAGAATAAAAATCGTTTTCTTTTATGATACAGAAACTGAACGCCCGTAGATTTCTACGAGTGTATTCGTATAACCTTTACAGCTATTGACTACGAAACTAGCGCCACTCATTACAAAAAATATATTTCAAGATATACTACCATACTGTGAATATTGTAAATAAATACCATTATTATTTTAAAAAAGTGCTAATATAATCCTTATAAGCTCCTAATGGGGTGGTTACACAGTTGTAAATCGCGATTAGTTTTGATTTGATTTGTCTTTTTTCTTTCTTTAGCGATGTCTCTTATACGGCACTGGTTCGGCGACATTGGAAAAGCAGTTTATAAATGTGTAACCACCCCTTATGAAATAATGGTATATATGGTTCATCTAATACTGCCGTTTAGAATAAGCTAGTATGTTGCTATAAGTGGTTAATAAAGTCTAATAGTGGTTATATAATTATTACAACTAGATTTCATTAACGCTCTCTATCTCTTTCTCGGAGCACATTATTAGCGCGCATCGTCCATTTCATTCGAAACATTTCGGGGCTCGAGTCGAAAGTCGAACTTCTTTTATGATTATGATATTTAATTGTATTGTTAATATGAATCATGTGTTTAAAAGTACTATTCCTTTTATAATTTATGATGTCTGTTTAATTGTACTGAAATAATGAATAACGTCTTCAAAAATAGTACTTATTTTATATTTAAGAACTCTGACTAATGGTATGGAATGGTATGGAAATAATAAATCATGTGTTTAAAATATGTTTGTAAATGTGTTTATAAACGATAACCACTTATACCAACACATTATCTTATTCTAAATGGCAGTATAAGATGAACCATACATACCATTATTTCATAAGGGGTGGTTACACATTTGTAAACTGCTTTTCCAATGTCGCCGAACCAGTGCCGTATAAGAGACATCGCTAAAGTAAGAAAAAAGACAAATCAAATCAAAAGGGGTGGCTACACAGTTGTAAACCGTGCTTCCAATGTCGCCGAACCAGTGCCGCAAAAAGATCGCTATAGTAAGAAAAGAGACAGATTAATAACATCTCTTTTGTGTGTGAGTGCGCTGTCTCGCTCAACTATAATAAGAAGGGAAGTCGCTATACTAAGAAAAGAGACGAACTAATCGCGGTTTACAACTGTGTAGCCAACCCATTAGGTACTTATAAGGATCACACAAGCACTTTTTTTTACCAATAATCGTATTTATTTACAATATTCACTAGTTTCGTAGTCAATGGCTGTAAAGGTTATACGAATACACTCGTAGAAATCTACGGGCGTTCAGTTTCTGTATCATAAAAGAAAACGATTTTTATTCTATTAAACGCAAAATGTATTTTTGGTCATATCTTTTTTTTCCCAGGGCGAATTTTTTTGCGTCCTAACAAATATGAATGACATGTGTCTAATCTATAATCTGACTCTCATCTCATCCCTGCACAATGACTTTTTTTTTGGAGCCCAATCACTTGCATTATCCTTTGTCCATAAATTTTATTATTTCTTTTAAAATATGAAAACCCGATTCCACCAAATCTGACCGCCTATAGATTTCAGTTCCTTGTGTCCTGTTCAGTTCTTTTAAAATATGGTACCTTCAGCTCCCACTACCAGAACTGGTGGTAAGGTCTCGTCCTGCGAATCAAAATGAACCCAAACTCGACATGCCTAGCTCTATCGGTCTACGAGTACCAGTAGCATCTTGAGGTATACCTTCAGCTCCCACTACCAGAACTGGTGGTAAGGTCTCGTCCTACGCATCAAAATGAACCCAAACTCGATATACCTAGCTTTACCCGTCTAGAAGTACCAGTAGAACCTCGAGGTATACCTTCAGCTCCCACTACCAGAACTGGTGGTAAGGTCTCGTCCTACGAATCAAAATGAACCCAAACTCGATATACCTAGCTTTACCCGTCTAGGAGTACCAGTAGCACCTCGAGGTATACCTTCGGCTCCCACTATCAGAACAGGTGGTAAGATCTCGTCCTAAGAATCAAAGTGACCCCAAACTCAACATGCCTAGCTCCATCCGTCTAGGAGTACCAGTAGCACCTCGAGGTATACCTTCAGCTTCCGCTGCTAGAACTGGTGGTAAGGTTTCGTCCTAAGAATCAAAATAAACCCAAACTTGACATGCCTAGCTCTACTCGTCTAGGAGTTCCAGTAGTACCTCAAGGCATACCTTCAGCTCCCACTACCAGGACTGATGGTAATGTCTCGTCTTATGAACTCGAACTTGACATGCCTAGGAATAGGAATTCCAGTAGAAGCCCTCGAGTGTACCACCAGCTCATCAGGTTCGATGGTGAGGTTTTATCGTTACGAATAAAACGAGCTCAAACTTTCCGAGCACTTTAATTAATCTTACCCAATTTAATCGTTTTAATAAAAGAATTTGCAAATATTTAAAACTAAAGTATCAAAACTGTTCAAAACCTCTCGTCTTTTTCACGGCACGCTTGTGTGCGTGAATCTTATACATGTAGTAGTAGAATTCGATACCTAGCCTTTTTGGAAACGCATCCTTAACTTACATTTTAGAGCCGAAACTCGAAACTCTCCGTGTATTTCTTAAATAAAGATGCATTCTCTTTCTCGATTCGTTTTTTATTACTCCACTTGTGAAAGTAGTATTGACTTAATTTGTCGCAGGCACTTAATTAGCTGCCTTATCTCTTCAACCGTTTTCAGAAACATTGTAAATTGAAGTCCATTTGGGTTCAATCGTTTAGGTAGATAAGTTACTCTAAAGTTTAGCTCTACGGATTTATATATTAGTAATGTCACACTTTGCAAATTACCGTAAATTTATACCACAGTAGAACTATATTTTTTATTGTCATCAGATTTAGGAATAACTGTACCTAAATTGATTTAGCTGCGTAGGGTCTGGTCGCCTTAGAATAGCCCTAACTAGGGTTGCCAAACATACTGTTTTCAACAGTAGGTATTATACAGTTTTTAACTACATTATACTGTTTACTACATACACATAATACATACATAACTTCACGCCCGTATCCCCAACGGGGTAGGCAGAACACCAGAGGCTATAAGACCATCTGATGTCACGTTTGACGAATGAGGTATTATAATGATGGAGAGTGGCCATTGCAGTAACAGGGGATTAGCTTATCGCCCACAAAAATGCCAATAAAACCTCTGTCCCTTAACTGACTTTTACAGTATGCCCGGGAAGAGAAGCAGCTGGTGCATTCTATGTTTTTCTTTCGCTCCCAGTCCAGCAAGGAAGCAACTGTGAAGCAACTGTTTACTCTTGAACAAAAATATAGTAGGTATATACAAAATACTGTTTTCAGCATAAGAAGCTTACCACTGTATACAGGGTGTCCCAAAAGGTTACGTAGCTGGGAAGAGGGGTGATAGGGTTGGTCACAAGGGTCACCAGAAAAATAAAATAAAAATTCCCCTCTGGGTATTTAAAAAAAAAATAGCATTTTTTTTAAAACTAAAAATTTTACACTTTGTGGGGCTATTTTGCTAACTGTACCTACAAATATTGCTCTATAAATAAATAAAAAATGTTATGTAATCCTCAATAACCCTTTATAAAATTGAAATAAAAAAAACAATACATATCTAACCAAGATTTTACAGAAAATTAAGTTCTTGTCCAGTCAAGGACTTAGTAATTACAATTTCACTCAACTTTCTCCAAGTGTACTGAAAAAAAAAATGTACTACGCTACTCCGGCGAGTAACTTAAAAAGATAGGTAATTTTATTGCAATTCCAAAATGGTATAACACTTATTTAAAAAATTCATACTAGGACATTTAAAAATAATTTTCGGGAACAATACCCCTGCAAAACAAAACATATCAATAAAACAATAGTCTCAAATTCCTACGCAAATACATTTTTACATGTCTATTATGGTCCTTTAATATTGCTGCCCGTTAATTCTCAAGATTGGAGTACTGTACTCTCAAACACTCAAGTACAGTCTTGGCCAGATAAAGCTTTTTTTATGACAGGGAATTAAATGAAACTCGGAAATTAAACAAAATTTTAATTATTTATTTACATAAAATGCTCATAATGTCTACCACCAACATAAATACACGCCCTACATCGTTTTAAAAATGAGCGGGAGATATGGCGACCAAATCTTCTATTATTAATTGATTCCGCGGCCTCTGTGATCCTCGCCCTCAAGTCAGCCAAGTCCCTGATTGGTTTCCCATAAACTTTTTCTTTTATAGCACCCCAGTAAAAGAAGTCCAACGGGTTTAAATCCGGTGAACGAGCTGGCCACGCTATAGCACCGGCCCTTCCCATCCACCTACCAGGGTATTCATTGTCTAGGAAATCCCTTACAGGACGTGCATAATGTGCTGGGCACCCATCATGCTGGAACCACATATTCCTTACTGTTTCCAGTGGCACATCTTCCAATAGATTGGGTAATTCGTTTTGTAAGAAGTGTAAGTACGCCTCGCCAGTCAGTGCCTCAGGTAGCTCAAAGGGTCCAATTATTTTACCATTTAGTATTCCGGTCCACATGTTCACTTTAAAACGATATTGGGACCGATCTTCTCTAATTAGGTGGGGATTTTCTAAGTGCCACTCGTGTAAATTGTGTAGGTTCATGTATCCGTTCTTTTTAAAAGTAGACTCGTCGGACCACAATATTTTATTGAAAAATTGAGGGTCCTCCCTATGCATGCGCAACATCCTACGACAAAATGCAAGTCTCGCAGGATAATCGCGTGGTAACAGATCCTGTACGCGTTGCATGTGGTACGGGTGGAACTTCTCAACTTGTAATATGCGATGAGCAGTACTTTTTGGTACACCTGTACTTGCTTCAATTGCCCGAACTGAAGTACTCGGGTCGTCTGCGACGGCTTAAAGCACTTCATCTTCGACATCGAGGTCTGCCTTCATTAACCGCTTGATGTGGAAATCGAACTTCAGACAATAGTCGGTGGACATTGACGAAAACACGGCTATCCGGGTGACGTGGGGCGTTCGGATATCTTTCTCGGTACAGTCTTGCTGCAGCACCGGCATTACATCTACATTCGCCGTAAATGAGATGCATGTTCGCATATTCTTGTGGAGTGTACGTGGGTGGCATGGTGGCACTGTATCACACAATTTAGTCCTTGAGAAAGCCGGGTCGTTGGAAGAAATCACAAACAAAGTCCAAATCACAAAGAAATAATAATAATAATAATAACTTTATTTCCACTTTAAAGTTCACAATCTGATCCAATCACTTTAACATAATAGAAAAGAAAACAAATCAAGTACATTATTTTAAGCTATAGGTAAGAGCACAAAAAGTTCAACAGCATAATACATAATACCTACACACTTAAGTTTCGCTTTAACATGCAAATTAGTTTTCTTATTGGCACAGCAAAAGGATCATAACAATGACTAGACTACCCTCCGCGCTAGTAAAACTGTGTTGCGGCAGGATAGTATCGTCGTCCGTGATTGGCGTATAGCTATCACGCATAGAAGCGTGATAGTTGAGACATAGTATATGCTAAGGTAACAGACAAAACACATATTTTTTTCTTTATGAATTATTTAGAGACAACTTAAATTATACATAAATTTGATTATATAGATAACGAGATGAGCTAATTTAATTTACTTATTTATTACTTATATTAATAGTAGATAAATTACATAGTAAATACATATATATGCAAACTACATAGTATGTATTCTTATATTTTATAATTTATTATAGTTTTATGTCATACAAAAATAAATACTTATATATTTGAACTGATACATAATGTAACAAAATATAATGCAAATATAATATATATTCATTCCTATTGGCATAATGTTGAATTAGAACATTATTATACACTTAGTAATCTTTCGGTGCTTTCATAGTCGAGTTCAAGAAGTTGTTTTTGTATTGATTTTTTGCAAGAAAATTGACTTTTATTTTTAATTGTATCAAAAGCTTGACTAAACCGATTGTATAAAACTGGTCCAAGGTAGGAGAAAAATCTTCGCGCAAAAGTAGTTCGGTATGTTGGTACTTTGTATACGGTAAACTTCCGTCTAGCAGATAATACTAATGGTGGGACTATTTTATGTTGTTTTAAAATAACAGCTTTTATACATAATTGTCGGACAGTCAATACCTTAAATTCTTTATATAAGTTTTTTGTAGGATAACGAAAGTTTCTAAAGTTTATGACTTTGATTACGCCTCTTTGTGCCCGTTCGAGACTTAATAGATGAGTTTTTAAGGCCCCACCCCATATAACAGATCCGTAACTTAGTAGTGACTGACACAATGCGTAGTATACAGTTTTGACAACAGAGGTTTCCCTGATGTGGCGGATCCTCTTAAAGATGCAGATAAGTTTCCTTATTCTGTTACACAAACTATCAAGGTGTGGTCTCCAGTTAAGGTTGCGGTCCAACGTGATTCCTAGATATTTAATGAATTGGACATTGGTAAGTGTAGGGCAGTTACAGGATCTTGAAGTAGTGCCACACTGGTGAGCTTTAACGCTTAAGTTTGATGGTTGATGGTTATCGTATATGCTGAATGTAATGTAACTAGTTTTAGACATATTTAAAGTTAGAATGTTGTTATTTAGCCACTGGAAAACTTTAAGAAATCCTTCTTCGCTAGTTTGTTTTATTTCATTCCAGTTAGCCGCATCAAAAAGGAGAACCGTGTCATCAGCAAAACTCACTATCTTTGTATTTTTTAACGACATATCACAAAGGTCATTTATATAAACCAGAAATAATGTCGGTCCGAGAACTGAGCCCTGCGGGACACCAAAATTAATGTTTTCAAATTGACTTTGAATCCTACCTATTGATACTGATTGAGTTCTTTCACTCAAATACGATTTTAAGAGATCTAAGGGAACACCACAATTCCAGAACACTCCAGCTTTCTTATTAGTATGGGAATAGATACAGTATCAAACGCTTTGGCTAGATCGAGGAAAACTGCGAGGCATTTCCTTTTTTTCTCAAGGTTTAGGACAACATGGCTAACAAGACTTTCAATTGCATCGGAAGTTGACAACTTCTTATATCTTACTTATAATCAAGTCCAGAAAGCGAAGCAAAGTTGTTAGTACTAAATGAACACAAACGAATACAAAGGATGCGCAGTAAACGAGAGTGCTTAATGTACTGACCGACTATTTGACTAACTAGAGATAGCACACCTACTTTTTCTCTTCCTTAGCGTATCTACCTGTCTCTTTCACTCACCGAACTTGTTTTGTTCGGTTGACTAACAGTACGATAGGGGTACCTGCCTGTACAAGGAACAGAATAGACATTTAAAAATGTATTTGCGTAGGAATTTGAGACTATTGTTTTATTGATATGTTTTGTTCTGCAGGGGTATTGTTCCCGAAAATTATTTTTAAATGTCCTAGTATGAACTTTTTAAATAAGTGTTATACCATTTTGGAATCGCAATAAAATTAATGATCAAACGAACTTACCTGAAGTGAAGTTCGATCACAATTATGTGAACAACTTCATTCGAAGCGATTTATGGTTAACAAGATGTAGTAGCGCTACCTTGTCTATGCCTCGCACGGATTTTAAAGCTCCTTTTTTTTGTATTGTCCCCACCTTCATATACTTACCTCGGCCCTTTTGGCACAATCGTTACTCATTCGTTTATAGCTAAATTAATGAATGATTTTATTTCGCTTAGTAATTTTGTAAATAGGGTGGGACATTGTCAAATAATAATACGGGTGGGTGTGTATAAATCGCTTCGAATGAAGTTGTTCACATAATTGTGATCGAACTTCACTTCAGGTAAGTTCGTTTGATCATTAATTATGTTTCACAACTTCATTCTTTGCGATTTATGGTTAACAAGATGTAGGATGTTTAAAGATATTAAGGGAAATAAAATTATTTATTAACAATAATCATATTTCTTTATTCATTAACAAACAAAACAGTACAAATTTAGTCACTTATATAATGATACAATATAAATCAGACTTAATAATTATCAACAATCTTCTAGAATATATTGTGCAAATTGAGATGAATCATCAATAATCAATTTGTTATAGTATTTGGCGAACACAACAGAATTGTTGCTCCAGCCTGCAGTGTTACGTATAACATCTATACTAGCTCCGACTTTACTGGCTTTGGAAGAGGCAGCATGGCGAGTACTATGAGCACTGAAAATGTTAGTGTCAATACCACTTTCCTGCAACATTTCTTTTATCCAATGGCTCAAACGTTGTGAACTTAATTTCGAGTAAGGTCGTTTAAAACTAATAAATAAACTATTGTCATTTTCCTTACGTAAATCTTTTGTTTTATTTAGGTATGACTGTAAACATCGCCCTGGGCAGATCTCAGGCCTTTGGTTGAAAAAAGGTAATTTTAAAACAGGTTGGAATGAATTTGGCCTAGATGTTTTTATTAGATCAGGAATTTTAATTGTGAAACCGATATCGTTAACCGTTATGTTATTAACTTTTATCAAAGAAAAAGTTTGCACACGATGTGCTGTTACCAAAGCCAGTAAAGTTACAGTCTTTTTGGATAGAATTTCTAGATTTAAAGTCTCATTGGGCCATTTTTGGGCCAAAAAATTTAAAACTACATTTGTGTCCCAAGTGATGTTATATTTGGGATTAGGAGGTTTTGATCTGAATACCCCTTTCATAAACTTTTTTATTAAATCATTATCTGAAATGTTGCCAAAAATTAAGGATAATGCAGACTTATAAGAGTTAATAGTATTATATTGATTGCCTTTGTCAAATATTTCTGTTAGAAACTGTATAATAAATGGAACTGAGCAAGATAAATAATCAAAATTATGTTTTTTGCAATAGACTACCCAGGATCTTATGCATACATCATACTGCTTATACGTATTGTCACTTAAAGAACATAACATGATTTCGACCGACCTGGATGGCAGTGAACGTTTTAATAACGCTTCCCGGATAATTTGACGGCTACTAATGTTAGGCTCTGATGGAGTTTGTGGACTGATCTGAAAGGATATATTAAAAAATTACAATCTGATTCAAAGAAAATAGGTTCTGAAGATGAGATCTTTTGAAAAAGTGGGAACCAGGCTTGAGTAGGCCAATAAGGAACTACAAGTATTCCTTCTGCTTTGTCTAAAATTACTTTTTGAATTACTTCGGCAAATAAATCTATGTCCGGATAACCAAATTTATCAACAATTTCTTAGTATACATAATTATTCAATTCCCACTCAGTGTCTTTAAATGATTTTCGAGATAAATAGTCAGCTATATAGTTGTCTTTGGTATTTATATAAGATGCAAAAAATTTTATTTTTCGCTGCTCACACCATTGCCATATTTCTTTAGTTATCTTATGTAGATGTGAATATTGAACGCTACCCATTCTATTCAAACAAGATAACGCAGTTACATTGTCTATCCGAAGCAATATTTCTTTGTTGAGTTCATTATCAGCGAAACATTTAAGACCGAAAAAGGCAGCTTTTAATTCCAGTTCATTTATGTGTAATGATTTCTCATGTTCCTTCCAATAACCAAAAGTATTTTGATTGCCACAAAATGCACCCCAGCCAGTACTCGATGCATCAGAAAAAATTTCAAGCTGATATTGATGACAACGGAATGGGCAGTTACTATTATTTATTTTATTTAACCACCAAAGCAAATCGTTCTTGCAAAAATCTTTTAGTTCAATAGTTTGGTCATAATCATTTTTATAAAGTAAACTCAAAAACTTAAGGCGTTCTAACTCTTTTGTGTACAACCACGAGTACTGCACCGCGGGGCAAGCAGAAATTAAAAGACCTATAAAACGAGCATAATCACGCAATTTACACTTTTTTGCATTCATAAACCGTAGAAAATTATTTTTAATTTTTAAAATTTTGTCTTCAGGTAGTTTTAAAAACATAGAATGCGAGTCAAAAATAAATCCTAGATATTTACACTGCTTTGAAGGATGTAATTGACTTTTCTCATAATTAATTTTAAATCCCAGATTTTGAAGCAAGTTAATTATTGTTTTTACATTATTTGAACATTCTTTAAAATATTTTGCAATGCAAAGTATGTCATCTAAAAATATTACGATAATAATATTACGAAAGCGAAGGTACTCTGCGATAGGTTTAAGTAACTTTTTAACGCAGTGCGGTAATCCTCCATTTTAAAATGTTGATTAACTACAAATTTATTGAGATTTTTTAGGTTAAAGATAAATCTTTTGTCGCCATTTGGTTTGGGCACTAAGAAAACATTTGAAATAAATTAATCACTTTCATGAGAACATTTCGACACAGCATTAATTTCAACGAGTTTGTCTATTGATATTTTAAAATCAGACATATTTTGTTGGGGTTGTTTGTATACATTACTATAGTTTGCACTAATGGGTTTTGATGAAAAAAGTATTTTATATCCTTTAACCCAACTAAGGATAGTTTTATCGTTAGTTATTAGGGACCACTGATCATAATAATACTGCAAGCGGCAAGCATATTTTACCTCGGTGTCTAAAATCTCCTTTTGGGTTTCGGCGGTGGCGGTGGTAGCGGTGAGCGCTGGCGTGGGCGTCCCGCTCGGTTGTTGTGTGCGGCTCCACGTGCTGATGGCCGTCTCGGTTGAACTTCCGGTTTGTGATGCGTATTCCTGTATTGCGTTCGCTCTAAAAAATAATTTTTACTTGTGCTTGGTCTATTATATGTATTTTTAGGATTGTATATTGTTTTTGTGTTTTTTAAACTGTCTCCGGCATTTTTTATATTCTTGGCTTCTTTCAACTTTTCTGCAAGTTGCTCACCGAATAAATATTGATCTCGGGTTAAATTTGTCAAATGGCTTGAAACATTATTGTTCACTGAAGCTAAGATAAAGTGCCTGCGAATGCTAGTGTCCGAATAATGTATGTCACACAGCAATTTACAGGCATCGCTGATAGGTTTAAGGATTTCCCGATCACATGTCTTGTTTGTTATTATCATGTCCATTGCCCGACCCAACGCCGCCAAAGCGACTCCTACATTTTTCTGCTTTGTTGCTATGCAAAAATCTTTTTTAAGGGCAGATTCCGACATAGCCGCTTTTAGTTCTGGATTGAGGGTAGGCGAAGTAAGTAAGTCGCAATTTGACGGTACAAGATACTCCTCGATTATTTTTTCTTTGCAATCTTTTTCTAAACCCTTGTTTAAAATATATTGCCATCTCGTAGCTATGTCACTATGAATTCGAGGTCCGAATTTAATATCAGCCTTAGGAGCGTCACCTAATAACTGTAGAATATCTTCTCCTAGTGGAGTTTCCAGTTCATTATTTATAGGGGCCGGCTGCGTGCTGGAAGTTGAAGGTGTTTCTTCCGCAACAGTGGGTTCATCCACCGTAAATTGGACCTCAAAAGGCTCTGACGTCATTTGTGGTTGTAATGGCGACTGCCATTGTGGTGCGGGAGAATCGATCCAGCTGAATGTCTGAAAATGCTGAGTGTTGTCTTGATTATCGACTTCGCTCAAACCTTCAAGCATTTCTTCCAGTGTGGGGTCTGGATCTGTAAATACACGATCCTTAAGTTTCATTGGTAAAATTTTCAAGAAACGGCACAGCGAACTTATAACGGTAGCTCGTACCACATTCAATCATTAGTGATAAAGTCAATCCAAAAGTGATTGCTCGTATCACATGTAAAAATTTTAAAAATTGGCAAAGTCAACCCTTTTTGCGGTTGCTCGTACCATTTTGAATAATAAGTGACAAAGTCAATCCAGAAGCGATTGCTCGTATCACATTTATGTGTTACTGTAACTACCCATGTTTAGTAGTACGAATAACGGTTGATAGCTTACCTTGACATTTGTCTTTAAGTTTCTTTTCCAATCTCCGTATTTTTCGCCTGATATCTTCTTCACTTTTTTCCGTCTTACGTTTATTCCCCATGTTTAAACTAACTCTTAATTTAGATTGAATACCGTGACACGTGCGAAGGCTTCGACACGGAAACACAGAATGAGTAACGATTGTGCCAAAAGGGCCGAGGTAAGTATATGAAGGTGGGGACAATACAAAAAAAAGGAGCTTTAAAATCCGTGCGAGGCATAGACAAGGTAGCGCTACTACATCTTGTTAACCATAAATCGCAAAGAATGAAGTTGTGAAACATAATTACCTATCTTTTTAAGTTACTCGCCGGGTAGCGTAATACATTTTTTTTTCAGTACACTTGGAGAAAGTTGAGTGAAATTGTAATTACTAAGTCCTTGACTGGACAAGAACTTAATTTTCTTTAAAATCTTGGTTAGATATGTATTGTTTTTTTTATTTCAATTTGATAAAAGGTTATTGAGGATTACATAACATTTTTTATTTATTTATACAGCAATATTTGTAGGTACAGTTAGTGTTCCGGTTTCTCCGCCGGCGTTCGGCTACGCTCGGTTTTGGACGGCTCAGCGGCCGGGACGTGAGAGGGGGCCGCCACTTCATCTTACGCATCCGCGAGCGACATACCTACTCGACACACCATCTAATAGACCGATTGTACTTGTATTTCAATAATAACCAGTATTACAGTTACAGTCCACTAGTTTTAATCTATAGTCCCTACATAGGACCCTAACATTTGGTCCTTCGATCGAGAAAAATCTCCGTATTAAACGAGTACAGCGCGGCAGTTAGACTTTGGACCCGTCGAGTTGCGAAACCGCCGCGTCATCTTGTGTATGAGGATTGAAGTCACAAGATTTTGAAGAAGAGGACTTCGTATTAGGACCACAGCATCCCAAGAGCGTCTTCAATTTCGGTCTTAGAAGATTTGGACGACTAGCAGTCGAAAAAATACGCCGAATCATCGTTTCTTCGTTGGAGCGTGGTCGCCTGTTGGTTAAGGATTACGACGTTTTGTGAGTCCATTCCAATTTATCCCTTCTTCCTTTTATTTTTAACATTCTAAAGCATTGTAACTTTAATTTCGTAAATTTAAATATCTATAAATCTTCTACTATCTCATTGAATTAAGTAAGTAAGCTTCCTCGCATTCCATTCGCCATTTGCTTCACTCTTGCGCATAACAGCATCCCTTTCACACTAAGGTGCATAAAAAGTGAATAACTTCTTATCACACGCACAGCTGATAATAAGAATCAGTTGGCCGTTTCTCGGTCAAGGTCAGCCCTTTGTTAATTGCACCTGTTGATTGCCTTTTGTTTTATTTGTTTACGCATTTTTTGTGGCGTATTTACATTGTTATCTTTGTTTTTTTTACTTAGTTTGCGATAAATTATATACAAATGGCTACCGAGGATATGCTTTATAGAAAACGCAGTGCTATGAACGCTAAGCTTACCAACTTTTCTAAATACCTAGAAACACTGTCTAGTTGCAATTTACTAAGTGACCTCCAACGTATCGAGCTAGAGAGTCGTATTAACAAATTTGAAATCTTATACGACGAATTTGACCAGTTACAGTTGGAGATAGAAGTGCGATCTGACGTGCCGGACGACGAGTACGCGAAACGAGCCAAGTTTGAGCAGCAGTACTACATGTTAGCAGCGCAGGCGCGCTTCCGGCTGGGCAGCGACAGCGCCGGCGCTGGTGTCGCGTATGGTGGGTCTGTAGCGGGCTCGGCAAGCAAACAAGCAGGTGAATCGTTTCAACAAAACTTTATTCGCTTACCAAAGATTGATTTGCCTAACTTTGATGGTAGTTATCAGTACTGGCTTGAGTATAGAGACACTTTTTTATCACTAATCCATAATAGTAGTTGCATAGACAATATTAGTAAATTCCATTACCTTCGCGCTTCACTTAAGAATAACGCACAGGAAATTATTAAAAATATAGATTTTAAAGGTGACAATTATGAGCTGGCATGGAATTTACTTTGTGAGCGTTATAACAATAGTAGGCTTTTGATTAATAATCACGTGCAGGCTTTATTCAATGTTGGACATGTATCTTGTGAGTCAAGTGTATCTTTGCGTCGTCTCATAGATGGTATAAATAAAAACATCAGAGCGCTTAAAACATTAAACGAGCCCACGGAGTATTGGGACACCCTGATTGTGTTTATGATGTCCAATAAATTAGATCCAATTACAAGTAGGTGTTGGGAAGAATATCGTAACACTCTTAGTAAAGCACCAAGCTTATCACAATTTTGCACATTTATTAGTAACAAAGCTGATTTATTAGAGACGTTAGAGTATAATCAAAAGGAAACTAAATCAATTAAACTAGAAAGTAGATCAAAGAGTTTTATTATTGAAAGTAATAGTAATAATAATATAAATCAAATAAAAGATAGTAGAAGTATGAAAATGAATAATATTATAAAATGCCCCTTATGTTTAAAAAACCATTTATTGTATACATGTGAAACTTTTAAGAACTTGCCCGTAGCTACAAGAATTAATAAAGCAAAGGAATTAAAAGTATGTTTCAATTGTTTACGTTTGGGACATCTTACTAAACGATGTAGATTATCGCGCTGTAAGTACTGCCAAGGCAGACATAATACCCTTTTGCATGTAGAAGAGCCTAATTCTACATCCTTCCAAGAACCTATGCCAAGCAGTGTTGCCCTGCCTACTGATACTTCTGGAGGTGCCTCCTTACCTACTTGCACGCCAGACAGTGTCACCTTATCAAGCAACGCTTCTTTACAGCATACTACTTCGAAGCATATTTTACTTTCCACAGCGTTGGTGAAAGTCGTGAATGGAGGAAAGAGGTACGACGCCCGAGTGTTGCTTGACAATGGCAGCACAACCAACTTTATCACGCAGAATATGTGTGATAAGCTGGGGTTAGTGCGGCGCAACACAAACTCCACGGTAACAGGTATTAATAACCAGGCCTCAATAAGTACACAGTCTTGTAATTTTAATATCGAATCACTTAACGGTAAATACAAGGCGAATATTGATTGTTTAATATTGCCCGAGATCACAAAAGTATTGCCGCCTTCTATGATTGATATTGAAAATATTCCAATACCATCTCACCTGCAATTAGCTGATCCTTCCTTCTACATTCCATCAGCCATTGATATTTTGGTGGGTGCAGAGGTATTCTGGAACGTGTTAGGTACTGCATCTATTAGCCTAGGTAAAAATAAACCAAAGTTATGTGACACAAAACTCGGGTGGATTGTGTCTGGCCCAGTGGCTCTTCAATCACATCCATCTTCGTCCAGGTCACACTTTTGTTATTTTAGTTTGAATGAGAAAGGAGCTTGCAAGAAAAGCTTTTATCGTGAGACTAATAATATTAGAAGTAGTAGTTTTAAAGTTAATATACCGCTAAAAGAGGATGTACACGTATTAGGTGACTCCTATGAAATGGCTAAGTGTCACTTTGTATCACTGGAACGGCGTTTCCAGCGTGATCCTACCATTAAGAATGGATTTTTTACTTTTATGCAGGAGTAGGAACACCTGGGTCACATGAGAAAATAAAAAAAGCTAAACTAAGGTGCTCAGACGGTATTTTTTCTCACCCAGGAGTCATAAAATAGTTTATTGCAATTTCTAAGCTCCGGACAGTCTTCGATGCCTCAGCAGCAACTACATCTGGTAAATCGTAAAACGATACCCATATGGTAGGTCCACTGTCCAGGATAATATTATTTTTATTTTATTTTACTTTCGCCAATATAAATATTTTATTTCAGGCGCCATTGGTATTAAAAACATTAGTATTCACATTTTAATTCTTATGAACCAATCAAGCTGCTATAATAGCACGCCACGAGCTTTACGGAGCTTCATTAGTAACAAGACTGTGTACGGAGGTTCTGAGTTATCTTACCTTACCTTTTAGTTCCTGTTCATGGTGTGCCTTCACTACTATTGTTTGGCTGCTTGTCTATATCCAGCGGATCTTTTTTCTCGCGGGCTGAAGGCTGATCTAATCAGCGCGTGTTCTACGAAGGTTGGGGCCATAATTTATTTTACGTGATAAACAGAGCCTGGCCAAAGGTGCCTAACGTAACTGAGAAATAAGATTTGCCAGAAGTAACATCTCATTTTAAACACATAAATCGCATCATCATTTAGTTACATTGCATGAATCATTAAACAATCAGTCAATCATCAACTCATGAATTCGATTACTTTGATAAATTTAATAGGGTGAAAGCTTATTTACATAGATTTATTTACAACATGAAACATAAAAAAACATAGTAAAAGGGTTTGCTTTCTAATCAGTAATTAAATGCGTAAGTAATTAGATTAATCAATTATTTGTATTTCTCAAAAAGAAATGTTTAAAAATATTTCATTGCCTTAAAAAACTTCTATACTTATAAAACTATACCTAGTCTTCTATCATTAAGTACATTCAATGATGTGAATGGTATCATCGCGTGGTAATTGCGTGGTTAACTCAATAATCGAATTTGATATTTCAAACTTTTATAAAGAGTTGTTACATGCTAGCTCACAATTGTTTTGAGTAAATATTTAAACAAGTTATAGGCCCTAAGGTGTCAAAAACCTTTTTAATTTTGAGGAAGTTATTAAATATTTAGGTAATAAATAAATGTCGAGCTACTATGGGTCAACTGCCCTCTTCAATGCCACATTTAGAATACCTATCTTTTTTTAGAATTGCAGTGTCGCCTACGCTGAGCCAGTATTTATAGCAGACCGAAAGGAGCGAGGGTGTAAGCTACTAAAGTCTTACCTGTGTATTTTGTTTGCCTTGCATTAAAGGCTGTTCATATCGAGCTTGTTACGGACCTATATGGTCGCCTTAAATCGTTTCGTGTCTCGTCGCGGCAGGCTACTAAGCTTTCTGTCCGATAATAAAACAAATTTTGTCGAATCTTGTGATGAATTAAAACAGTTTTTACAAGATTCAAATCTTTCGTTCGAGGTCGCTCAGCAAGGTATTGAATTCAGCTTTAGTCCTCCATACTCTCCTCATTTCAACGGCATAGCTGAAGCTGCTGTTCGCTCAACTAAGCACCACTTAAGGAGACTCTTAGGCTTGACACATTTCACCTTCGAGGAAATGGCGACTTGCTTAGCTCAAATCGAGGCAGTATTAAACTCTCGTCCTCTTACCCCTTTATCCTCTGATCCTAATGATTTGACTGCCCTAACTCCCGCATATTTTTAATTGGGCGACCACTCACGTCTGTTCCGCATCCACAGGTGACTGACGCCAACATCGCCCGGCTGGATCGCTACCAGAGGATAGCGCATATAAAGCAGCACTTCTGGAACCGCTTCAATTTAGAATATGTTTCTCTGCTGCAGCAAAAAACTAAATGGGCGACTTCTACAGGCCAGTTGAACGAGGGTGCACTTGTCCTTGTCAAGGAAAGGGGACAACCGCCACTGCTGTGGCCATTGGGACGTGTCGTCAAGGTCTTCCCGAGCAGCGACGGAGTAACGTAAGTAGCAGAGGTGAAAACTAAGAAAGGGTTGCTGCTGCGAGCCTACAACAACATCTGCCCGCTTCCTTTGTGTTGAATGCTTCAACGCGGGGAGTATGTTCCGGTTTCTCCGCCGGCGTTCGGCTACGCTCGGTTTTGGACGGCTCAGCGGCCGGGACGTGAGAGGGGGCCGCCACTTCATCTTACGCATCCGCGAGCGACATACCTACTCGACACACCATCTAATAGACCGATTGTACTTGTATTTCAATAATAACCAGTATTACAGTTACAGTCCACTAGTTTTAATCTATAGTCCCTACATAGGACCCTAACAGTTAGCAAAATAGCCCCACAAAGTGTAAAATTTTTAGTTTAAAAAAAAATGCTATTTTTTTTAAATACCCAGAGGGGAATTTTTATTTTATTTTTCTGGTGACCCTTGTGACCAACCCTATCACCCCTCTTCCCAGCTACGTAACCTTTTGGGACACCCTGTATGTAAGACATTAATTAATAATTTGTGCAAGAAGCTCTAAAAATTATGTTTTTCAAACATGAAATAAATTGAATACTGTTTCTTTTTCCAAAATACAAATACTGTTTGTTATGTCTATTTTATAAGTTAATTAAAACCCCTGCATTTCAATATAAATATCAATTCACGCACATTCTATATTAATGCCATTTTAAAAGTTAGTCCACATTAAACATTTATCGAAGGAAGACGCGTTTTATTTGCAATATAACCCAAGCGATTCTGAACCTTAACTGAAAGAAGACTGTTTGATATTCTTTTCAGATTCAAATATACTGTATTTCTAGAAAAAGAAGTTGGCAAGCCTAGCCCTCACGCCGGATAAGCGTGTTGTAAAAGACGATCCTAGTGGCCCCGCTTGGTGGTAGGACCTCTCCAGGGTCAAAAACTGCCGCCAAATATCTCTCTCTGCTCCAGAGCTGATGCACGCCGACAATATTTTTTTAGGAGCCAATCAATTCCTAAGCCCCTTTGCTGTCATCTTCGACTAATTCAAACGATGACCACTTTGGCGATGTGGTAAACCTATCCGCTAGACGCCAGTGATTGCGGCTGCCTTATCACGTAACTTGCAAGAGCAAAGCGATGGCATGAATTGCGCAAGATTTGCTAATAAATAACTAATTCGTATTACGTTACAGCAAAAACAAAGCCATAACAATCCGACGACTGTGCTGCCTCTATCGTATAATCGATGTACTAAAAGATGTAATAGTCCCTATGACTTTCATACCTTTCGTGTGTACTTTTTTGCGAAATTTTAAAAGAAACACATGTTTCACATTTCATTAGTTTCTTTTTTAGCTACCAAATTGTTTTTGGCGCTAGTATCTAGTATTTGGTGCTAGTATCGTAGCAATAAATGCATTCTGCGATCAACAAACGATTGCACAGCTATCGCTTACATAATACGATGTAAAGCAATGGATCGCGCGTCCATGGCGTGATGACTGCGCCATTATAGCTGATCGCTAATATTTACGTGATAAGGCAGCGGGTTCGATTCCCGCACGGAACAAGAAAAAAAATATATAATAATAATAAAATCTCTTTATTGTGGCAACTTAGCCCACTTTTTTTACAACATTGGTAAATCTACGTTAGTTTTACAAAACTTTATCAAAGTATCACATCATAATTTATAACATTTAATCAATAATTTCTTTATTCAATCAATTAATAAACTAATCATAAATATAGTGTTAGTAATCAATACAATTTGTCATCAACATGTTCCGGGTCTGGGTGTTTATCTATTTATGTATTATTTATATTCTATGTTCCCCCCTAGTTCGCTAGATGGTATCCCATAACACAAGCTATGCTTACTTTGGGGGCATGTAGTTGGTGTGTTTGTATGGGTATTTTTTTTAAACTATTCTGGAATCCTGTCGTGCGGTGACCTGTTGCAACGAAGTAGTTACCTTGGAACAATTCAAAGTTATCTGACGACCACTTTGGCTACGGGGTAAACCTATCTCAGACGTCAGTGGTTGCAAATTCGATTCCCGCACGGAACAAGAAAAAAATCCCAGTCTTAGCATTTATCTATTGACATATGGATTTTTTTTATCTAGGTTCCTCCCTAGTTCGCTGCATGGTATCTCATAACACAAGCTTTGCTTACTTTGAGGCCATGTAGTTGTTGTGATTGTCTGGGGACTTTATTTAATTACTATCTAAGCACCTACTTTTGGCCTATGGATAAACATTCTAAACTGTTTTCGTATTTAAATGAGTAGGTACTTATTTCTTAATTTTTTCCAGAATGTTATATAGTTTCATTACTCCTGACATTATAAATACCACAGACATTAGATAGTTACTTACTTATTATCATTAGTTAGGGACTTAGGGTCCTTTAAATAATTGCAAGCTATAAACTGTGATCACGACATTGATTGTATTGGTATACCTAGAGAGTAATTTACAATCTAAGTACATGTTTCTGAAGGTATAAGTACTAATAGGTACCTACTTATGTTATCAAACTAAATTGAAATAAATAAAACTTGATAATAAGAATAATTTTGTAAGTAATCATCGATGCTGTCGCCGTTTGCACGGAAAGAGAAGTTCGAACTGGCTTAAGAATTATAAGTACATGTTAGTAGAGCAATTGTCGAAAAACCAAAATTTTAATAAAATGACAATTAAAAGAGAAAGTCAGACATAAACATACATATTACTAGCTTTTAATAAAAGTAAATGATTCGGTTGAAATTACATAATTATATCGATTTCAGGATGCCTTTTTTGTATTTTTTAAGATAGCCTACCCAACTTAGCATTGGATCCGATAAATGGGTAATTGTCTTCCATGCCCACCGCTTCTGCATCAGGTGCTCTATTCTGTTGAAATTTGAAGGTTTACAAAAGTTTAAAGGCTTAATCAATTTAAATAAATTGTGAATTCGCTGTTAAAACTGCGAAACGGAAAATAAGTCTATAGCTGTGGAGCGGCTTTGAATAAACCTGCCACCCTGAATAACTGTGTTGTAATTTAAGTAGGTAGCTGTTTGGTAGCAGGCAGGACCTTTTCAGTTCGCCTGGCCATCAACTTCCCTTTTATAAGGTTAGTCGCCAAATATCATCGCACCAGCGTTTTGAGAAAAGCCAGTTCCATCCTTATCCTGTGTGCTTTGATTTTAGACCTTATATTCACTTACCATCATGCAATATTTATTTGTTTGGACAACGGTAAAAAAGTCCCAAAGATAACAATCACACAGATTTAAAAAACAACGGTGTGATGTGATATAGGTTGTCTACCCTCGTTTAATGTAAACATGAGATTCCAACTGAATATGCAACGAAATCTGATCCTCATCCGATGTCGCTTACTGCTCAGTTTCTGTCTAACGGTGTCGAGGCTAACTGAGACCTACCTCAGTTAAAACGTAAATAAGTTCCTAACGCACAAACAACCTTGACTTTTATACTTCCTTCCTAACTTGACTTGTGATTTAATTACTTAGTAACTTTAAAAATAAAGTGTTATTGGATACATAGCTGCATAACTTTATAAAGTAACTATTAACGTTTTTATTTTACGGCAGACGGAATCTAAAACCACGAATCTAATCTACTGAAATACCAACTTTAAAAAAATAACAGCACTAATTGTCTATGACTCTAAAAACCCCAACTCTTTTAAGCTTTTGACGGCATATCCCGTTGTACCTTGAAGAATATGACGATAACAAGAGTGGTAGCCATCACTGGTTGCGACAGTGGTCTGGGTTGGGCCCTAGCCGCCCGCATGGGTCGGGAGGGAATCGCCACCATCGCCGGGATGCTGCGGCCGGAGTCTGAAGCTGCGCGTGCGCTGGCCAAGTACTGCGTGATGCCCTGTCAACTGGACGTCACTAGCGCCGACAGCGTCGCCGGGTTCAAGGGGTTTGTCAATCAAGTTGTCAAAGAAAACCCTGGATACAGTAAGTGTATAGGCTTGTAAATAGTTTGTATTTGAGTGTAAGCCACAGGAGTATAGGCACAGTATAGATATACAGTAATTCAACTTCATACAAACGGACGAAACGTAAGCTATACCTACGCGGCTCGATCTCGGCATGCGGTCGGCATGCGGCCAGTCGCGAGTGTCTGCATACCGAAACAATTGTTGATTGAGCTTTACGTTACTATAATAATACATCTTTTCGTGAATCAGTCGAGGCGCAAGTAGGTACCTACTTTCGGTCGCTAATTTTTAAGACCGCCTTGTTATTCAAACGTAAACAAGGTTTTTTGACATAAAACGTATTTTTGTTGAACACTTCCTATTCAATTCACAAATTATTTTATTTGTTTATATAAAACAAATAAGTATATTTGCAGTCACAAAACTAAATGGACATAAACACAAAGTAGGCAAATGTAATTTAAATGCTATACGGCCCCTATGAATCTCCGATTGTGCTACTGCGGAATGACTATGACAGTCATAGCAGGCCTGGCTCACTCCGCGCGGTACATCCGTTATTTACCTACTACAAAGTGCTCCGCCGGCGGAGTTCGAATTAGTCGTGTGTCACGCGCGCGCGTTGTAGTTACCTACCTACCTAATACCGCTCACAGTAATTATATGATCGAGGTCGCAAATAGTATTTAAAAATGGACATAAAAAGAAATAAATATTCAATTAGATTATGTTTAGATTTGATTATGTTCAATTTAGTAAACAAAACATAGGTAGTATTACTAATTATTCGTCGTAACTTTGTTTTCATTTTGTACTTTAGGTAAGTTGAAATAATATTTTTTACAAAGGTAGAATAACAGTAATACCTACATCGGTAGATACTTAATTACAAATAACGAGATTAATTATTCTTCACTAGGCAGCAACCCTAACAGCGTAAGAAAAGATAAGAGGCATGCGATAGAAAGAGACAAAACTATAAATTTTCAGGTACGTAATGCTGTGCGAGATGAATTCCACCGTATCGCATCGTAGCAAGACTCGAATTTATTTAGATCTTCTTGCGGAGTAATTCTTCTGTACCAACGGTGCTATTACTTATTCTGTGGTCATAGGCTCAAGACCCATGAAAATACGGACCTGTTTGGTTTGTTTTTAATGAGTATTTTTGATAGTCACGCTCGTTGCTCGCCGCGATCAAGTGTGGGTATCAAAACACATGCGCCTTAAAACTTGCTTAACATCACAATCACAAGATATAATATACCTAAGCAAGTATATCAAAATAAACTAATAGGTATAAAACAGGTTGGGCATTAAATGGTTGTCTTTAAGTAGTTTTGCATACCTGATTTCGCTACGTCACGTGAGTCATAAGGTCAAATTAAACTCTAACTCTAATTCACATCTAATTAAAAAACTATGGTAAACATGTGCCAACATAATGAACATTTTACAAATAAATATGCTTTTTTAGATAACGATGGAACAAAAAGTTCCTCGCGAGTTTACCCACGTAATGTCACCTACGAATGCGCATTCAAATAGAGAAACTCTCCGTGGTGCAGTGGTATAATCTGTGCCAATTTCAATCGCGGGTTCGATTCCCGCACGGAACAAAAAAGTTTTCCTTGTCTGGGTGTTTATCTATTTATGTAGGTACCTATTTCTTTATACCCTAGGTTCCCCCCTAGGTCGTTACATGGTATCCCATATCATAAGCTATGCTTACTTTGGGGTCATATAATTGGTGTGATTGTCTGAGTTTTTTTATTATTTATTATATTAGTATAGAGTACCGGATCTCATGATCGCTGGAGCTGATACTAGGCGGCAGATTTTTACCACATGCTAATAGATAAATAAATAGATTATGTACCAAAAATAAAAACACCATCCATGTGACCCGACAGTAAGCTTTTATAAAAGCTTGTGTTGCTACACGGTGAAAAGACAGACACCCGAGCCAATTTTTCGTTAGTTTCCACACCGCACACTCGACCACACTCCGTTGCTATAAAAAAAAACAAATTGCAATCTGCTTGATTATCTTATCTTAAATTAAGAGTAGGTGAAGATCGTCTTTGGGTGCGGCAAATAATCTTGCTATTTCACTCAGCTTTCTACGATACGGATCATCATCATCACAACTCTTTGTAATGAGCCCACTGCAAGGCTATGAGTCTCTCCCCTGGGTGACGAGGAGGTATAGGCCATAATCCACCAAGCTGGCCCAGTGCTGGGTGGTGGATGTCAGAATTTTCAGGGCGCCAAAGTGACTTCTGACAAGCCCTAACGACTAGGTACTGTATACAAGTATACAGCACCCGGGACCGACTGCTTAACGTGCCCTCCGAAGCACGGAAGTCGTCATGAGAAATGAATGATCGGCGGTCACCCATCCAAGCACCGACCGCACCAAACGTTGCTTAATCTGTGATATCGTATGATACACACATTAACCACGGCGCCACGACGATACGGATATTCTTGTAGAAATTAGAACGAAAACTGAAAACTCAGCAAAACTGTTGGAATGCGTTTGTGTAAAAGTACGTAGGTACCTACTTACCTATTTTAACATCCTAAAAAGTAAAATTATTTGTTATTACTTTTAAATAGACTACCTTTATATTTTCCTTTTCCCCACGTTAATTATTTATTTGAGTGGAAACCTGGGTTATTGAGACAAAGAAATGATACTACTTATCATGCCAAAAGGCACGGTAATTTGGCACGGTCAGTATTTCAACTTCATTCAAATGGACGAAACGCGAGCTATACCTTCGATGCTCGATCCCGGCATGCGCTCGGAATGGGGCCAGCCGCGAATGTCGGCATGCCAAAAACAATTTTTGATTTATTTTTACATCAAATTACGGATTTTATTTATACTTTAAAAATAATAAATCATTTCGTACCTACGTCACAGTCGAGGCGCAAGTATTTTTCGGTCGCTAATTTATTCAAAGGTAAACATGGTTTATTGACTCAACGCATTTTTGTTGAACTCTTCCTATTCAATTCACAAAGTATTTTATTTCATTTTTATACAATAAGTATATTTACAATCACAAAACTAAATGGAAGTAAACACAAAGTAGGCAAATAAAATTAAAATGCTGAAGGCGGGCAGCCCTACGCAGGTTTACGTACCGCGGCGCTCCTGTAGGCATTTATTCCAAAGATGCGGCTGAGTTGAAATACTGTAGATAATATTACCGTGGCTTTGGTATTCACGCATAATATTTCATTAAAAAAATACGGAATCAGTGGCCTTAAAAAAATGTAAAAACAAAAAAAACTATTTTTAGTGCGTTACTAATTGGTTAGGTACCGGGCCGTTCGTGCCTCGCTTGTTTTTGGTAGGTAGTTGTTTACCAAAAACGCCATGTTTAAGTCATATTTACACTGACATTCCTATATTTTTAATTTCCGCCTGGACTTAAAATATGATTTCAATAATAAAATGTAGAAAAACAAACTGAATTCACAAAATATTTTTGATAGGTAGATAGTAGTAGTGGTGAAATGTCACTTCCGTACATTATGTTGACCTTTCAAGATCATCTCTCATTGACCGTTTCTAACTTTTTGTTTAAAAAGTCGTATGCTTCGAAGTAACTATATATTTTTAAAGTTTTTGTTATTTTTTATACATTCTAAGAACAAAAGACAAATCTCTATAGGTTCGGAACACATTTTATTGATAGATTGAGTAAGTAGGTACTCACGGCCATTTTGTGTAACTGTGGAGATTTATGGCAATAACGTCATTTTGGTTTTTCATCTGTACACCTAAATTACTGATTCATCTTTAAATGTGATATTTTTGTTTGATTTGTAAACCTAAAATTCACGTCCCTACATTTGGCACAGGTTGCGGCCAGGAATGCAACGGAAAGTTTGCTCCCTTCACCCGGGACTCGAACCGACTACAATCTGAATAAATGACACCCTGTAGTTACCTGATGACTGCAAAAAACTTAATTCACATCTAAAATGTGATAAAAAATTAAATATTGTATAATGTTTTTGTTTTAGCTACTTCTACATTTATTTAAATAAATTAACCTTCACCTAAAGTCGGTTTTATATTCAAGTTTTTTTCTGAATGTGTAGCTTTATACCTGCTTAAAATAGATTAACTTAACGTGTATACGTTTTAGCCGGATCCTGTAATTTAATGTGTTTAAACATGTCATAAAACCAGTGGTTTTCATAAGCTCTGATGTCCGCATCATGATTTGGGTTAGAGGGCCTATTATGGATCTCAAAACCTTGTGATGATATCATAAAATAGTTTTGACGTAAAACATATACTGCGATCATTATTCCGTATTACTTCTCGGCGAAACTTCTTAGCTAAGTTCGTGCCGTGTACTTAGACTGAATACAATAATCCCAATATACAATAATATAAGTAGTACTGATTTATGAAAGCATTCGAAACAGAAAAACACAAATGAAATCAAGAAACAAACATATCATAAAGGTGGGTGCGATCTTACCTTTTTCAATTGAAGTTTTTAAGTCATAGATGATATCATTGCAATTGTCATTGCAAAAGGAAATGCCAATTGAATTGCAATGTATGTATATGTATTAATTCATTCATTATATCATCATTGTATCAAAGAAATCCTAGAGAAAGAATAAAGTATAATTATTACTCTAAGATAGAAATCTTGTTTATCATGTCATGCTATGAAAGAACCGTAATAGGCCCTTTGGTCTGATCAATGAGTAATGAGGACTCTCCTATGTCCAGCAGTGGACGTCTACAGGCTGTTGATGATGATAATGTGTAATTAACGATATAAACAACTGAACGTCTGCTCGAATTCTTCAAGTTATGGTCAAACTACAGGCATCTGAAAAATAAGTCGAAGTGCTTTTTCTTCCGCATCACATGCAAAAGGAATCTTTGGGTATTTTTATCTCATGTTTGTCCACCCACGACTCGTTACATTTTAATATCAGTAATTTACTTCAGCACAATCCTTTTTTAGACAGCCCACTGACAAGAGTCCACTGCAGGGCGCTGGGACTCCCCCGAAATGACCAGGACATTAAGGCCATTAACCAACAAGCTGTCCCAGTGCTGGTTATTGGATGTCAAGAATTTTAGGCTGCTTAAAGGTATCTGAAAAATCTTAACGACTAGGTACTGAATACAAGTACTTGTAGTAATGAGTACTCTGCTATGCCAACAACCAGGAAATACGTAACGCTTAACGTGGTCCAAAGAAGTACTTAGTCATAATAAATGAGCAATAACAAGTTCAGCCACAGAATATTTTTTTGGCCACGTGATCAAACTTCTATTTTAATAACTTAGCCACGAGACAATAACTTCTAATTGCGAGAAATGTGTCTTGAAGCAATTTATACTAAGTAATTTACTTATTCATTAACATTGCGATGAAATATATTATGCGGTTAGGTGCGACGACGAGCGCAGCGAGGAGGAGCAGTTAGGTTGCATATAGTAATATAGCCATAAACCCTAGAGCTTCTTTAAATAACCCCGACGTGGTTTGTGGCACGGATTGTGGCTGACATAGTAATTTAGAAGGCAACTTAGATTTTTAGAGGGGAATAATGATATTTAAAAGAAGTCTGATTATTTAGCACCCATAATAAATTAATAACCAGTGGACAAGGTATGCTTGTATGAGAAACGGCCCAACGTGGTTGCTAAATCTGCAGTATCAAATGATAAGTAACTTATTGTAAGTAACCTATAAAAAAGAGACACTCACGATGCTATCTACTTCTTGAATTCTGATTTAATTACTTAAAACACTACAATTTAAATACTTAAGATCCTTGTGTCATGGCAAGTAGATAGGTATTTTTAACGACGCTCTCCGTGGTGCAGTGGACACTACTGTGACAATCCTGGGTTCGATTCCCGCACGGAACAAGGAAAAAATTTAAAGTGTCTGGGTGTTTTTTTATAATACAGGCTCATTTTTCAATCGATGCCCAAAACTTTCCTACATATTAGCAATCGTGTACTGATACCATATTTGAAAAAAAATGCTTGGTCATGTTATAACAAAACATATTTTTCCCGATTCCATTATCAATTTTACACATTAACTGTAAACTTCTAAGTTCTTTATCTTGTAATTTTTGTAGGTACTGGAAGATACCAAAATAAAAAATACGTGTTTTGTCTTGATGCTTCATGATATTCAAATTTGGGCTTCGATTGAAAAATTACCCTGTATAAATTCCCCCCTAGTTCGCTACATGGTATCCCATATCACAAGCTATGCTTACTTTGGGGCCATGTAGTTGGTGTGATTGTCTGGGGATTTTTTTTTATATCAGCTGAGCAAGCATTTGGTTCAATCATCGAATGGCTTTTTAATAGACTCATGACATAATTAATAAATAAACAACAGTGCAGTCTCAATTTGCCACTTTAGAAAAGACCATTATTTCTTAAACGTGTGCCTAAGAAAACCTCACACAAACCCTTAAGACCCTCGACCCTTTAGGTGAGAACAAGAAACATAACAATCATTTCATTAGTTTATTTAAGAAACATGCGGTTTCATTCTCTTCACTTATTTAAAATACAGAGCGAAACACTTACAAAATATTAATGAACTAGCTGTTGCGCGCGGTTTTACCCGCGCAATTTCGATTCCCGCGGGATTTTCGGGATAAAAAGTAGCCTAAACGGATTCGGAAGAATCCCTCTAAGTAATGGTAAAAGAAATTTTGAAATCGGTCCAGTAGTTTTTGAGCCTATTCAATACAAACATACAAAAATACAAAGGTTTCCTCTATATAATATTAGTATAGATTAGGTAGGTACCTACCTATAAGTTAAAAATAGAATCTTATCTGTTCCTAGCACACAGTATCATTAGGAAATAAACATTGTTTGAATTGCAATAAATAACAGTGATAAATACTAAAATATTAAGAATTTCAATGAAAAAGTGCTTCAAAATCTTTTTCAGACCGTAGAACTATACCTACCAATGGACTACGAACTAAGTATGTTAAGTGAACTTGAAATACGTTTCATAATTAGTTTTCTAAAAGTTAATTTCTAATTGAGAAAAATAGTGAAATAGTAGTAAGTATGTACCTACTTATATGGATTTGAATATCAATAACTTAGTATACGTAATTGCTAAGTCTAAATATTCAAAAGTTCAATAAATATTTGCAAACAAACGACCTACTTACAACACAAAGATTTGGAACATAAAGTAAAAACAAAAGAGAAATAATGATTGATTCGACTGCCTGACACCTGACCTACGCTTGTGTGTTAGAAGTTGAATATAAAACGAAGACTGAAAATGAAACAAGAGTGCCTAGGTACCTATCTAATTAAAAAGCACTTCAGAAAAATGCTTGTTAATTAGGTTCGACCTTGTTTTCGTTTTTGATACCTACTCTATTTTAAATTGGTATTTGCTCAAAGCACAATAACAATTATATTACCTAAGTACCTAATTTTATTTTTATTGCTAAGTGACACAAGTGCTACCAAACTTAATTAATAATAATAATAATAATAATCATTTATTTCAGATAACAGTAATCCAAAATAATTAATCTTAAATAACTAGAGTTAGTAAAGCATACAGTAATAAATTATATAAAAAGAATATATCATCACATTTAAATGTCAGTAGAATTAATTAGATTATTACAGTAGCAGCATGTCAAATTTGAAAAAAATATAAAAGTGTAAGTAACAAAGTCTTAATATCGAAGTTATAAAATTTTTAAATGTCATAATTTACAATGTCAGAACATTATCAATATTAAATGTCACTTTTAAACATAGAAATCAAATTTAAATAATTTAAACTTAAATTTTAATTAAGCGCATGTGTAATAGGTGTATAATAACCGGTACCTTATGGACAATAAATGCTTGTATATCCCATTTATAATTTTCCCTTGTCTAGTGTTTCATGCACATAAGGGTTCCGTTAAGCCCTATTGTATTCTGTCTGTGGTTAAGGTTACACACCAAAAAAAAACATTTAGACGTCTTGAGAACTTCCTTCTTCTACAGGCGTGGCGTCTAGTACCTATACGTATCTAGATAGTATTACCACAGTACTTACTGCCCTATCGTTACATCGATAGAGATTCCCGACGCGTGACGCCCCGCGCCGCCGAAGAAGGACTCAAGTAGTGTTGTCAAATTTTTCTAAAAATAAAGTATATTTGAGTCTGAAAAGAATATCAAACAGTATTTTGGAGAAAATAAACAGTATTCAATTTATTTAATGTTATAAACATTTATTATTAGAGCTTCTCGCACAAATTATTAATTTTAAGTACCTACAGCACATAAAGTTTTTATCGTTTTATGCTGAAAACAGTATATTGTATACTTTATATTTTTTGCTTCTATGCTGGACTGGGAGCGAAAGAAAAACATAGAATGTGCCAGCTGCTTCTCTTCCCGGGCATACTGTAAAAGTCAATTAAGGGACCGAGGTGTTATGGGAGGCTTTTTTGTGGGCGATAGGCTGACCCCCTGTCACGGCAATAGTCTCTCTCCGCTATTATAATTTTTTTTATTTTTATTGGTTTATTGGTTTACCAGAGAATGTTACATCAATACATACAAAACGAAACAAACTTAAAAACATAAAATTTAAATGTACATTCATATTAAGGTAAACACATCATGCATAATAAATTACAATTGGGTGGTTCTTTAATAATTACTCTTCTAACAAATTATAATTAAGTACGGTATAAAACTGTAGAATATATTAAAACAATTTCGAAAATAAATTAAAAAATACTTGTTCAAGGTACAAGCAATTTTTAGCAAAAATTAAATAAATTACATTAGATATAATAGAAATTAGAATTCAAATCTTACAAATTCAAAGTTACTATTGGAATTAATGAAAGATTTTAAATGAGTACCTACCACACAATTATCAAGGCCAAAAATTTTAAAAACAACTATTTAATACTAAACTTAAAATTAAATTAAATATAAAAAAAAAGTTTATAATTAAAAGACATGAAAGACATAAAGAAAGTTTGTGAATAAATTTTAAATTTAAATAATTTTCATTTCACTTTAATCACCTCTCAGAAACCTGGCTAAACGAGTTTGCCGTCCCTATCTAGCTTTATTGTAGGTCTAAACATGAGGTCCATTGATCTATGCGCATTATACAGTCTACACAGTCGTGGTATAGGCGATTCAAATCCCAACAAGGTTCTACGATAAGGTGGGACGAGGGGTTCAATTTGGTTTCTTGTACTTATATCTGATTGGAACCCTAAAATTTATTTATCTAATGCTCGTATTACAGAACGAGACTTAATACTCGTTTCACGTAAGCGTTGTTCACCAGCTGATTCTTGACTTGAGCTTTAGTCTTATTACAAAGCAATTATCAAAACCAGATTACCTGAAACTAGTTTCAAATATCTGACTCAGTTGATACTGGGTTTTCTTTGAAAAAAACTTGTTTCCCATTACATTTAATAACAAAAACTATGGTCTGTTACGTTATACGCAACGTTTAGATTACAATGTCTTATAAATTGCGTTAAATTCTATATGATATATGACAAAATTGCCAATGTTTTGAATTATTTATCTGTTTTTCGATAGAAGCAGTACGGTTAAATTATAACTGTCGCTTCTTTTTACTATGAAAATATATTTATATTTATCACTCAAAAATAAAACGAAACGTAAAAGCTAAATGTATCTAATGTTACCAACTACTATAAGTAAAGGCACTTAAAATTATGAATTCCAATATAGTTTTTATTTACGAAAAGCAAGTTCAAACTTTTCAAAGCCATCAAAGGCACCATAATATAATTCAAACATAATTTACTACTAATTCCTCATTTTATAATAACTCCATAGCTATATAAGATAACAACATGTGATAAATATCTTCATATGATTTGGCGAAAAACACTTTATCAATCTGCAACACTGCTTGCGACGAAATAAATCAAACAACAAAATTGTGATATTGTCCATTCCATGTCGAAGGGATCCTGTACATCTCGTAATAATTGACGTGGAATACGCACTTCGTGTATAAAAATATTATCGTAATGGTCAATATCACTGAAAGGATCCTTTGTAGTTAATACAGATCACTATTAAACAAGGCACGAATCGCGTACCTATCTAGTTTTTCTCTAAGCCACAGTTCACAACAACACAAACTTAATTTGAAGTACGCTCAAGTATGGTTGAAAGCACACTCAAGTGAATACAGTTGTGAAACTAGTTTCAATTATTGGCATATGCATAAGTAAAGTTCTATAATAAGCGTGAACACAGTTCAAATCCTTTAGTACTCAAGTGATATCTGGTCATTGAATCTAGTATTAGGCAACGTTTTGTAATAAAGAAAGTCGTTGATACTAGTTTCAAAACTAGTATCAATACATGAGTACTATTCTGTAATACGACCATAAGACTTGAGGACAGTCAACAACAACATTATTAAGGAGTCTAATGCCTCCAAATTTGTCAAACGTGACATCAGATGGTTTTTTTTCCTCTGGTATTCTGCCTACCCCATACGGGATACAGGCGTGAAGTTATGTATGTATGTATTTTTGTTCAACAGTAAAAAGTATAATGTAGTAAAAAACAGTTCAAAACAAAAAAAACCATACAAAACAGTATGGTTGACAACCCTAGACACAAGGGCGAAAGATAGTTCAAGTCTTGTCCGTGTAGGGTCGGTTTCGAATAGCACTACCACCCCTGGATAACCATGTCCTACAAGGTGAGTTATCCGAGTGGCTCCCGCTCGGTGGGAGACCACCCTTCATATAAAATCTGCAGGCAAATTTTACCGCTCTGAAAAAAAGAAAGAAAGAAAATAATTTTATTATCACAAATAACTTAAAAATAAAAAGAATACAAATCAATACAATTTAAAGGAAGACGGTTGTATGTGATTTTGAACGTAGGTTCATAATCACGGTAGGTAAATATGGTATTACATATTACATAGGTACATACATTTTGTGACAATAGGCTTGACCTCAGCATTATGCTGCTTAAACATTATATTTTAGCAGCGCTGGTTTTCAGGCCCAGCCTTGTATATAAACTTAGCAAATTAATATAGGTAAGTAGTCGAAGGTTCAATTTACAGCATTATATTGCCGGAACACGTCACTCTGGTGGTGATGTGTTCCGGCAATATTTTATGTAGCGCCAGAACTTACCTAAGCCCGGGTGCTTTCATATTCGATCTCATCATCAGGTGAGATTGAGGTCAACTAACAATAATAAAAAAGACAAGATTGTTCTGCATAGTCACGCACGACCCTCCGCTTTGAAGATATACGACGAAGCAAGGAGGAAGATGACTCCTTCGTTACAAGGGCCGTCTTTTGAGTATACGGAATACATTCTTTCGGACTGTTATAGGGTATCTTAATTTTTAAGTTTCTTGGCAATAAAGAGTATTTATTATTATTATTCGACATTTCAAAATCAACACGCCTTTCGGCGAAAAAGACCCGACAATCGGACCAGTCAGGGATCAGAGCAAGAGAGGCAGAAACCGGCGGACGATTCGGGCAGTCTCGAGCAAAACCGCTTTTTGCATGCGTGCTGGAAGCGAACCGCCGCCGAATCCCAGCCTTTCAAGGTTTCTGACCAAAGTGGCTGGGGTCAAACCGTTTGCGGATATTACAACCGTGATGATTTCGGTGGACGCAACCCCCCACATTTCGGTCACCTCGTGTGCAATGTGAAAGATCGGAGAAATAAAAATAATAATAATTATTATGTGGGGGATAGCTCCAGTGGACTGTATAGTCTATGAATTCGATAACGATTTAGGCCGCGTCCCCAGTAAGCAAACAGTTAGCGGCCGTCAGTCAGTGGCGTCGTCGTTTCTGTAGCCGACGTCGTTGGCGTCGTCGTTTCTGTGGTTTCTGTCGGCGACGTCGTATTCTTGCTCTTCACGGCTTGAGCTTGAGACTGTTCTTGAGCGGGCCCTGTCGAGGCGGCCCGCTCCCCGCGGCCTGACTGCGACCGTGTAAGAGGCATCGCTGTCTCCCAATTGCCCTCTCAAAGATCCGGCTCTCGAAGGACCAAAATGTGGGGGGTAGCTCCAGTGGACTGTATAGTCTATGAATTCGATAACGATTTAGTCAAATGATGCGCTATCCACCCACTCTATTAGCTGGAATCGATGCGAGGGGCAAAAGGAAAATGCGAATTCACCACTTAACACGGTCGTGAAAGTCCAGCCGCGCGGCACTATTTCACTCGCGAATACGCCACAAGCACACTCTATTTCCCGCGCTCTTCTATTACTGTATTCTGCCTTCAGTCTTCTGTATTCTGTCTTGTGACTTCGGGCTTCTATTGAGAGTCTTCGGGCTTGAGAGTTTCACTGTTCACTGTTGCTTGAGGCTTCTTTCTTCGGAGGCTTCTTTCTTCCGGAGATCTTCTCTCTTCGGGATCTTTTCGGCGAATCCCACGCGAATGTGTTGCTTGCTGGCGGAGTGTGGCGCATTCTTAAGTGATTCGGTGCAGGCGCGCAAGGGTACCGCACAAGAGAGAGTAATGCAAGCGTGCGAGCGGGACACACATATGTCTGTCTCGCTCGAATCTAATTCGAACTTTCTAGGTTTTTCTAATAAGATTCTGACTAGATTCGACTATTCTTATTAGATCTTACTATTTTCTAATTGGAAAACTATTTACAAATTCTATTAACTATTTAGATCTCTCTCTCTATGTGCGGGAATGACAAGACCTTCAAAACCATTTCTTTATTTCCATAATTGATCCTAATACAACTCAAGCTATTTTCAGGCTATAATCACGTAAGTTTTCGTAGCAGTTATTGATTAATCAAATTACAATCAAATTACAAAGATACAAACGATTAAGCAAACACTTTTAAGCTATAAACTATTACAAAACACTGTTTTAAAGCACTATTTCTTATACCTAACACTTGTATGTGACGCTATTAACTATAAACACTATAAAAACACTATGAAACACTATTTTAAACGTTCTTAGCTCTGTCTTATAAAACACTATAACACTATCTATATACACTGTTTTAAGTTTATATAACTGTCTTATTGTCACTGTCCTGCACATCACTCCCGCCGTGCGTTGTCACCGCCGTTGACGACGCATCTTCCTCGGTGCAGGCAGGTGACTCGGAGATCAGCACGACGAGCTGACGGGTCTTCCGTGGAACCCATCTCTCGCCCGCGCGTCGACTGTCAGGGCCGGGGAAGGTCGCCACGATGTCTCCCGGCTGCACTGCGGGGCCGCGCCCGTGCGGCTCCCGCCGGTGATGGAGGTCCGATGGTGGGTACTCCCGGGGCTACCTGGCCCGGAAGTGGTTCGCCAGCTGTAGGGAGGCGCGCCAGCTATTGCGCCCCCTGAGGCCACGGTCGGTGAGCGGGACCATGGATGGCGCGTACGGCGCCGGCCCACCCAGAGTGGAGCGGTACGGAGTGCGCGCCTCGTCATCCCCAGGGATGACGGACACGGGAGTGCGGGGTCGACTGTCGACTGTGGGGTCGACCTCCGCCAACAGAGGTCGCAGGACCTCTTCGGAGAGACGCTACTTGCGCAGCAGCGTTGCGAAGGCTGTCTTCTCGTTTCGGTTTTCTGTTCAATGCTGCGCTGATTTTCTGTACTATTCGGCATAACTATGGTTTCTATATTTCTCGGCGACTTAGCTTCGCGGCGTCTGTCTTCACCCGGAGCAGTTTTTTCTGTTTTCGGCGTCTTCGGTAGGTGATTGACGAAATGGACACGTTCTATTTCTATTCTGTTCGGTTCTGTTTCTTCTATCGGTGACTCGATGACTGCGCGCTTCTCGAAGTGAAGGAGAGGGTGGTCTAGTCTGCTACACCCGTCTGTGCTGCAAGGCCTCTCCCTGCACGTGTGATTTCTTGCTCGGTGGTGTAGACATCTGAAACATAAACGGTTAATCTTCGCTAACTCCCATCTTCGGTTCGAGTCGGCTTCTAAAAAACTGTGGCAGCTGTTTGCATGGTGCCCCTTCTTCTCGCAAACAGGACACCATGGGTCGAAATCTGTAAATACTGTTCGCTGTGATACTGTTCTGTTTTGACTGTAGGTTTCTTGATTGACTCTTCTGTTCGTCAGGTGGTCTTCCGAGACGCGCTCCGGTTGCGCGTAGGGTCCGCAGCGATCCGCTTCTCTCTGTAAAAAGTTAGCAAGCTTTAGTAAGTCTGCTTCGTCTTGAGGGTTCTCGGCAGCGTAGTCAAACCAACGATATCGCATAGCCGGCGTTAGCTTCTCTGTTGTAATCTTCGTGACTTCCGGGTTGTACAGGTAGTGAATCTTCCCCAGGGCGCGCAGCGTTGTTACAATGTTGCAGACCCGCGTCGCGAATACGCACAGGTCTCTGGGCGCGTCCGTAGGCTTCTGTAGTCCCCGTAGTCGCTCTAACTCGGCGAGGGCGATAGCGTCGGGCCGTCCGAAGCGTGACTCGAGGGCTCGCAGGATTTCTTCGGGCTTCGCGTTGTAGAGGAGAAGCCCTTCGACGACCTCCCGAGCTCTTGAACGCAGGCTTCGTCGTAGACGCGCTGTGTTTTCTATGTCGCTGTAATATCCCGCTGTTTCTTGATACGCTGCCTTAAACATGAGCCATTCTTGGTATGACCCGCTGTACGGAGGGAGTTCTGCTTGGAGTCTAGGCGGCGGCGGCTGCGGACCCGTCCTGGCGGCGAGTGCGATGGCTGAGGCCAACTCGCTGAGGTCGATCTTCTGTTGCGGCACGGCGACTGTGTCCCCTCCCGCCGGTACTGGATCCGGGGGGGGGATGAAGCTCGCCGGTGCCGGGAGCGCCGCAGGACGCGTCGGTTCTTCAGTCTGTTGCGGTTGCTGTGGAGGCTCTTCAATTTCGCCCTGGCCCTGGATTGCCAGCGGCGAGTCTGTCGGATTATTTTCCAGCCATACGGACACTCTCTTCGTGGTGTCTTCAATGGAGGGTGCTTCAGATTCCTCTTCTAAGTCTGTTTCATCGTCTTCGAGAGCGGCGACTTCGGCGGCGGCGAGTTCGACTTGTAAACGTAATAACTTCAACTTCGCCTTCGTTATTTTCGAGGATTTCTTCGATTTCGAGACTTGGGATCTCTGTGGAGCTCGCTGTGGCTGCGTAACTTCGATTTGACGGGTGGTCTTCGTAGTTTCTGTAGCTGTGGCACCCGTCGTCGCTGTGGTTTCTGTCGGCGTCGTCGTTTCTGTAGCCGACGTCGTTGGCGTCGTCGTTTCTGTGGTTTCTGTCGGCGACGTCGTATTCTTGCTCTTCACGGCTTGAGCTTGAGACTGTTCTTGAGCGGGCCCTGTCGAGGCGGCCCGCTCCCCGCGGCCTGACTGCGACCGTGTAAGAGGCATCGCTGTCTCCCAATTGCCCTCTCAAAGATCCGGCTCTCGAAGGACCAAAATGTGGGGGATAGCTCCAGTGGACTGTATAGTCTATGAATTCGATAACGATTTAGTCAAATGATGCGCTATCCACCCACTCTTCTTTCTTCGGAGGCTTCTTTCTTCCGGAGATCTTCTCTCTTCGGGATCTTTTCGGCGAATCCCACGCGAATGTGTTGCTGGCGGAGTGTGGCGCATTCTTAAGTGATTCGGTGCAGGCGCGCAAGGGTACCGCACAAGAGAGAGTAATGCAAGCGTGCGAGCGGGACACACATATGTCTGTCTCGCTCGAATCTAATTCGAACTTTCTAGGTTTTTCTAATAAGATTCTGACTAGATTCGACTATTCTTATTAGATCTTACTATTTTCTAATTGGAAAACTATTTACAAATTCTATTAACTATTTAGATCTCTCTCTCTATGTGCGGGAATGACAAGACCTTCAAAACCATTTCTTTATTTCCATAATTGATCCTAATACAACTCAAGCTATTTTCAGGCTATAATCACGTAAGTTTTCGTAGCAGTTATTGATTAATCAAATTACAATCAAATTACAAAGATACAAACGATTAAGCAAACACTTTTAAGCTATAAACTATTACAAAACACTGTTTTAAAGCACTATTTCTTATACTATACCTAACACTTGTATGTGACGCTATTAACTATAAACACTATAAAAACACTATGAAACACTAGGTATTTTAAACGTTCTTAGCTCTGTCTTATAAAACACTATAACACTATCTATATACACTGTTTTAAGTTTATATAACTGTCTTATTGTCACTGTCCTGCACATATTACCTATTATTATTTCACCGATATTTCATTCCTTGACTGATTCATCTGGCCAAAATTACATTTAATTTTTATCTCTGTGGCACATATTTATATGAAAATATATACAAGGTGTTCCTGTTGATTTCCCATAACTCTAGGGTATTAATGGGACCATGTAATAGACACAATTGCATTTTCAACCGATTTCAAAAAAATGAGGTTCTCAATTTATCTGTTTATTTTGTATCAGAGATGAGCCGAATGTTCGGCCGAACATTCGTATTTCGTACATTCGACATTTGTATTCAGCCAAATGTTTGGTTGATTTGCTGAGTAATTTCCGAGTACTAGCAGTTTCACGCGTTTTTACCTGCGATTTCTGATTAATGAGCTATTCCAGACTATAGTTACCTACGTTATTACTGTCACACGGACGTCGCGTCGTTGTGAGTGGATGTAATTTTGTTGCTACGTTCGCCCTATATTTTTTTCTGTTTGGCAGCAGACTTACTCTTAAGGGTTTGGCACCGATTTCAAAAACGAAGTGAATACCTACCCAGAGATCGTATGCTTTGCTTAATGTGTAAGCGAATATATTAATTTCCTTGTAAAAAAATACATAATTTTTTTTGCAAAAGTAGTTTCTATAAATGATACTTATGACCAAAAAAAATTTCGGTCGACTACAAATCAACCCTGTATAAACCAAAAACATCACACGAAACATAAATTGAAGTTTTCAAACCCAAACGACTACTGTGTACAATACAGCACGCAGGCCCGGGACCGACTGCTTAACGTGCCCTTCGAAGCACGGAAGTCGTCGTGAGAATTGAATGTGACCATACAACCCATACAAGACCGGCCGCGCCGAACGTTGCTTAAAAAAAATCCCCAGACAATCACACCAACTACGGCCCCAAAGTAAGCATAGCTTGTGTTATGGGATACCATGTAGCGAACCAGGGGGGAACCTAGAATATAAATACATAAATAGATAAACACCCAGACACGGAACATTTTTTTTTCTTGTTCCGTGCGGGTATCGATCCCACAACCACTGGCGTCTGAGGCAGATAGGTTTACCCCAACGCCAAAGTGGTCGTCAAGTGATATCGTATGATACACACAGTAACCACGGCACCACGAAGACTTTACATGTCGTGGTATGGTTACGTAGGTATATTTAATAAAATACGTAATTTCGCCAGCTTTAGAATCACCGTGGACACATGTGTGTGCACATTTCATTACTATTCGTGACCTACTCGTAGCTGTATGACGATCCTAAATTGCGTAGAATCATGAACCTGCTTATATTCCTACCTTATTGGCCAATAAGGGACAAAGATCAATAATTAATGGCCCTATGCCGAAGGTCAATTATACCACAAGGTTAACTGCATCTTTACGATGTAACGTCAGATTATAGCCACAAATCACTTTACAAATCGGAAACACTCGCATAATAATAATCAGGGATATTGGGGTCAAGTTTAATGACCGATAAGTTATTCAACGTTAATATCGGAATATACAAAACGACAACTAAGTATATAATGTTAGAGTGCGGCCGTTGCGAGAATGCGTTCCTCCTGACAGCTCCTTATGTCCACTGAATAAAGTTTATTTCCGATTCGAAAGTTAAAAAAGCTATGATATTGACAGCTGTCAGGAACGCAAACTCCCACCGGCCGTTGTTTAGTACTCAACATTATACAGATTGTGTCTTGTTTTTATTAAGTGTTCAATCGAAATTGGGTCCAATCGTGCTTAAAAGAAAAGACGAATTAACCATAGATGTTCTTTGCAAATCCAGTTTTTAAAAGTCGTGTTTATTGCCATACGATAATAAATTCCTCAATTAACACACACCCAGATACTTACCTAAGGACAATGAGTAACTGTCACCTCTATTTTGACCAGCGCTCAGACTTTATTCAACACTTTTGTCGCCGAAAAAAATACGATTGTTCTTGTTATGTTACCCAGGACCCTTAAGGGACTCATAGGTTTAAATGACCTGATTTTTAACTGTTACTTGGTCTGTAGTATTTATTTGTTGTATTACGTTAAAAGGCTGTTCATAGAATACTCAGGTACCTATATTTTTATTTTTTTTTAGTCTTAGAAATGTTCCGACTTTACAAATAATCCTAAAAAAGCCATTTATTTTGCTACGTTTTTTTTTAATAAATGTAGGTAACGTAATTGTAATGTACTCGACATTTTCACGATTTCATTCTTACTTTTCAATCGTGTTCACGTACCTACTGTTCATTAAATATTTTTTATGGGTACATTTCTGTATGTACATAAGTAGGAATTTAACGTTTCTTTTTAATAAAATATGTATATTTCTCTGTTGTTTAGGTAAATTATGTAGATATGTTCACTGTCACAACATAAGTGCTATGTTCGAACGAAGTTATGTGTGAAGTGTTGATAATAGAGCTTAATAAAACTTCTATGAATTAAATATTAAAACAATAATTGAGTAGAGAGCGAAAGCGGAAATGTTGGAACTATTTTTAAAGTAACTTCTATCATTTACAGGTCAATAATAATCAAATAAAACGTTTTAATTTGTCACGAATTACGATTCTCGCATCAATTAAATTTAACATATTTTGATCGATTTATCGCACGGAAAGTCGAGTTTCAAGGAAAAAGAAACTGATATGTAGTAGGTACCTATATGTTTTGTTATCAGTATGAAACTTGCCATTAGAAAGATAAGATTGCAATAACTCGGCCAATATCACCGCGGGAGCGTTTATATTTGGCGACTCACTATAGGTATTTATATGAATAATGGTCGCCAGACAGGCGAATCCAGAAGGAATACTACCTACCTATCCCACATGGGTAGGTAGGATTACTTCTAGTTTTAGTTAGGTCGCTTGGACTAGTCTCCTTTAACGCACATAAGCTGTGGTAGTATCCGACTCTCGCGATTAAAGGTTAAATGCTTATTGCTTACGATGGGGTAAACCTGTCTACCTCAGTCAAACGCCAGTAGTTGCGGGTTCGATTCCCGCACGTAACAAGAAAAAATGTTCCGTGTCTGGGTGTTTATCTATTTATGTAATTATATTCTAGGTTCCCCCTAGTTCGCTACATGGTATGCCATATCACAAGCTATGCTTACTTTGGGGGCAAGTAGTTGGTGTGATTGTCTGAGGATTTTATTTTTGTTATTATTTTATCTTTAGTGATGTAACATCTATATCACAACAATCTTTCGTTACCAAAGCTAAAGCGGACTAAAAAGAATGACGGAAAAGTGTCAAAATAGTTTTTAGATTTCGTAATTATTGTTATTTTAAGTACCTACCGTGTTTTGTAGAAATATAACCGCCATGAAAATTATGAACTCACGCACTACACATGTAGTCAACAAAATGATCGTAATAGGCCATTCACGTTACGGTCACAAGTGCCGATGAGGAAGCAATAGCATTGCTAGGTCTTGCATAAATTTTGAGGAAAACCGATACAAGGACAGTGAAAAAGGAAGGAAAAACAGTGGCACGCCTGCACAGGTAGACCTTTTCGGTACACCACCGTAGGCCGCCATTATGGTGTCTACCACTTTTTCTTTTTTTAAGAACTGAATCTTAAAACAGTCCACTGTGCAAATATAAAATCTCAAAATTGTATTAAAATACTTCTAATCCTACATTTCACTAAACACTTATAAATTATAATTTCGCCTGTTTTTGTGGGCGATAGGCCGACCTGTCACTGCAATAGTCTCTCCACCATTTTAATGCCTCCAAATTTGTCAAACATCACATGGTTTTATAACCTCTGGTGTTCTGCCTACCCCATAATTCATACAGGCATGAATAAATAATAATAATAAATTTATTATTTATTATTATTATTAAAGTTATGTATGTGTGTACATCTCAATTAAAATCTGCGACAAAAGCCTCACAATTTTTACCTATTTCAGAACTGTACGCCGTCGTGAACAATGCTGGAGTGATGACCATCGGTGACTACGAGTGGCAGACGCCTAGCGTCATCCACAACACCATCGACGTGAACCTGCTGGGAGCCATGCGGGTGGTCACGGAGTTCCTGCCAGATCTGAGAGCGGCTGCTGCTGGTGTAAGATCGGCTAAGATTGACAAAAAACTTTGCTTGGTTTATTTAGTCGGAGTAAGAGGAACCTAGAGTTAAAGTGTTTTAAAACTTTGATAGTTTTTAAATTTATATCTTCATGAAAACTATAATGGAGGGAATTTTCACAAAACTCGATGTTTGACGCGATTTGTACAAGGATGGTTGGCTGCGACGACGACTTCCATGTATTGACAGCACTTTCAACTAACGGATCCGAGTCCTTGTGCAGTAGTCGTTAGGCTGCAAACTGGATGGCAGCGACAGCGAGAGCGACAGTGGCGCGGGCAGCGACGCGGGAAATCTAGGCCGTTTTCGACGCCAGCGGGCACTCGATCCGTTTGTCGCGGTTTCATACAAACTCAATACTTTTTATCATGTCGCGGAAATTGCTGCCCGCGTCGCTGTCCGCGCCGCTGTCGCTCTCGCTACCGTCCAGTTTGCAGCCTTAGGATTGTCAGAATTTGTGTCCGTGCCCTAAAAATTCGGACATCAACCAGCTAGGCTAGTGGTTTATGATTGAAACTTCCTCTTCTCTTAGAGAAGAGAATCATGACCCTAGATTGGGCTCATTCAAAAAGGGTTGTATTCATGATAAAGATTAAAGACATATTCAAAATTATATCAGATCAATTAAACAGTTCACACCAAGTTTAATCGTCTATGTCATTTGCTTTAGGCACAGTATTTCTCTCATGATTTCGGATTTTCTAGAAATAAATCTTAAATATTGTTATAAGTAAATCTTATTATAAAATCGTACGAAGAATCATAAAAAGATTAATGTCTTTATGTCGTCAAACTGCTACGTATTATATCAAGGTCAGAAACCGGCTTACACTTATTTCTTGTCATTAAGTGACATGTTCTTTTTACACACTTAAATAACGTTTTAGACATACATACATAACTTCACGCCTGTATCCCTTATGGGGTAGGCAGAAAATCAGAGGTTATAAGACCAACTGATGTCACGTTTGACTAATGAGGTATTATAATGATTGCGAGAGGCTATTGCAGTGACAGGGGGTCAGCCTATCGCCCACAAAAATGCCAATAAAACCTCTGTCCCTTAACCGACTTTTACAGTATGCCCGGGAAGAGAAGCAGCTAGCACATTCTATGTTTTTCTTTCACTCCCAGTCCAGCATGGAAGTACGTTTTAGAAAATGCATTGAAAAGCAAAATGAAGATTGAATGTCAGCGCCTCCTCTCCGCCGCCCTTTAGGGTTTCCATGCCTCCATGCATGAATTCTTTTTATCTATTAAATTACTACACTGTTAACTAAATGGACTTGTAAAACATAAAAAGCCTACTGCAGCACAATTTTGCAAGACTTATGTACACTAATATATAAAGCTGAAGAGTTTGTTTGTTTGAATGCGCTAATCTCAGAAACTACAAGTGGGATTTGAAAAATTCTTTTTGCATTTGACAGCCCAACTCTTAAAGAAGGTTAAAGGCTATATTTTATCCCGAAATTCCCACGGGATCAAAAGTTACGCGGGTAAAACCGCGCGCGGTGGCTAGTTTATCATATTAAAGCAAATGTATAGGTATCAATTGCATGTGACAAAACTAAAGTGTAGATTTTCAACTGAAATTTTGCATGTAGGATCCAAATGGACCGTCATGACATAAAACCTCCTCAGTATACCGTTTTGTCAAACAATTAAATAAAAAAAAAATAAAAAAACAAAATACTACCCACAGGATGTGCCCAACCCACGCATCATCAACATAGTGAGTCACTGTGGCCTGCAGCCGCTCCCCGGGATGGCTACCTACAGCGCCAGCAAAGCAGGGCTCATCGCCTGGACAAGAGCCTTGCGCTACGAGCTCAGGGACTACGGGGTCAAGACCGTCGCTTTCATACCAGGTAATTTTCTTTAAGGTTTGCTAAACGTCCACAAATCTGAGTGATGCAAGCTTCGATTTATTGATGCTAATAATACAGTCAGCTCCATCATGGTATGCTACTTCACCGGACCATGAAGCAGTTAAAAATTCTAGATTACGATACATGCATTTGTTTAAGTATATTATCCAAGAGGATGGCCAGAAGTACTTACTGCATATCGACGGCTTCCATAGTGCGTTGGTCGAGTGTGCTGTTGTGGGAGGTCCTGGGTTTGATCAAGTTTGAATCCCAGCCAGGCCAGTTTAAGACACGAACTTTTCTTACGTGTCTCCGGTCCGGGTGTGTACTAATATACGCTCAAAACGGTTCCTTTCATAGGACGCATTGACCCACAAGTTCACATTGGTCCAGGGCGACATATTGTAAAGTTTAGTTGTATTCATTAAATATCTATATTAACTTCATTTCACAGGTGGCTTCATCGGCTCCAGCAGCCTACTGGCAAATCAAGCAACAAGCACCAACGAAATGCTCCAGAACCTCAATGAAGACCAAAAGCTCATCTATGAGACACGAATCAAAAGCCTCTCCGAATACCTCTCCAAAGCTGCACATGACACTAGATACGACTCTCTAAAAGACGAAAGTATTATTGAAACATTTATGAAACTGCTCAATGAGGAGTGTCCTGGAGAAATGTATAAGGTGGAGAATTTTAGATACAAAGTCTATTACAGTCTGATGAAATTGCCGCTTCCAGAGTTTGTGCTTCATTGGATAGTCAAAAGGTTTTTAAATTTTCCTGAGTGATTGTAGTCTTGTAGGTTGTGCCTTTCTGAAGTAGTTTCTTTAATTTCTTGCAATTTGCATTCGTATTAAATGTTTTGTAGTACTTTATTTATTGTTTTATTTGATTTATTTGCCCAATGACCTCAGCTTATAACTCTTTGTGTATTATGTGAAATGAAAGCAGATGATCCCATGATGCTCTGATGCTGATATGTTGAGTAGATGTAGGCCAATTATTGCTGGTGATTTCTTTAGTTAGCAAAAGATTGAAGGTTTTTTGGAAAAAAATATGAATAGAGTTAAATAATAAATACCTAATATTTTTTAAACAAAATCTGGAAATATTGAGATATTATTTTTTTATGTAGAAATCAGTACAATATTAACAGTGTAAGTAATTTAGGTACTAATGAAGTTAAACTATTTATTAAAATATTATTAGTTACTTACTTATAAAATATATATTTATGACCTTACAAACTAACTACCTTATATCTATATACAGAGTTGATTTGTAGTCACCGGTCAATTTTTACACAATAAGTATCATTTATAGAATTTTTTTTTGCAATAAAAGGTTTTTTTTTACAAAGAAATAAATATATTCGCTGACATATTAAGTAAACCATGGTCACTCTAAATTACCATTAAAATAAAGGCAACTACGCGCTACTACAAAACATCTTGTAGTACTACGTTGTAGTATTATCAATGAGATGCCGCTTTGTAGTAGTTATGTTCATCAACAGCGACTATTTTTTTAAAAGTTTGTGGTTGCATATTTCTACTTTTTTGTACTTTTTATGAAAGCAAGAAATTAAAAGTAAACGCAATCAAATCAAATCAAATCATTTTATTGCTTTTTGTATGGTACAAATAAGGTGTTACAATAGTAGAGGTTCACATAAAAAAAAAGATACGAATACCTACGTCATATATTTTGACGCCACCGATGACCTAGAATCACGAAATTTATCAAAAAGAAAAAACAAAGTAGTATTGGTAATCTACCTATGGAACCGCGCCGCCTACTACGAAGCGGCATTTCATTGATAATACTACAACGTAGTACTACAAGATGTTTTGTAGTAGCGCGTAGTTGCCTTTATTTAAATGGTTATTTAGAGTGACCATGGTTTAGTTAATATGTTAGGGGATATATTTATGTCTTTGTAAAAAAATACTTTTTTTGCAAAAAATTTTTCTATAAATGATACTTATTGTGTAATAAAAAAATTGGTCGGTGGCTACAAATGAACCCTGTATGTGTAGAGTTGCCCCACATTTCTCTACCCAAGTAATTTTAGATATGCAAGCTAAATCATCAGCACTTTTTTAGATAAAAACTGTTTATGTAAAACATTTCCATTTAAACAGTTCAAAAAAAAAATTATGAAACATCTTGTAGTTTCGGTTTGGAATCTAATTGGTTTTATTCACGAGTTTTATTATTGTTTATTCATTATGAAATACACAACTCATCAATAAGATAAGCTGATTCGCAAAGGTTTTCCTAAACTATCAATATGAAAATACAAACTTTAAAACTATATAAATCTTAATGTCACAAATTGTCAAAAACTCGCAACGTTTGTCAGCCATCAAAATACTATATTTTTTGCAAAAAAAAACTTTGTTTACCTACTTATCAAGATGTACGATACTACGCAAACAAATTAATAAAAACAGTAAATCATGTAGATAATCCGCATGATCCCACGCCTGAGGTAAAGGATCTGTGCGCAAGTGCAATTAGGCTGCCAACGAATCAGCCTAAAACTTCTTCTACGAAAAATACAAGCAGCATGGATCCAGTCAAAATTCTAAGGAACATTATAAATTCTATTTATGAACACAGGTATTTAATGGAATTAGCCATTGACTACTATCCAATCTTGATGATGTCAAAAATGCACACTGCATTTTGCTGAAACGACCATGATTACGTCACCGCAACACAGAATCCGAAAATCGGTTTCCTTTTCAGTTCGTGACACTCAAAATAGCTCGAATTCTTATACATTCGGAGGTACAGTTTCCACCAAAACGTTCAGATCTTTACACTCTTGCACCGGCACAGATGGCACGCTGAGTATGGTCAGCTCTCCTTGGACGACAGAAGCATGGGACTCAAGAATACGATCGAGCAAATCCGTTTCCTTTAGAACTAGCAGCTGGCATGCCTCTGATACTGATACGTTATCGTCTGTTTGGAGTTTACGTCCAAACACTTCTTCATCCGATGATTTCACATTTTTCTCTATGAACAGCTGTAGTTTTGACACTCTGACTCTTTATAGTGCCCCGACCTTAGGATCTTCGCAGGGTGAGATGAGCGTAAGAATGATACCATTTAACTCAAGATACAATAGCAAGAGCACTCAACCAACGACAGAAACAGAGTCAACATCGGTTCCAACTGGGTATACGACGTCTAGTACGATTCTTCCCAAGTTTCCCTGGAGTCCCAGATCCCAAGATATTGAATCTAACTTCTACCCTGCCAGTTCAAGCGACTCCGATGACAAAACGGTAACATTAATATCTGCGCCCTCAGTAATAGTTGTCAGCAATATGAGCGTATGGAACGGTAAGGTCTATACCGTTATGTGAAACGTATTTTTGTAGGTATATAGGTATTCTTATGCCTCATGTTATTAATTTTGCTGTAAATGAAACTAAGAAATGTATAGAAATAAAATAAAAATCAGTAACTGTACAGAGTTTTTTTGACACCAAACGAATATTTTATTACCAGGTCTTAGACGCACACATCATAATCCTAATTATTAAATAACCTAATCTCCTGTAGAAAAGTTGGTTTTCCAAAATCATATAATGAATAATACGTAAAATAATAGTAAACTAAGTAAGACTTTAAATGACAAGACATTGATTATTAAAACGCATTTTAGCTACGCCTTGTAGCTAATTCTACTATACAACGTACACCGACCAAATTGGCTCCTCTGTTTGTTGGCGAAATCTTACGTGTAATAGATGTGCTCCACAAAAGCAAAGAACAAGTAAGTACATCAATAGCCTTCTCCAGCGTAAAAGTCCAAGTCAAAATATTATTTATTTCGTAGGTTACATACATACATTTTCAACCGACTTCCAAAAAAGAAGAAAGTTCTCAATTCGTGTGTATGTTTTTTTTTATTTTTTGAAATAAAAAAAAAAATCCCCAGACATTCACACCAACTACATGGCCCCAAAGTAAGGTATCCCATAATAGCTTGTGTTATGGGATACAATATAGCGAACTAGGGGTGAACCTAGAATATAAATACATAAATAGATAAACACCCAGACACGGAACATTTTTTTTTCTGGTTCCGTACGGGGATCGAACCCGCAACCACTGGCATCTGAGGCAGATAGGAATACCCCAACGCCAAAGTGGTCGTTATATAAGTCAAATTAATAACAGGTTGAACAGAATCTATCACCACCTCGTCGTCGGAAAGTCGATCAGTTGAGAAGTGTTGGTAAGATACTCCAGCAGTCCAGTAGTCATTCATCTTTAAAAAAATATATATTACCTATAATACTTTACAGCCAAGGAGTTTTATCTTCCACATTTAAAATATTTTATAGTTAGGTACCCTTTTTATTTGGAACTTGATTATAAAAGATTTATGGACTCATTAATGAGTTATTGACTTTATGAAGTCTACTATTAAGGCCGGCTGGCTTAAATTTATTTCTAGTATTAATCATGCAAATAATTTTTTAAACATATCTATATACTTTTTTACATGCGGATTTTCTAAAAAGTATTGGGATGAAAACATTTAAGCACAGACGGCACGCGGTGCATTACATGCGGTTCGTTACATCTCCGGTTTTAGCCTAAACCAGCGGATAGTTCCGTAGTAAAGCCGGCGATGTAGTAAAAACTCACGACGTGTCCTTAAAGAACCCACCTGTCCTTAAACATGCCCTAAGAATATTTATTTCTTTAAACTTATCTATAAGTACTAATAACAAGAAAGGCCCAAGAATTGAGCCTTGAGGCACGCCTATATGAACTGCTGATACCGACGACCTCTTGAAATTAATATAAACTCTTTGTATTATATTGCATACATATGATTTCATTAAATCAAGTGCGCGATCATTGATTTAATGAAATCGATAATAAATGTGTTAGCTGTAAGCGTTGCGATGGCAAATCATCTGGAACCCTGCAATTGTCCTGGTTTACTTACCATCAGTTGCATCCAGTGCCCGGTTATATTAATATAAAAATATACATATGTCGGACTAATTTAGTCCAGAAAGTTTTTTAGTAAACCGACTAAAATAAGTCAATGATTATTGATCTTGGTACCTATTTACTCAATTATTTGCATTATCTCATACGTACACGTATGCCTTCAAAATATCCACTTACCCTTAGGAGTTTTTACTCAACCAATGGAGTTTCTAATCGCCAAGATATGGAACCACCTGCAACCGTTTTTTCTGACCATATCAGTCCTGGTATTTTTAAGTGTCAAGAGAATAGGTTTACATGGAAGACAAAATTACCGTCCTCTGTTTATAAAAAAAGTTTTACCTTCCAAAATTCGCTTATTCTTTCACATTCACATATATTAGCATGCTACTTGCTACATAGAATGTGCCAGCTGCTTCTCTTCCCGGGCATACTGTAAAAGTCAGTTAAGGGACCGAGGTGTTATGGGAGGCTTTTTTGTGGGCGATAGGCTGACCCCCTGTCACTGCAATAGTCTCTCTCCTCTATTATAATGCCTCCAAATTTGTCAAACGTGACATCCGATGGTTTTATTACCTCTGGTGTTCTGCCTACCCCATACGGGATACAGGCGTGAAGTTATGTATGTATGTATGTATTCAAGTAGGTTAATTCATATTCTCAAATGTAATCATTTTAATATTTAACAAGCTAGTTTAATTAATTAGCCAATTAGTGAACCAGCAGATCACGAATCTGAATATAAGTTGCGAATAATTTTTGCGTAAATGTTGCAAAATTAAAATATCAAGTTTTATTCATCATAAGAACAACGAATGGCCACTTAATAATGTCACAATTGTGTACTTCGGCTTTCACAAGTTGTTGAATAAGATATCACAGTAGGTAGACCAAGAGACAAAAAAGCAGGCGGAAAAAACTCTCTTTCAGTCTTCTTCAAAGACAGCTAATAATGAGAGCCAATGTCATGTCACAACCAAATTGCTTACATAGTAGGTGCAATGAGCTATGTTTGCATAATAAGAACATGACAAACTTGGTATTTAAACAAGAATGGAATAGAATAATCATAGTGTCATCAGCAAAACAACCTGGCACCGCTAGCAGCGCCCGTTGACGAGTACCTATAACGCAAGCACCAGCCATCTCCCTCCTCAACCATATTTTATGGAAGAGGGTGACCTGATACGCGACGCTACCACTAGCCATGCCGCCTGAGGTAGCATGACGTTCTTGCTGTTGTCTTGACAAGAAAATAATTGAGTGGAGCAGTCCCCAGTAAGTCTCATGGAAAATAAAATAAAATAATCTTTATTGCGAAAATATGGTATTAACAATCATCATTGTTTATTAAAGTAAAGTAAATTGTTTATGTTGAAGAGCTTGTGGCCAAGAGTTGATTAGGAATATTTTTTTCACATTTTTTTTAAATTTAATTATTTATGTACACACAGATATAAAAATACAGGGTTACTTAAATCTAACATATGTACAATGGTACTACTTATTTTTAAAAGAAATTTCTACCCGAAGACCAATGAATGGAGAGTTGTAACAGAAGCAAAATTAGTGCGTCCGTACCTAACAGAAATAATATTCCAATAGAATATACGAATACTGAATACTACAAATAACTAAACACATACGTAACTATATACTAAACACAAACATACATATAATATAATATAAGTTATATTCGTTGATTAGTATTTGACTTTAAGTTACTATGTCATGCATGAGAGAGGTAATGCTCTCAAGGTAATGCAGAGTATAGGAATTGTTTATTCAAACATAAACATGATAAATATACTGAGATGGTAATAATCTTGAGAATAAGAAAGATATTTATCTTATAACGCAACATTTTAACGCTTTTTTTAAATAGACGCACTTGCCCCTTTTCCAGGGTAAAAGCGTCCATGTCCACTTTTTCCAATTTCTCCTTAAATATCATGAAATTATCGATAGAATTCACTGAATATACATTTATTACAATATTTCGTATCAAAATACCAAATATTGTGAAGATGATAAATTTTTACTCATACGACGATCGTTACATTTTTTATATGGCATTTTTTAAATCATCTCTGAAAAAAGTATGCCGCACTTGCATTGCGTTATGGGATAAAGGTACCTTTATAGGTACCTCATTATTTATAGTGTCTACCTAGGTACCTATAAATAGGATAAGATCATAAATGATTTTTGATTTATTTATTTACTAGCTGCTGCCCGCGACGTCGTCTGCGTGAACGCTATGCAGCACCAAACGCACCTACGATTATAACACTGCTAGCGTGATAATATGTAGCCTATATGTTGACCCGACTTCTTAACTATCTTCATGCCAAATTTGAAGTAAATCCATGCAGTACTTTTTGAGTTTATCCCGGAAAGACAAACAGACAAACAGACAAAAATTCTAAAAACTATATTTTTTGTTTCTGTTTCGATTGTAGATCATACCCCAAGTATTCTTTTAAAAAAATATTCAATGTACAGTTTTGACTTTTTTACCATTTTATTATATGTATAGATGATTGAGAATACATTTTTTCATCTAATATCCCTCTTCCTCTTGGGAAGGTTATAGGCAATTTTATAGAGGTTATCTGAATATTTAGCTCTAATTTTTATTTGAATTGATTTGTTTTTACACAGAATTTAGCAGCTAACTTCAAGCCGTAAAGTTTGGGTATAGCTTGTTTTAGGGGACCTACTAGGGAACAGATGTATAAACACAATCAATATTTTTATTACAATATAAAATGTTTTGCTATGAAACATAATACCTAAGAACAATGCAAAAATAACAGATTAACGCAGACAAATGATAACATAAATAGCTATACTTTGTTATAATGGATATGTTCATTATATTTTTAGAGTTTCGAACCTCACAAGAGAAAACGGAACCCTCAATGAGTAAAATTTTTGTCGGTCGGTGAAGACGCTTTTTTTTTAAGGTTATTCAACCGAAATAAATTTATCCAAATCGTCAATTGTCTGCAATCCCTTTTACCTTTCCTTTCATACTTACCTTATGTTTTGACTCTTACAAGTAGATACCTAAAAAAACGTTACGATTGACCTGAAATCGTGAAATTTAGTAAGAAGTCAGAACTTACAGTAAAAATACCTCAAGGAAAAGCTCAAAACAATCGGTAATTCTTTAAATATAACTACCTACTACTATTGTATTTCTATTTCTATAGTTATTAGCAGTTTTTACAAAACATACAGGGGATTCACCAATGATCAAAACACAAACTCTCGTATGGTATAGGTGTTAACGTACTGCAATAAATGCAAGAGAATACAACGTGTAACAAAATGGAGAGATATAACTTAAGGGTTAGCTTCTATACAATATGTAGAATATACAGTTAAAGAATTAGCATGATCAGTGCTGGTATAGACTTTCATACAAATTTATTTAATTATTTTACAACAAAATATTATGACAATCCTAGTCAACCTTAATAAGCTAAAACAAGACTTGTGTCGCAGTCAGTGACCTTATGATGACCTTTCCCGCATCGGCTGAACTTTGTAGTAAGTATCTGGTTTAGTTACCCATCACATACTTTTACGCCATCTGTTATCGAATTGATTGCATCAAAAGCTAAAAGCTGTTTGTACGGTTGACACTTAGATATTTTGATCTCAACTTTGAACTTGTTTTTCGGCCGAACCGTAAGGTTACCAAAGGACATCATTCAGGTTCTTATGATACTGTTACTTATAAACAACATCACCAAACATACAATTCCCTTAAGTATTATCTCTTCATTATGTTACACGTTGTATATTTTATACTACTAACTTTCCAAACTAAAATTAAAACAATATGTTGACATGGCACAAGAAGTATATTTAGAAAAAAGAAAGTATGTATAAGTACTTACACTTTTTTACTATCTGTATGAAGAAGGCTGCAGATCAAGCGTTCATAACCTCTCAAAAAATTGTAATTGAATCTGAACTCTATTAAGTTAAAAATTGGTTGGAGAAATTTGACCGTTTTGTAACGCTTGATTTGCTGCCTTCCGTACCTAATTAAGAAAGACTTGTAAGCAGCGAAATAATTGCTTAGGTTTTATAATGTGACCTGTTTACAAAATAAAGTGGCAATAATGCATCAAAGGAAAATGTAGGAGAAGTTACACATATAGCTACGTCCAGCCACCGAAAATAAATGGCCACCAGATCAAACATCTAAGGCTGCAAAGGACGGCAACGACAGCGAGAGCGACAGCGGCGCGGGCAGTGACGCGACGACGCGGGGAATCTCGGCCGTTCTCGACGCCAGCGTGTTTTTTTTTTGAATTTTGAATTTTTTGAATTTTGAATTTTGACGATAACAGAATATTTGCTACACAAATTGAATTGAAGAAAGGTGCTCGAATGCATGCCACTACAATTCAACCTAGCAACACATTTTCGTACATTTCGTACACATTATAAATTCCACTTCCTGAAAAGTAGAGGATACAAATGAAACTTTTAGTTTATTTTTTCTACAATATCTTTAACTTTTTAGTTAGTTATTTACATCCGAATATATCCCCTCTAAATATCCCCAAAATATGTGTTAAATTTAGGTGTTTTATTCACTCTGAAGTTTCTAATAGTTCCTATTACCTGAGCATTTTTATTTATTTTGGTACATTTGCTATTCCGATTGTACTCTTGTAGTATTTTTGTTGTTTTAATGAGTTCACCAAAAATTCGCCGAGGTCCCATTTAGAAATCAGCCGTCCAGGAGTTTCGTTCGGGTTTATGTGAACTATGATGTCACGGCTTGGTTCATCTTTAATTAAAACAAAATAAAGATTTTTATTATTATGTTTTTAACGTATCATAAATGTAAAAGTTTCTGGTTGTTCGGTTGATGGATGATAGTTTGGGAACACAGAACTTTATCGCTATTATTACGTAACTACAACGATTTTTCTGCTATTTTGGATATTTTATTTTATCTATTATTTACTAATTCAATACTTTTTATACTTTATGTTATTCACCGAAAAAACAGTAAGTACTTATAGGTAAGTACCTATATCGCATAATTTTCTAATCTTGAAGAAAGAATAAATAAATAATAATAAATAAAAGAAAAAAATCGAATTTTGAATCTTGACTATAAATTAGCTTATTTAAAAAATACAGAAAAAGCATTTCTAATATTTTTTCTTCATAGGTCAGCTAAGGAATATTAAGTATAAGTACCTACATGCTAAGTATACTAGAAATTAAGGATTCTATAATGCTGCGGATAGGTCGGGTCATCTGCTAAAAAATATCAAAATTTCGTATTTAGTTGCAAATGTGTGTTTGAATAAAAGTATTTTCGTATTTACCTGTGATGTGAGCTGGGAGCACAGCAATCCAATCAAGTCCACTTTCTTTTATTGCTTTATACATCCTCCTATGATCATCAATAATATTAAGGAACCTCTTTGGAATTCTTTCTGGCTTATGCCATATGTGTGCAGACATACAGGCCGACAGTCTTTTAACATTCTTTGCTTTCATGGCTTCAATTATGTTTTTAGTACCTTCAGACATGTCAGTAGTAGGCTCCGACCTATCGTTTGTTCCGAGGACGATAATGACTCCGTCAGTACCGTCAACAGCATTTTTTACGGAATCCGGTTCCAAAACATTGCCTAGAAATATCTCCACCTTGTCCTTCAGATGTTCTGGCACCTTGGATGCATTGCGAACAAAGGCTCGAACTTTTAGACCTAAGATGAATTAAAAATTAGTGTGATTAGTATTTATAGTCACGTTATAATTTGATATTAAACTAATATAGTTTTACCAGTTCTGACTGCAGCTTCCAGAGCACAAACCCCAGTCCTGCCAGTACCTCCAAAAATTACAATCTTCTCCATACTTATTAACCACAACCGCTCCTTAGTACTTCAACTAGTAAGTGAATTAAAACTAACAACTATTTATATATCAAACCGACCGAGACAGAAATAACTAGTTTTTTTTTTCTATTAAATAACTACTTACTTAGCCGTAGTTTCCCGGCTCCGCTCGTGTGCAGCTTGGCTTTACGCTGTTGCTGATATGGCAGAAGAAATTTTTCAAATCGATTTTATCATTCTTCGTTGATAAAAACCATACGAACTTGGCTCGTATGTAATCGCAATGTTTATTAATATTAAGTTTCATCCCATCATTGAACCCTATGTTCAACGCTGGACTATGAACTATATTTGTGCAAAATCCGTTAAAATTTATAAGGACGCATTTTAGATATCTCATACAAACTTTCTTCTCTCTTTCAACCCTTTAGGGGTTGATTGTTAAAAAAGGTTGCCTATGTTTGACCCTGGGTCTTTAGTTAGTATTTTTTTATTCCACAGTGCATCAAAATCGGCCATGTGATTTAAAGCGTAATACAGACAAACAGACAGTTTCGCATTTGTAATATCAGTAGGTACCTATATTATTGATATTTTAGTGAGTAAGAGAGTAGCGTTGGTTCAAGCTATGATGATAGGCTATAAAGTTATTTATCAATTTATTTTTCATTATCTTATCATTGAATTAATAATCTGTTTCACAAAACACATAGGTACAGAAGACAATCTTCTGTAAGTACCTTTGTAGGTATGCTTCAATTTCATACCTACTGTCGGTTGTGAAGCTAGGGCTGCTAACTTCGGCATAGCAACAAAAAATATTTTTTTATATATATATTTTTGTTGCTATGCCGAACAAAACGTTTGTCTTCCATGCCACCTGATGGAAAGTGCGCATGAAGACTATGGTGTTACACGTCCATCCACGAGAAACCTATTCACTCGACACTTAAAAGTTCCAGGACTGTAGTGGTCAGGAAAAACAGACGCAGGCAGATTGTTCCACTCCTTGGCAATCCGTATCAAAAAGGAACCATCGAAGCGTTTTGTTCGACTTCTTGGTAAATCCACTATATAGTGGATTACACGAATTGACCGTTCCCTCAGAAAATCACTATATCTGATTTTCTAAGGGAACGGTCAATTCGAGTAGTCTTAGATGGCTTCTCCTCCGACCAAATGGCAATTAATGCCGGGGTACCTCAGGGATCTGTTCTATCTGCAACATTATTCTTGCTGCACATTAATGATCTTTTAACACCGGGCATTATTAGTTATGCTGATGACAGCACTGTTGTAGAGAGATACGTATCCAATGCGCGAGCGAGCCCCCGTGAAATCCAGAGTTTAAGAAAGTCAATGATTGAGCGCGTTGATTTGACCTTACGGAAAGTATCCGATTGGGGTGAGTCAAATTTGGTCAAATTCAACGCGTCCAAAACTCAGGCGTGTCTATTCTCCGCAAAAAAGAGCACCTTCACATTAACGCCCACTTTCCAAAATGTATCTGTCCCCATCACTGACCATCTAGGGCTTTTAGGCGTAACTATAACATCCAGTTTAAACTTCGGTCAACAAATTGTGTCCATGGCTCAAGTAGCTTCGAAAAAGTTGGGAATCATCTCGAAGGTACGGCGGTACTTCAGCCCTGCACAGCTTCTTAACTTATATACAGCTCAAGTGCGATCATGCATGCAGTACTGCAGTCATCTTTGGGATGGTTCAGCCAAATATCAACTAGAAGCGCTGGACTCCGTTGACCGAAGAGCCCGTAAATTAATTAACAACGTCGACCTTACGACCAAAAAACTACAGACCCTAGAGCATCGTCGTAAGGTTGCTTGTTTAACCGTGTACTACAGGATACATTTTGGTGAGTGCGCGAGTGCTCTGTTTGAGCAAATTGAACCCTCACCCTTTTACCATCGGACTACTAGACGCAGACAGAACTTCCATCCGTATGTGGTTGATATTCCGAAAAGTCGAACTAAGCGCTTTGACAGTTCCTTTTTGATACGGGTCGCCAAGGTTTGGAATGAACTGCCTGCGTCTATTTTCCCTGACCAGTATAGTCCTAGTACCTACTTTTAAGCGTCGAGTGAATAGGTTTCTCGTGGATGGACGTGTACCACCTTAGTCTTCATGTTCACTTAACATCAGGTGTCATGGAAGACAAACGTCCCATCCATATTTTATAAAAAAAAAAAAAAAATAGGGATGGAAGTACTGTCTGCGTCTGGTAGTTCGGTGGTAAAAAGGGGTGAGTTCAATTTGGTCAAAAAGAGCACTCGCACACTCACCAAAATGTAGCCGATAAAATACTGTCAAACAAGCAACCTTACGACGATGCACCAGCGTCTGCAATTTTTTATTTGTAAGGTTGTTGTTGTTTATGATTTTACGGGCTCTTCGGTCAACAGAGTCTAGCGCTTCGAGCTGGTATTTGGCAGAACCATCCCAAAGGTGACTACAGTACTCCATGCACGACCTCACTTGGGCTGTGTATAAGTTGAGCAGCCGTTCAGGGCTGAAGTACCGCCGGACCTTCGAGATGATACCCAATTTTTTTGAAGCCGTTTTTGCCATAGACTCCATTTGTTGTCCGAAGTTTAATTTGGACGTTATATTGATATAAAAGAAGGATTGGACTTTTGATGACACCTTTGTGGTATGTGGTCATGAAGACTACGGTGGTACATGTCCATCCACGAGAAGCCTATTGACTCGTCGTTTTAAAGTACCAGTAAAAAAAACAGCCATCGCGTCGTCGGCAGTTCGTTCCAACCTTGGCGACCCGTATTGAAAAGGAACTATCAAAGCGCTTAGTTCGACTTTTGGAGTAACCGCGGAAACTATGGAAGTTCTGTCTGCGTTTAGTAAATCGATGATAAAAGGGTTTATTCAAAAAGAGCAATCGAGCACTTACCAAAAATGAAGGTACCTACCTACCTTTAAAGCAACAGCCATTGTAATGAATACCTAAATGTACAGGGCGACTGAGGTAGGTACTACAAACCTGCAGTACCTATAGCTAGCTCATCATCACAACCTTTTATAATAAGCGCATTGTAGGGCCATGAGCTAAAGACCTCTCCCTTGGTTAAAGAGGAGGTATAGGCAAAACACCACCAAGCTGCCGCAATGTTGGTTGGTGGCTGTCAGATTGCTCAGAACGCCGAAATGGCAAACCCAACGACCACTGTAGCACAGTACAGATACCTGGGCGGGTCAATAATTTCAATGTACATAATAATAAATTTCAATAATTTTTACCACCTTAGTCTTCATGTTCACTTAACATCAGGTGGCATGGAAGACAAACCATAATTTATAAAAAAAAAAAATGTATCTACAGAAATTTTACTTCTACAGATTTATTATAATTATAGATGATGATAAACAATTAAAAAAGCCAAAAACAAGTTGGCACAATACCCCCAGTTATTTTTTTATACTTTTTATAATAGATATTTGCAATTCTTACAAAAAGGTGTCTTAAAATGGGATTAAACATTAGGTACAAACTCTCGTATGAAATAACTTTAGTTTTTTTTTTATATTTCTGACATTCAACAACATTATTGAGTTTCAAAACTTGTGTTATGGATATTAGAAAACAGATAGTAAAGCAAAGAATAAAGATAGTAAACCTATAAACGCGGGAACCTTTAATTGGCTCTCCATAGTTTATATTAAACTGTATATAATTTTGTAACAAAGCTGTTCGTTCTCCAAAAACATAAATAAATAAAGAAATACACACATACCTACGCATTTTCAACCGACTTACAAAAGGAGGAGCTTCTCAATTCGTCTATATGTTTTTATTTTATTTTAAATATTCTCGTTTTATATGATAGAGGATACTTGTGTGGTCCCACATACATTTTATCGAAATTGATTGAGTAGGTACTTCATCAAAAATATGTATGATTACGGAGAATATTTACATTGACGACCTAATACTTGGGTCAAAGTTTTGGACGTCAAGTCGCTATTTTTTTAATGCTCTGCATTAATTAATTACTTATTTAATTTTAAAACTAGCTATTTCGTGCAGTTTCTCCCGCGCAATTTCGAATCCCTCGAGTATATAGGGGGAAAAAGTAGCCTATTCCAGACTGTACTCTCACAATAAACCAAATTCCATCCAAATAGTTAGAGTTTGCAAATCTTCTGCTGTGATTGAGGAAGAAACATCCATAAATACACGTAAACTTTTACATTTACAATATTAGTAAGATAAGATAAACATACATATAAAATCCATGACTTGACGGCTAATATTTGTGTTTAGTACACAAATATCCCCTGCCACAGGGATTCAAACCCAGGCAGGACCTCTGGTATAGAAGGTAATGTATGTTACCACTAAACCAGATGGCTCGGCAGCTCACATTAATCATATATTATGTAGGTATGATGGGCTACTAATCATTAAGTATCTATAATAAATAAAATAAAAATAAAACAAAACTTGGCATAAAATTTATTCACCATACAAAAAAATTTTTTTGATAAAGAAGAGTTCACTTTTCACTATGTACCTATCTAAATAAAAAAGACTTGTCAGCACCAAAATAATTACTTACGTTTTAGAATGTGAACTGATTACAATATAAAGCAGCTATAAATGCTTTGAAGGAAAACAAAGTTTTTAAACAACCATACAATTACTGTTGTCAAGGTCAACTACATATTACTTACTTAAAAATATTATCAACAAGAATTTGTGTATAATGCAGAATTTCACTTTTTATATGCCCATTGCAACCATGGAATTAATAATAACAAGAAACATTACTCAATTGTAACAAAATACTATACATTACATTTTAACAGACAATTCAATCAATTGCATACAATGTTTATAAATCTACCAACACAGTTCAGGCTAAGATATGCATTTTAGCTTAAAGTAACACTTACTTAAATACTGTTATATTACGTTATATATATTGCACTTACAGAAAAGTAGTGGATACAAATAAAAACTATTCAAATTTACAATACAAAAAGTCACTATGGAATTAATTGAGCTTCAGAAAATGCTTAATTTAATTTACTTTTAATTTTATATATTTGACATTATCTTTTGAGTGGAGAATTTAAAAGCCTTTTGCAGGCTAGCATAGCAACCCGAAGTGGTTGACTTCTCAATATAAATTGGAATATAACAATAATAGTTTTTATAATGTCTTCAACTTTTAAATATGTAAGTTTCATTTCAGTCCACTTTAGGTGTTATCCACTCGGAAAGTTATAATAGTATATAGAATATTAACTTATTTTGGTACATTTGCAATTCCAATTACACTCTTATAGTATTTCGGTTCTTTTAATGAGTTAATCATAAAAGCACCAAGGTCCCATTTAGACACAGCTCTTCCAGGGGATTTGTCCGGGTTTATTTCTACTATGATGTCACGGCTGGGTTCATCTTTAAACAGAATAAAGATTAAGTTGTGTTATGAATGAGAAAGTTAATGATTATACTGAAACTAAACATTAACAGCTAAATATGTTGTATGTAGATTAACTCACATAGAACAAAGGTCAAGCAAGCTATTTGCAAATAATGTAAAAATATATTTAAATTGGATGATTAAAAATATACTTATTCTGCTTTAGAAATGTATAAAGGTAAAAAAAAGGATGATTAAGGAAACTTTTTGTTTTTTGTACATATAGCAACCTAGTGTTATAATAACTCTAACAACATGTAACAACTAACAAAGTGTAAAAATAAATAGTTACCAATATTAAAAAGGTTACATAGTCAAACAACATCCTTTTATTTTATTAATATTATTCTAATGTATTGTTTTTACTCTGAATCTTAACTGTTATTTCAAGGTTTGGCAAAAAATTTTACTAAGGAAAAACAGTGTTTAACATTTGTGAATGTGTACTCAGAATCAAAATATTAAAAAATATTTACCTGAGATGTGAGGTGGGAACACAGCAATCCAATCAAGTCCACTTTCTTTTATTGCTTGGAACATCCTCTTATGGTCTTCATTAAGGTCAACAAACCTTGGAGGAACTTTATCTGGCTCATAGAATAAGAATGCAGACATACAGGCCGACACTTTTTTAACATTTTTTGCTCTCATGGCTTCTATAATGTTACCAGTACCCTCGGACATGTCAGTAGTAGGGTCCAACTTGTTGTTGGTTCCAAGTACAATAGCAACTCCGTCAGTTCCCTCTATAGCCTCGTTTACAGAGTCAGGCTCCAAAACATTGCCTTGGAATATCTCCACCTTGTCCTTCAAATGTTCTGGCACCTTGGCTGGATCGCGAACAAACGCTCGAACTTTTAGACCTAAGATTGATTAAAAAAAATGAGTAATTAAGATTTATTATCGCGTAATAATTAGACATTTGACTAACGTTGTTATACCATTTTTGACTGCAGCTTCCAGAGCACAAAGCCCTGTCATGCCAGTGGCTCCGAAAATCACAATCTTCTCCATACTAAAGCACAACCGCACCTTAGCACTTCAAATACAACAACTAAATTAAATAAATTACGACTACTAACTAATTACGTATCAAACCGACCGAAACCGGAAAGACGAGTTTTTATAATATTTTAGTCAGAATGCGCTAATCAACAACACAGAGTAAAGTTCGTTCAGCTATGGGCTTCGATCGAAATTAGATGAGAATAAGCGAAATCTATTTGGCGTTATCTAATAAATTGCTACACTATCTGCTGACATACTGATAACTAGACTAGACGATAGCTGACGATAGAGATAGGGATAACCAAACACCGTAACTATGAATGAATGAACGAACATACCCTGAAATGAATGAACTAACTATTGAGAGAGAGATAGGAAAGTTCATATAGCGCAACTTTTTTCATGGGTACAATGAATATCTCCCTCTTTAAGAGATGGCGCTCTACCTAAATTTATTTCTGAACTGAACCGGTAGATAGCCTTACTAAGCAAATCTCATGTACAAAGGGTGAATGGTAATGACCCGCTATAGCAACAGGTCGTGCAGACGGGATATTTAAAGCCTACTTTCTATGGGTTAAATCTTATGGTTTTGGAGATAGGCATAATTTTCTAGTATTATATTTGTGTTTTTCTATGTTAGATAAATCCAATAGTTATTGACACTTTTCGAGTAGGTCTGTGCCCCCATTGCATGAAATAAACTTATGATATGACTTATCCTAAAGGTTAAGAACAAAATTCAATATTAAATCAACTACGTCAGTGCGTCTAAATAATAATAATAGTGTAAATAAGGCAATGAGGTAAAATTTTATAATAATTATACCCTGTATATTATATTTGTCGTATGTGATGATGGTCAATTGAATTGTATGATGAACGAAATCGTATCTTAATCTATACATATAATAAAATGGTAGGAAAGTCAAAACTGTACATTGAATATTTTTTTAAAAGAATACTTGGGGTATGATCTACAATCGAAACAGAAACAAAAAATATAGTTTTTAGAATTTTTGTCTGTTTGTCTGTTTGTCTTTCCGGGATAAACTCAAAAAGTACTGCATGGATTTACTTCAAATTTGGCATAAAGATAGTTAAGAAGTCGGGTCAACATATAGGCTACATATTATCACGCTAGCAGTGTTATAATCGTAGGTGCGTTTGGTGCTGCATAGCGTTCACGCAGACGACGTCGCGGGCAGCAGCTAGTATAAAATATTATAGTCTCTTGTGTAGTGCCCTCTCATTTTAAGATAAAAAATGTGACTACAGGATGTCGTCTTTTGTACCTTGGTTTGGTACAAAATCATGAAGTGAATTCTAACTTGAAAACTTATAGCTACAATATTTTATCGTATCTTCATCGTCTGTGGTGGCCCAATATACACTGGACAGCAAGTAAACCAGGCCACCAGCTAAGTTGGATCTCAGATTCGATTATCTCAATAAAAAAAGACGTGTGGCACTCGGAGACTACCACAGTAAAGCTATTGCATAGCATTTTTTATCAACTTATGCATTTATAATTATTTATTTATTTTATTAATGCAGTAATGTTTGATCTAATATGAAGTTCCACAAGTTCCTAGTAGATGGCGCTGATTGTTTATTAAAGCCCGCATGTAAAGTTATGAAATCAAAGTATCACCGCTGTGCCGGTCGGAGTGGGGGGTGTTAGGTTTTTTTCGTTACGGAATTTCTGGATTCGGTCCCCACGCTCAAGGCCCGCGATAGAAGCTATGCAATAGCTTAAAAACCTAGTTATATTTTCATTTGATGATTCACGAACGAATAACAAAACTAAACTGACTCTACATTGTAAAATGTTTAATAAAAACTTTGAATAAACTTAAAAATTTATCAATCGTAGTGAGTTTCATAGATTCTAAGAAAATTCTTCGATTCTTTCGATACTGGGGAGGGAGAGGGATTTAACAATAAAAATGAAAATAAATAAATAAATGAAAGTGGACATTGCAATTATAAAAAGTGAAATCTGATCAAAATAATAGTAATTATAAAATATAACTATCCACATGGCCACTATGTAATAATAAACCATACCTTCCTTTTATATTGTGAAAGTTGGAAAGATTTTACACTCGTATTATGCAGGTACCAGTAAAACAACATAGTAAGTTTCACAAATATTTATTCATTTCTAAATAAAAGGTACAAAGTCTATTTTTATTGAATAATACAAAATAAGATTTCTTACCTTTTGGAAAATTGAAGGTACTGTGTCATCTCGCAATCTAATTACATCAAGGGTCTTATTAAAGCTATTTTCCTCAAAATGTAAAGAGCAAATATACCAAACTTTAACTTTTGGGTTTAAGTTCTCGCTTCCAATGGCTTCTAACCACCGTCCCTTTATGTTAACATTTCTTGGAAACCTAAAATTATAAATATCGATATAGAGTTTTAAGAAAAATACATCACTATTAAATTCTAAACAAATTGTAAACAAACAAGACAGTTTCAATAATAGGTTTCGGCAAAGTAAAACGTGTTTAATACAAAAAAAAAATGTAGTGTATAGTTAAGATTGCATGTCCAAATCACAAAAAAAGTTATGTGGAGCACTTTATAACAACAATTCACTTGTTTTAATCAATGAAAATCTTACTAACCTGTGTAAAGTTAAATTAGGGTATTTATCATCTTTCTTCGCACCACACCACAAAATTTAACATTTCATATTGAAAACTGCTTGCACTTTTTGCAGATATTAACATATAAAACACAAATTTGAAGCCACTTAATTAGTAAATTGAAAAAACCTTTCAGCAAAAACACAATTTAAGTACTCTGAATTCTGAAACACAACATGGCGGCAAGGCACTCTAATGACATCTCATGACGTCATGCCTTTAATTTTTTCATTCGGTAGGAGAATGAAAATAGTACTATCTCTTTTTTTCTTCAATGGTTTTTGTATTGGGAGAGTGAGATAAAAGAGTTTTAGTTATACCTACTTAATATCTATATAACTATAAAGTATGTATAGAAAAATAGAACATCTCCATGGATATCATCACTGGGGTCCACTGACCTCTATATTTACCACTGGACTGGCGGCTGTCAAAGTGCTTTTGTGCCCGTTTGATAATCGCCATTTTGGCGCTGTCGGACGTAGCGAGTGTCCGTGGTACTAAAACTAGTCGCTTACAATATACACATGTCCTCATTATTGATAACTTTTATATAATGCTTATAACAATAACAACATAAAATTCGATTTAAAATTTAAAAAATATAAAATCACTTAACAATAAGCAAGCACTTCTCTGGCGGCCACTTGCAATATACGTCAAAATTTGTTCTGCGGACACTCGCTACTCGCTAGTGGCGCTTCAAATAGGTAGGCACAAAAAAATAGCTGTCAAACTTACGGAACAGCCAGTCCAGTGGTAAATATAGGTGCTGGGGTCCCTAGAGAATACGTCATATGGCAAAAATAGAACTGTCACTCTAATGTCAAGTACTTACTGTCTTACTGACAGATAGACATAATAGTCAATCAAACACATAAATAAATAATATAACCTAAAATTAAGCTCTCATGTGTGTGACTATGAATTAATGAATTTGTGAAAGTGAATATTTAAAAAGTTATACTAATCTTTTTTTCAACAATGACTGAAGTCGAAGAATACTTTCCACGTGGTGGTAAAAAGCCAGTAGCAGCAAAATACTTAAAACAAAATGTTAACGTAAGTTTTGTTCGTGATATGTGTTTACAAATAACAATGCGGTTCTTTAATCAATATTTCTGTATTAATAGTTCTTGGGTAAGGCCGAAAAAACAGCAAAAAAGAAAAGAAAACCGAAGAAGACCCCAGAAGGTGATGACGGATACTTGTCAGATGATGTCAGTAAAGAATTAAAAGAGTCTGTTAAAAACTGTGCAGCAGGTATCAATTTACAGGTAATTTAAACCCATATCAGCTGTTTTAATTTTATTACTTTATTCATAAAATAAATGAAATAAAAAAGCCTTATTCATTCAATTTTAAGGGTTAGTAATGATATATTTTTCGACTACCACTTTGGCGATGGGGTAAACCTATCTGCCTCAGACGCCAGTGTTTGCAGGTTCGATTCCCGCAGGGAACAATAAACTCAAAATGTTCCGTGTGTGGGTGTTAATCTATTTATGTATTTATATTCTAGGTTCCCACCTAGTTTGCTACATGGTATCCCATAACACAAGCTAAGCTTATTTTGGGGCCATGTAGTTGGCGTGATTGTCTGCGGATTTTATTTATTTATTTATATTTTTACTAATTTATTATACAACAATGGACACTGCATTCTTTCATTAGGTAGTTTAAATTCATATCTGTAAAAATTGTTCACGTATAATAATAGATGTATTTTTCAGACCATAAAACCAGGAGTTTTGATCTTGTGCCGTGTAAGACAAGCCTCTGAAACCAAAGTGTACGTGTCCCTGCCTTCCAGAATGCATGGCTGTGTGATGGCATGTCACATCAGTGAAGCATACAATAAATTATTAGAAGCATATGTGAATGATGAGGTAAAAAGTTTACAATTATTAATCATAAAATTTGAAAAAGTGTCCTGTACCTTTTTTACAAATCAATTCAATATAAGTGCCTACTAATTATATACTTTTTGAAAGGTTGCTGTGTAGATCTTGTGATCGGCATTTTAATAACTTAATTTTGACTTATTAAAAAGTAAGAAATTGCAGTTACTACTTGAGCCTTTTTGTGGGGAAAAGCCATTATTAACACTTGTGCTCACAACAAGTTTGTGAAAATTAAAAATAGTTTTAATAATAATTAATATTTTCTTGATTGTTCATTATTTATAAAATGTGAATGTTTTTATCGTCAACAGATAATGAAAGTCCGGGAGTTACCTACGATGTTTCGTGCTGGGCAGTATGTTGCCTGCCAAGTGCTCGAAGTTGATAAGGAACACATAATGCTCAGCATGATGCCGCAACACATCAATGGAAGCAAAGCACATTCAGACTTAATTAGAGGTTTGTGAACTTAAATTGTAATTGGCTTTAATTTATTACTAATATAAATAATCAACCAATGCAGAGCATTAAATAAAGTAACTTCACATAAAAACTTTGGCTGAAGTATAAGGTTGTCAAGGTAAATATTCTCCGTACTCTAAACAATTTTAATTTTTTTCTAATGTACTTCATAGATTCCGAAAAAAATTAAATGGAACCACCTCTGAAGTATTCTCTATCATATGAACAATAATATTTAAAATCGATTCATAATTGTCCAAAAAAATTATGTAACAAAGACACAAAAAAATATAATACACAAAATACACACAAATTGAGAACATGCTGCTTTTGTAAGTTGGTTGACAATATAATAATAAGCCATAATATTAAATACCTGCCAAGTTTTTTTTAACACCTAGTGATTTTCTTACGCACTTGACTTTGGCCTGTGCTCTCTATTGATCCGCTCAGAGGGGAGAGACTAAAAACTATTCAAAAATGATAAAAATAATAAAATCCCCAATCACACCAACTACATGGCCCCGAAGTAAGCATAGCTTGTATTATGGGATACCATGTAGCGAACTAGAGGGGAACCTAGAATATAAATACATAAATAGATAAACACCTAGACACGGAACATTTTTTTTTTCTGGTTCCGCGCTGGGATCGAACCCGCAACCACTGGCGTCTGAGGCAGATAGGTTTAACTCAACGCCAAAGTGGTCGTCAATAACATAACAATAAATAATAACAAGTCATTAATTTTTCAGAAAACAGGTTCCATACTAACAAATTCTACCTGTTTTTTGATAAATAGATGCTCAACAATACACAATCTCTTACAAACAATGTTAGTAGACACATGAAAAAAACAGAAAATAAAAGTAGAAAATCAGAAAACACTATAAACTGAAAAAAAGTAATATAGTGTAGGCAGGTAAAGTTTTTCAGTTTGGAGATTTCCAGTCCTACTGATTTAATCTTGAAAGTTCTTTACTTAGTAGATATTCTTGAGTTTTAAAAACTATTTTGATTTTTATGTTTATACAGGGTGACTGGTGGGTCACTTTCGAAATTCCAGGGTGTGTCAGTTGGAGATCATACATGAAGAGAAAAAATAAAATAGAAAATAAATATTAATTATTTACTGAGTAAACTTAAACGAAAGTTAAAGAATTCCTTACGCAACGCATGGTTACACTAGTACAGACGTACGCACGGAGCTATCAACACAGAAAAGAAAGGTATAGAAGGCTTAACGAACGGTCGTCGACCTAGTAAAACTCTTTATTTAAATATTTTCTCTTTATTTATTATTATAGGGAATTCTGCACAAAAATTAAGTACCTAAGTATTACACAATTATGATCAGAATCAAGTACAGAGTGCTCTACTCCAGTATCTAAAGAGTAATTTTCATGGTCCATACAGTCTCTGACTGTCAAACTCGCTCGTGACCACGGGGTCTGCAAAGACACCGAAACGTCGAGTTAAAATGTAAAATATAAATTATACGCGATTAATCCGGTTAAAAAGTAGTTTTATTTAAATTATGAATCGTGAAAACTTAAGACAATACTCTGTCAAACTACTTTTATTTGTTAGGTATGTGAATGTATTAAGATGATAGTGCCATTGTGATGCTGCCTGTTTATATCTAAACTATTGGTGCAGACTTGATTTAATTTCTTAGAAACGATATCGGGATTTTCATTTCAAGTGGATGATACTAGTAGTCTATTGAGTAACTTGAGATGGTAAAACATTAAAATCTTTGCTGCGGTTTCTAATATAAGTAAATGATTTGCCGAACATGAGCTATTATTTGCACTATATGTTGTTTTAATACATTTCATGAGTTGTATTAAAACATGACAGGTCAGCTATGAATTATTATTATTATTATTTATACCTAAAGCTACACGCCTTTCGGCGGAAAGACCCGACAATAAGACCAGTCGGTCGGGGATCAGGGCAAGAGGGACAGAAACCGGCGAACTATTATCCAGTATCCAGCAAAACCGCTTTTTGTATGCTTGCTGGAAGCGAACCGCCGCCGAATCCCAGCCTTTCCGAGGTTTCTGACCAAAGTGGCTGGGGTCAAACCGTTTGCGGATATTACAACCGGGATGATTTCGGTGGACATAACTTCCCACATTTCGGTCACCTCGTGTGCAAGGTCCAAGTACTTGCGTTGCTTTTCGGTCTCGGCCTTCACGAGGTTCTCGTCATGTGGTAAAGTTATGTCCACCAAAAACACCTTGGACGACGATCGGTCCATTAACACGATATCAGGTTTATTCGCTAGAATAGTCCTGTCCGTGATAATGGGCCGATCCCAGTAGAGCTTGGCGCTGCCGTTTTCGAGAACTGGCTCCGGCGTGTACTGGTAATAAGGCAGTTTCTGATTAAGGAGACCGTATTTCAGAGCGAGCTCTTGGTGGAGAATGTTGGCTGCTTGGTTGTGTCTATGCAGATACTCAGTGTTAGCAAGAACCGAAGACCCGAAACCACATGTCTGAGGGACTCGCCAGGTTGGCGGCACGCCCGACATACGTCCACTGTGCCGTCCCTCATAATGTACTTCCGGTAGTTGTTCGTCTTGATAACCTGATCCTGTATCGCAAAGACAAACCCTTCGGTTTCCCCAAAGAGGTCCCCGAAGCGCAACCAATGCACGGAGGCTTTACGGTCCACCTGTTGCTCGTGTAGAGCCTTGTAAAACCTTCCGCGCAGCTCTTTCTCTTTCCATACGGTCTCACGATCAGAAATGCTTAGTACCGCCGGTGTCTGCCATGTCTCGAGGCCCAGATTGAGAGGGGTGAGTCCTTTGTCACACGCTACAACCTCTCTATGCATACCCACGTCCGCCTTCGCCATAAAATAGGCTCGGAGGCTATATATCTCCCGATTGTGCAAGGTTTTGGCGCTAAGTAGGCCTCTTCCTCCACACTTCCGGGAGATATACAGCCTCATTACTGACGACCGAGGGTGATGCATTCTATGGAGGGTCATAGTAGTGCGGACTTTCCGATCCAGGGCATCTAATTCGGTCTGAGTCCATCTGAGTACGCCAAAGGTGTACGAAAGTACGGGCATAACCCATCCGTTAAACGCTCGGACTTTGTTGAGGCCTAACAGAGAACTAGTTAGTACCTTTGTCAAGCGCTCAAAAAAGACTTCGCGTGCAGACTGTTTTACGCTCGCTTCTTCGACACCGATGTTCTGTGACATACCCAGATACCGGTATGTTTCATTTTCGGAGAGAGCTCTCAGGTTAACGGGACCTAGGTCAACCCTCTGAGAACGAGTAATCCTTCCCCTCTCCACATGAACAACCGCACACTTGTCCACTCCAAACTCCATTTTGATGGAGCTACTAAAATCTGTCACGATTTTTAGTAGTTCCCCCAATCGTAGAGCCGTTGGAGCTAAAAGCTTGAGGTCATCCATGTAGAAAAGATGGGATAACCGTATGCCCCCTCTACGAAACTGAAAGCCCGTCTCTGATTCCTCCAGCAATGTGCTAAGAGGATTCAGAGCCAGGCAAAACCAAAGTGGGCTCAGACAATCACCCTGGAATATTCCCCTACTAATCTGGATTCGGTCTTCCGCAGCCGTCATTCGCCTGCCTTGGAGACTTATTATTATTATTTGTCACCAGTCACCCTGTATAGTTTTAGTAATTTAACACAATAAATTTTATGAAGTCAGCTAAGAATCCATATTGAGAATCCAGCATGCGTACGGCATGCACTGCCTGAATGGTTTGAAATATATGTAATTGCAAAAAATTGGTTTATATAAAAAAAAAAAAAATTGCAAGATTATGTTTGGATTAAGGCTTTACGTGTGCTATTAAAATTTTCGTGTAAGAAAAAATAGTTAAATAAAAATGATATTTTTTAGAGGTTTATTAACAGCATGCTAATTGATGGAGTTTGTCAGAAGCCGGTAAAAATATGCTCTTAAATAAAACACTTTTTAACCGGATTTATCGCGTATATTTACATTTTAAATTTTGACTCGACGTTTCGGTGTCTTTGCAGACCCCTTGGTCACGAGCGACTGACTCGCTACATATACGCGATAAATCCGGTTAAAAAGTGTTTTATTTAATAGTGTGAATCGCGAAAACTTAAGACAATATTAATATTATGCTCGTCTCAATATTGTCCAATGTACACGGAATCGTAGAAATTGTGTTGAAATCTGAGTTTGAGTTCAGCTGGGATCCATTTTATTTGGTATAAATGTTTCCCGTCCTCGTAAATCAACCAATTTAACGCAAACATGTCAACTATAGTTTTTCAGTTTTTATTAATATTGGCACTTACTTTTCAGGTACCATCATCCAAGCTGCGGTGTCGTCGGTGGAGGACCATGGCTATATGATGGACATCGGCATTCCCAACACGAGGGCCTTTTTGCCAAAGAACAACACCGACTCTGGAGTTGAACTTGGTAAGATTGCAAAGGGAAGGAAAAAAGTAATATTCAAAAATGTCTTACGAAATAAATATGTTTTAAATATTTATTTCGTAAGACATTTGAAATAAGTCAAATTATTTACAAATTGTACTGTATCTACCACCACTCGGAAAGTCGAACTGTTAAGAAGTGGTAAGATGGTTCATGGTTGTCTGGTAGAGATCGCTTTCCAGCGATAAGACCGCCAATTGTATCTCAAAATTGTTATCATGTATTTACTTTTTTTTTGTACTATTAATGGCATACAATAAAGTGTAAATAAATAAATAAGAAACTCAACAGCAATCATCTTTTAAAACACACAATAACAGTTTACAGCCAGGGAATCCCATCTGCTTGCAGCCGGATATCTTAAAGTAGTCCATAACACAATTCTTGTTTTACCGTATCCTTAAATCTATCCAAGGGTAATCTTTTTGGAACTTTATTATAAAAGGTACACAATATGTCATAAAGTAATATTTTGTTAACCCTCGACGTAAAGAGCTAGTTCCTTCCTTAACTCGTGTGTCATCTGTCATCTTAGACCACATCTTCATTAACTATCAGGTGAGGGTTATTTGAGGGTTAATTGAGAGTTAAAATTAAACCTCCTAATCATCCAGAGGAGAGACTCATAGCCCTACAGTGTGCTTATTAATAATGATGATGATTAACAGGCTGTCCAAACTTAATACCATTCAACTGATCTACAGATGTGGGCATGTTGTCCTGGTGCACCATTGCGTCGACGTCTGCGGAGGCCGACAGCGCGATAGTGACACTGGCAAGTGACGTCACAAGCCTGCAGAAGGCGATATTGAAGAAAGGGGACACTAAAGGACTGTTGCCGGCCTCGCCTGTTCTGTTTACTGTTGATAAGGTTTGTATATAAACGTAAAAAATTACATAATGCTGATAATCCAATTTACAAAGAACCTTTTTTTCAAATTCTATGTGTTTTGAAATTTTAATCAACCGACATGGTCAATATTCAAGCGATAACTCATCAAGATAACTACAATTCTGTGAGATGTGGACGATTCGTTGTTTAAAAAATATCGCGACTTCAAGTATACAGGGTCCGCCTATAATAGTCATTTATATTTTAACTAGCTTTATCCCGCAACTTCGTATGCGCTTAACTACCCTTCTCGTGGAAATTTCAGAAACTATACAACCAGACACTCACTGAAAGAACCTTTATACCAAGTATCACGCCCATGCACTCAAGGAATAAGTTTTTTTCATACAAACTAAAAATCATATATTTCCCGTGCCCGTGGGAATTTTGGGAATTTTTTTCGTAGCACAACCAGTCACTCTTTGAAGAAACTTCATGCCAAGTATCACATCCGTACACTCAAGGAATAAGATTTCTCGCACAAACTAAAAAGTCCAACCCCTTCCCGTGGGAATTTCGGGAATTCCTTCCATAATACAAACAGACACTTATTGAGGAACCTTTATATCAAGTATCACATCCGTGCACTCAAGCGATGGGATTTTTCATACAAACTAAAACATCATATATTTCCCGTTTCCGTGGGAATTTCTGGAATTCCTTTCATGACACAACCAGACACACATTGAAAAACCTTTACACCAAGTTTCACATCGGTGCACTCAAGGAATAAGATTTTTCATACAAACTAAAAAGTCCTATATTTCCCGTTCCCGCGGGAATTTCGGGAATTCCTTCCTTAGTGCACCCCTACATCCCCTAAAGAATGTATATTCCAAATTTCAGCTCTCTACGCCCAGTAGTTACGGCTGTACGTTGTCTGTCAGTCACTCAGTCACTCAGTACCTCAGTCACTCAGTCAGTAACGGAACAGTTTTATATATATTGATAGCAGATAAGGAAAGATGAAAGGCTCTGTTATTCGAAAAATATATATATATATATTTTTTTTTAATTCATAAATTAACATTTCAAAATTCCAATTATGACCAACTCATCAGTCTTAATCCGCTATGAAAATATAATTGACTATTATGTGGCGACCATATATATTTAATTTAATTTAAACGTATTTAAAGGCATGATTTCGAGTCTGGAAATATTTATGTAATTAACGTGTTAAGTTAGTTAAAGATTAACAGACTTATGCTCGTATTACAGAACGAGACTTAATACTCGTTTCACGTAAGCGTTGTTCACCAGCTGATCCTTGACTTGAGCTTTAGTCTTATTACAAAACAATTATCAAAACCAGATTACCTGAAACTAGTTTCAAATATCTGACTTAGTTGATACTGGGTTTTCTTTGAAAAAAATTTGTTTCCCATTACATTTAAAAACAAAAACTAATGGTCTGTTACGTTATACGCAACGTTTAGATTATAATGTCTTATAAATTGCGTTAAATTCTATATGATATGTGACAAAATTGCCAATGTTTTGAATTATTTATCTGTTTTTCGATAGAAGCAGTACCGTTAAATTATAACTGTCGCTTCTTTTTACTATGAAAATATATTTATATTTATCGCTCAAAAATAATACGAAACGTAAAAGCTAAATGTAATGTTGCCAACTATTAAGTAAAGTCACTTAAAATTATAAATTCCAATATAGTTTTTATTTACGAAAAGCAAGTTCAAACATGTTTTAAAAAGTTCAAAGTTGTTATAAAAATATTATCGTAATGGTCAATATCACTGAAAGGATCTATTGTAGTTAATACAGATCACTGTTAAAGAAGGCACGAATCGCGTACCTATCTAGTTTTTCTCTAAGCCACAGTTCACAACATCAAAAACTTATTTTGAAGTACGCTCAAGTATGGTAGACAGCACACTCAAGTGAATACAGTTGTGAAACTAGGTAGTTTCAATCATTGGCATATGCATAAGTAAAGTTCTATAATAAGCGTGAACACAGTTCAAATCATTTAGTACTCAAGTGATATCTGATCATTGAATCTAGTATTAGGCAACGTTTTGTAATAAAGAAAGTCGTTGATACTAGTTTCAAAACTAGTATCAATACATGAGTACTGTTCTGTAATACGACCATTAGTGCTTACGACTATCTGTAAAAACACTTAAATGTCGAGTCACGTATATTTATACGTGATAGAATCCACTTACAAACCTCTGATCTTTAGTTTATTATTCATTATATTAAATAAAATACTTTTCAATCGGATTTTCTAATAATATCGTTTCGCGTATAATAATATTTAACAAACTCGAGCGAAAGTGCATTCTACGTCAAAATCCGATTGGAGAAGTATTCAATACAAACAACTTTTAAGAGAATTTGAACTTTTAAAGTGTCTGCCTGTCATTACTCTGCTCTTCTTATACAACGTGTAACATAATGAAGAGATAACACTTAAGAAAATTGTATGTTTTGTGATGTAGTTTATAAGTATCAGTAACATGAATTTGTTATCCTTACGGTTCGGCCGAAAAACAAGTTCAAAGTTTAGATTAAAATATCGAAGTGTCAACCCTAAAACAGCTGTTAGCTTTTGATGAAATCTATTCGATAATAGATGGCGTAAAAATAAAGTGATGGGTAACTTTACAACTAAAGTTCAGCCGGCGCGGGAAAGGTCATAAGGTCACACTGACTGCGGCACGAGTCTTTTTTTAGCTTATTAGGTTGACTAGGGCTGTCAAAATATTTTGTTGTAAAATAATGAAATAAATTTGTATGAAAGTCTATACCTCTCTAATTCTTTAACTGTATATTCTACGTATGGTATAGAAGCTAATCCTTAAGTTTTATCTCTCCATTTTGTTACACGTTGTATAGAATGCAGTACTAGCAAAAGACTATAGTTATATTTATACCTAATAGTAAACCTTACTAACAAGTTACTTATGAAGTAGTTAAAAGATGCAACACCCTCAATTTTCGACTAATACTATTTGCTTATTTCAACTTTTATTTCAACCAATTTTAACTTTCAGAGTTCAGATTCAAGTAAAATATTTTGACAGATTTGAACGCTTGATAAGCCGCCTTCTGTACTTATTTATACGCAAATTGAACTTTTAGATATTCTTATTTCCAAAAAAAGTATCTAGTAAATTATTCTATTTGGAAAATAATATCTACCATTCGTTGAAAAGTAATAACCCTTTAATTGATTTTAATATATATTTTCTGTTCCAGCCTCTGGATAACGGCATTGAAGGACACATCATGGACAATATTACTAGTTACGTGAAACGAAATCACACCGACACCGTCAAGGGCAAGAAACCTACCTTAGGACAGAAGGTAACGTGCATAAACTGACTACTAAAATATAAATAAAGATTCAACCGCTATTGGTATCACATGTGGAAATATGTTTTCAAATGTATAGGTAGCGCGTTCTATTGGAAATCAGACCGGAATCTTTTAACGTAGCGGTGGTCAATTTAAATCATTTTCGGCCTCCGTCATTCGGAAAACAAACAGTGATTTATAACTAAAAATAAACAAAATATACATTTCGATGCACCACTTCCAAGTTTTCGCATATAAATATCAATCATAAAAATTAAGTATCGTTTATAGGTTAATGTTTACAAGTTTTTTTTATATATTATATCTTTATATAGTAATATTTAGGATTCCTTAAATATGAAACAAAAACAACTTTTAGAAAACATATAAAATTAACATATAAAATACATAAGAACAAAACAGCCAAGGAAAATATAAACGACTAGCTGTTGCGCGCGGTTTTACCCGCGCAATTTCGATTCCCGCGGGATTTTCGGGATAAAAAATAGCCTATACGGATTCGGAAGAATCCCTCTAAGTAATGGTAAAAGAAATTTTGAAATCGGTCCAGTAGTTTTTGAGGCTATTCAATACAAAAATACAAAGGTTTCCTCTTTATAATATTAGTATAGATAATTATTTTTCAATTAATTTCGTTAACATATTAAAATGTAATCTAATGCAATAAGGACAGTTAGCTTATTAAACAGTTAGGACATCATTAAGGACTGCTTAAACAACAAAAAACATCATAATAATTAAATTAAATAAAAATTAACCTCTATGTAAACAGTATGAAAAAATAATAAACAAAGCCACGAATATATCAACGGGTTACGCATAACACAAGTTTAGTGTACCTAATAAAATTAGTTATCATTAAATTGGGCGATTTAATCAAACCAACTCTTGGACATAGCTTTTCTAACTTGAGCTGTGGAAGAATTGAAAAGGTCGAAGTCTGTCAAGTTAAGTTTGTTAATTTGCTTTGGGGACCTGATAAAAAATTAATTTTGTCTGTAATTTGTAGAACTGTTAGTTAAGTAAGTGTAAGGGAACATAAGTCTGCAGGAGCTGGTTTGCACGTTAAGTATGTATGTAAATATTATTAATGTCTTAGATCCGCGCCTACGTGTTATACGTGATGCCGACTCGCAAGACTCCGCTGTTAACTATGAAGGACATCTTCTCGCCGGGCGATATCGCTGATGAACAGAAACTCGCAGATGGATATATTGTTGAAGACGCACAGGTACGTTCTTAAATGGGTGGGAGAAACTGCTTGGGGTAATAAGGCCGTCTAATTATTCATTTTATAAGTGTAATTTTTAATGGACAATATTTTATTTATTATTTACACAAAGTTTTTTTTTTAAATCTTTATTTTAAAGAACGAAGGTTTTGTCAAACATGACCATGTCACCTTCATAGGAAACTTACAAAAGAATCTTAAAACTATAAAAAAACAATATAAATCACAACTTAAAGTGACAATAAATTCTTACAACTAAAAAGCACATCTAAAATCGCAATTGACGGGACTTCAACCCCGACAAAACAAATTTATATATAAAAAGAGCCTCCTGTGAGGTAGAGATAGAGAGTATAATATTAGGAGTGCCAACATTATATTTGTTTGATGGAATATGACCGGATCGAGTCATCAGAGCAGTAACAATAGTATTCCTGTCAAATTTACACAAAGTTAAAAGCCTTGGATGGTAGATTCATTTCTATTTGTAAACCGTTTTACTTGTTTTAAGTGTATGTATATACAGCTACGAAATAAAGAATATTTTGACTTTGTTATGATCGGTAAAGCATCGTTAAAAGTTGCGGACTTTTTTGGTCTAGCTGTAAACAATGTTGCTTAAATTATTTAAATGTACAATCAGCTACGAACGTTGATTTACACATTGAAATTTTCAATGTCGTTTTTCATTATATCGTGCCTAAATAACGACTTAAATTGATTAACTTCTAGTATAATTGTAATATTAAAACATAGAAGTTAGTCAATATTAGTAGTTATTTAGGCACAAATTGTGAAAAATGACTTTGAAAACTTCGATTCATCTGTACATTATTCTTTTCGGGATTTTCCCCGCGTTACCTTGTAAGAATTTTAAAGAATATTTTCTTCCTCCTCCTCCAACTATTCACTCTGTGCCCAGGTATTGAAGGTGTGCACCAAAAGCGTGATATTCCGCCTCGGCCCCGGCAGCACGGGCACTATGGCGCCGAAAGTGGACGTTCATGAGGACCTGACCACTGAAGAGATGCTGGCCAAGCGCTACCCTGTTGGTGAGTAGAGTTTTTGAGAGAGAGAGGATGTTTTTAATCATGGAAAATCATAGAGTGATTATAAAATCATGATGATTTTCTTCAATGGAGCGGGAGTGAAAGAAAAACGTAGAATGTAAACATAGTTTACAGTACGGGCGTACTGTAAAAGTCAGTTTAGAGACAAGGTTTTTTTTATAATCCCAGACAATCACACCAACTACATGGCCCCAAAGTAAGCCTAGCTTGTGTTATGGGATACCTTGTAGCGAACTAGGGGGGAACCTAGAATATAAATACATAAATAGATAAACACCCAGACACGGAACATTTTTCTTTTCCTATTCCGTGAGGGAGTCGAACCCGCGACCACTGGCGCCTGAGGCAGACAATGTTTCCTCAGCGCCAAAGTGGTCGTCGAATATAGTTGAATATAGGAGCAATAGTCTCTCTCCACCATGATAATACCTCCAAATTTGTCAAACGTGACATCAGATAGTTTTATAACCTCTGGTGTTCTGCCTACCCTATAAAGGATACATCGACCTTTATTCACCACCTTATTTAACCACCTTAATATAAATCTTATTATAAAACGTCCGATAACCACCCTTATTACAAACTAGCTGGTGCCTGCGACTTCGTCCGCGTGAATATCAGTTATCGGAGCTGGATAAATAATATTATAATATCATCCTTGAAGTTCAAACTTACACTATTTTAAATTTCGTCAAAATAAACTCTTTTTTTTTCTTTTTTTTTTTAAAGCGAAGGTCACTCGAATTAGTCGCCTTTTACGACACGCTCTTCCAGTGCGGGAGGGCTATCTAACAGCCCGTTCACACATGGTCCGTTTTACTGGATACGATTTACCGGGCACGTTTTTTTTCATCGATGGCGCATGGAGTTGTATGAGCGACTTCACATATGGCGTATACATATACGTATTTACGATACAAAAAAGATATCCAGTAAAACGTATCATATGTGAACGAAACAAATAACTCAATACACAAAATGCTTAAACTTTAAAAATTAAATAGAATGTCCTCCTCTCTCCTCTTTCAATTTGCTATGCTAATGCTATAATGTATGTACTACTACCAAATTATTTAGATTAAATAAACCATTGTGGAATGCAATAAACTATTGAATCACATTCACACATTGTGTTTTACTGGATACGTTTTACCGGATACGTTTTTTTTTCATCGATGGCGCATGGAGTTGTATTAGCGACTTCACATATGACACAGTATTCAGTATACGTAATTACGATACAAAAAAGATATCCAGTAAAACGGATCATGTGTGAACGGGCTGTAAGCCGACTTTAACGGACAAAACATATTCTTAACAAAATTTGTACCATTTTTTCACTTGTCTGATTTTTTTATTCTATTTTTCTCCAGGCAGCACACACAGACTGCGTGTAATCAGGTACAACCTATCAGACCACGTTTACACCGTGACCGACAGCCCTCAGATCATCAACGAGAAGTACTTCAGTCTGAAGAACCTGAAGGTCGGTGACATGGTGTCAGGGACGGTCAAGAGTGTCAGCGAATCTCTGGTGAAGGTGGACGTTGGCAGACTTACTGGTGAGTGGTAGTTTATGTAGTCCATTGAAAAGTTACATTTGGGGTTGCGTTTTTCAGAGAACGCAATTTTATTTTTTTGATGTGTAGGGGGGGTCAGTGTAAAGCTAAAACCAAGTTTGTGGGGTCGCCACCCTTGTCCTACGGCCGCCATCTTGAAAATATGGGTTAAAATGGTTTTTACGATATATCTCTTAAACTATTTATCTGATAAACAAAATGTAGTAACATTTTTGGTTGCAAATTAAATCCTCTACAACTTTGGTTCAGCAACTTTTTGTCGTAGAACTATAAATAAAAAAGTTGTAAGCGGAAATGTTTAGAAATTCGAGAGCATTATTTATATTTTTTGATATAACTTTTTTCTTTATCATTTTACGAAAAAATGATATCAGACTATTTTTATAAACCGTTTTTTGAGGAACAACTTTTATAAGCAAAATTTTTTCATTAAGTCAATAGTTAAGGTTTTACAGCGCTTTACAATTTTCACGAATTGTTTGGGAAGTTACTGTACATATTGCGTGTTATTGTTATTACGTGGACAATCGAACCGATAATGTTGTTCGTCGTCACAGCAGCAGCTCCAGTAGTTTATCGTCAGTTTCAGAAGCTCCAGAGCCAGATTTCGATTTTGCGAACAATTGTTTCATCTGTGCCAAAGCGGTTCAGGATCCAAGATCCAATTCGCGTACAAGCCGACAAGCGTGGGTTTGTGTTGTACGTAATGAGAGTACAAAAACAAGTATTATGGACGTTGCAATGAATATTACAAATCGCTTAAAATTTTTTTTAACTTTCTTCTATGCTGGACTGGGAGCGAAAGAAAAACATAGAATGTGCCAGCTGCTTCTCTTCCCAGGCAAACTGTAAGAGTCAGTTAAGAGACGGGGGTTTTATTGGCGTTTTTGCGGGCGATGGGCTGACCCCCTGTCACTGCAATAGTCTCTCTCCATCATAAAAGTACCTCCAAATTTGTCAAACGTGACATCACATGGTTTTATAGCCTCTGGTGTTCTGCCTACCCCATTAGGGATACAGGTGCGAAGTTATGTATTATGTATGTATGCATAGCTAATATTCCCAGCTTAGTGGAAGTTGGAGCAAAGTATTTTCTACCTGCAGGGCTAGCATGCTCACATCGATAAATACTCGAATCGACAAAATAAATATTATTTTGTTATTTTATCCTATTATGTAAGTTAATATGCGCACCATAATAGATAGAATTACTTGATTTGATACCATGATTAAGACCACAGAACCAAATATGTCATAATCCTAATAAAGAAAATATCGATAAAAGGCCCGATTTATCGTCGTCGACGGTAGCATGCTAGCCCCGCTGGACAGTATTCTCAGTACGGCCATCAGATTACAATTATTTTGAAAATCAATAATTGTCAAATTCTGTAATGGAGTGGAAAAGAGTCAATAATTAATAATTAATTATTTAAAAAATATAATAACAAAATAAAAACAAAAAAAAATTACTGATGACACATTATTAGTACACACGTATAATATAAGTCTATGTAAGTGTATCTACTGAAAAATAATACTCATTTCGGAGCGCTGTAAAACCTTAACTATTGACTTAATAAAAAAAATTTGCTTATAAAAGTTGTTCCTCAAAAAACGATCTACAAAAATGGTCTGATATCATTTTTTCGTAAAACGATAATAAAAAAAGTTAAGGTGAGTGGGGGCAAGATCGAACGGGTTTTCAATGAGATAAGTAGTGTTGTTTTTGAATCCTCGTGAAACACTACATGTTAATCAAAATTTAAACTTGATGTATTGTGGATGAAGACCAGAGAGTATATTTTTAAACTAGTTTGTTAAATTTCATTTAAATCTATAAAGAAATGAGTGCCACACTTGCAATCATTTGCAATGGACAAAAATAAAACAAGGGAAAGACGGAAAGGTGACGGGGAAAGATCAAACTATTTTCTAAAATCGTTTACGAGAATGACATACATTCTTGGTCAATACTAGTCTATGGAATTTAATGCCCTGAAAACAAAATAACAGACTCAAGCATCAAAACGCCTAAGGAAACAAAGACAAGACAAATATTTTGATTTTTGTATTTCAATCTTACCCCACCGGGGAAAGATCGAAGTGGATGTTCTCAAACATTGCTGAACGATTGTTTAAAGTTAAATTGATAATAAAAGTTAAAGGCAAAATCAGAAACAAACAAAAAATCTGATTATGTTACATTTGTCATATTTGGTAGCATAATATTATTCCAAATATCTTACTCGAAAATTGATATGTTCATCTTACCCCATCAAAATGTAATGGGTAAAGATAGAAAATTGTTTCAATTCCTAAAATACGAGTAATGGCAAAAAACGTATTTAATAACTCAAAGGTAAATAAAAAGTAATTATTAAATAACCAAAAGAATCAGTTGTACCTAGCTTTTAATGATAGTTACAGGATGCGGGGTAAGATAAAAATACTTGAAGAAACACGCAAAAAGTCAGATTGTATAATTTTGTAAAAAAAAACATGTTTCTGTGCAATAACCTACAAACATTGACTATGACATAGGAGAAAATTAAATGGCGGCTTAAACACTGCTACAAACACTTCAAAAAATCTGCTCGATGTGGCGTTATTGTTGACTTTCTGTCTTACCCCGTTTTCCATCTTCCCCCCACTCACCTGTATATCAAAAAATATAAATAATTTTCTCGAATTTCTAAACATTTTCGCTTATAACTTTTTTATCAATAGTTCTACGACAAAAAGATGCTGAACCAAAGTTGTAGAGGATTTCATTTGCAACAAAAAATGTTACTACATTTTGTTTATCAGATAAATAGTTTAAGAGATATATCGTAAAAACCATTTCAACCCATATTTTTAAGAAGGCGGCCGTAGGACAAGGGTGGCGGCCCCACAAACTTGGTTTTAGCTTTACACTGACCCCCCCTACACATCAAAAAAATAAAATTGCATCCTCTGAAAAACGCAAGGTTAGGCCTAAAAAATGTAACATTTCAATGGACTAATGTTTTATTGTAGACTGGTATGGGTTTTAATCAATCTTTGTTATAGTCGTAAGGGAGTATACAGGGTTCGCATATAATAGTCAATTATATTTTAATATCAGATTAGGTATGATGAGTGGGTCTGAATTACGAAAAAGAAAATTTTTTTTTTCAATATTTTTCATAAATTAGAATTTTAAAATGGTTCTCTGTGAGTAAAATTTAAGATTAATCTAGATTTTATAACTATACACAATTAGATGGACACGTTTTTATTACTTGTTTTAAAGTCATAAACTACAGATCAAACTTAAATTTTGTTCACTCAGAAGAATTTTGAAACTTTAATTTAGGAAAATATTCAAAAAATATATTTTATTTTTCGTAATGATGACCCACTCATTAGTCTTAATCTGCTATTAAAATATTATTGACTATTATATGGCAACCCTATATAATTTAACCTAGTATTCTAAGGCAAATGTTAAAAGTTGTCCTACACTTTATAGATAAAGAATCAGTAATTTAACTGTTCATTGAGAAAATACATATATTTCGCTGACATTTATCAAATGGCGATCTGTAAATTATACTTACGTAATTATACAGTGTGTTAGGGATCGGATTTCCGATACTTCACGAACGTATATTACGTTAAATTTTATCGACAAAATACTATACAAGTGGGGGTCGCAACCCTCACCCCTCTGAATGACAGCCATTTTAAAATTTAATACCCCGTATTTCTACGAGTTCACCGTAACTATTTTTTTCACATTTTCATGTCGCCCTGATACACAAAGGTGATCTTTTTTGAAACATTACGATATTTGCTAGCATTGAACATAATTACTGTTAAAAAGTAATGCAAAATAGTCCATTAAATCCTTTAGTTTATCCAAAAAACTTTCAATTTTCAAAATTCACAATTTTTTTTAGTAAATATGCGCTACCTAAAAAACCAGCACCTTAACGTATCGTTTTTTCCGTTTAATTTGTTCGCAAGGAATTATGCTAACAAATAAAGCAATTATTATCAAGGAGTTCCCAGTTCGCACGGGACAAGGTGCTAAACCGGTGAAATCTCGGTATTACAATACTTACTTCTTTATAATTGAGCATTATCTGACGACTGGCTGGTGTAGTGGTAACATACATTGCCTTCTATGCAAGAGGTCCTGGGTTTGAATCCCGGCGGCGGCGGATATCGGTGTGATGAACACAGATATTAGTCGTCAAGTCATGGATGTTTATATGTTTAAGTTTATTCTAATAAAAAATATGTATTTATTCAATATATGTGTTTATATATTTCTTAAGTATATCAGCTATCTAGTATCCATAACACAAGTTCTTTAAGAAACTTAATTTGGGCTAGATAATGTTGTGTGAGTTTCAGAAATATTTATTTATTTATTATTAAAGCAAAAACTTAAAAATATTAGTAACTGACTTTCTACTGGTAATAAATAAGTTTATATATGTGTGGTTGTTTCAGGTGTGATACCGCACGCACACATGTCTGACGCGGGCTACTGCATCGATGCGCGGAAGTCTACCGTGTCTAAACTACCCAAGAAGAAGTTTAAAGTGAGTCATAATTTAATCAATACAATATTTTAAACTTTCAAGGTTAATTAACATTTGATTTATTGCGTCTTGATGATAGCGCTCGTAACAGTGCCGAAATATCAAGAACTCATACATACATAACCTCACGCCTGTCTCCCCTTGGGGTAGGCAGAGACAAGGGAACACCAATTGCTGCGATCAAGACATACCTCTTTCGCTTCTTCCACGTTCATCAATCTTTTCATACATGATCGCCGGTTACGGGTACTTTTGACTAGACCCTTTTTCAAAATGTAGCCAATTTGGTCGGCATACGTTCGCCTAGGCCGGCCTCTTCCAACAACACCATCCATTCTTGCTCTGTACACCTCTTACGTAAATCTACTTTCACTTATACTTTCCAAATGCCCAAACCACCGTAGCATACCCTTTTCAATCTTAGTCACTACATCCTCTTTCAATCCGCATCTCTTTCTTATTTCACTGTTGTGCACCCTATCACTCAACTCAATATCAAGAACTCAAAGAATTAAAATCATGTTAAATATGTTGTGTTTAAATTTATCTAAAACTAAACAACTTATAGTATTGTTTAGAGTTTAAATAAATGATTTATATTATGTACTTTGTTTTTCTACATTCCACTATAGTGATTTGTGGCTCGGCTATTTATCTATTGTACTATCGAACCAACTGAATCATGACCCACTTTGCTCATAAAACGTGTAAGGTCTATCGCATATAATGCACTTAGGACATTTTAGATACTGTACGAATTCTGTACCACAGATCCACATATTCTCACTCAAATATACCTCATAAACGAAGAAGGCTTAATATTAAACAAAGTGTATTGGCATATTGGTTTCCTCACTTATATGAAACTTTTAACAAACATCTAGATATCATCGATCTTTCCAAACAAGAATTGAAAAAGGTAACAAGATCTTTTTTACTTTCAATGGATTATGAATCAACAGAACTGTTGCTTAGAAATTTGTATTAATTTAAACAAAGGTGGCAATATTATGATAGGTTTAGTGACCCAAATATCACATACATGCTCTCACACACATACACTTATACACACAATCAAAACACACGCACACACACTCACTCTATTTCGGCTCTCTCTCTTACTTCTGTTTAACTAATTTTATATAAATGGTAATTTGTTAAGGTTTCCCGCTTAGCGCGGGGAACAAAGTTATTGTATAATTTAGAAGATCTTTTTATTAATAAAGAACAAAGAATTAATTAATTAATATTAGTACATATGTACTCAGTAAAATGCCAGTGGCGAATGAAATGATAACAGGTTCGTCATCATGGAAACCTATCTTCAAGCGGATTTCGACCTACTAGCATGTAAACGGTTTGCCAAAATGAGATTGATGTGGGTCATGATTCAGTTGGTTCGATGGTACTTCATAACAACAGTAGGGCCATGGAATGCAACTTTTCTTAAAAGTGTTTACTTTACTAAATTTTCGAAATTTCACTTATTAAAAAAATATATATACCTAGTCGGGTCATAAGTTCTGTCAAAAACTTTTAATGTTATTACTGATACACCTTTAGACAATTACTTAAAAATTATATATGAAATGAAAGGTTATTAAATGTACAATATAATTTTAATTACATTATTCGAAATGCCCTCCCCCATTTTGGACACATGTCCTTAATCTACGCGGCCAGTCATCGATCGCTGCACGCACCACATTCATATCTATTTCTGCCGCTGCTTTAACCAGAGATGCTCGCAGAGACTCCAAATTTTGGTGAGGTTTAGCACAGACTTTCTCCTCCAAATATTGCCATATCTTGTAGTCCAGTGGGTTTAAGTCTGGACTAGAAGATGGCCAGTCTTCATGCCGGATAAAGTCAATTCCGCGGGCGGTCAACCAGTCTTGCGTGCTTCGTGCCTTATGAGCCGGTGCAGAGTCCTGTTGGAATGTCCAATGTCTGTTCTTGAACATTGTTTGAGAAAGAGGTTCCACTGTGCTTGTCAGGACAGTATTTTGATAAGCCACGGCACTGGTTCTCATACCTTTTTCACAGAAAAACACCTCAGTAATGCCTGAATATGAGACTCCAAGCCAAACCATGAATGAGGAAGGGTAATGGCCACGCTGGACCCTCGGAATACGCGCGCTCGCTTCTTCACTACTGTGGGCATACACCTTATCGTTTTGTTTGTTATAGCTTTCTTCAATGTTAAAAATTTTTTCATCCGAAAAAAGAATTTCGCGGTATTTTTTTCCCGCGTACCGTCGTAACAAAGCGCGGGATCTTTCTAGCCTAATTTTTTTTAAACGCTCGTTTAAGAAATGTCCGGTCTTTTTACGATAAGCTCGTAGTCCTAGGTCTTCATTTAGCACTCTTTTGACCGTGGTTCTGCTTAGCCCCATCTGGTGAGCTAGGATTTTCTGTTTACGCACGGGATTTCTTTCGATTCGCGCCTTCACTGCTTTGATGACCGCTGGTGTCCTAACTGTGCGAGGTCGGCCGCTTCTTTTACGATCTTCGAAGCTTGATTCTTCAGTGAATCGTTTAATAGTACGATAAACGAACCGTAACGTTATTTTCAATTTTTGTAGAATATTGAAAATCTCTTTTGGCGCGTAACCGCAGCGGTGCAACGCGATAACCGCGATTCTATCTTCTTTACTCGACCACTCCATATTTGAAAATGAATAAAATATAATTTCTTTTTTATTTTCAACAATCGCAACCGTTCTATTTTTAAAATTAGTAAGCGTATTTCTGGCCAGTATTCGAAAATTAAAAATATGAGGTTTTGACAGAACTTATGACCCGACTAGGTATATTTATATATATATAAAAGCCCCAGACAATCACACCAACTACATGGACCCAAAGTAAGCGTAGCTTGTGTTATGGGATACCTTGTAGCGAACTAGGGTATAAATACCTAGAATATAAATACATAAATAGATAAACACCCAGACACGGAACATTTTTTTAATTCTGTTTCCGTGCGGGAATCGAACCCGCAAACACTGGCGTCTGAGGCAGACAGGTTTACCCCATCGCCAAATTCTTTATAACTCTAGAAATACAAGTTGTATTTAAACTTTTCTGTAACTTTTAACCATCAAACTTAATCTCCAGGAAGGCAAAGAGGTCCAGCTAAGAGTGCTCTGCATTGACCCTGACAAGAACAGCCTGGTGCTGACCGCGAAGACCTCCCTCCTCAGCCCGCAGCTGGAGATCCTCTCAGAGTACCAGCTCGCGGGCGTGGGGAAGGCTTACACGGGAGTTATTAAGGTGGGTGCGGTGCGAACTCTTCATTAGTCACTTTAATTGAGTAACAGCCCATTCACACATGATCCGTTTTACTGGATACCTTTTTTGTATCGTAAATACGTATACTGAATACTGTGCCATATGTGAAGTCGCTCATACAACTCCATGCGCCGTCGATGAAAAAAAAACGTATCCGGTATCCAGTGGACCATGTGCGAACAGGCTGTAAGGCTCGATTTATTAAAGTTCACTTATATTTGAAGTCTATCTAATATACAGGGTTCATTTGACAACATCTACCGAATTTTTTTTACGTAATAAGTATCATTAATAGAAACCGTTTCTGCAAAAAAAAAGTAGTTATTTTTTTACACGGAAATTCATATTATTCACTAAAATGTTAAGCACAACATGGTCATGCTATTTTACGAATGAATACTATAAAGACTACGCGCAGTGGTACAACTTGTTTAGCCGAATGAATTACATCACAGACGTCTAAATTTTCAAAAAACAATCGTATCCTCTTGACAATAAGTGCCATTACATCGAGCAGATAAGATACCGACATGTTCGCACGTGAACGAAACCGGCCGGCGGCGCCGTCGCAAACCCGGAAACACTTGTCTGTTGCCATGACCTTCAGTCGCTCGCGCATCCTCGGCGGAAGTGCACGCGCAGCGTGCGTAACGCAGCTGCGTTCGCGAGAGCCCGCGAAACCTGCGCCGCATGTGTTTATTAGACAGTGAGTCGTCGCTAACTGTCGATAATGTTTACAAATAGGGAATCGTTTATCAGAACGAAGCTCGAAGCCTTTCTGATTTAAAAAACCAAATAGTGTGTGAATTTGACAAAGTGACACTGCAGTGCTAAATAAAGCCAATGAAAATGTGTTAAAACGTGCTAGACTCTGCCTGGAGAAAAATGGTATGCATTTTGATCACTTACTCAATAACTTAACGTGAAACTTATTCGTAATAATTGTGTAAATAACTAATAAATATAATAAATAAAATCCCCAGACAATCACACCAACTACATGGCCCCAAAGTAAGCATAGCTTGTGTTATGGGATACCATGTAGCGAACTAGGGGGGAACCTAGAATATAAATACATAAATAGATAAACTCCCAGACACGGAACATTTTTTTTTTTCTTGTTCCGTGCGGGGATCGAACCCGCAACCACTGGCGTCTGAGGCAGATAGGTTTACCCCAACGCCAAAGTGGTCGTCTAATAATGTTGATTAGAGCTTTATAGTTCGGCCGTTCAGAGAATGCGTTCCTGACACCTATCAGTTAGTCACGACTAGTGATGGGCACAACATAACACTGAGTTCGTTACCGTTCCTCCAAAATGAAACGCCGCGTTATTTTTAAGATTATTTTCGTTTTAAATTGGCAGAATCATTTAAAATTTGTATTTTAGTAATTTAAGTGGAAACCAAAAAAAGGTAATATAAATATAATAAAATTGTTTTATTTATTTTTTGTTAAAAAGTTACAATCTGTATGTACGGGCAATGCACCGCACATATGCTAAGATCAGCATTTACACAATTCACGTCATTTCCAAATCAATTACTTAAAGTCAGTTCGTCATCGGCTAACAAGACAGTCGCGCGTACTCATCAATCACCATTTACTGATTTTACCAGTTTTATTTTAATTAAGTATTTCCGTCCAATAAATATTACAATCAACAGAAATTTAAAGTAGTTTCTATCAAACACAAATCAAACCATAAGCATTTGTCGGTGTAAATCGAACATTGGTCCTTCGAGCAAACGTACAGGCGGGACACTATCGCGATTTCATCATCAAGTGAAGTGACACGTGTTAGTGATTTCGACTGTTAAAAAATACCACGTTGGTAATCCACTAAAATCTGGACTTTTTGGATCTTTTGTGTGAAACAAGATCATACGAAAGGCCCTTCAAAATTCCTGTGTAATCAAGACGCACAGGCCCTCCAGCAGCATTCAACGAGCAAGAAATAGGTCACATACAGGGGGTTCAGCAAAAACCCTTTGAGGCCGATATCATAGCAGAGTACACGAGTGGCAGTACCTTTCCTTACAAGTAAGATCTTTCCTTTTCTTAATACTTAAGAACTTTTTGATCACCATGGAAAATTTATTTGAAACTCAATCTGTCATTTACGATAGTATGGTTAAGTTATATACTAATTTAAAAAAAGATAGCGCAGATAGGAAAACAGTAGACTATTATAAAAGACGTCTAGAAACTTTACAAAATTACTGGACGGAGTATGAGTATAACAACGATCGTATTAGTACGGAGCAAAGCAAAAATCATCCCTACTTCGTAGAAAACTGCTACGAAAAAACAAGAAACTACTACAAGTCAGTAAAAGGTGCTCTTGAGCAACAATATTACGCTTTGGTGTCACAACGCAACCAGCCTCAGTGTTTAGGGGAGCCCGAGGCGTCAGGGTCTGCAGACCAGCTACAACAAGGTAGCACAACAACCGAGGTGGAATTCGGTAACGATAGCAGGATTCGTATTGATCAAGGCAATAATAGTAAATTAGATGAGATGTTAAGAAAACAGGCCGCCAATTTTAAAGCGTTCGTCAGGACAGTTCAGAATATTCATTTAGAAACCATCTCAGAAAAATGGGAGCTTGACGACACTTTAAAATCATTACAATCAAGATGGACGGCTATCGATTCTCTACATTGGGAACTCGATAGCATATTACAAGAAGAAAATTCTGATTATGAGGTATCATTCACCAGGCACGAAAAAACATTCAGTAAACTGAAAAAGGAAATCAACACAAAAATGTGGTCCACAGCGCATAGAGAACATTCAACGCCTAAACTTGATATTCCTATATTCACGGGCAATTACAACCAGTGGTTATCCTTTAAGGATCTCTTCAGTGAAGCCATCCACAATAATCCGTCTCTCTGTAACGCACAACGCATGCAACATCTGAAGGGTAAAGTGAAGGGGGAGGCTGAGAGACTGATTCAACATCTTCAGATCAGCTCCGACAACTACACTGTGTGCTGGGATATCCTTAATCATAGGTACAATAATAAAAAACTAATATTTACATCTCATATCAACATGTTACTTAACATTCCTATAATGCAGCAGCAGTCACTGAATCATATCAAGCGTATTCATGACACGTCGATGGAATGCTTAAATGCGATTAAAAACTTGGGGATCGATATCAAGACCTGGGACCCCTTATTAGTCCACTTACTATCACAGAAATTGGATAGTGAGTCATACAATGATTACGTGGAATCAGTAACAAATCCACGTGATCTTCCTATCCTACAAGAGTTTTTAGATTTCCTTGAAACTAAATTTACTACGTTAGAATCAGGGCGTAGAAAACAAGAAAATTTCCATCCTAAGCCCAATACAAATTTTAATATTAACCAGCCTACAAAACATCAGAGTAATCAAAATTATCAAAAACCAAATTATTATAAGAATACGTTCTCCAGTACACAAAATCATTCGCAAAACCAAGATAAGACACTTTCAAATATGAAATATAAGTGTACAGTTTGCAATAGTAATGACCACGGCATATATTATTGTAAAAAGTTTTTAGAGATGCCTTCTTTTGCGAGAAGAAAAGTTATAACAAAATTAAATATTTGTATAAATTGTTTGCACTATCATTATGGAAAGCCGTGTATTTCTAATAATAGATGCCGAGATTGCAAAAAAGACCATAATACATTATTGCATGATGCGTTTTCACGTAACTCGACACCGGACGAGCGCTCTACTTTTACCGAGCCAACAACCTCGCGGCACGTGCAGGGCAGCGCCAACGTAACTCTACAGCAGGAACAGCAGCCTTCTGAAATACTGCTAGCGACTGCAGTCGTCAAGGTCCAAGCAGCAGATGGCACATACCACGAGATGCGCGCCCTTCTCGATCAAGGCTCGCAAACGTCGTTAATTACTGAGAACGCGGCTCAGCTTCTTAAGATTCCGCGACAAAGATGTAACGGAGTCATATCAGGGATAGGGGATAAAGAAAATAGTTGTAAGGGAATAATCAATTTGAATATTTTATCAACAGTCAGCGAATTTTCCTTAGAAACGGAAGCTTTTATCATGAGAAGTTTAATGAAAAACTTGCCCAGCTACTCATTTTCATACCCAGATTGGCCTTATATAAAGAATATTAAATTAGCAGATCCCAAGTTTTATATAAGTCGATCAATTGATATTTTACTAGGAGCCGATGTCTATTCAAATATCTTAATGGATGGCATTTGCAGATCAAGTCCAACACTCCCTATAGCTCAGCAGACTCAATTGGGTTGGATTCTTAGCGGCCATACAAAAACATTTCAATGCAACGTGGTACTTAATAACATAGACCAAATAAGCAGATTTTGGGAGATTGAAGACTTATCAGAACAGTCGGATATGTCTTCCGAAGACCAAGAATGCGTGAACTTTTACCAGTCAACCACTACAAGACGGGATGATGGTAAATACGTAGTAAGATTGCCGTTAAAACCAAATTATTCGGAAAAATTAGGACACTCAAAAAATAAAGCAATTGCTCAATTTTATCAAACAGAAAAACAATTTACTAGAAAACACCTATTTGCACAAAATTATAAATCGTTTATTAATGAATATATGACGTTAGGCCATGATTCAAGCGGTGAACGACCGTAACCCGAAACGTGATTGTTATTTACCTCATTTTGCAGTAACTCGCGACGAATCGACGACAACTAAATTACGAGTTGTTTTTAATGCCTCAGCACATACTTCGAGCGGGTGCAGTTTAAATGACGTCATGTTTAGGGGTCCAAATTTACAACAGGACCTTCAAAGTCTTATTATTTCATGGCGCCAATTTAAATACGCTTTCACTGCTGATATAGAGAAGATGTTTCGCGAAATTTGGCTGAATTCACAAGATCAAAATTTACAAAAAATCGTCTGGAGGTCAAAAGAAACAGAATGTTTGAAAGAATATCAACTAGCTACAGTCACATACGGTACAAAAGCCGCGCCTTTCCTCGCTATGATGACTTTAAAACGTTTGGCTCAGGATGAAAGGTCAAACTATCAAGGCAGCTTGGCACCGGAAGTCCTGGAGAAGTCTTTCTATATGGATGACGCAGTCCACGGAGCTCATTCGCCAAAAGCTGCACTAGACCTGAAAACAGATCTTATCAATTTATTAAAAGCAGGCGGTTTTAATTTAAGAAAGTGGAAATCAAACTTACCTTCCCTTGTAGAAAACAACAATAATCAAGACAGCTTTGATTTTAAACAACTAGAATCATCTAAAACCCTAGGTCTTCGATGGAATCCTGGAGAAGATACATTCACCTTTCAATCAACACCCTTTTCACAATCGTCCTCAAAATCAACCAAGCGAGCGCTACTCTCAGAAATGTCGCAGTTATATGATCCTTTAGGATGGCTCCTGCCAGTCACAACAAAAGTAAAAATTTTATTTCAAGATATTTGGCAAGAAAACTTACAGTGGGATGAACAAGTACCTACAAAGATATGGGACAAATGGTGTAAAATAAAATCAGATAATAATAACATAAATCAATGTCAAATACCAAGATGGTTAAAAACAGAAGAAAGTGGAGAGATTGAGCTTCATGGCTTTTGCGACGCGAGCACCAAGGCCTATGCATGTGTCGTATATTGCAAAACAACAAACAAACAAGGCATTTCCTCTATTGTGTTAATAGCTGGAAAATCAAAGTTGGTCCCTTTAAATAAAACACATACCATACCTAGGTTAGAATTATGCGGCGCCCTTCTTTTATCAAACTTGATAGCTAAAATCAGGAGCTGTCTCAGCAATTATCATATAAAAACTTAAGCATGGAGCCGACGAGCTGCAAACTTATAACAATTTAATATTTAATCATTATCAGCATGTTAGGCGCCGCCGCGGCTTAATAAACGGTGTCGGTTACATAGCGAACTCCCTATTCGGTGTACTGGATGAACGATTTGCTGAAAAATATGAACAGGATATAGATGTTATCAGGACTAATCAGAACCACCTGGCGTCGCTGTGGACAAATCAAACGTCGATAGTGGAAGCTGAATTCAACTTCATGAAAAACATGGAGAATGTAATGGAAAACCACCATAAATCAGTAAACAGAAGATTAAATGACCTTCAATATTACCTAGAAACAATTAACTCAGAAATAGCGCTATCTACAGATTTCCTTTCATCAGCACTTATAGCAAATAACATTTTATACAGTTTAAAAAATGTACAAGAGTTATTACTTCATACTCTAACCAATATTTACAATGGTAAATTCAACCTTCATTTATTAACACCGGAACAGCTTAAATACGATTAAATACGATTTCAGCACAATTACCTAAAGAACTGTTATCGCCGATTAATTCCTACGAGCTATCTAATATATACAATCTCATACAAGTTCGCGCCAAGATGTCACAAAAATACCTTATCATTGAACTCAAGATTCCATTCATAGGTCGCGAAGCTTATGAAATATCAAGAATAATTCCTATTCCTAAATCAATAAACGGAAGTTCAACAAAAATAGTGCCCGTATCCGAGTATGTAGCCGTCAACTTAAGGCGAGACTCATTGATTGTATTAACAGAAAACGATTTAAAACAGTGCATACGTCAGAAACCAGAATTAATTTTATGTCATTTTAAAAAACCAATCTTTCAAATAAAAGATGATCAAAGCTTCTGTGAAACAAAACCGGGATCAAGGTCATGCAAAACTACTCAAGAATACTGTGAAGACGAATGGTCTGAATTGAATAAAATAAATAATTACTTTTATTCTTGTTGTGATACATGTCGCCTTAAATTAATGTGCAAGGATCAAATAACCGCCGTACCTTTGACTCGCGCTGGTTTATTGTCGGTCGGTCAAGCATGCGTCATCAAAACAGCTGATTTTATTGTTTATACTCATACTCAAGAGACGAGCAGAATTAATACAAGTCCAGAAATTGTCGCGCCTGACATTTCTCCCGTCAATAGTTTAATTAACTTAACCTTACCGAGTACTACCATACAAAATGACAGCGTGGAAGTTGGGGAAAGACGAAAAGCACTCTCTACTATCCAAGAGCAACTGGATATCATAAAGGAAAGTCCTCCCTTAGTGGGTCGGATCAATCAACATGACATCCACCACTATGCAGCAATCTACGTACTCTTCGCTATTGTTGCTTTAATAACGATAATATACGTGTGGCAAAAACTTAAAAAACGTCATCGAGGAGAGGATGTCGCTGCCGGGAGAGTGGAGCCGGGTGCAGCGGTGGCGGCGGTGGCCACGGAGCCGCGCGCTCCCGCCGCCGCCCACTACGCAGCAGCTGCGCGTGCGGCGGCCGCAGTGCCGTCCCCCGCAACCAGACCAAGTGTACAGTGTAGTGAGCAGTGTAGTGCGCGAGTGAATACAAATCGTAGCACGTCGCCCGTGCTACGGTCAGTGTATAGCATTCCGGACTTACCACGAAACAGTTATCATGTTTTTGTAGTTATCATTATCATTTACTAACATTAAATTTAATCAAGATTGTTTTTTGCACCTTGTTTAGGTTAAGCCCATTTCTAATATTTGGCCCGGGAGCATGTACGGGCAATGCACCGCACATATGCTAAGATCAGCATTTACACAATTCACGTCATTTCCAAATCAATTACTTAAAGTCAGTTCGTCATCGGCTAACAAGACAGTCGCGCGTACTCATCAATCACCATTTACTGATTTTACCAGTTTTATTTTAATTAAGTATTTCCGTCCAATAAATATTACAATCAACAGAAATTTAAAGTAGTTTCTATCAAACACAAATCAAACCATAAGCATTTGTCGGTGTAAATCGAACACTGTATTTCTATGCAATAAAGTATATTGAATTGAATGTGTGGACAGAATATTAATCAGACTCCGATTCATTTAAGGAGGTAGTTTCTTCATCATCATCGCCTACATGTATAATTATTTTATTATCAATAACAGTTTCAATCCTAATATCTCCGTCAAAATGTTCCATAATCAGGTTTTAAGTCTTTCAACAACCTTTGCCCAGTCATTTCTAGTGACTTCCCCGCAGGCTTCTTTTAATAGGGTCATCATCTTTTTCGTGCTGAATGGCGGGGAAGTATTTTGGCGGACGGCGTAACCTTTTATTTGAGCCCAGATTAGCTCAATCGCGTTATATTGTCAATGATACGATGGAATTCTTAGAACGCGATGACCGTACTCCAGAGCCAGTTCATCGATTTCGTATCGCACATTTGCCGCTTTATTTTCTTTAACTAATTTAATTAGCTCTGCTTTTAGCATCTGCATATTTGCGCTAATGCCTTTTGCTTGTAACCAACTTTTTTTCGCGCATTCGGTTTGGTTTTAGTTTTATTTTTTAATTGAATAAAAGTTATCTTATAGTCCATTATTTTCAAATTCTTAAAAAGAAAAACGAAACGTATTATTTCATAAAGTATACCTGTTTAAGAACAGATTACGATACTGTTATTATTAGCACAGCACTACAAATATAAAGCTTTGACATAACCTTGTAATAGCGCAGTATAGATTTTGAAAAATATTGTTTACCAAGTTATTTGACACTCAGTTTGGCACAAAATTATAAAATTCATTGATTATTGATATAATAATGTTCTTTTAATGCTCATCAATTGTTAAAACGGTAAACAACCAGCAACAATTTTTTTTATCGTAACTGCAACGCCATTACAAAGTTACGTCGTCAGTTCAATCGCGATGTGTCAGGAACGCATTCTCTGAACGGCCGAACTATAATTAATGTACATAAGTTTATTCAATCTTTTTAAATACGCCGAATTGCAAAATGCTTCTTCTTTCTATCTATTTTGCATTCAATTAAGAGTATTATGTTAAATTTTCTCACATTAAATCCCTCAAACCTTTTGCAATTTGCCGGTTCTAAGCCTGTAAAAGTATGAAGAAAAGATTGTACGTAACTTATGTTGGTAACTTTTTTTATTGCCTGTAGGTACGCATAACTACTGAACTCAAAGTGGGACCTTGCAACCTCATATCGTTAACATGTTTTGTCGCGCGACAAAACATCTTGTAGTACTACGTCTTCGTAGTATTATTAAACGTAATCAATAAAGTGCCGCGTCATAGTATCGTATTGTGTGTAGGTCGTTCATCAATAACGACTATTCGTAAAACAAATCAAGGTGCCATATCTTTACTTTTTTCTACTGAGCGATACTAAAATAAAAATGCAGGTTATTCGTATTATATCAAAGTACGTTATATTTAAATTTGGCAAGTCCCTACAAAACAACCCTGTATAAAATTCTCGTGTCACAGTTTTCGTTGCCATACTCCGCCGAAACGGCTTGACCGATTTTGATGAAATTTTTTGTGCTTATCCGGTATCTATGAGAATCGGCCAACATCTATTTTTTTTTTATTTATATGGCAAAACAACGTTTGCCGGGTCAGCTAGTTTAAGTATAGATTTTTCGATAGTTTAAAAAAATCTATTGTTGGGTCGAAACCAGTGAACGAAGAAAGCATGGAAGAGTAACTAGTGCTCGAAAATGGCCCAACGAAAATGTTGTTTTATGTTGGTGATTCGGGTGTTTCGTGTTTAGTTAGTAGTTGGCAGCCAACGAGAATAAAACCAGTGGAGAGCGCATCGGCACGTCTTTGTTCAATATCCAAGTCACCAAAAAGCGGCGGGGGCAGAGGTATCCTTTCCCCGCTGTCATTGGGCGACGACTCGACAGCCAAAATACATCAGATTCACTAGGGATTCCAAAAAAAAATATCGATATCGATAAAAACTGGAATAATTATTATAACGGCCATTTATAGATTCACTAGTTTACGGTACGCGCGTATGCCTTTATTAGATTTAAAAACATATCACATTTTATCACATAAATTATGGTTTGATTTATTATTAGTAGGTATAATTATTTTTTAGCGTATGTTACTATAGCCCTAAGTGGTTACTATAACCCAAATCTGTAACCGAACATTATTTATTCATTTTTCATTAAAGTTTTACGTTAAAATGATGGATTTGATTATTTTGAACATTAAATGGCAATTCATGAAGGTGGAATGTCATTTCGGTTGAAATTCTCAGGCATAAAAATAAAAATAGAAAACCATAAAAAAAATTGCGAAAGGTACATGGGCGTGATTCGGGTACTCTAAGGATCCATCTATATTTCAACTTCCAGTTGACGCTATTTATTGGGACACTCTGTATAAAACCATTTTTCAACCACCCCAAAAGATAACAACTACAATAATTATTAAAATCCACCTTTGTCAAAATCCATCAAGCTATTCGGACTGTAGGCTTGAAATATATATTTTTTATCTAAATTTCATACCAGTATTTTTTATTCAATTTAATCCTTTTTCTGTATATTTGCATTCAAACCCAAGAGCAAATACATAAAGCAATAACAATGTAAAAAACATAAGGTAAGTATCTATATTTTAAACTATCTATATGAAACGTATCAATCTTGCGAACAGCACTATCGAAATAAAAAGAGACAACTGCTAATATGCAAAACAGTGTGTCAGAAAGAGATAGCTAGAAAGACATCAACGCGAGCATTTCAGAAATGAAAATATTTTATTTTGTTTATTTTTTTTTATCAAATTGAATAAATAGAGTAGAAATCCACTTAAATATGAAATGATACTACATCTTTTGTGTAGCTTGAACTCGTAGTTGACTTTCCACACCATTTAATTGCACAACTAGGCATTATTTCGAGTTTTAATTTGCTTATAATCAGGAACGCGGGACGTCCGTACGTTAGCCTATAGTTGCTGTGACTGACTGAAATTTTTTTTTTTTTTTTTTTTTTTCCGCCAAGGAAACTCGTTTGGCACCCACTAAAACCAGCTTTAACCAGTAAAGCTAGCTTTAGCGGGAGGAGGATGAATCCTATTACGGACGAATGGGCATTCTATAAGCTGTTAACCATAAGTGGCTAATGGCAAATAGAATGCCCAGACAGTGTGGAGACTCTCTCAGATAGGCTGAGCATACCCACTAAACATCCCCCTTTTGACTCACCTTGATTAAGGTCCTTAGTCATCGTCGGAACGACAGCCAATTGGAGCGAGAGGCTGCGTAGTGAGCGGCATCCAGACGGCTGCCACCAAAAGGAACTGAAAGTAAGAAAAACAAAGCTAAGATTAGCAGAAATGACAAAGCTGAAACTAAGATATTATCTTGAGTGATCAGACTCACTCAGAGATAGGAATGCTGGAAAGAAGGACTACGTTTAGAAACGTTGAGCTTGCTGGAGTTTCCTAATAAGGGGAGCGAACTTGGTTAGGACCGGAAGAGCACCGTTGAGACCCTCTGGGCTGGCGTCTAGAGCGGCGCCGAAAGCCAGGATCTCGTCGATGGGAGCGAGCTGGATCCAGAACGCCATGCGGTCTTGAGACCCTTTTGCGTTCTGGCACTGGGAAGCCGATTTGGCGGCCGGTTGCGATTGAGTCGCAACCCGGCTGCGCTGACCTGAAACGATAGGAGTAAAGGCCTTGGGGACCTTTGAACTGACTGGAGGAGCGTCCGAGCTAGGCTGCGGTCGTTCTCTCCAGTTCTCGATGGGCTTCACGGTAGCCCTGGCAGCACGCGGTGCTTTGGGGCAGCCGCGAAAGTTTGCTGTGTGGCCTGACTGGCCGCACAAGACGCAGGACGGAGCGGTGGGCGATTCGGGAGTGCGAGAGCACTCCTTAGTCCCATGCGGATCTAGGCACTTGACGCACCTAGGGGAAGCATGACAATTTGCCGCCGCATGACCATACAATTGGCAGCGGTGGCACTGACCTGGGAAACCACGTTTGTGTGGAGCTTCGACTCGGATGTTGGAGAGACCGCACACGGTGAGCTTGCCTCTGAAAATGGACTGCCCTTGCGGGCTCTTCGCTAAGATTACTAGCGCAAGTGGGAACTGCTTGCCTCGGCGGCTGTGCATTTTGTGCACAGATTCGACGGGGAAGCCTTGAGAAGACAATTCCTTTTGGATTTGCTCGTTCGAGAGCTCGAACGGCACGTTCCTGAGGACGGCACGAATCTTACGCTCCTCAGGGAGGGCGTAAGTGTGGTACTCGAGCTTCTTGTCAGCAAGAAGCCGAGTGAAATTCCTGAAATCAGAAATTGAGCAGACAACGACCTTAATAGAGTCACCCACATTGGATGCCTTACTATACTGGATCTTCGGGGAGTGCGTTCCGCAGAGAGCTGAGACCTCGGTCCAGCGGCTCTTGTCCCGTAGAAAGACGGGGGGCGGAGACTTGACTTTCGGCGGAGCCGAATCTGATTGCGACGCAGGCTGTGACGCCGGGATCGCTGAAACAAAAGGCGCAGGAGCAGACGCCGGTGCGACATTTTGCGGAGCAGGAACAGCGGCTGGAACAGCTGAAACGGATGGAAGTAAGACTGAAGAGGCATCTTGCTTCTTCTTCTTTGACTTTGACTTTTTGCGAACCTCTGTGAACGGAGCAGGAGATTCTGAAACTAACGGAGCGGAGTCGGAATCACTACCTGGCGGGGTAGTTTTCCGTTTGCATGCGGTGGAATCTACCGACATGCGATCTGAAAAAGGATCGACGAACTCAGATGGGTCTGGAGACGCCGGAGAATCGGTTTGGAACCCCTGAGAAATAGAGGCGACCTGGGAACGAGCTGACAATTGCTCTCGCATGGACTCGATTTGAGCGAGAAGAGCTTCCTTCTCGGCTTCCAGTGATTGTTTTTCGCTGGACAACTGACTGAATTCAGAGGATGACGGACGGGAGGATAATTCCCTTTCCATTTTAGACATCTCATATTGATGATCTTTAATCCTTTGCAATTCTTCACGATAAGTTTTATGAGCCTCTTGGTTCAGCTCATGAATACGAGGGCCAAACTGAAAGTTTTTAGAACTGGCAACTTAAAAGCATTATATTAAAAAAATAAGTTTAAATTTTGAAAATAGAACTCTTTACCAATAATATTGAGTATTCATTTCATTCATTTGTCATTTGTTTTACGATTTGGCGGCAAATTGAAAATTGTCTGTGCACGTCAGAATGAATTTAAGCCGAGAAAATTTTCGTGCAATGATTTTTTATGACTTTCGATGTCATATAAGTCAACAAGAAAGTTATGATAGACTTCGATTGGCTTTTCACGATGAAGCCCCATCTTGTGCCACAGTTTACAACTGGTTTAATGAATTCAAACGTGGTCGAACTAATCTCACCGATGATTTGCGTGAGGGACGGCCTTCTACAGCGACGACTGAAGATAATATCAGTGTTGTGCGGCGTATGATAGAGACTGACAAAAGAGTGACCTATCAGCAGATTCGGACAAGTCTAGGCATAGGTATGAGTCAAGTGCACAAAATCCTCCATGAACATTTAGCGGTCAGGAAGCTTTGTGCCCGCTGGATACCGCATAATTTGACCGAGGCTCAAAAACTCCGCCGTGTTGATTGGTGCCGAGAAATGATCCAAAAATTTAACGGAGGTGACTCAAATGCTGTGTTCGACATACTAACGGGTGACGAAAGCTGGATTTACTGTTATGATCCGGAAACCAAAAGACAGTCTGCTCAGTGGGTGTTTCCTTCCGAAGAGTTGCCAACTAAAGTGAAGAGAGGTCGAAGTGTTGGAAAAAAGATGGTGGCCTCGTTCTTCGGAAAGACAGGTCATTACGCGACAGTTGTCTTAGAGGATCAGAAAACGGTTAATGCAGAGTGGTACACTAACAACTGTTTGCCACTTGTCTTGGAAAAAGTTCGAGAGAAACGACCTCGCAGCAGGATCCTCCTTCATCACGACAATGCCTCGTCGCACACCGCCAGGCAAACGATCGACTATTTGGCGACCTCAGACGTGGAATTACTGGGTCACCCGCCGTATAGCCCCGACCTCGCACCCTGCGATTTTTATTTATTCCCGAAAATAAAAGAAAAACTTCGAGGAAAACATTTTATGGACGCCGAAGAAGCAGTGGCTGCGTTTCAAAACGCCGTCGAAGAGACCCCTAAGGCCGAGTGGGCAAGGTGCTTTTCTCAATGGTTCCATCGAATGCAGCGATGTATTGATGTGAATGGACGCTATTTTGAAAAGTTATAATAAAACTAATAACTTGCTAGAATGCTTAGTTTTTGATTTTCTAAGAACTTTCAGTTTGACCCTCGTACGACGGCGATTGATTTCGCATTGTTCCTCGGTACACTGGGTACTCGGTACACGGTGACGAGGCATAATGCTGGGCTGAAAGAAAGTCTATCGAAGACAAACTGCGCTGAAAAAGAAAACGACCTAACACGGACCTATTGCCGGTGAACGGCGGACGATCAGGCTTCGTTGGCACGGTTACGTATCCACCTGACCAGCGATGCTTCGGCCGGCAGCAGTCGGGTCCGCCCTGAAAAGGGCAGATGAATTAGCCCCGACACCACACAGCCTCCACAAGAGAAAACTTTCCGAAAGAGCTTAACTTGGCACCTGACCCGCACGAGTGCGGGGGAGGGAACAAGGGCAGCGCAATACGAACACTCGGGAGCGGCCGCAGACACGACCGTTCGGGAGCGAACGCAAACGGGAAGTGACTCAAAATTCTGTCGCATGCCCTACATATAGGTCAAATTAAGCGACCGCGGTAGCCCCGCACGCACTCTCCAATGGTTGTATGCTCGTTGTTGGCAGCATATGTCATGGACCAAATTTGTCAATTGTAAAAATATAATCAAAGCCCATTTGTGGCATGAAATGTTTTATAAATTGATCGCACTTACATAATACAAGTGCAAGATTAAGTTATGACGTGTATTGGCGGGTTTCAATATCATGAAAAGTGTTCGTTTTGCTCACGAACAGTAGAATTCACTACCAACATGCCTTTCTTTATTCAAAATCTTGACATCTAAACCACTGCTTACTATGCTTACATCTAAACAACTGTTTGGCTGTAATGGGTTGCCAGGCAACGTCGTTACATTTGACCATTTAGAAAATAAGTTATTTCATCTAGCCAACGACGACGTAACAAGTTATTAATTTAAACCAATGGAGTAAAGGTGGCATGGCGGCCAACTACGGCCAATAGCGAATTAAATTTTCATTACATATGACCAATTACAGAATAAGTCATTTCATTTCTAAAAACATACTATAATATATTTATCGATTACCAAAACATAGCAAGAATAAATTGAATAAGTTTATACATTTATTTTGTTCAAATATCGTACAAATAATTTGCGAATGCGTGATGTTCTATAAATCACGTATCGCCTATTTTCTTGGAAGAACGTCATGTAAAGAGGGCCCAGGCCAAATTTGAGAACTTACAGCTCGTAGCTAATAGATATTGTGAAACGCTATTTTTTTCTACCAGTTTTGTACCTGTATCGGTTACTCATACCAGTCAGTTGAATATTGAAACCCGCCATTAATAGACCTGTAAACTACCAAATTCAATTTTTTATAAGTAAAAGTTGGGACAACTATTTCTACGAGGATGGTGTTATGCCCGATGAACTAAGTAAATTTTCGAATGTTTATAATTTGAAGTCAAACACATTTGTGCATTCTGTTTGCAAAATTAAAAAAAAGGCTTATGTTCAACTGCCTGTCAAATGTAGTCAAAAGTTACGCCCACAAAAATACTTAAATTTATTTACTAAAAGCTAGTACTTGTGAACCAAAATTTGTCATCCTATATTACAATATAACGTGACCCATATACGGTAAGAAACATAGGTCAAGTAAAGAATCTAATATCACAAAACGTATTGTTTTCATGAAAAAAAATGTACCTATATCAAGGTGGATCAAAAATGTCTTAGACACGCATATACAATGTATGTTTAAAAAATATTTTTTCTGACACTCACAACATTATTTAGCCCGAATTAAGTTTCTTAAAGAACTTGTGTTATGGATACTAGTTAACTGATACACTTAAGAAATATATAATAATAATAGTAATAAAATCCCCAGACAATCACACCAACATACATATTGAATAAATACATATTTTTTATTAGAAAATAAATGTAAATAAACATATAAACGTCCATGACTTGACGACTAATATCTGTGTTATAACGCAAAATCCGTCGCTGCCGGGATTTGAACCCAGGACCTCTGGCATAGAAGGCAATGTACGTTACCCCTACACCAGCCGGTCGTCAGTACATTTTTGGATGTCATCTATTTTAATTTTCTTAAATTTATCAATCTGACTGTACCTATTCATGCAAAGTTTATACGCTTGATACGCTCTTTTGCTTACAATAGTAAAAATCAATAAAATATGGACAAAAACGAACAACGTACGGTGATTATGTACCGCTGCCTGAAAAAAATGTCCACGAAGATTTGTTTCAGACATAAGGGGATCATGTTTTATCCTAATCAATGGTCGCTTATTGGGATGCTGAATTTAAATTAAAACAATGAGATCGACCTATGAAGCACACGACCAATCAGCGCACACTGAAGCCTTTAACTTCCGTTACAGATGAAAATGTCAAAAAACTTGAGAAAATGGTTGCGGAAGATAGACGAATAACCGTAAAATCTTTATTCAAGACTTCATTTGGCATCATTCTATAGATTTTAGAATTATGATAATTAAATGAATTGATAAATTATAAAAAAATAATTGGATTAATATATATTTCTGAAATTCACACAACATTATGTAGCCCAAATTAAGTTCCTTGAAGAATTTGTGTTTTAGATAATAAACACATGTACCTATGTATAATCATCACACATATTTTTTATTACAAAATAATATACCTACTAAAATAGACAATAAACATCCTTCATCACAAAAATACCTACCGCCACCGGGAGTCAAACCCTGTTCTGGCCTTGAACGCAATCTATGTTACAACTACACCAGCGTTGTCAAATTATAAACGTAATCTTTTTGTCTAAATCATAAACAAAATAAAAAAATATGCGTACTAAAAATATTCATAACTTTCATTGCTACCTTTTACATAAATCGTCCACTATGACCACTCTTTCAGGTTCGTAAATGTTTCAACGGCCAATGATGTAATTGTTACTGTGTGTTGTCTAGCCAATGAGCGACGTGCGTTGACAAATAAAACCAATCACATTTTTATCATTTTAAAGATAACAACTAGGCGTTAAAAGAAAACAAAGGTCGTGTGCCGCTTTTCAAAGAGATTTTGTTTGAAGTTACTCTTCTATACTTTTTTCGTTCACTGCTCGAAACGAAAACTTCGTGACACGGGATGACGTCAACCTTTTAAATTCAAATTATTCATTTCAATTACTTTTACCATTTTGTATTTTTTATTTACTTTATATATATATACATTTATTTTGTTAATATTATCAGAATCACACATTTTCACCTGTCTTTTCTCGTGGTCATATCTAACTCTACGTTAACTTCAGGTTAACAGTCTAGATTATTAGTTTTAACATGATACATTAATTCCAAAATAAAAGCTTAGGACATCTTGCACCAAAGCCACTTAATACATTTAGCGCTAAACATTAAAAACTTCGTTCTGTCCCTTTCAACTTCAAACAACGGAAAGAAATGCCCTGACAATTTAAATTTGATTAGAGCTAAATCTATTTAGTCTCTTGTGTGCAAATCGGTTTTAGTTACAACTGATTTTTAAAACGTTTGTCACGCACGTAACACAAAATTAATGTTATTTTACCATTGAATACCGACCAATGAATAAATAAAATCCCCAGACAATCACACCAACTACATGGCCCCAAAGTAAGCATTGCTTGTGTTATGGGATACCATGTAGCGAACAAGGGGGGAACCTGGAATATAAATACATAAATAGATCAAATTAAATCGCGACAGCCTAAAACTGTTATTGTTATTCATATTTTTTATGTTTATAGCTTATGTTCATTAATAATAATAAATAAATAAATAATTCTGACACTCGCACAGCATTATCTAGCCCAAATTAAGTTTCTTAAAGAACTTGTGTTATGGATACTAGATAAGTAATTGATATAGGTACTTAAGAAATATATAAACATACGTATTGAATAAATACATATTTTTTTTATTGGAATAAATTTAAATAAACATATAAACATCCATGACTTGACGGCTAATATCTGTGTTCATCACACCGATATCCGCCGCCGCCGGGATTCGAACCCAGGACCTCTGGTATAGAAGGCAATGTATGTTACCACTACACCAGCCGGTCGTCATTAATATTTCCATCTCTTTTATAGTTCATCCGCTCGGACTACCTTCTGGTGGGTTTCTTCAATAACGTGACTGCCTACGTACCCCGGAACTACGTCACAAAGGAAGAGAACGTCAACATTGCCACTGCCTTCCATCTTGGACAGATTGTAAGTACCTCGTAAAGTGATGAATTGGTGCATACCTGAAAGGAGGAAAAGGTGAAATTCTTGAGCATTAGTTTTAAATTTGGAATGCCTAGATTTAAAGTTCAAACAAAAACAATTTATAAGAACAGGCATCGATAAGTGGGAAGCAATACAAAGTCGTTTACTTTGCAGAAGGAACGCGTCGACTTTTGTAGTATTTTATTGGTGTATGTACTATCGATGTGACAAATAAATTAATAGGTTTGAAAAAGCTTAAATGAATGTATAACTTTTTATTTCATTTCATTTGGTCTTTACCGATTTTGTTGGTCAGTTATATTGCATCTAATAGTTGTTTCAACGAACTTATTGCTGGGGCAATTTTTATAAAGAAAATATAAGGTACCTTTTAGTACATCGATATAAATTACTACTATTTCAATGATCTACTAACTAATAGATAAATTTTACATAATATAGATTTGTGATCGTTTTTTTAGGTAAACTGCACGATAATGAAAGTTGATGTTGAAAATAAGAAAATGGTTGGAAGTCTTACCACGGCACCTTTCTGGCCTAATGTAAGTATAACTGCTATTGTGTTACGTTTACTTAAATAAGGTGACGAAAATATGATGTACAGTCTGCAACAGAATTATGTATACCACCCAGTCTCAATATGTCATACAATATGCAGACTGTACAAAGTAGTAGTATCTAAAAAACATTTGACATTATTTTTTAAAAATAACCTTAATTTTCTTATTTTTTATAGCAAAGAAGAGAGAACACAGGAAAAAGAAAGCAATCTGAATCTGAAACCCAAGAAATTCCAAAGAAGAAATCTAAACCTGAAGACAACACCGAAAGCACAAACAAAGCAACTAAAATCCAAGAACCCAAACCGGATGATCCGAAAACAAATAAGAAAAATAAAGCAATAACTGACGAAGCAAGCGCCGAAAAACCTCAGGAAAATAAAAACAAGAAAAATAAGAAAACAAAAGAGTCAAACAGTGACGGGAAAACAGAACCACAAATCATTGAACCAGAACAGCCCAAAAGTAAAACAAAGACTAAAATGATAGAAAACACAACCATTGAAAATTCAACTAGAAAAACTTCTGAAGATAGTGACGCCATCGAAACAGACATATACGATGACAGTGACAACATACTCAGTCCACAGGAAATGGGACTCATAGACTTAACAGACTGCGAAACAGTAGACGATTTCAAAAAACGCAAGTTTTCGCTCACCAAAGCAATCGCTGCTAAAGAGAGAAGGATCAAAAAGATCGACGGCAAAATAGAAATTATTGAAGAAAAAGGATTGACCCCTCAAAATAAGAAATTTCATTCTGCCATGTACGCTGAGAAATTGGTCGTAGAAAAACGAATCGAAAAATTGTACGAAGCTCTAAGCTTGGCACAAGAGAAGATACAAGACATAAGAATGAAAGATTTAGAAGGAAAGAAGAAAAAGAAACAACGACCTGCGAAGGTCAGTGAAGCTGATAGTAGCTCAGAAGCAGAAGTTAAACTTGAAGAAAAAAAAGAAGAGAAAAGCAAAAAGAGAAAGAAAGAGACAGTCGTGGAAGATACAAAAGTGAAACAGCAAAAGAATGAGACTGTGGAGATAAACACAGAAGTTTTTAAAGTGGTTGACAGTTTAGAGCCAGTTTTGGATGTGCCCAGTGTAAAGAGCTTTTGGACTGCAGCTGAAACAAGTGCCAATCAAAATGTACAAGAGGATGACTCAAGTAGCAGTGAAGAGGAAGTGAGTATTTTTTTTAACTCATTTAATATTAAGTTTTATCTTAAACTAGCTTTATCCCGCAACTTCGTATGCGCTTAACTACCCTTCTCGTGGAAATTTCAGAATCTATACAACCAGACACCCACTGAAAGAACCTTTATACCAATTATCACACCCATGCACTCAAGGAATAAGTTTTTTCATACAAACTAAAAACCGTATATTTCCCGTGCCCGTGGGAATTTTGGGAATTTTTTTCGTAGCACAACCAGTCACTCTTTGAAGAATCTTCATGCCAAGTATCACATCCGTACACTCAAGGAATAAGATTTTTCATACAAACTAAAAAGTCCAACCCCTTCCCGTGGGAATTTCGGGAATTCCTTCCATAATACAAACAGACACTTATTGAGTAACCTTTATATCAAGTATCACATCCGTGCACTCAAGGGATGGGATTTTTTCATACAAACTAAAACATCATATATTTCCCGTTCCCGTGGGAATTTCGGGAATTCCTTTCATAACACAACCAGACACACATTGAAAAGCCTTTACACCAAGTTTCACATCGGTGCACTCAAGGGATAAGATTTTTCATACAAACTAAAAAGTCCTATATTTCCCGTTCCCGTGGGAATTTCGGGAATTACTTCCTTAGTGCACCCCTACATCCCCTAAAGAATGTATGTTCCAAATTTCAGCTCTCTACGCCCAGTAGTTACGGCTGTACGTTGTCTGTCAGTCACTCAGTACCTCAGTCACTCAGTCAGTAACGGAACAATTTTATATATATTGATATAGATTTTTAAACTCAATGACATTGGTCCAAAACTGTACTGCGCTGCATATAAGGCCACATACTCCTGCTAATAAAAAAATAGCAGTATAAAAAATACAGTACAAAAAAAAGGGATGTCTAACTTGAGGAAAATTATTTTTAACCAGGCGTTTAACCAATCATAAACACAAACGCGAACCCATACATAAAAATACCGGTTCTGAAAAAAAATGGAAGGGATTTATATAGAAATTTTAATTCAGCCACAGTTGTTATCCTTATTATTCACAATAATGAGTGAGGTTGGAATTTGAATTAATTAGAAATAAGTACAGAAGGCAGCAGATTAAGCGTTCCAAACCTATCAAATAATTGTAATTGAATCTGAACTCTATGCCCCGGACATTAAGTAAAAAATTGTTTGGGAAAATTTGTCAGATTTGTAAACACATGCCCGACAAATACAGTTTGACTATGAGAACAGAGTCTCCCACAAATTATAACATACTAGCTGTTGCGCGCGGTTTTACTCGCGCAATTTCGAATTCCGCGGCAATTTCGGTAGCCTATGTGCTATTCCAGAATGTACACTATCACTATGCCAAATTTCATGCAAATCCGTTCAACCGTTCTCCCGTGATTGAGGAGGCGTGTACATCCATATATCTAAACTTTCACATTTATAATGCCAGCGCCACACTTAGCTTCACATGTTTGAACACATGTTTTATTGCTAAGTGGGGCACGGGGCTTTGGATATGTCTTCAAAGTTTGAACAAAGATTTGCACTTTGCCATTTGGTGTCGGTCTTTTTCAACACATCAAAGCGTTCAAAGTTGAATGTATGTTTTTGCAAAGTCGTCAAAGATATGTGAAAATCTTTGAAGCTATATCTGGCGCCCGGGTAACATTAATAAGATTAACAGAGTTTTTCCTGTTTCAGGACACAAGCCAACCCAAAAAGAAGCGTAAGAAGCTATCCGTAGCCGAAAAACTGGCTAAAGCTCGCGCTGAAGAGGAGCTGGTTCGAAGTTTGGAGCAACGCGCCGCCGCCAGCGACGCGCAGCCGCGCTCGTGCGAGCAGTTCGAGCGAGCGCTGCTGGCCCGGCCCGACGCCAGCGAACTGTGGATCGCTTATATGGCCTTCCATTTGCAGGTAATTGATGTTTCGATTAGGGTAGCCAACTTTTTTTTCTAGAAATAAAGTATATCTGAATCTGAAAAGAATATCAAACAGACAGTATTCAATTTATTTAATGTTTTAAACACATATTTTTATAACTTCTTGCACAAATTATTAATTACAGTCATATTTAAAGTGATTTTTATGCTGAAAACAGAATTTTGTATACTTTATTTTTGTTCGACAGTAAACAGTATAATGTTGTAAAAAACAGTATAATACTGTCAAAAACAGGCAACCCTGGTTGTGATTTGCAGGTAATGAATCTTTTATTTGTAGGTTCGGTTTGTGTTAAATAAATGTCAAAACAAACAGCCTCGAACTTGGCATGTTAAATTGATTGAAATAAAATTATATGAATTGCGTAAAATTAGATAAACTACAGGTAAATGAGTTAATAAAACAGAATGAACTTATATTAAATAAAAGATGTTTTAAACGGAATAAATTGCGTATCACTCTGAAAGACACACAAATGTTTAGCTACAATGTAAAGTAGAATTTTACGGTTAATAGTCTTATTTCATGCGAGCGCATTCCCGCAACTTCGTACGCGCATGAACTAAGTCGAAGTCCTATAGGTCCCGTTCCCCTGGACATTTCGGAAATTCCTTCCATATGGCAACAAGACACCCATTGAAATAACTTTTTACCAAGTTCACATCGATACAGGGTTGATTTGTAGTCACCGGCCAAATTTTTTTTACGTTATAAGTTTCATTTATAGAAACCATTTTTGCAAAAAAAGGAAGGAAATTAAAATTATTCAATGACATACTAAGGACAGCATGGTCAGTCTAAATTATGAATGAATAACCTTAAAATAAATACGATTACGAGCTACTACAAAACGTCTTGTAGTACTACGTCGTAGTATTATCAATGAAATGCCTCGTAGTAGCTATGTTCATCAACAGCGACTATTTGTAAAATAGTTTATGGTGCCATTTTTTTGTACTAAGCAATAATAAAATAAATATGCAGGTAGGTTGGTGGTAGGCAGGCCGGTGACTACAAATAAGCCATGTATACTCAAGGAATAAGATTTTTCATACAAACTAAAAATCCTATATTTTCCGTTCCCGTGGGAATTTCGGAAATTCCTTCATTAGTGGACCTGTACACCCCCTAAAGAATGTATATTCCAAATTTCAGCTCTCTACGCCCAGTAGTTATGGCTGTACGTTGTCTATCAGTCACTCAGTCAGTAACGGAACAGTTTTATTAAAATCCCGCCCCTCGCGTAGCCAAACTCGTCATTGGGTTCAGCAAAAACTTCTTCGTCTTGCTATTTCACTCAGCTTCACAGGTTGACATGTTTGGTGAGACGCACGAAATGTTCTTATAGAAATTGAAACATACAATATTTTAAAATGCTTTTGGGACTTGTGTTGGTATGACAAAGTTGGCAAACTAATATCCTAAAAAAATACTTATTTGAAGTAAGTGATAAATAAACTAGGTCTGTAGAACATGTACTACAGGATACATTTTAGTGAGTGCGCGAGTGCTCTGTTTGAACAAATTGAACCCTCACCCTTTTACCATCGGACTACTAGACGCAGACAGAACTTCCATCCGTATGTGGTAGATATTCTGAAAAGTCGAACTAAGCGCTTTGACAGTTCCTTTTTGATACAGGTCGCCAAGGTTTGGAATGAACTGCCTGCATCTATTTTCCCTAACCAGTATAGTCCTAGTACTTTTAAGCGTCGAGTGAGTAGGTTTCTCGTGGATTAGAATTTTCAGGGCAACAAGATGGCTTCTGACAAACCCTCACGACTACTGTATACAAGTATACAGCACCCGGGACCGACTGCTTAACGTGCCCTCCGAAGCACTGAAGTCGTCGAGAGAAATGAATGGTTGGCGGTCACCCATCCAAGTACGTTGCTTAACCTGTGATATCGTATGTATCGTATGATACACACAGTAACCGGGCGCCACGACTACTTCATATCGACTAGATCAAGATCAGATCAAACGATATTATGTAACTTTTTCGGAGATTAACAGCAAATGATGACGCTATAAGGCTTCTTCGTTTGTATGGATAAATATACGAAATGAAAACTCATAAGATAATGAGTTTTAACAAATTGAGGGACAAAATCTGTTGAGTAGCTCCGATAATTACTCCAAACATACAGACAGCTTAACAGACGTTCCGTTTTATGCTATGTATAGGAAATAATAAATTTGATTGATCAATCCACAGGCCACAGAAATCGACAAAGCGCGCGCCGTAGGTCGCAAGGCATTGAACACGATAGCGTTCAGAGAAGAGGCGGAGAAACTCAACGTGTGGCTCGCGCTGCTCAACGTAGAAGTGCGCTTCGGTACCAAGGTAATTATAAGTTTTAATTTTTACTAAGGCACGGTAATACTATATCATACAGTATTTCAACTTCATAGAAACGGACGAAACGCGAGCTATTCCTACGCGGCTCAATCTGCTGAAATTATTAATTGAGCTTAACATCAAAATGCGGATTTTGTTTACTTTACAGTTTAATAACAAATCATTTCGTACGTCTCAGTCGAGGCGCAAGTATTTTTCGGTCGCTAATTTTTAAGACCGATTTGTTATTCAAATGTAAACATGGTTTTTTGACACAAACGTATTTCCGCTGAAAATATCCTATTCAATTCACAAAGTATTTTATTTGCTTATATGTATAACAAATGTATACTTAAAATCACAAAACTGAATAGAAGTAAACACAAAGTAGGCAAATGTAATGCAGGCGGGCAGCCTATCTGGCATGATGGTCTCTTAAGTAAGCTTCCAGCTTATGGCATACCGATTGGGCTCTGCGACTGGATATCTGATTTTCTGAGGGAACGGTCAATTCGAGTAGTCTTAGATGGCTTCTCCTCCGACCAAATGGCAATTAATGCCGGGGTACCTCAGGGATCTGTTCTCTCTGCAACATTATTCTTGCTGCACATTAATGACCTTTTGACACCGGGCATTATTAGTTATGCTGATGACAGCACTGTTGTAGAGAGATACGTATCCAATGCGCGAGCGAGCCCCCGTGAAATCCAAAGTTTAAGAAAGTCAATGATTGAGCGCGTTGATTTGACCTTACGGAAAGTATCCGATTGGGGTGAGTCGAATTTGGTCAAATTCAACGCGTCCAAAACTCAGGCGTGTCTATTCTCCGCAAAAAAGAGCACCTTCACATTAACGCCCACTTTCCAAAATGTATCTGTCCCCATCACTGACCATCTAGGGCTTTTAGGCGTAACTATAACATCTAGTTTAAACTTCGGTCAACAAATTGTGTCCATGGCTCAAGTAGCTTCGAAAAAGTTGGGAATCATCTCGAAGGTACGGCGGTACTTCAGCCCTGCACAGCTTCTTAACTTATATACAGCTCAAGTGCGATCATGCATGGAGTACTGCAGTCATCTTTGGGATGGTTCAGCCAAATATCAACTAGAAGCGCTGGACTCCGTTGACCGAAGAGCCCGTAAATTAATTAACAACGTCGACCTTTCGACCAAAAAACTACAGACCCTAGAGCATCGTCGTAAGGTTGCCTGTTTAACCGTGTACTACAGGATACATTTTGGTGAGTGCGCGAGTGCTCTGTTTGAGCAAATTGAACCCTCACCCTTTTACCATCGGACTACTAGACGCAGACAGAACTTCCATCCGTATGTGGTTGATATTCCGAAAAGTCGAACTAAGCGCTTTTTTGATACGGGTCGCCAAGGTTTGGAATGAACTGCCTGCGTCTATTTTCCGTGACCAGTATAGTCCTAGTACTTTTAAGCGTCGAGTGAATAGGTTTCTCGTGGATGGACGTGTCCCACCTTAGTCTTCATGTTCACTTAACATCAGGTGTCATGGAAGACAAACGTCCCATCCATATTATATAAAAAAAAAAAAAAATGTGAACGGACCGCGGCGCTGCTGTAGACTTTTATTTCAAAGATGCGGCCGAGTTGAAATACTGTATAGACAATATTACCGTGACCAAGGTGTGTCGTTATATCAGCCTTTCAACAGGTTATCTACTTAATACAGGAATACTTTTTGTCAAAAAGATTTACAGCGATTGTCAAAATTAGGTTACACATAAGTGGGGGAGTTTGACTAAAGCCATACATACTTAATAAACTTTTGTTTTTAACTTTCATAGGGTGTTTGGTTTTTAAATTTCATCAATACATTACTATCAAATTATAAAAGTTTCTTTTCTCAATAAAGGTATGAATGGATTAGTCGACGTGGATCGATAGTTTAATACTAGGCCAAAAAAAAACGAATGTATTATTTTGTATATTATAAATAATGTAGTTACTTGTTATTTACTGCTTATAGAGTGTAATTTACTAACATACCTATAAAATGGGCGTCTACCCTTTTGGCTACGACAGAATAGCATCGGCACAAGTCGTGACATATGATGAGTCGTTAGCCTTTTGGCTGGCTCAACACTGGCTAACATTGCTTTATCCAATTTACTTTTATTTTTTTTATTGTCTACCTATGTACATACTTTGTGATTGTGCTAATATTGTTATTTATGTGTATTTTCATTTTTATGTTCCAACTATTGTTATGTGTTGTGTCTGTCAATAAATGTTGTTCTATACTATTCTAATCGATGACGCCGGTCGTACGTCGATCAAGGTCGATCAATTGGTGTGGTACAACTATAGTTGTAAAAAACCCGTTAGCTACCGTTAATTAACCAAATTTATGGTTAGCTACCAATAAAATGCCATTATTAACGGTTAAATATCCGACTGCGACAACGAAAAAGGATAAAGTTTTTCTTTCTTTTATTGTTAACCGACTTCAAAAAAAGTTTTTATGTTTGGGTTCGCATATCTCCGGAACTACAAGTCCAATTTAAGTAATTCTTTTTTGTTGTACTAGGTATTGTTAACCTTAGGATGTACTGCTAAGTTTCATCAAAATTGGTTCAGTAGTTTTTGAGATAGGGATCTTTTTTTTCCAATCGAGCTGGCATCATCGCGCATTTGCGATACACATTTCAATCCGTTAGCGACATCTAGAGGTGGTATTTTACCGTAACAAGCATATAATGCGGTTAATTAACCACTAATAACGAAAAATTCATATTTAACCGCTTGGTTAAAATCTATACTATAGTTCGGCCGTTCAGAGAATGCGTTCCTGACACATCGCGATTGAACTGACGACGTAACTTTGTAATGGCGTTGCAGTTACGATAAAAAATATTTTTGCTGGTTGTTTACCGTTTTAAAAATTGATGAGCATTAAAACAACATTATTATATCAATAATCAATGAACTTTATAATTTTGTGCCAAAATGAGGGTCAAATAACTTGGTAAACAATATTTTTCAAAATCTATACTGCGCTATTACAAGGTTATGTCAAAGCTTTATATTTGTAGTGCTGTGCTAATAATAACAGTATCGTAATCTGTTCTTAAACAGGTATACTTTATGAAATAATACGTTTCGTTTTTCTTTCTAAGAATTTGAAAATAATGGACTATAAGATAACTTTTATTAAATTAAAAAATAAAACTAAAACCAAACCGAATGCGCGAAAAAAAGTTGGTTACAAGCAAAAGGCATATATGCAGATGCAAAAAGCAGAGCTAATTAAATTAGTTAAAGAAAATAAAGCGGCAAATGTGCGATACGAAATCGATGAACTGGCTCTGAATCGAGTACGGTCATCGCGTTCTAAGAACTCCATCGCATCATTGCCAATATAACGCGATTGAGCTAAATCTAGGCTCAAATAAAAGGTTACGCCGCCCGCCACTATACTTCCCCGCCATTCAGCACGAAAAAGATGACGACCCTATTAAAAGAAGCCTGCGGGGAAGTCACTAGAGATGACTGGGCAAAGGTTGTTGAAAGACTAAAAACCTGATTATGGAACATTTTGACCGAGATATTAGGATTGAAACTGTTATTGATAATAAAATAATTATACATGTAGGCGAAGATGATGATGAAGAAACTACCTCCTCAAGCGAATCGGAGTCTGATTAATATTCTGTACGCACATTCAATTCAATATACTGTATTGCATAGAAATACAGATTGTAACTTTGTAACAAAAAATAAATAAAACAATTTTATTATATTAATATTACCTTTTCTTGGTTTGCACTTAAATTACTAAAATACAAATTTTAAATGATTCCGCCAATTTAAAACGAAAATAATCTTAAAAATAACGCGGCGTTTCATTTTGGAGGAACGGTAACGAACTCAGTGTTATGTTGTGCCCATCACTAGTCGTGACTAACTGATAGGTGTCAGGAACGCATTCTCTGAACGGCCGAACTATAATATATAAAGCTGACGATTTTTTTTTGTTTGTTTTTTTGTTTGAACGCACTAATCTCAGAAACTAAAAGTGGGATTTGAAAATTTCTTTTTGCATTTGATAGCCCAACTCTTAAGGTAGGTTATAGGCTATATTTTATCCCGAAATTCCCACGGGATCAAAAGTTACGCGGGTAAAACCGCGCGCGGTGGCTAGTCGGTAATAGTAGCTTCGCATCTATAGGTACAACCCTAAATGTTGTTTTTGCGTTTTTTTCGTTTTTCTCAATGAATAACGTACCTATCTCTGTGAATATTACTTTTGCGTTTCATTTCACAAATTTCTAAAACCATCCAGGAAACGCAACAAAAGACCCTCGAAGACGCCCTTCAAACGAACGAGCCCTACAGCATCCACTCGAAACTCCTCGAGATCTACCTCGACACGGGCAGCCAGCAGGAGCTGTCTTCGCTGGTAGACCTCATGATGAGGAAGTACAGGAGAAACCCTGAGGCATACGTGGCTTGCGGTGGTGCTTGCTTCAAAGCGGGGTTGACGGATAAGGCGAGGCAGGTCATGCAGAAGGCTATAGCGGTTTTGGAGAAGAAAGAACGTAAGTTGTGATGGACTCTTTTTGTTTCTTTTTTGATGAGTTCTTTGAAATAAGTTTAAGGTGTTCTCTATCGTGTTTAGTGTGTGTTTTTTGAACTAGACGGTTTGATCCCATTTTGGAATTGTTTTCTTGTGAGATAAATCGATTAAGTTGATTAAAAAATTCTGTTGAAAACTGAGAACACCATAAGTTCATATGTTTTTTTCATTTCACAATATAGCCTCTTTTCTTTACTCACAAGTGAATATTGGCTTGCTTAGGAAACGTGAATTTTTCATTTCGTTTATACAAGGTGTTCCGCTTGATTTCCCGTAACTCTAGGGTATTAATGGGACCATGTAATAGAATCAAATAACATGTGAATAATTTTTCATTTTTTTTTGTTTTTATTTTTCATACAAAATAATTCAATTAAGTCAAAACATCTTATGTAAAACACCTTTATGCGAAGTATGACAACGTGGCATTTTCTATCCCTTTTTATCGCTATGCACAGGTACAGTTCGCAACGTTTTGCGTTGCAAATTGTATGCAACGTTCCTCAACGTTTAAAATGTTTTTGTTGTTTATTGTATGGCTTCAGTGACACGCGTCTATAATGAATGTTAAAGAAATTTTACAATGGTAATAATTTATGAATTCATTATATTAAGATTGATGATATCTAGGAAAGTATGCACTTTTGAACCACATATTCTTTGGCAAAAAGTATTATTTTTTAGTAAGGAACAAAACCTCAAAGTTATGGGTTATCAAAAAGAACACCTTGTATTCTATTTTTCTCAACCGATTTCAACTTCGTTTTAGATTAACATTTCCTAAAGAAATATTATTAACTAACCGTCTCCCCGATGCTCCTGATGGACCGTGAATTTGAAAATAAAATGAAGGACGCATAATTATAGACCTGTAAAGATTTGAAAAGAACTGACGCTGTTTGGTCTTCCGGGCTTGTTTTATTTATTTGTATATTCGGAAAACAAACAGCTTAACAATATTTCTCAAAACTTAAACAAATAAGTATTACATATGCCAATAAAGTTTCCACTGTAAAATAATTCATTTAAGAGCAGGTTATAAGTATAAAATATTGTATCAGTTATAGTATCAAAAAGTCCCTCTATTACTTTTTGAGTTCATTTAATAAAACAACAAAATCTCGCAAGCATACCTTGATCATGAACACTGATAAACCTGTCCACAGACGTATCAGTCCTCGTCCAGTTCGCGCTTCTAGAACGTTCTCACGGCAGCGCCGAACGCGCCGAGGCGGTGTTCGAACAGGTGACCGCCGTGTACCCGGCGCGGGTCGACGTCTGCTGCGCCTATGTGGACATGCTGCTGAAGAGTGGACATGTGGATCGAGTGAGGTTAGTGATGACATGTGCCATGAATCGATGCGTACATCTATACATATAAATAACATTGAAGTGTCCGTTTGTAATATTAAAATAACTGTTTTTTACTAGATGTATATGAATATACAGTGTGTCCGGTCACGACCTAGCGATAATTTAAGGTTACAAAATATACCTAATTTCATCGACAAAAACACCCATATATGGGGTTCTACCTCCACTCCTGTCGGAATGGCCGCCATTTAATTTTTTTTTATTCTTGTAGATACCTCTGCTGAAAGATGCCGATTTCTCTGGACAGAAAGGTCCTACAGATGTAAAAAAAATGTTATCTTAAAGGCAGAAATAGCAATTATCAAATAAAAATAAACATTATGGAAAATTGTCCCTTCGAAATATCTTAAAACATTTACAATGCTAATTCAAGTGAAAAAAATTGACTGTTTTTTATTTTTCTTAACATATTTCAAAAACTAGCACATTAATACTAACTTTTTTTAATACTGTCCTAATACTTAAGGATATTACTTACAAATTGACGTTAAAATTATTGTTGTTAATTGCATAACTCGAGAGTTAGGGCTGTTTGAACATGACCTGTGGTATACACGCTAATAATAACATTTTCTTAAATTTTTGTCTGTCTCTAAGTTCCGGCTAATCCTAGTACAAATCGCGGGTACAGCTATTGCCAATAAAAATATAACCTTATTTGGAATAACTGGAAATAAAAATGAAATTTAGAAGGCATCATAATAAAAAAATATGCGCCAGCGTAATCGTAAAACTATTTCTATGTTAGTCTTGTAGAGATTGTACATACATAACTTCACGCCTGTATCCCTTATGGGGTAGGCAGAACACCAGAGGTCAGACCATCTGATGTCGCGTGTGACAACTTTGGAGGCATTATAATAATGGAGAGAGGCTTTAGCAGTGACAGGGGGTCTGCCCATCGCCCACAAAACAAATCTCCAATAAAACCTTGGTCCCTTAACTGACTTTTAAAGTACGACTGGGAAGAGAAGCAGCTGGCACATTCTATGTTTTTCTTTCGCTCCCAGTCCAGTATGGAAGATTGTCTTTATTTAAAATTTGCGTAATATTTTATGGAGTGCCAGTTCCTGTCCGTTGCTGTGAACTTCGCCCCTGTCCGTGTAGGGCTGGCTAAGAATAGCCTTGCCACTCCTGGATCAGCGAGTCGTAAAAAGCGATTAAACCGATCTTCACTTACCATCAGCTGAGAATGAAGTCAAGTTCGCGAGTCAACAATAAAAAACAAACTTCATTATAATCCGGCCAATGAAAGTAGAGAATGAAAAAATCTGGCGAATCAAAAAATCCCATTTTGGTAACCCCGACTATAGTACGACACATATGGAGTAAACAAACATGATACTTTAATTTTTTTTATAAAATTATCGTAAAATATAACAATATTGGTACTGTCCTACTTTTTGATGAGAAGTATATAATTAAAATTAAAGGCAACTAGTTTTAATCGGGCTTAAAAATAAAACAATAAAATACAATAATATTTTTTATTAATTGTAATCAAAATCTGAATCCAGCAATTCTGTATGGAATGAATCGTCAGAGTCACTGGTATCGCTGTTTCCTATATTGGTTATGAAACTATCAAATTTTTTTATTCATTTTCAAATATGAAAATTCCAAAATCTCAATTACCAAAACCACCAACAACCTTTCGATTGACAACAATGTCACCAGAATAAGTTGCCATATAAAAAGTTTGCAATAACCCCCATTGTCTACTTTCGTTAGCCAGACCTTATTAACTCTCGTGTTTGTCATCAACTTAATTGTTATCTTGATAATTCTGCGACTCCAAAACAATAGTGATGCAGGATTTTCGTGTAATTGTACACCGCCCTCTCTACCTCATAGGAACAAGCAATGCTACAAAAACTTTTTTAACATATTCTTTATTTCAGACAAGTATTGGAGAGGATGACGTCACAGAAGCTACCGGCGCGAAAGATGAAGGTTCTGTACAAAAAGTGGATTGACGTGGAAGAGAAGTTCGGCGACAAAACGAACGCCGAGAATATTCGGCAACGGGCCGTGGAGTATATAGAGAAAGCCAAGTTTTAGTTAATTAAATGTTATTATTTACGTCATACGGTGTTTTATTCATTTATTTTTAAATGTAAGTGATGGCTACAGCTTTTTTCCGACTGCGGCACGCAAAGGAGGGTTATGTTTTCAACGCGTATGTATGTACGTCTGTTTCTTGTTGCGTTGTAACTACTGAACAGATATATGGATTTAAACAAATGAGGTATCAATAGGTACGAACTGCGTGAGTAACATAGACTATATAAAATTCCAAGATGGCGCCTGTAAGGGGAGGGGATAACAACAAATGATTTCCGGTTTTAAGAATATGGTTATCAAATGAAAGCTAATGATCAGCCTATTCTAAATATATACATATGTATACTTTAAATGTAAAATATTCTCTGAAAAACCAAAAAATAAAAATTTTTTTTTGAACACTAATGGTAGTTATAGTTACTATATGACTTAAATTTTACTATTCACCGGCTTGAAAGGCTTTTATAATAAGTATTATGACATTTTATTTCATTAGACGCAGTTTTAGTCAATTTTCTGGGCTTCTATTTCACAGGTTTTTAGATATTGTGCACTATTTTGGTAAGATATTTTGTTAGGTACTTTAACAAAATCGTGTTCGTATTTTATAGTACTCGTAATCAACATTGTCATAGCAATTGGTGTGTCATCCAAAATAACTTGAGGCAGATTAGCCAGATCGAGGCAACCGCGCATATGTCTGCTACCAAGTATCATCGCTTGAGACTTGTCGGGGTTCACACGTAATCCAAATGAATGGCCCAGTTACTGATGCAGGGTAAATCATCATTAATAGCACAAATAGCCGAGTCAACATTGGATATTGCGAAATGCCGGTAGATCTGCAAGTCATTAGCATAAAGATGATATTTACATGAAAGAACTTTGGTGACTGTGTTTATAAGTATAGAAAAAAGAAGAGGAGAAAGAACAGCACTCTGGGGTACGTCTGCAACAAGATCACACCATTCTGAGTGAGACTCATTAAGGCGGACCCACTGAGATCCTCCCCGAAGATAAGAATTGAACCAAGCTAATGCAGCAGGCTTAGCACGGTTTTCATAAGAGATAAGTCACACGACAAGACATAATCTTGTCACAGTCCGGTAATTTGTCTTATATGACAGCACGGGCACACGACGTGACAAAAATGCTTGCCGCGACATATCTTTGTCTTGACGTTTATACAAAGAACGAGTTTAACAATTTTAAACCTCCAAATGTAACGTTTTAGTTGGTGAATTTTTAGTTTTAATATTATTTTTAAGTTTTGTGACCATGTCAAGTGCCAAAAAGCAGTAAGTACCTTTACCGTTTAAGTCTTAAAAGAATCTGATTATAATAATTGATAGACATAATTATAATTCATCATCATCATCATCACAACTCTTTTTAATGAGCCCACTGCAGGGCATGAGTCTCTCCCCTGGGTGACGAGGAGGTTATAGGCCATAATCCACCAAGCTGGCCCAGTGCTGGGTGGTGGATGCCAGAATTTTCAGGGCGCCGAAATGGCTTCTGACAAACCCTAACGACTACTGTATACAAGTATACAGCACCCGGGACCGACTGCTTAACGTGCCCTCCGAAGCACGGAAGTCGTCGAGAGAAATGAATGGTCGGCGGTCACCCATCCAAGTACCGACCGCGCCGAACGTTGCTTAACATGTGATATCGTATGATACACACATTAACCATGGCGCTACGAAGACTTCATAATTATTATTATGAAAAAATAATCTCACAACCTCCGAACCGCAGTGATAAAAAATGTTTGGCGATGTGTCAAATTGTGACAAAAATAAACATAACGAAGCCGCCATGCTATTAAATAAGAGATAGAACTTGAAAGAAGTCTTACCTATTTGTCAAGATGTGTTTGTCACGCATTCTAGATAAATTAAACTTGCCCCGTGCTGCTGTATAAGACTAAGCAATTATGTCGCTCAAATTGTGATATAATCTGTGACACAAGTCCTGTCTTGACAAGCCGTGCTACGCCTGCAGGAGGTGAGAAATTAAGAGATTTCATTATTCCAAGTAGAATATCGAAATCTACGGAATGAAAAGCACTACTGAAGTCGAGCAGGCAAGCAAAGTTAGCGATATATTCTCCATTGCCCACCGAATGTCGTCAATCACATTGATGAGGGCAGTCACCGTTATGTGCCCTGGTCGAAAACCTAATTGAAAGTGACTCAGTACATTGTTTGATGTTACAAATGAGAACACTTGTCTATGCACAAGGTGCTTAAGAACTTTCGAGAGGAAAGCTTAATAAATAAATAATATGTCTGACACTCACACAACATTATCTAGCCTAAATTAAGTTTCTTAAAGAACTTGTGTTATGGATACTAGATAACTGATATACTTAAGAAATATATAAACATACATATTGAATAAATACATATTTTTTATGACAATAAACTTAAATTAACATCCATGACTTGACGACTAATATCTGTGTTCATCACACAAATATCCGCCGCCGCCGGGATTCGAACCCAGGACCTCTGGCATAGAAGGCAATGTATGTTACCGCTACACCAGCCGGTCGTAAAGATAGGATAGATATAGGTCGGAAATGTGTAAGAGAGCTGGAAGATGAAATTTTAGGTAGGGGGATCACATGAGCAAGTTTCCAGGAAATTGGGAATGTGCCAGTGGACAGGGAATAATTTAAAATATGTGTGAGGATAGGTAACAAATAAAGCAGGAGCATAGTGATCATCAGGAAGTCGTCTCGGCGCCGTAGTTACTGTGCATACCAAACGATATCGCAGGTTAAGCGCGCTCGGTGCGGCCTGTATTAGGATGAGTGAACGCCGACCATTCATTTCTCACGACGACTTCCGTGCTTCGGAGGGCACGTTAAGCAGTCGGTCCCGGGTGCTGTATACTTGTATACAGTAGTCGTTAGGGTTTGTCAGAAGGCATTTGGGCACCCTGAAATATCTGACATCCACCAACCAGAACCGGGCCAGCTTGGTGGATTACGGCCTAAACCTCTTCGTCACCCAGAGAAGAGACTCAGCCGTGCAGTGGGCTCATTACACGGATTTGTGAAGATGATAGTGATCATTTTTGAGCACAACTTGTCACTACCAACAGCGTGTGACGAGATTGAGAGAATAGATTCCTTAACCTTGTCTTCGGAAACAAAAGCTATTGGAATCGAGAGAATGGAATCGATTCTATTGCCGATTCTGAACAAACTGTTTTCATATTTCGTACTTATGTACAAAAAATAACGTTGTATAAAAAAACCTATAAATCCCAACGACAAAAAATTACTCATCAATGATGACAAAGTACTTACATTCAATGTCCATGAGCTGTAGGTATATTTGAAAAGTAAATGGCGCGCGGAAAAATCTCGATGATAGATACAATTAACTGTCACTTGTTATCCGCTCGATAATTACTTCACAGCTGCGGTGAATATTCAACTACGCAACGCTGCTGATATTTTGACATGTGCAATACTACATTGGTTGAAAAGTTCGCGGCCTGGCCATTAAAAAAAAACTTTTGTTATTTTTTCTGCCGTCATTTTGAACTGTCATTATTCAATTGTCAGCCCGCGAATTTTCAATTTGATATCTTGTTTAAATAAAATTTTACGAACAATATAAATACGTGTGTAGAACAAATTTTCACTAATGGAGAAATTTGAACAACGTGCTGTGATTAAATATTTGTTTAAAAAAAGATTAACACCAAAGGAGTTCCATGATGACATGCAAACAACATTAGGGGAATCTGCCCCGTCTTATACCACTGTGAAAAAATGGGTTGCAGAATTTAAACGTGGACGAGAGAACATCGAAGATGACCCTCGCTCCGGCAGGCCAATGACGTCTACGACCGAAGAAAACATCAATAAAGTGTGTGATCTCATATTGAAAGACCGTAGATTGACTATCAGAGAAATTGCAGACACTATAGGCATCTCATATGAACGAACGCAAAACATCATTGTCCATGAACTCGGCTTTTCTAAGGTTTCGGCTAGGTGGGTCCCCAGATTGCTTTCAGTAGAGCAAAAGCGAATTCGACTCACGATTTCTCGCGACTGTTTGGAGATGTTCGAGGCTGATCCACAAGGTTTTCTTGACAGATTTGTGACAATGGATGAAACCTGGGTTCACCACTATACCCCAGAATCAAAACAACAATCCAAACAATGGAAAAAATCAGGTGAACCAACTCCGAAAAAAGCAAAGGCAATTCTGTCGGCTGGCAAGGTGATGGCACCGGTTTTTTGGGATGCTAAGGGTGTCATTATGGTGGACTACCTTCCAAAAGGCGAAACAATAAACTCTGCGTACTATAGCACCCTTCTGCGCCGTTTACGTGAAGAAATTAAACAGAAACGCCCAGGATTACTGAGAAAGTAAGTGTTGTTTCACCAGGACAACGCCCGAGTCCACACGTCTGTCGAGTCTATGGCTCAAATTCGTGATTGTGGTTTCGAATTGTTGCCACATCCAGCTTTTTCTCCTGATTTGGCACCTTCGGACTTTCATCTTTTTCCAAACCTGAAAAAACACCTCGGTGGGCAGAAATTTTTAACGAATGAAGAGGTCGAAGCTGCTGTTAACCTGTATTTTGAAGACCTTGTGGAATCTTTTTTTAAAACAGGTATGGAAGCTCTGGAAAGCAGATGGAAGAAGTGCATAGAGCTAAATGGAGATTACGTCGAAAAATAAAAATATTTTTGTATGTACTTTATTCTGTTTTCTTGAGTAGGCCGCGAACTTTTCAATCCACCCTCGTATTTATCTATGTGTACATGGTTGCCAGAATGGACTGTGGCCGGGGCTGCCCGACTCTCCCCTAGGTAAACGCCCAGACCCGGAACATTATTTTTTCTTGTTCCGTGCGGGCATCGAACCCGCAACCACTGGCATCTGAGGCATATAGGTTTACCCCATCGCCAAAGTGGTAGCGAAAATAAATCACGCGTGACAGGATGCGTGGACACGGAGGTACGACATATAAAAGTTACTTTATGCATACGGCACCCGCGTGACGCAGCGTTGGTCCTTAACCGACCAAGTTTGACATTGACAGGGAAGCGGCGGCGCGGCGGTTAACTTTAATTGCGAGACTTTTCATACAGCCTTTTTAAAAAGTTTGCCACTTTCAAGTACCTACCTACTACTAAAGCTTAGGCACTAAGTATTCAATTACAGGTATTAACCCGTGAGAAGGCGCGCCCTAGAAAAGTTACACGAGTAGGCGCATGTGAGCAAAATGTTCACCGTCTTTCAAGTGAAGTGAAAAACGAAAAGGAATTATAATATTTTTTTGCCATTGTAATAAATTAAAAGTCTCATTTTAATGAAATAAAATTTAATATCAAAAATCCAAACTTATGAACCACCTCAGAATCACTTAAACTTTGGCTCTAACTTTTCGAAGTTAACTAATCGAAGATAATAAAGAAAAATTATAATAAAAATGAAAAAATCGAAAGTTTTAATAGGCCTCTTGGGATATGTATCCATCATGCCATAAACTGCACATGAACCTAACATGCTCGGTGCAGAGTAATTTCTTGCTCAAAGTGCATGCTTTATTGCAACGCCTATTTTTCCTCCTGGAACAAAGTTCTTACCTATCTTTTCCGACATAAAATGGAACCCAACCTCTTTATTCGTGTAAATTGTTATTTTCTATATCATCCGAAGACTGTTCAGTATCGGTTTCGTGTGGGTTGTGAATGACGTAACAGCTTTGGACTGAATCTTCAGGATCAAAAGATTCTCTTTCTTCGGAATCGAGATCTTCTATAAAGGAAAATTTGCGGAAGCTTATCGGTCGTCCATTTTTTTAATTTTCATGCTGAAAATAACATTCATAATATTTAAAAAGTATATCCACTGAAATAGTAAATATTTATATACGCCAAGGAAAAATATTCAATAAAAAAGATATATTTACAAAAATAAAATACTTACGCGAGTAGGTGCACAATGAGCAAAATGCCGCGCTACACCATGCAGCAGCACTGATTAGCGCGCGAGTGTTGTCATGGGAGATGGGGTGAATTGTTAGGAAGGTACTGTAAAGATAATACTCTAGCGTGTCGCTATAATTGAAATAAACCGCAAAAAAATTGCGTGAGCAAAATGCTCATAGCGCGACTTCTCACGGGAATACACAACAAACACACCTATTAGGTATTTATTACCGTGCTTCGAAAGCAGTTGATCTCGGGTGTACACTAGGTACTCAAAAAGTTACAGTTACACATGCTCACTTCAAGCATCAAGGCGTGCTTCAATTGAGCACTTGCTACAAAATAACACGTGTGTCGCAATGTTGCTCAAAATCAGCATGCTCATTTCGAGAAGGATTTGAAAATCGACAGGCGTGCGAAGCACGGTAGTAAATAGGTGTTTGTTGTGTATTTCATACCTGTAATTGAATACTCAGTACCTAAGCAAAGTTTAGTAGTAGGTACTAGAAAGTGGCAAATTTTTATGGAATGGCTTTTGTCATACCTACCCTAGGTATGAGAAATGCCTACCCTACCTACCTAGGTATGACAAAAGCCATTTCGGTGCCCTAAAAATAATGACATCCTCTTACCAGCCAGCTTGAGAACTAAAATTCCTTGTCACCCACAGGAAAGACCCATCGGCTTATAAAATACCAAAGTAAGTATATTGTGAGCAATTGAGCTAGGTATTAAAATAAATACATCATACATCAACATTTTTGAGAGTACATACATACCTACACAAATTAAATAATCCAAAGAAACACCTTCAGATCGAGAGTTAAAGACGTGAGGTTAAAACCCTACTATACAATCAAGCAGTGTTAACAAAGTCATAGTCATTCGCTACATTAGTCCGTTATGCCGGTACTGTAAGTATGTACCTACTGGTACCTACCTAAATAAACAAACATAGATTGTGCGAGGGACTACTTCTTCGAATGTATCATATCGTAATAAATCATGGGTCTACTGACAAATCTTTCGTAAAATATAAATACCTACTTACTATTTATGACAGACATCTTTATTTTCATTTTAAATGAGAAAAACTAGACGACGTCTTGGAGTCATTTTAGAAGATAGTAATATGTCTTTCTAGTTTTCATCACGTCATTTAAAAGGTCAAAGTAAACTAATAATTGATTAAGTATTAAAATAATTTATTAAAAAAATATAAGTACTATAAATATTTGAACATAAAGGTTTTGTTAGATTTTAAAACTGAAAGGTTATTATTACTTTCATAAATGGGCATCGGTGGGGGTAATGGCGCATTTCCTTTCAAAACAGGTTTTTCAGAAGATTTTCCTTCCATATGAATAAAAACTGCTGGAGTACCGTTTTTTGGCAAACTGCAACCGTATATAGAAATTGGTGGGCAAATTTTGTATCCAAGTTTCGAATAAAAATCTTCTTGTCCTTTTGTTGACAAATGAATCTTTTTAAGTTTTAGTACATGTAAGCAATACTCTTCTATTTTCATCATTAAAAAAGTTCCCAATTTTTTACCTCGTAGCTTTTTACTTATAACTACTGTTTCAAGAAAACAGCTTTCTGGCATGCTAGGAATTTTCGATAATTTACAGTGCCCTATAATTAAATTATTTACGTTAATTAAAATAAAACTCGTTGGTAATTCGTCGCAAGACGCTTTAAGAGACATCATTCTTGCAGTTTCGCTTCGGGGCCATTCTTCATTTATTAAGTCGCAGCAAGGTTTTAAATATTCAGGGTGACGATGCAATAGCAACACTTTAAGTTTGTGGAAATCCATTTTTTTACATTTCTGTAACAAAACAATTTCGAATTAAAATTGTTTATAATAAAATTGAATCATGGTTCAAAACTTTATTTAATCTGTAGACATTTGTGTCAGAATATTAAAAATAGATAAGTACGTGTTTGCTTTAAGAAAAAAAATTAAGCTGTCAAAAACGATAACCAACCAATCATAATTTCATATCATATTACAAACAAAGTGAAATAAATGTATGTTTATGTAAATAAAACTTCAAGGAAATAGTAAATAGTGTTTACCTTTTACTTGCTGAACACTTCGATAATCATAATTCACAATTAAAACAGGTGCGTACATTTTTAAATATTTTTTTTGGCCGTAACCTCCTCTCGTACGGCGGTTGAAGGCAAAACTAACCTAATTTTATCTGTCACCTGTGCGAAATGATTCGTTCAAGTCTGTTTATTTTTATGAGTTTGGCTGGCGCAATCCTCTTATTAATTAACCATTAGATAACTCACGTCATAAGCTTAAAGAATTTGAGCTGGGTAAAAAGTGAAAGGCTATTTGTGTAAAATTCTTCTCTTCAAAACAGTGAATGCTTGAATCAATAGATGCACTATTATTTCATGCACGGTAGGTACTATTGATTCAGGTAAATTAATTAAATAAAAATCGTAGGAAATGAAATATAATATACAAAAGTTATGTCAGTCACATTATTCATTTTAGATGATGATAGAAGATGATGATGTCCCTTCTCTCTCCGCTGAAACATTTGCTGTATTGCAAGAGTTTTATGCGGAGCAAAGAAAACGGCAAGAAATACTTGAAAAACTAGAAGCAGATGATAAGCTTAAAGGAAATATTCTGTTCGATGAGAACTGGGTAAAATAATCAATTTACTTATACAGTAGAAACATTTAAGATAGATAAAAATCAAACTGAAGTTAAGGTCATAATACCATTTATTTTTTTACAAAACTTAACTCCACAATCTTCAGAGACAAGTGATGTGAAGGGGCATTTTGACTTTTTTGTTGTTATTTTATATTTGTCACAATTGGTGCACTGAAAATTGTTGCACCCACTTCTCTTTAACTAGAAATGCCTGCTGTTTCAGCTAGGACTATACCATGCCTGGCAGTTTGTAAAAATCACAACATTTGTCTTTGTACACTACAAACTTAACAATATCAGTACTGATTTGGTAAAAATACCAACATATTGGAGAATGAAAACTAACAATGTAATACTATCAAAGTTTTATTCAAACAATTTTTTATCAATTCTTATAGAATGATTCCAAGAGTTTTTTTTTGAACTATTTATCTTCATCAGAACAGTATTTTCAATAAAATATAAGTAAATGGATTATCTATATAAAGTAATCTCACTTTGCAGCAATTAAGTCAATTCTGGTATGATGAGCCAACAGTTCAGTCTTTTGTGACAATAATCGACAAGACTGTGAAGGATGCAGGCAGAGTTGCTTTGGTCTCATGTCCTACTCTCTTTGTTCCTGTAAAAAGGCAGATTGGAGCGCGAGCTTCAGGTATGAAATAATACCAAATTGGAATTTTACTGCAGGAACTAGTTACCTGTTGTTAAAAAAAAGCATTTAGCAAAAGTTGCATACTGATTAAAGATCTATTAATATATTAAGCAATTTCTATAGTGATAATTGTTAAGTGAAGTTCTCAAGCTGATGTTTATGATGCCGAGGCTTCAAATTCAGATCCAACAATGCCATGACTGCGGAGTAAAATAGATCCACCTGGGACACTGACACTGAGACAGCCACTTCCCTGATTTGATATCATCTTTGATGAAAAACGTGTAGATATCTATGATGCACCTTTTACTCTGCTATTGAAAGAACTAGGACTAATATATAATTTGTATATGTGTAGATTGTTTTGGAGAAAAATTATTGTGTACACACAAATTTCAAGAAGATTAGTTGAAAACCTACAGAATTATAACCCACTTTGCTAGTAATTTGTTTGAAACTTGTAAGGTCTATCGTGTATGCACTTAGATAATGTATTAGTAATGTAATTTTAGATAATGTATGATCAGTAAATGTCTGTGTCGAATGTAATGATAACAAGTTCGTCAACAAGGAAACCTATCTTCAAGCGAATTTCAACCTACTAGCATTTAGATAGTTTTCTAAAATGAACTTATTGTGGGTCATGAATTCATGATTCAGTTTGTTCGATAGTACCTATATATTCATATTTCATCCTCTAGCCTTAGGACTGCTTGCTTGTAGAAATCTTTTTAGATGTAAGCTATGCCTTTCTAAATTGTTTCTTTATTTACATTCAATTCGACTTCTGTATAGATTGGCAACCAGCCATTTATGCTAAGCAACTAGCTATTACTGCCAGTATTTATATACATTGATTTTATGAATCTAATAAATCAAAATCATATCTTTTTATTAACTGAGGGTACCTATATGACATACACTTAACAAATGTCAGAATAAAGATATATAATATTTTATAAACAATGTCTTGTTTCAGTAACCCTGCTTGAATATGACAAGAGGTTTGAAGTTCATTCTCCAGATTTTGTCTTCTTCGATTACAACTACCCAGAAAAACTAGCACCAGGTCTAAGGCAGTCTTTTGATCTAGTACTTGCTGATCCACCATTCCTGTCAGAAGAATGCATTACCAAAACATCAGAGGCGATCAAATTTTTAGCTAAAAATAAAATTGTGGTCTGTACGGGAGCCATAATGAAGGAAAATGTGGAAAAATTACTGAATTTGAAACAATGCCGTTTTCAACCACAGCATAGAAATAACTTGGCTAATGAGTTTGCATGCTATTCCAACTTTGATCTTGATGCAGTGTTAAGTTGATACAATATAAACAAATGTCCTGTGTAAAGAAAACTGTAATCCTATGTGATTTATGTAAGCATACAAAAAAGAAGGGATGTCATTAAATTATATGAATAAAACAATATGTAATACAAAACATTTATTTTTCATTTTTCCTTAGCCAAACTATTATTTGTTACATTATGCGGTTAACTTTAATTTATTATTGTATTTTTTTATAACATGTCAGCATTAAGCTTCTTAATAAATAATTTTATAATAGCATTTCGAATTTGATAATATTTTTGCTACATTTTAAAATTAGGTACCTTTAAGATCACTTACATTTATTATCATTAAATGAAGGCATGTCAAAATTGACTACAAAATATACACTATCAGGTAGGTAATTAATTTTATATTGAATTCATCTAAAAAAAAAAACAAAAAAGCCTGCATCCTTAGCTTGCAACAGCTACAAAATATATTTTTTTTATGTTAATAAGTGAACAAAATTCACGCTGTTTGTACTAAAATAATTCATAAATAAATGAAATACAAATAAGAATATTTTTTCTAAAATTACCTTACAATATGATATTCTTCGTTTGAAGATACATAAAATAAAACATATAATCATGTCTTTTACCTGCATCAATTGAGTTTAAACTCTATGTAAACTACATAACATGTCAAATTGGACTATCTACAAAGGCCATTCATCACACTAGAGGAGTTTTAAATATGAATATGAAATATATTTAACTTTTATAATGTCTACTATACAGGGTGACTGCTGACTGGAATTTGGGGATGTGATAGTTTGAGATCATACATGAGGAGAAATAATAAAATAAAAAATATACAGGGTTACTGGTTAAGTCCACCTAGATCCGTCAAGGGCTAAAAGGACACTTAATGGCAAAAAATCGGCAACTATTATAAAAAAATTCAAAAGTCGATTATCTCGAAAACAGGTTTGGGGTAGGGTGTTTCATAATGAAATAAGTTAGAAAAGACGGGTACTACGTGCCCTTAACGGATCTAGGTGGCCTCACCCAGTAACCCTGTATATTAATAATTTACTTAGCCGAAAGTTAAAGAATTCATTACGCACGCAACACATGGTTACATAAACGTAATACAATAGATGCGTTTTTTGTTTATTTATAGGGAATCTGGTGAAAAATTAAGCATCTACTTTTTTATATAATTAAGATCAGAATCGAGTACAGAGTGCTCTCCTTCAATATCTAAAATTTGTTACCAGTCACCCTGTATATTTCCATGAATTTTTAACCAATACAATAATAAAAATCTGGAAACAGTGGAAAAAAGGAAATACAAAAAAAAGTGTCTGCGATAGAGAAGCGTGCGTAGGTATGTAGCTTCAGTTGTAAAGCTCATAGAAGCACTGCTCTCGCGAGGACGATATAAATGCTGTTTCACTCATTCAATGCCCGGAATCTTATATTTTTTGTGTTAAATTAGTGCACTTGCCAACTATAGGGTGTGACATTGACATATTATCATTAAAAGTGTGCACTGTGCAGGAAACTAATTGAAGTTCGCATAAAAGTCTTTGAATTAATAATTCAAAATGTTAACACATAGACCATATAGACTCAGTAATTAAACATGTGAAAAAGAGAATTCTTACATTTGATTATAATAGGGTTTAGTTGAAAATTAGCATACATTTGTGCACATGAAATGACTATTCGAGTATTGATATGCACGATCAGACCTGGAGTAATAATTTCCAGTCTGATTCTGTAAGTTATTAAATAATTATCTAAATTATAATATTGTAACATAAACAGAAGATACTTACTCGAGTTTATCACAAACACACCGTTTGAATAAACATTCACTATCCTTACCGCACAGGTATAGAGTAATTATAAAAAATATGACATCTCGGGACCACTACTTGAAATAAATGCCTGTATTGTTAGTACCCTTTTTTAAATTTACATATAATATGACGGACATAAAATGCCGTTATGTAACTACAGATATGAACTCTATAGATATATTTAGATTTATCAAATACACACAATGTATATATTATTGTATTATTTAAGGTATTCTTGAAGATCATTTCATGGTAATATACAAAACAATGAACAAAATTTTAATTCTGTAAATATACATTGGTTTTCTTAATACATATATTTTACCGTAGTAGGCTCTAGACAAGCTAATAAATACTTAAACGTGGTGATATTCTTTTAATTTACGGTAATATATTAATTTCTTTTGAGAAATTCTATGTTAATAGAAAAATATTTTTTTCCATACATATTAATAATAATGCCACCAACTCGAATAGGCCTTTATACGTTTTACTGTTTAACATATCATATCAGCATTCTTATTCTAAATTATACCTTAACCACTACTTGTTAAATCCAAAATTATATGTGTCTTTTAGAACATTCTATGAGAGAAAAACTTTATCACATTTAACGTTGCCAGTTGTGAAAATTTATAATAAATAGAAATAGGCCAACGAATCTAGCACATTCATATACAGGGTGTCCAAATAAGTACTTCGGAGAAAAATATCCTAGATAGGGCTTGTCTTCCCCATTCGACTACAAAAAAAACCGTTTTTCATCCGGACTTATAGCTTTTCCATAAAAAAATCTAAACATTTCAAGGAAAGCGCGCGCGAATGGGGAAGACTAGCCCTATCTAGGATATTTTTGTCCAAAATACTTTTTTGGACACCTTGTATAACAAGAAAATAAGACATTAAAATAGCTACTGTTAAAAAAACAAATTGTTATATTAAAAACATTATACTATTGTTTAAAAAACGAACATAACAGTCTAGGAATTACAATAGTTAGTCGAGAAGTTTCTAAAGGAAGACTCCTTATTTGGACGAATTAAGAAAATTTTGTTTACTACCTAAATACTATACTAAGCTAAAACAAATGAGCTATTAAACATCTTTAACAAATACAAATAATATACAATAATCAAAACTTAAAATAGTATTGCCACTAATATCTGATAACAATGGTTACAGTTTAAAATAAATAAATTAAATTTGAACTAAGTCAGAAGTATCTGTGACGGTTATTTCTTGAAGGCACCCGTTAGTTTGTTGTCATGGTCTGTGGAAAAAAAAAATGCGTTATGTCACCGTATTCTCTTGAACTGAAAAAAATAATAATCCTTTTAAGAAATTAATTAGCTTTTTCCGGGAGACCCTGCTTCTCCATTACTTAATAATCATAAAAAAAGATTTATTAATCAATAATCCATAATATGGTAGTGAACATTCTAACTGAAATAACTAGAGTTAGTAGAGTTAACAAGAGTTAGATAGTATACATTACGCAGGGTTATTGGTAATTGGATCGGAATCTTTTAAGGTGATAAAGGAGAGATCAATAATTAAAAGGGGAGATCAAATAATCTGAGCCCTAATCATGTAATCCGATAGTGTGCCATTCTAAAATATAGGGTCAATTTATTTTAGTCTGTAATATTTTAAAATCGGGTTAAGAACAATGTGTGGGTTTATATTACTTAAAAAGCTTTTTTTAGTTTAATCTGTAATTTACGACTTGATAGCAAGATATGAAAACGTTTCCATCTATTTCTATTAAACAACAAGTTATTAATTATATAACCAAACAATACCTATACGTTCTAGCGCGGCACAAGCAAACGAGCCGAAAGTCAAATTCAAGCCGCCCGGGCGCCCGCGCCTACTATGTTTGATTGTCCAGAGATTCGCGCGCACGAACACTAAATCGATAACTAACAAAAATGTCAAATTACGCGATTATGGCACGTTTAATCCACGTGTCACAGACGCCGGCAGACCTCGATTACTGGCTCACTCGAAGAAGACGTGCTGGAGTTTATTGAACAGACCGATAGCCAGCACAAACGATGCGGCTCAGGTTGTCGACGTCAGCAGCTCGTGGGTACGACGCTTGCTGCAACGAGAGGGCTCAAGTCTTACCACTTTACGAAAGTGCAAGAACTGAAGCAAAGTGACTACCTATGCTCCGCGTGTGCAGTTCTATGGTTGGTTGCTGGAGCACATTCTATGGAATGACGAGTCCACCTATCACTGTTATCAAAAGTGATAAGGATACTTTATGGATAGTCAAAATTAATATGCTAAACATGAAAGATTTTGTGTTCAGTGAATGGGCTAATGGGATTCCATGTACAGCAGTTATTGCGAATGTGATAAGTTATCAGTGACTAATACCTAGCACGGTATTTAACATCAGCGACAGGACGCAAGGTAAAAATGTAAGTTATTTTTGTACCTTATACCTACACTGTACATAGTTATAAACACGGAGGAAATATATAGAGGAGCTGCCCTATCCGGTTTTTTCTTGGGACTCAAGTGAAGCTTACGCGCGGGGTGCGGGAGGGGTAAGCGGTGGGTTATGGCCAATCATAGCCAAACAGGCGATGGCATTAGTCACCTAGTAGCGAGTAGTAAAAACCGGTTGAAACATAAGGTTAAAATATTCACATGATCATCAAAAAAGTTCAGCTATACTTTACTAGGTGGCTCTAGTTTTTTAACGAAATTTCATACGTTACAAATCTGTCAGAAAAAACCGCGAAATAAAAGTATTTCTACTTGACGGCAGATAACGCAACCTTTTTTCGCGGCATAAAAATCACCTAGGCAACAAATAACAATCTGAAATTTTGGACACAAATAATTGGAAAATAAACAATTTGTAAAAAATAATTATGAATGAAAGTATCTTCGTGTTAAGTTAATTTTATTTGGATTGTCAATGTAATTCCTTTATAAAAGTATAGAAAACTAAATTTTACATCGAGAAACAAATGGAGGATTTAATTTTTTTTAATATCTACGCGTGTACATACTTCACAGAAGTCAGCGACGAACTGACGCCAGAGCCTCTAGCGAGGGATAGCTTGCACTAAAGGCTGTGACGTCAGGACAACCCAAATTGAAGCTGTGCAACTTTGCTTACAGCAGCTCTACTATGTATCTGCTTTGTGGTTATAAATAAGGTGATTCCAGTTACTAAACACGCCATTCTAACATTAAATTAATTGTAAAATCATTTTATTGGTTTAAACAAAGAACTCAAGCACTTCAATGCTTTATTTTTTTTAATGAAAATCAAAACTAAAACAATATATAAGTACAATTAGTTTAACGTGAAATTGATAGTCAAAAGCCTGTAACAGTAGTGTGATAGGACATTAGAATCACTTTTTATCCTGATGTATGACGTAATTACAGCTGATTCCGCGCTAAGTAGGTAACTAGGTCACGCAAACACACGGGCGCGCGTCAACGACCTTCGCTCGGATGCGTAGGTGCTATTCGCGTAAGATTATTGTTTGGTTTTGGCTAGTTAAAAGAACTAGATGGAAATGTTTGAATTTTTTTGCTATGTACCTAGTCATAAATTGTAGATTAAACTTAAATTTTATTCACTAAAAATAATTTTGAAATTTTAATTTATGATTAACCCTGTATTTCGGTTTTCCTTTATTCTGAAAATTTAGTTTTATTCTGAAGTCTATATTACAGTAAGCTGTCGCCAGAGCGTCCTAACTTGAACCTTAAGTCTAAATGCATTACCGTTGGCTAAGGCCGTTCAGATCATAGCGCGGTGGCGGCCGCAGTAATGTGAACTCTAACACCTACAACATAGATACCTTCCGCTGAGGCCAGCGCATCCAGCGCTATCCTGCAGACTGCAGCAGCGCCGGCTGCCAGCAGCAGTAGAGCTCGCAGCAGCAGCCGCAGCAGCAGCCGCAGCCAGCGTCATCCCGTGCCGCACTTGCCGCTCTCAAACACGCCCTGACATATACACGGGATTAACATCTGTGCCAAATTTACAAAAACAAACAAACAAAAAAAAGACGACGACCACTTTGGCGATGCGATGGGGTAAACCCATCTGCCTCAGACGCCAGTGGTTGCGGGTTCGATTCCCGAACGGAACAAGAAAAAGAACTGTTCCGTGTCTGGGTGTTTATCTATTTATGTATTTATATTGTAGGTTCCCCCCTAGTTCGCTATATGGTATCCCATAACACAAGCTATGCTTACTTTGGGGCATGAAATTGGTGTGATTGACTGGGGATTTTATTTATTTATTATCTATTAGAAAGTGAAAAAACAAAACACATATAGTGGCATAAAATAATATAATATACCGTATTGTACCTATATAACTTTAATTACCCTTATATGTTTGTTTTCAATTTTTATTATTTTTGTTTCTGTAATCATATGTAATAATAGAATTATTTTGTATTTTATTTTATTTATTTTTTATTTTATATGTTATTTAGTTAATAATTATTACCAATTTATAGAGTATATTATACATACAACATACAGGGTGTTTGGTAACAGGATGCAAAGCTGAAAGGAGGTGGTAGTCTAGACCATTTAGAACATTTTGAGCCATGCATGTCTTAGACGAAGTGTGATAGTTTTTTTTTAATAAAAGATTTAAGGTTTTTCCAAGAAAACTCCGAAATTTGACAATAAATCTCTAACAGTACTTCTGTTACCGTAGGGAGATTTTTTTAATTTTCTGTTTTGGATTGTCTAATGTCTATTGTATACAATCACTGTAATTTGAAACATCGGCGACTCAAGAAAAAAATCTGAAGGGATTTAAAAAAAAAATATAACAGAAAAAATATTTAAGTGTTTTTTTTTGGGATGGATTAAAAAGAAAAAAATATTCTTGGTTATTAAAATCATTTTAAAAACATGCTTAGCGATTGCTCTTTCATTTAAGCTATTATTTACGACAGTAGCTATCATATTATTTAGATGGTCTAATGTCTATATACAGTAATAGACATTAGACCATCCAAAACAGAAAATTAAAAAAATCTCTCTACAGTAACAGAAGTACTGTTAGAGATTTATTGTCAAATTTCGGAGTATTCTTGGAAAAACTTTAAATCTTTTATTAAAAAAAACTATCACACTTCGTCTAAGACATGTATGGCTCAAAATGTTCTAAATGGTCTAGACTACCCCCTCCTTTCTGCTTTGCATCCTGTTACCAAACACCCTGTATTATAAAATGGGCGTTTATCCTAGGGCGACGACAGAAAAGCATCGTTACGACGCAAGTCGTAACATATGACGTAGCCTTTTGACTGACTCAACATTTCAAATTATCTTCAAACTATCTTACTTTCTGTTTTCCACTGTTATATTCGTTTTAATTCTATTTTTGTGTTATGTGATGTGGTGTACTTACTTTGTAATTTTGTTTATAAATAAATATTTCTGACACTCACACAACATTATCTAGCCCAAATTAAGTTAAAAGAACTTGTTTTATGGATACTAGATAACTGATATACTTAAGAAATATATAAACATACATACCTATTGAATAAATACATATATTTTTTTAATAGAATAAACTTAAATAAACATATAAACATCCATGACTTGACGACTAATATCTGTGTTCATCACACAAATACCAGCCGGTCGTCAAAGTTTTATGTCATTTTTATTTTATTTTCTTTTGTTTGTTCTAACTATTGTAATGTGTTGCGTCCGTCAATAAATGTACTTCTATATAATCTTACTATACCTTGGCAAATAATTTAATGCAGCACACTGACAGTTCGAAAATAATGATACCATTTTGACTGGTATCATTATTTTCGAATATATTTCTTTGGATTCTAAGTACTGAATGAGAATGGTTAAAATTGAATGGTACTTCTCTATTTGCTTAGCATACAATTTTAAAGCAATCTATAAATACTTGAACTTTATCTTTACAGTAACTGTAATGAAAGTAATTAATTACTAAACACACCTTATGCTTTAAAAGTAGCTCAGTGGGAGAGCACTCGTCCGGCAAACGAGAGGTCCCAGGCTCGAGTCCTGGTCGGGTGATTTTATTTAACACATTTTTTCATTTATTTAAGAGCAATTAAGCATTTTAAATGCAAAAACTTCAAAAATATTATTAAGTTTAAAATATTTTGTGAATCTAAAATATTTCTTTCCCCGACTTGATAAAAATATTCATTCATTCATTTAAACCGCATCACTATTTTTTTCCTTTCCTAAATTGAATTATTTGCCAAGGTATAAGTGCTGCCTCATATTTTACTATAGGTAGGTAATGGACTCGTCAGGCGAATCATTGCTGTTGACATTTAAAACATTTTTAGCCATACATGTCGAAGTGTGATAGGTTTTGTTTTATTAAAGATTTAAGGTTTTTCCAACAGATCTTCAAAATTTGACATTAAACTTCTAACAGTACTTCTGTTACTGTAGGTAACAGAAATATCCAAAACAGAAAATAAAAAAATCTACCTACAGAAGATTTTTTGGAGATTAGCTGGAAAAACCTAAAATCTTTAATAAAACAAAAACTATCACACTTCGACATGTATGGCTAAAAATGTTTTAAATGTCAACAGCAATGATTCGCCTGACGAGTCCATTACCTACCTATAGTAAAATATGAGGCAGCACTTATACCTTGGCAAATAATTCAATTTAGGAAAGGAAAAAAATAGTGATGCGGTTTAAATGAATGAATGAATATTTTTATCAAGTCGGGGAAAGAAATATTTTAGATTCACAAAATATTTTAAACTTAATAATATTTTTGAAGTTTTTGCATTTAAAATGCTTAATTGCTCTTAAATAAATGAAAAAATGTGTTAAATAAAATATCGAAAGGAGACAACCCAACATTACGGCTATGCAAATGGTTCAAAGGCTACAATCTGACCACCAATTGTTGATTAGTGACCAAACTGTAAGAAGAAGATTACATGAAGCTGGTCATCATCCATTGTCGCAGACCACTTCGAGTTCCTTACCAAAAAGGAACTAACCAAGCCCTCGGTTGACTTTGTAGAAGAGTACTTACGTCACAAGAAAAAGGTCTCTTAGTTCCCGGTACAGCGCACAGCGCGGGGCGGCACGCACTCACCTTGCGGAAGAAAGGCGAGAAGGCGGCGAGCGCGGCGCGGTCTGTACCCCGGTACAGCGGACAACGCGGGTCGGCGGCGCACGCGGTCAGCAGGCGGCGCAGGAACGCTTCTAGCGCTGGCCGCCGTGCGCGCGCCACGCCTTCTGACACCCATAGTTTACGTGCCGGGAACGGTATGCTCTCCACCTGTAAACACAGAACAGACACACAAATTTGATTATAAATTCATATAATAATAATAATAAAATCCCCAGACAATCACACCAACTACATGGCCTCAAAGTAAGCGAAGCTTGTGTTATGAGATACCATGTAGCGAACTAGGGGGAACCTAGAATGTAAATACATATACAAAATGGACAGATAAAACTTAAGGGTTAGCTTCTATACCTTACGTAGAATATATAGTTAAAGAATTAGCATGATCAGTGCTGGTATAGACTTTCATACAAATTTATTTAATTGTTTTACAACAAAATATTTTGACAACCCTAGTCAACCTAATAAGCTAAATCAAAACTTGTGCCGCAGTCAGTGACCTTATGACCTTTCCCGCACCGGCTGAACTTTGTAGTATCTGTCTTAGTTACTCAACACTTTATTTTTACGCCATCTGTTATCGAATAGATTTCATCAAAAGCTTAGATACTTTGATCTAAGCTTTGAATTTGTTTTTCGGTCGAACCGTAAGTATATAGTATATTATGTAACAAGTGAGCGAAGTTGCTAATTACAGTCGAGGCTGTGATTTGAGCCCGAGCCGCAGGCCTGGCGCCGCAGCTCGCGGAAGCGCCGGTAGCGGCGCAGCAGCAGGAAGCAGCACCAGCCCGGGATGCTGGTCATACCTGGCTGCCGTACAGCAGGCTGGCCTGGCGCCGCAGCTCGCGGAAGCGCCGGTAGCGGCGCAGCAGCAGGAAGCAGCACCAGCCCGGGATGCTGGTCATACCTGGCTGCCGTACAGCAGGCTGGCCTGGCGCCGCAGCTCGCGGAAGCGCCGGTAGCGGCGCAGCAGCAGGAAGCAGCACCAGCCCGGGATGCTGGTCATACCTGGCTGCCGTACAGCAGGCTGGCCTGGCGCCGCAGCTCGCGGAAGCGCCGGTAGCGGCGCAGCAGCAGGAAGCAGCACCAGCCCGGGATGCTGGTCATACCTGGCTGCCGTACAGCAGGCTGGCCTGGCGCCGCAGCTCGCGGAAGCGCCGGTAGCGGCGCAGCAGCAGGAAGCAGCACCAGCCCGGGATGCTGGTCATACCTGGCTGCCGTACAGCAGGCTGGCCTGGCGCCGCAGCTCGCGGAAGCGCCGGTAGCGGCGCAGCAGCAGGAAGCAGCACCAGCCCGGGATGCTGGTCATACCTGGCTGCCGTACAGCAGGCTGGCCTGGCGCCGCAGCTCGCGGAAGCGCCGGTAGCGGCGCAGCAGCAGGAAGCAGCACCAGCCCGGGATGCTGGTCATACCTGGCTGCCGTACAGCAGGCTGGCCTGGCGCCGCAGCTCGCGGAAGCGCCGGTAGCGGCGCAGCAGCAGGAAGCAGCACCAGCCCGGGATGCTGGTCATACCTGGCTGCCGTACAGCAGGCTGGCCTGGCGCCGCAGCTCGCGGAAGCGCCGGTAGCGGCGCAGCAGCAGGAAGCAGCACCAGCCCGGGATGCTGGTCATACCTGGCTGCCGTACAGCAGGCTGGCCTGGCGCCGCAGCTCGCGGAAGCGCCGGTAGCGGCGCAGCAGCAGGAAGCAGCACCAGCCCGGGATGCTGGTCATACCTGGCTGCCGTACAGCAGGCTGGCCTGGCGCCGCAGCTCGCGGAAGCGCCGGTAGCGGCGCAGCAGCAGGAAGCAGCACCAGCCCGGGATGCTGGTCATACCTGGCTGCCGTACAGCAGGCTGGCCTGGCGCCGCAGCTCGCGGAAGCGCCGGTAGCGGCGCAGCAGCAGGAAGCAGCACCAGCCCGGGATGCTGGTCATACCTGGCTGCCGTACAGCAGGCTGGCCTGGCGCCGCAGCTCGCGGAAGCGCCGGTAGCGGCGCAGCAGCAGGAAGCAGCACCAGCCCGGGATGCTGGTCATACCTGGCTGCCGTACAGCAGGCTGGCCTGGCGCCGCAGCTCGCGGAAGCGCCGGTAGCGGCGCAGCAGCAGGAAGCAGCACCAGCCCGGGATGCTGGTCATACCTGGCTGCCGTACAGCAGGCTGGCCTGGCGCCGCAGCTCGCGGAAGCGCCGGTAGCGGCGCAGCAGCAGGAAGCAGCACCAGCCCGGGATGCTGGTCATACCTGGCTGCCGTACAGCAGGCTGGCCTGGCGCCGCAGCTCGCGGAAGCGCCGGTAGCGGCGCAGCAGCAGGAAGCAGCACCAGCCCGGGATGCTGGTCATACCTGGCTGCCGTACAGCAGGCTGGCCTGGCGCCGCAGCTCGCGGAAGCGCCGGTAGCGGCGCAGCAGCAGGAAGCAGCACCAGCCCGGGATGCTGGTCATACCTGGCTGCCGTACAGCAGGCTGGCCTGGCGCCGCAGCTCGCGGAAGCGCCGGTAGCGGCGCAGCAGCAGGAAGCAGCACCAGCCCGGGATGCTGGTCATACCTGGCTGCCGTACAGCAGGCTGGCCTGGCGCCGCAGCTCGCGGAAGCGCCGGTAGCGGCGCAGCAGCAGGAAGCGCGCGCCGCTGAGCGCCACGCGCACCTCGAACTCGTGGTGCGTGGCGCCGCCCGCGCCGCGCACCACCCAGCCCGGGATGCTGATCACCTCGTCTGTACCACGAGATAGCCTTGTTACTCTCTTTACACCGCATAGTTCAAAAGTGAAAGTCAAAATATTCTTTATTACGTAGGTACTACTTAAAAACTGATAAAAGTTTAATGCGACAACCCAAAACTCATGGCAGCCTACCAAACAGCAGAGGTAAACTTGTGAACGCACTGTATAATCCATTTCACGATAATAGGGCCGCCAGACTGTTGAAAACACGTTGAAAACCAATGCTTCCAACCAAGGTTAAGGAAGGTTAAGTTGTTGTCAACCAATTCCGAGTCATCCACACTGTTACAAACGGTGGTTTCCAACAAGGAGACAAACAAGAGCACAAGCCAAGGTCACGCCAGGCCACGCCCCTTAATCGTCAGTGTGCTCTGATCTCTCGCGTTGGCAACATCTTCGCGATGGCAGTTTTGTATGCAATTGAGGATACAAAGAAGGAAAGGTTGAAACGCAGGATAAAAAGCTACAAAACTCGAGTCATTTCTAGTTATAGTTACATAGTAAAATATACAATAACAAGCGTACACACTGTCCTAAAAACAGACATACATCTACATAGATAACGCAAATGCATATCTTTTGCGTGTCCGAACCCCGACTTGGTCGCCTCTAGATTTAATATGTATTGTAATATGCGTGTATGTATGTCTGTTAGAAAATCGAGTCCACAATATCAATATCGTTCTTAATAATCGATTTCATCGGCGGTATCGGTGTCTCTGAATCTTTTTGTATTTTCCAGTAATAAATATCAGCTGTGACGTCACAATAGGTCTTAAAAAGTCGGCACGCTTGGTTCGAATACAAATCGTGGCACTTGCGTTGTCTATGTAGATGTATGTCTGTGATTCTAAACACCGCCGTTTCCAACCCGCCAAGGTTATGTAATTTGGTTGTCAACAGCCGTCTTCACTGTTGGAAACACGTTGTAAACTAGCAAGGTCACCTTGGTTTGATGTTTTGTTTCCAACAGTGTAGTTGGGCTTTAAAAGTTTTTTTTGTAAACAAACAAAGGCCATTGTTAAATGTATTCAACATTTTTGGATGCATTCATTTAAATAAAATATATTTTTTGATTCGAAAATATTGTAAATACTCATTAATACAGACAATAAATTAAATAAATAATATTTTTGAACAATTTTGCATTCATACTGGAATTCTAAGTTTCAACTTTCCTTGTACAGTCCAAATTATTTTCTATATTTATTATATCGAGCCCTAATAACATAAACCTTACTGCTAGTGTGGTTCATGAAATAAAGAGAACTACCACGTATTTTTTCACCCGGTATCACCTTTGTTTACAATCTCTTTAATCGTGAAACGGAGTGTAGGTAACTAATGCCATCACTTGATTGGCTATGATTGACCGTATCCAACCTCTTACCCCTCCTTTTTTTCTGCTCTGTTTTTGTGTGAACTCGAGATTTAAAAGTTTAAGATTCTTAGTTTGTTTTCGAAGTAACATTTAAATACTAAGCTTCAGCTATGGAATAAGGATTTGTCAAGGCAAATCTTTCGCCAAATGAAAATAGCCATAAAAAAAATTGCCATCAGATAAAAACTAGCAACATTAAAACTTCCATGAAAGTTTATTTCCATAGTTCCATAGTACATTTCCATGTGAGTTGCTAACTCATTAAATCAAATACAGTTTAGCCCCAATAGTCAATATCCTGAAGTTTTTGTTTGTTTGTTTGTTTGAACGCGCTAATCTCAGAAACTACAAGTGGGATTTGAAAATTTCTTTTTGCATTTGATAGCCCAACTCTTGAGAAAGATTATAGGCTATATTTTATCCCGAAATTCCCACGGGATCAAAAGTTACGCGGGTAAAACCGCGCGCGGTGGCTAGTAGTCCATAAAACCACACTTTATCTTCAGACATTCAAGTTTTTTAGAGGTATGTTATTATTTTGCAATGTATGGTTTTGTTATATGGAACGTACAAAATAACTTAGGAATAATTCATGATGTATCACCACACAGAGGAACCGCACATGACTTACAAACTTTATTAAAATGAAAAACATCAGTTTCACCCCAAATTGTTTGTTTAATGTGTTGCTTACACTATCTATTGATTGAAAGCTGTTGAACACACACACTGTTATCACATTGAGTCAGCGAAAATAGTAGAGACTACACGAAAAGACTAGGGAGCGTTTTGGCGGGAATTTATGAAATTAAGATTAAAAATTTATCATTTTTGATGAGAAATGTTATTTTCAACAAAAAAATAAAATTTGGAAATAAAAGATACTTGGGAACACTATAAAAGATTTTTTTCAAAATTAGTCACCATGCCATGCTCTGTTTCTTTTATTTTACATTATAAACAGGACTTTTTTATCATTAAAGCACTTACCGAAGTCTATTGGGTGCGTTAAGCCCGGCGAGGGATTCTGTAACAAAAATTTACGATAATATATATAATTGGTTTTTTTAATATTACGTAAATAATTTTGGGATTGTAAGTTATTTTCCTCCCAAGAACGCAAAAAAATATAATACCAAAATATTTATAAGAAAGTTTTCACTGGTTGGATTATCAGAATCTTCATTGTCAACAAACACCTTAATTTTCCTTACCGGCAAGGACACAATAAGCTCAGAATTTTTATTTGTATCCGTCTCTCTCTCACTGCGTCGTTGCGACAAGGACGAACGTAGCGGGTCGTCCCACACTTCCTGAAGTTCGTCGTTGGACGTGGAAACGTTGTCTGACGCTTCCAACTCTTGCTCTTTTAACCTGAAAATGTGAATTTAGATATTGCTTTGGTAACTAAAGCTGGCGCCTTCACAGTACTCACACATATGCAATTTCGCTATACAGTATGTTCAAAAATAAATTATTTTGATTCAAAATGCGACTCTAATGTAAGTGTTGACTAGAGTTAGGTTTTAGTAAAATTGGCGCGTTGTAGATAAATAAATACAATTAAACATATGTGTTACTACTTATAATGTATTATGATTATTACATTATTGCTTTAATCTTACATTTATATTATGCAGGTGCGATCGATTTACAAACTATTTTAGAGCGCAATTATATTTTTATTATTGACAAATACGGTCAATGTCATATGCTGCCAACTATGAAATGAACACACTTCTACGTTTTTTGCGTTCTCTGCAAATAAATAATCACACTCGATCACAAGATCACGCTGTATTTATAAACAGTTGAAAAATTAAATCAATATCTGTCCCCTTCACGCCCATGAGCTAAACCGCGCGCGAGAGAGACGGGCAGACTTTTCATGATGCGCATACAGTACGACGTCACTCCACGCGCTTATTCACAGACAACACACAAGAGCAATGTGTAAATGTGTTGAAGGCGCCGCCGGCTTTAGTTAATTTATGGTATAACAGTTGGTAAAGGAAGTAACGCAGGTTTACAAGAAAAACTGCACATCAAAAAATCTTATTCATTAGATTCTTTAAGACTAAAAAACTATTAGAAAATATAAAAAAATATACCGGTTTCAATTTTAATTACGAAGGCAAATTTAGTATGAAATTTTTATCCAACATAAAAATCTTGATTGGTTTTAATAAATTAGTGAATGACTCAGAGTTACTTTTTATCCCGGAAAATTAATGATTCTTATGAGATGAATTTGTTTCAAGAAGGAGTTTGCCTTCAGGCCTAGACTAGATAGCAAAGTTAGTATTAAAATCGCGCTATACATTTATTCAATCAAAGAATGACCTTAAGATTGATAACTTTCATTTTCTCCTGTTACGAATTTTCACACGAACGAGGCTTGCAAGTTTCTGTAAGCTCTTAATTTCTACATCCAATTATACAGCGCCATCTCGAGATGGACGTACTTTTTCCATTAAGCCTATGAAACAGGCTATCTTTGACGACCACTTTGGCGATGGGGCATACCTGTCTACCTCAGACGCCAGTGGATGAAGGTTCGATTCCCGCACGGAACAAGAAAAAAAGAAGTTCAAGTTCGCTACATGGTATCCCATAACACAAGCTATGCTTACTTTGGGGCCATGTAGTTGGTGTGATTGTCTGGGGATTTTATTTATTTTATTATTTATCTTCCGCGTCACCTGTGCACGGCGGCGTGGTTGCTGGGCGGCGGCTCGGGCTCGGAGGGGGTCAGCGAAGGCGCCTCCTGTATGGGGGTCACCGCCTGGCGCCGCGGCTCCGCAAAGAATGAGTATTGGAGCGCCATCTCGAGACGGACGTATTTCTTTTGTAGGTCTTGGAGTACCTGTGGGATGTAGATTTTTCATGAATTACGTTTTTATACGGATCTTTTCCGAGTTTAATTATAGTTGAATTGTTTTCGAATGATTTTCGTTACAGTTCTCATTTTTCATTACGCGCAAACTATTTACAAGAAATAAAATATAAATTTGCACGTTAAGAAAATAAAAACTATGTCAATAAAATTGTTTATTTTAAAATTATAAATTGAATAATTAATAAAGTGTAATTGTTATTATTAACTCTAAATAAATTAAGTAAATGTCATAAAAATATTCATATTAAATAGACAGATTCTAAGAAACGGAACGATCAGTTGATAGTGATTGACACTACTGCAGTGCGATCAAAGAACTTTATCGAATCGTTTGTTAACGAATGTTCGTATAATATGGAGACAGTTTTTAAGAAAAAATGAAATCTATCCATTGCCGCACGGCCAGGTTAAATAAATGTGTGCCTTGTTAATTTTGAATGTTTGTAAACATGTTGTACTCATAAATATCTGTAAAATAAAAAATTACAATGTTACTCAAAACTTGCAACCGACTCCATACTATACGAGCATTCGTAAACATTCGTTAATATACGATTCGATAAAGTTCTGTGATCGCACTGCTGAATCGACATTGAATCGATGAATATGAGCGGCCATCTTGTAATCGGAAGTTTGTATAAATTTTTTTCACCAACTGATTCGATACGTCAAAGCCATCGAATGGAAGATCGAACTATTTCATTACGGCTACGTCACAAAGATTGTCAATTTTGAACTGACACAAAAACCACTTGAAAAGAATTTAACTATAAATAAATAAATATTTCTGACACTCACACAACATTATCTAGTCAGAAATATTAATTATTATTTATTTATTTATATTTATTCATACTAGTCTATAATGAATGAGTCGTACATAATTATTTTCAATTTTTAACGAAATAGAAACAAAAAGGCATAAGAACATGCCCTGACTCTACTACTCACCGCGATCTGAGAATTAAGTTCTTCTTTAGAGCAGTCATTCTCTAGAGAAGAGATGACCAGCATCTTCTGCGAGGCTATCCTGGAACACAGCCGCTGCATCGCTCGCAGTGCTTCTGCTTCGGTCACCTGCCGCCGTCCGGGCTTGTCACCTGAGAGGAGAGACGATTTGTTTCAGTATTTCACTCAATTATACTAGAGTTCGTGCCTTTGGAATGTATTTATATAGGGTGTTCCTGTTGATTTCCCATAACTTTGAGATTTTGTTTCTTACTAAAAAACAATGCCGAAGAATATGTGGTTCAAAGTGCATACTTTACAAGATATCATCAATCTTAATATAACGAGTTCATAAATTATCACCCTTGTAAAATCTCTTTAACATTAATTCAATAGACGCGTGTCACTGAGGCCATACAATAAACAACAAAAACATTTTAAACGTTGAGGAACGTTGCATTCAATGTACAACGCAAAACGTTGCGAACTGAACCTGTGCATAGCGATAAAAAAGGGAAAGAAAATGCCACGCCGTCATACTTCGCATTTTTGCTTGGTGGTAGGATCCCTTCTGGGTCCGCCTGGCTAGCGACCACCCTTTATATAAAGTCTGCCGCCAAATGTTACCGCTCCGGCGGTAATGTGTTCCGGCAATATTGTATAAAGAGCCAGTTCCTTCCTAAACCTGTGTGCTTTCATCTTCGACCTCATCGTCACTTACCATCAGGTGAGATTTAGTCACTTATAAAAAAAAAAAGGTGTTTTACATAACATATTTTGACTTAATTGAATTATTTGGCATGAAAAATAAATACAAAAAAAAAATTGAAGAAATATTCACATGTTATTTGATTCTATTACATGGTCCCATTAATACCCTAAAGTTATGGGAAATCAACAGGAACACCTTGTATAAAAAAAGTGGTTAAGTATACGAAATGTATTTGGTAGTATTATTACTTAACTCTCCACTTTGGAGTCTACTAGAAGAAGTGAGCCTTCACAGGCACAGTACGACTTAAAAAAAAAAACATACAACGAATTGAGAACCTCCTCCTTTTTGGGAAGTCGGTTGAAAACTAACACAATTGAAAACCCTGAAATAATTCTGAAAGTTGATAATGTTGCAGCTAACATTAATAAACTTATGGTAACGGTACACAAGTATGGTACCCAGTTAATGACAACTTTAGGTTAATAAGTAATCAATAGTCTAAATATGAATAACATCAACTCTTTTCCTCATATATAGATGTAAGCCCTTAGTATTAATAGTAGATTAGTAGCCAAGGGCTGTAAGGCATCAATTGCAGCCCGAGATATTTAATATATTATTTATATACCTATAGTTCGAGGGTGCAATTGATGCTTACACCCGAGCTAACTATTCTGCTTTACATCTCGATTGTGAGGTAAGTAGAAAAAAACATTTACAAGAATAAAACATTTTATTTGTTGAAATTTATAGTGAAATGAGAACAATTTTAAAATTTTAGGGACAGGTGTTTTTTAAAGTTTTTTATTCCCGCCTTTTTTCATTAAAAATAATCAAGTAAGGAACTTTTTGTTTTTTTTTTCAAGATCGAAATTGAGCTTCGCCGTTCGATATTTAAAATTGATGACTATTATACTCACACGAAGACAAGGCTGAATAGCAAAGCGACCTCTTTGGTCATTGGGCTGAATGCATGATGTCTATTGCCAGTATGATCGTGAGATGTACGCGAACTTTTTGAAATAAAGAAGTGTTTTTTTTTATAATTACTTACCGCCCTAGGGCTTTTTTAGCTAGATTATTACCCTAGAGCGCTAATTAGTCACCTACAAGCCCCATTTGGAGGTAATAAGAACCTACTTACCGAACATGAGAGATTTAAAAAAAAATTATGGACAGCAGAGCGAAACCTATCAATCGACCATGTTAATCAAAAGTTTCTTATAGCTATAACACAAGAAGTGGAAGTAGTCGTGGCGCCGTGGTTACTGTGCATATCAAACGATATCGCAGGTTTGGCGCGCTCGGTGCGGCCGGTATTAGGATGGGTGACCGCCGACCATTCATTTCTCACGACAACTTCCGTGCTTCGGAGGGCACGTTAAGCAGTCGGTCCCGGGTGCTGTATACTTGTATACAGTAGTCGTTAGGGTTTGTCAGAAGCCATTTCGGCAACCTGAAATATCTGAAATCCACCAACCAGCACTGGGCCAGCTTGGTGGATTACGGCCTATACCTCCTCGTCACCCAGAGGAGAGAATCATAGCCCTGCAGTGGGCTCATTACACGGAGTTGTGATGATGATGATGATAACACAAGAAGTTCTTAAGCTTACTTACTTTAGAAAAAGATACCACATTATTTTTATTGTAGCGTATACAGCGATAATATTTATAAATAGCTTATTGATTTATGATTGAATTTTTATTAGTTTACTTTATTGATTCATTTAATGTTAGTTTTATTGCATAAAAGTATATTATTTCCTTACTTATTCTCCTCCGATGCCTGACTCGGTGTCTCTCTTCCGGCGATCTGTCTATGGAGCTTGAAGACTGCCCTTCTACGATTCGCGGCTAAAATAAAAGGTAAATGTCCATTAATTTATGCTACAATCAATGTAATATTGGTTATTACTTTAAAACAAGACTTATTTTATTCTAATTTGAGAAACGAACAACACAATTTACGATATAAATTTTGAAAAATTGCAGTAGCTGGTTTTAAGTCAAGGTTTTAAGTCAAAATAATGTTTATCTTTCGCAGCTAAACAAAGAATCTGTGTTTGTCATGTACTAGGACTTTAAAAAGCGGCTTAGAAAAGCTCTGATGCGCCTGAGTGAACGTGTCATGAAATACTGCCACCAAATATCACCACTCCTTTGGTGTAGTGTTCCGACCACAGACATACATCTACATAGACAATGCAAGTGTCACGATTTGTATTGAAACCAAGCGTGCCGACTTTTCAACACCTTTTATGACGTCACAGCTCATATTTATTGCTGGGAAATACAAACCGATTCAAAGACACCGATGTCGCCGATAAAATCGATTATTCAGAACGATATTAATATTCTGAAATCGATTTTTTAATATAAATACATTGACGCTTGGTCGAGGTTCGGACACGCAAAGTACATGCATTTGCGTTGTCTATGTCGATGTATGTCTGTGGTTCCGACAAAGTTTTATGACGAGCCAGTTCTTTTCCAAGCCCTTGTGCTATCACTTTAACCTCATATCTCTAACCAACAGGTGAGATGGAGGTCGAAAGCGGGTTTCGTCACTAATAAAACAAAAGTGAGACAATTACCTTGCAATAGTCCTCCGTGCTGGACATTTCATCGCTATCGGACACATTCGGGCCCAGCTTGAACTGCGGGATTAACATGTCTTCTATGTTCTGTCCCTCTCCCTCACCAGACGTCGTCATGCCGCCCTCTCGCTCCGTCGATACTGTCATTGAACCTAGCAAGTTGGAAAGGTCCAATCTTCATTAATAATACTTAAAGTGGAACGGTTTACAGTGGTTTCGCACTACATCCGATCCGAGTTCGAGAAAATACGGTACGACGTAGCAGTACCCTAAACCCTGGCCAATAATTCAATGCAGTAAAATTACAGTTCCAGTGTGCCCACTTTAGGGAAGAAAACATAGGGATGCGGTTTAAGTGAACGAATGGTCTTTTTTTAAAATAATATCGTCTAGTTAGAAAAAAAAAGTAGAGTGCGGATTCTTTACGCATCTTACTTTTTCCTGACTTTAAAAAAGGGCGAAAAAAAAACTAATTTTGCTTCTGCTGTGACCATTTTTTAAGCACTTAAAATGTTTGGTAATTATTATCATTAAAGTTGCTGTGAAGATAAACTACACACATCAAATTCACGTATTCACGCATTGCGTTAAAATTTTATGGTCAACGAATGAAAAAGTACTATTCATTCTCATTCAGCACCTTACTCTTCAAAGATTTTAACTGGTATCATTTTTGTTTGACATTTCGACCGGTCAGCATTGAATTATTTGCCTAGGTATATTTATATGCTAGCGTACGCACTAGATCCGGCATCGTCTGTCATTCCATACAAGTTTTTAGATCCACATTTTTTCGGGGTTTTGATGGGGTGTGGTGCGTCACCGTTCTAAGGATTACGAAGGAAATAGCTCAACCTAATTAGTTCTGGATTAATTCATCGCCGAAGATATTTCGAAAGGCTGCAAACTTTTTTTGATGGGTCGTTGCACTCGATTTATAGTTGAATTGTTTTCGAATGATTTTTGTGACAGTTCTCATTTTCCATTACGCGCAAACTATTTACAAGTAATAAAATATACGAGTAAATTGGCGCGTTAAGAAAATAAAAACTATGTAAATAAAATTGCTTATTTTAAAATTATAAATTGAACTATTAATAAAGTGAAATTGTTATTCTTCTTTGCGTGTCGATGAATATGTTTATTATATTTTGCCCGCCCAGAAACTTGCCACCTATATGGCGTTATCGGTGGCTTGTGCAAGGTCCTCGGTAGTGCAGGTTTCCGGGCACATGGGGCAGGAGAGAAGGTGTAACATTGTTTGTGGAGTCGCGCCACACAAACGATGCTCATCTCCGTCAACGCTGAAACCCCATTTTACAATGTTTTCTTTACTACGGCCGACCTGGGTCCGGAGTCTGTTTAGGGACTTCCAAATTGGCCATGGCAAATCTTTTCCGGGCGGGAGGTGTTCAGACAGAGTTAAGTGGGGTTGGGCAAATTTTTTACTCCATAAATTGACTCTCGTTTTTGCGGCATCGGCAGGGTTTATTGGGTGGAACGAGTGGTAAAAACTTTTTCGGCTTTTTAGCCTTAGGGGCACGGGACAATAGTGATGCATGGGGTGTTTGGGATCTGTGGCCATTTTTGATTTTTCGACACAGCTCGCTGTATATCTGCGAACGTCTGGAGGGGCAATCCCAGCGAGTGTGTACAGCTTCTCTAACGGAGTAGGTTTTAAACATCCAGTAATAAGCCGACAGATGTCGTTGAGTGCTGTATCCACCCGCGTAGTATGATGACCCCACACAGGGCAGGCATATTCTCCAGCAGAGTAGCAGAGTGCCAGACCAGACGTGCGCAGAACAGTAGGTGAGGTGCCCCAGTCTGTAGTTGTCAGGCGCTGCAAGATGTTATTGCGAGCGGATACTTTTCTATTGACTTTGAAACAGTGTGCTTTGTAGGTTAGTGATCTATCGAGGGTTACTCCTAAATATGTAGGGTTTTCACAGTGCATAATTTGTTTACCCCGCCAGTGGATATTAAGTACCCGGTTTGCTTGCCGGTTGCGAAGGTGAAAAGCTTGGCATTGCGTCTTAGTGGGGTTCGGCCTCAGGGCATTTGCGTCGTAGTAATTGCCCAGGTTGGCTAAAGCCGAGTTCAAATTTGCTTCCGCCTCCTCGAAAGTTGTTGTTTGAGTGGCCAGTGCAAGATCATCAGCATATAGATAGCTTCTGGTGTTTGGGCTCGCTGGTTGGTCGTTCGTGTAGATATTGAACAATATCGGTGCCAAGACGCTACCTTGTGGGAGACCATTATTTTGATTTCGCTATCTGCTTTTGTCTTCGAGTAGGCTTACTTGGAACCGGCGATTGTGTAGCATTTCCCTGAGCAATTGCACAAATTTTAGATCTTCTGTTATATTTGTCACTTTCCACAGTAGGCGGTTGATGTTGACAGTATCGTATGCAGCTGTTAGGTCCACAAACACGACTCCAGTTATTTTGTTTGTCTCGAACCCATCTTCAATGTGTTGAGTCAGATTGAGGATTTGATTGCAGCATGATTACGTCCTTAGTAGCTATGGACGTACATTTAAAACATATTTAAATCAAATATATTTTCTCCAAATTAGATTACTAAAGTCAATTGTACCACATAAAGTCAAAATAAAATACAAAAATAATGAATCAGAACTATTTAAATACTGTAATATCTTACCTGTTGAAGTGAAATTGAAGTTATTGCTTATGTCTGAAAACTACTTTACATATAACGATACAACGATACGACATACAATAAATACTAGAAAAAATAACATGAAACATCTAATAGAAACACGTGCTAATAATTTTTATGGTGAACGGACTACCGCGTATATAATACCTAGATTAATAAATCAATTACCCAGAGAAATAAGAAATAACCTTAATATAAACAACATAAAAAGGACACTTAAAAAACATTTCATAAATAACCTTAATTAAAAACAAATATATTATGTACTTAAAAAATCAATATAATATTTATATTCTAAGCTAACAACATTATTAAAATAAAAGATAAACATAACTTGTAACAAATAAAAAAAATAACTATCAAAACAAGAGCACCTTTTACATGATCGTGTTGACCTGTCTTTTGTTCTTGCGTAAACCGGTCCAGTGAGTATGAGCGGGACGAGAGATGCTAGACTGGCGATAACACTATATTCATATGCACGAACAATAATTTTATAATATCGCTCCCGCGCATTTCTATTTGTATTTGTTTATAGTTTAAAAAATAGGTTAAATCAAGTATTTTTATTTTTTTTTGTATTTTTATTACATATTAGTGGTCTACTTTAGTTCATAAGTATTTACCTTTAATTTGTGCTTAGTAGATATAGTTAAAATTAGTTATAAGTATAGAATAAGAGGAATTGCAACTTCCAGACAAACCAGTCATGGTTTTTGGAAGTCAAGAAATGTATAATATAAATGTAAAATGTAATTAATTAAATAAATAAAAATAAAAAATGATTTTCCAGGTCTGAAACCAGCTTAGTCTGGTATCAGTTTGTTGTCAATAAGGCCAGTTCAGCGCCTTAATAACATCTTTTCAAATAGTTTGAATGTGTGGCAGAGAAGAGAGATTGGGCGGAAACTACTTGGATCGTTTAGTGGTTTGCTTGGTTTAGGAATTGCGATCACTTTAGACTTACGCCATATTTTTGGAATTTTCGACACTTCGAGGCAATGGTTATAAAGGCTTAACAGCCAGGAAACTGCAACAGGACCTAGGTGTTTAATTTGCTCGACAGTTATTTCATCAAGTCCTGAAGCTTTGCCATATTTTAGAGCCTTTATCGATTTTGTGATATCTGTAAGCGTGAATGGTATGCTGATGTTAGTTTGGGTGGTGTTATTCTGTGTTTGTGACTGTTTAGTGATCTTTTGCGTTGTTTTATTCGGTTTACCATTGAGCAACAATTGGTGAGCTATTTGGTTTGCGGTTACTTCAAATGGTGCGGATGGTGGTTTTGGGTCTCCTGTTAATTTTCTTATTGTGGACCATGCTTTCTTGCTATTGTGGGTAAAATCGATGCTTGTTACAGTTTTAGTCCATTTTTCTCGCCTACTGTGATTAATTGATTTAAGGAGCTCCTCTCCTGCTTCCATTGTCTCTCTGGAGAAAGGGTCGCGGCTATAAAGGTGTTCATAGTCAGTCATTAATTTTGCCGACTTTGGAGAGAGGCCTGGGATATAAGATGTGCGACATCCTCTTGGAATGCATTGTCGAGATATTTTTGAGACAATTTCTACAAAGGTGTCATAGTTTTCGTGACAAGGCTGTAGTGTTAAGAGGGCTTTATCTGTCTTGTCGGCGAACAAGTCCCAATTGGCTTTAGTGAAGTTAAATCTTCTTTTGAAGGGTGTTTTAATTGACTGGACTACGGGGTGAATGGAACGGGCAATAGGGCGGTGTTGTGTTTTTGGGATGGGGTGGTATACCAGTTTGGAACATTGGGATTTAATGGAAGAGCTGACAAAAATCAAATCAGGATTGTACCCACGTTTCCAGCGGCCGCTATTAAAGGATGGTGGTAGTTTGGTATTATGTAGAAGTATTAAACCGCTGGCTTCCGCCCAATCTTCAACTAACCTTCCATTGAAATCGGTGTCTTGGTATCCCCAGGTAGTGCTGTGCCTGTTGAAATCACCTACAATAATCTTATTCGGATGCTTGTGGAAATTGTTATTATAAACTGTAAATAAATTAAGTAAATGTCATAAAAATATTCATCTTAAATAGACAGATTCAAAGAAACGGAACGTTCAGTTGATAGTGATTGACACCACTGAATCGACATTGAATCGATGAATATGAGCGGCCATCTTGTAATCGGAAGTTGGTATACATTTTTTTCACCAACTGATTCGATACGTCAAAGCCATCGAATGGAAGATCGAACAATTTCATTACGGAAACGTCACAAAAATTGTCAATTTTGAACTGTCACAAAAACCACTCGAAAAGAATTCAACTATAGTAATCTCCTAAGTCAGACTTGAGAGAGCCGCACACGACCACTGAACCTATACACCACGGAACGCAACAATATACTATACTATCTGTCATCAAATCAGGGAAAGTGAATCGCATTGTGCTAATAAAATAAATAAACGAAATATTTGCATATTGAGTGGTACAGAAAATGCCACTGGGGCGAATCATTAAATCTTACTAATATTATAAATGTGAAAGTTTGGATGTATGGATGTTTGTTCCTCAATCACGGCAAAACGGCCCCACGGATTTTAATGAAATTTGGCATAGTGATAGGCTACTGTTTATGCCGAAATTCCCGCGGGAATTAAAACTGCGCGGGTAAAACAGCGCGAAATAGCTAGTATCTTATAAATATCGAAGCAATCGACGACGGTAAGACGACCATCAAAGTATTATAACCATCTCAACATGTATCTGACACATGTAATACATTATCCATCCTAATTTGCTTCGGGTTAAAAAAATCAATAACATTGCTACTATGAGAAACCTCAAGCGGTCTTCAAGAAAATACAGCCTCAATTCACGCGTAAAAAAACAAATAATTAAAAATAGAACATCAATTCTCACTAGCATCCCGATTAGCGTCTCCACTCGTAGTGATCCCAACAGAGGTATCCGTGGGCGTGGGAAGCGTGGACTCTGATGGGAATCCTTTAGAGGTGGACGAGGCCGTATAGAAGAACTGCTCTTACATGGAGACTATACAGTCAAACGCGCAAAAAACTAAATATTTAAAAATAGAACAGCTGTTCGCGCCAATAAGGTTTTAAGGTTTGTACTTTAGGCTACCCGCATTTTTCTAGTAATTTGACCATTAGATGTCATTCGCCGCATACATTTTATACGTCAGTAAATCGTCATACAGCGTCACGAACGGTTCGCGCCTCACGTACCCAACACGCGCCTGAAGGCTGTATACTCATCATATAGATAGGGTGCTCCTTGATGCCCCTTGACCGCGCCGCCAGTGGATGCTTCTCTCGCATGAGAACCCACAAACAAACCGCAAGTATTGGACTGAACTGCTTACGTTGTGAAGTGACGTCATATTACCCGGGCCCGGAAGAAAGAAGCAATAGAAGAAGCAGACGTACCGCTCCAGGGTTCTTGTATGGGTGAGCGTTGCAGCTCTTTCCGCTGTAAGTCTAGCATAGTCCAATTCTCTCTTTTTATTAATAAATATTGTGTGCTCCCTAACCGGATCATACTCTCAACCGCATCCAAAGAGGGTGTGTATCCCTAGCGATCCGAGGGTGGTTATTTGCCTCCATACGAAGCAGTGGCCGCCACAACAGCAATTCCCACCAGCACACAGTGGTTCATCCCATAGGTCATAGAGCTGAAATGTCGATGGTTGAATTATGACGTCATTTAACACTACAGGGTAGACAAATAACCCTTCTAACCCCAGGTATAAAAGAAATTACAATAACATGAAAGGAACATTTCATTTTGTGCAACCGAAGTGATAACATTTCCATAGTGCTAATTAGCGTTGTCTTTGTCGACAAAATTTCTATTGTTTTAAAGTGTTGTTTTCTCGGAAATTGATTGTTTGTGATAATTTTGTGCCATGGATATTCAAATAGAAGGTATGTACGACATTTTTAATCCTATTGTCTTTACTTTAACCGTGTCGTTATCTGTAATCAGTTTTGCCATATTTAATTAGACTTTTACTTAGGAAGGAACGAATCCCCAAAGATGAAACTTATATCAAAATAATCTCTTGTCTGTCTAGTTTTAGAATGTGTAACATCTAGGTGCGCCAAAGTGCGCCGAGGACTGCTTATAGGTCATGGCAAAGACAAAGTCGTATATAGGTAAATTTGATACCTTAGGATATTTTAATAATAATAATAATAATAAAATCGTTTATTCGACGGAAAAAAGCACTTATCATAAAATTAAAAACTAGGCTACAAAAAAAAAAAAAAAGAATAATTTACAGTACTAATTTTTACGCCGAAAAGGCTTACACTCAGCATTACGCTGAAAATTTATTAATAAATTTCAGCGCTGATTTTCAGTGCACGCCTCACCTTATTGACTTCACGGACGCTTTACGCTAAGTTAAGTGAATGATAATTATTGTTATAAATAAGAATTATAATATTGTTATACATGGATATGAGATTAATATATTAATTAATATTATTATGTACATATATAAATGGGTGCGATAGATAACAAAATATATATATACATATACATATCAATAAAAGAATCAAATACAATAATATAACACAATACAACTAATCAAATAAAAATGGTATGTTATATGGTACAGGTATTTCAGGAGGCTGCCTTTTGTTGTGCGAAGAGGTATTCTGTCAATTTATTTTTGAAATTGGTGATAGTTGATAAATTTTTAAGTGGTGGAGGGATGTTGTTCCAACATTTGGTGGCAGCGTATTTAAAACTACCCCTGAAAGCAGAGGATTTGTGAGTGTGTGTCCTAAGTCTATTATCGCTAGACCGAGTGCAGTATTTATTATCTGACGAGTAGGTCCATTTTAGTTTATTGTACAAATACAAAGGAGTACCGCTTTTTATAACTTTGAATACTAGACATGCTAAGTGAAGTTTTCTTCTAACTTCCATTTTTAGCAGGTTGTGTGTGTTCATGATGGGTGTAACATGATCCCTGCGGTTCATGGTGATGCAGAACCGAACACAGGCATTCTGCAGCCTTTGCATGATCTTTTTAGTTCGAGCGAGTAACCTAGGGCCGTATACTGTGTCAGCGTAACTTAAGCGTGACAAGACCAGTGCGTCAACTAATCGTTTTCGCATTTCTACACTAAGAAAACTACGAGACATGTATAAAAGTTTCAGTTTGTAAAAACAGGCCTGAAGAAGGTTCGCTACGTGAGCTTCAAAGTGCAGTTCCTCGTCGAAAATAACTCCCAAATTTCGTGCTGATGTGACCCGATCAATTGGAACACCGGATATTGTAACGGTGAAAAGCACTCGTGAGGCATTAGATATTTGCTGTTTTGATCCCAAAATTAAATATTTTGACTTATTGGGATTAAGTACAAGACAATGTTCTCTAGACCAACAAGCAATTCTATCTAAATCTGTGTTTAATTTAGTGATCGAGCTAAGGGTGTCAGAAGTATTTATGGGCGTATATATTTGTAGATCATCAGCGTATAAATGATACTTGCAATGTTGGATGCAGTTAATTATATCAGCCGTGTACAATATAAAAATAAGGGGCCCGAGGATCGATCCCTGAGGAACACCTCTAGTTACTGGAAGAGCAGATGAAATTGATTTAGAACCATCATGCGATATAAGTTCCACTTGTTGCTTGCGGTTTTGTAAGTAGCTGCTAAACCAGTTTATGGTTGAGGTATGAAAACCATAAAAAGCCATTTTGGAGAGCAACAAGGGCACGTGAATACTGTCAAATGCGCGAGAAAAATCAAGTAAAGCAAGGACAGTGCTATTACCTTCATCTTGAGCAGTCAATATATTATCAGTTACGTCGATTAATGCTGAAGATGTACCGCGACCCTTTCTGAACCCTGACTGTGCCTCAGGAAGAATAGAGTTAAGTTCTAGATACTTTGTCAATTGAATACTAATGACATTTTCTAGTATTTTGGACAGGAAACATAATATACTGATAGGTCTAGTATCTTGAACTGAAAGAGGGTTATTATTTTTGGGTATAGGACGTACAATTGCCGTCTTCCATGTGTTAGGGAAAACAGATAATTCAATGGATTTATTTATAATAAAGGTAATAATGTCAAGAGTAGTATCTAAGGTCAACAAAATCATGTCACGGTTTATGTCATCACTTCCTTGTGCATTGGATTTTATATATTGAATAATTTTAAATATGAAGTCAGAGGACACAGTGTGTAGTTTAAATTCATTAGTATCATTAAATCTGTTAAATTCATAAAAAGTTAAAGTAGATATATTTGTATCAGCATTGCCGGGGACATCCAGAAAGTAGTTATTTATCTCATTTGGGTCACATATATGAGACGGGAGTTCGTGGTCATTTTTACGTAAAACGTGTCCTTTGAGATTTTGCCAAAGCTCTTTGGGATTATTTATATTTTGGTTTATTGAGTAATTGAAATAGGCCGTTTTCTCAGTCTTAATTACAATTTGAACATGTTTCTTTAATTCCTTATAATATATATTTTGTAATTTTCATTTCTTTTATTCTGTAGGATCCACCATCAAGTGTTCTTTTCCTCGAATGCTTGTGCTAGACACGTGGATGAATGCGACAAGGAAAGAAAATGAGGCAGATAGATCTCGAGAAGTGTTTGAAATGCTAGCAAATTCTTTACCGGACACTGAAAATATCCAGACCGATTACTTGAGAGATTTAATTTGTAATCTCTGTAAATGGTTTGCTGCATATTGGAAGAAACTGGGGAGGTCGAAAGCTAAGCTGATTGCCAAATATGGTGACTGGTTAAATGAGATCGAAGTCTGCATTCTTGAGAGCTCTGGCAGAGGACTACATGAAAACGACGACGATACAAGCGAGTATCTTCAATCTACAAGCAGGACGCAGCACAGGAAGGTGTTTGGAGAATGCAGCAAGAGAAGCAAACGTCGCAGGTTGGCAATTTTATCTCAAATAGACGATTCTGCTGTAAATACTTTACTTAATGATTCCAATCAATCAGCCGACAGTTTCTTAAAATTTCACTCAGATGAAATCGTTTCATTAATTACTGAAGCTAAACTAACTAAACATCAATACATTTTATTAAAAAACTTGATAAATTCTAAAATACCAAATGCTTTTCCATGTTATCAAAAAGTGTTGGTGCCAAAAAACGTTGCTACCCAAATGATATTCGCGCAACGGAATCATCAACTGAGATTAATTTCAATCATACATCAAGTCGAATTGTTGAATCTCAAAAGCCTGTTTTAGATAGTCTTCCCGAATCTGAAAGCGAATTTGTTTTAATTGGTAAATGGGGTTTCGATGGCAGCACAGGCCATAGTGAATACAAGCAGAAATTTTCAGATTCACCAAACGATGACTCTGTATTAGCAAGAGAAGTGTTGGATTTATTATGTACTTAAAAAAACTGTAAAAATTGTGAATTATAATGTTTTCCTATTATGTAAAAAGACGATGTTTTATATAAATACATGTTCAGTTTTCTACAATCTAGTAAATTTTATTATTTATATGTAAATTAAGCTATCCTCAGAAATAATTTATAAATAAAACTTATTTTATTGTTACATACTATTTATGATTCTTTTTTTTTTTGAGAATATACATCTACTCTTTAAAAATATATCTATTGTTTTACTTGTTATTACCATTAGAACCTTAAAACAATCATTTCTTAGATAAAAAAGTTAATATTTCATTTTTAATCCGACATACAACCTCTATGACCGCCTTTCTTAGGAACATGAACCACTGTGCAGCATGCCTATCAGCATCACCGCTCATAGTCATCTTAAGTGGGAATGTGGACTCCGCTGGGAACCTTTCAGGGGTCGATAAGGCGGTATTGAGAATCTACTCTGAACACAATACAGCCTCACCTACCACACGCATAAAAGAAAAACATTTAAAAATAGAACCTAAATTCTTACCAGTATCCCGATTAGCGTCTCCACTCATAGTTATCCCAACAGAGGTGTCCGTGGGCGTGGGAAGCGTGGACTCTGATGGGAATCCTTTAGGGGTGGACGATGCCGTGTAGAAGGACTCCGATATGGGCAGAGACGGAGACGGCAGCGGGTCCAGACTCAGACTGAGGCTATAATGAAATTTGGAAAAAATATGTAGGTATTTGACAACTTAGTATTGAACGATTAAAAGTAAACTAAGAGGAAAAAAAGCGGGAAAAAGCTCTCGATACTCTTTTAAATTAGAAGCTTACCATGATAATAACAGTATAGAACAGTTTTATTTTAAAATCGATTTATAATTGTCTGAAATGTGTAACAAAAACAAAAAAAAACAGACGAATTGAGAACCTCCTCCTTTTGAGGAAGTCGGTTAAAAAAACAAAAAACCCACCTCATCTTAAGGCCCTTCAGCCTATCTCCCACATCTTCGTCCGCCCTCCACAACACTAACTCCGATTTGCTCCGTCTCACTCCCTCCGCGTCGCTCTCGCTCTCTCCCGCGGGAAGCACGCGAGCCAGCCCGGCGTCCTGCGCCGCTAGTAGAGACAACTCTTTTTGGAGGAGATGGATTTTGTTGCGGTGGGTCGCTATGGATGTGACGCGGCTTTGAAGCTCCACTTCGAGGTCTGTTATCGCTTTTCTCTGGGGATTTGAGATGTTTTATATTAGTTTCATGTGGGTAGAAAGGTCGAATCACATAGCAGTTTCATAAACATAACCTTTTTGTTACAAATTTTCCATGTTGCTCATTAAGCCAAAGTTAATAGCCAGGTTGGTGTTGACTTGCACAGAAAAACACTTCTGCCTTTGTTTGTCATGACATCGTAAGTGGTCTCATAATAGTAGGACCTCTATGGAAAGAATTTTTTTTCCTGTTATTAACCGCAATTTATTTCAATCTAAACTGATACTGAGTGATGATGAAGTCAAAACAAGGGTTCAGGTTGGAAATGGGCATAATCATTCAAAAATACCGAAATGCAATGCCACAATTTTACAGTACAGTAAGTATACCATTTTTACACATCACGTACGTACTTTTAGAAGCTTCTCACACACCTTGTCTATCGGATCATCGCTTAAACATTGTTAATAAGTAAGGTAAATAATCCTATGGTTAAACATATATGCTCACATGTCTATCTACGTAAGTATATAAACATCATTGGAAAGGCGACCCTGCACGCCGATATAATAATCACTGATGGTATTTACTGTGACATTTAATAAGTTAAACATAAACTATTATATGTCTCTATAATATTATAAATCTCTAAGAAGCTTCACACACTAATATATGTTTAACGGATCATCGCTCAAACATAGTTTAGAGTAAGATGCATTAATTAGTAAGTTTTTTATCGTATTGCATTATTCCTTTTTCTTTTATGTTAAATTTCTTTCGTTTTGAAAGTTACTTTATTCTATTGCGCATGCGCCAATTTCAGCAACTACAATGAATTTCATTTCATTTCAATAGTAAGTCTCCAGTATATGCTCACATGTCTATCCACACTATCCTTGATGGTTTTGGCGACTTCGGGCTCGCACTGCTGCAGCAGATGCATCAGGCATTCTGACGAGGATTCCGACGTGGGGCTGCCAGCAGTCAAGTTGATACCCTGCGGGGAGTCGTGACAGAATAGTCAATGAGGGAATACACTAGTTTATGTGACTTTGGAACATGTACTGCAACTGTGTGTTTCAATGTGTTTGTTTTATCTATTGTATGCCTTAATATCATGATTCGAAAAAATCCGATTTTTTGATATATCAGATAGATATCCCGGCTAAGAAAAAGAAGCGTTTTTCATTCTGTAAGGGGATGACAATATTAATTTTTACTTAGTGTTAATTTGAGAAATATTTTTTTAATGAACAATTAACCCAACTTTAAGAGCTTGCCATTTTGGGAAACAATCTAAATTTTTCTGATTTGTAGTTTTTCGCTACGTGTTGCCAGGGTAAACATTAATCTCCAAACTTTTAGTTCAGATGAGAGGAAAAAAATCAATTGATATATATCGGCGAACCCTGCTTAATATCTTATATCTCATTTATACAAGAGCAGACCCAGGAGTTTAAAATAACATCACAAAATTAAATGAAAAAGCTTTGAAGATCCAAACGAGTTAGAGGCCAGGGCGTTAACATTGTCCAGATTGGAACATGAAAAAGTTTAAATAAAAAAATAATTCAAGTATCTGTGATTGTTTTCAAAACAAGCCTATTTATAAAACGTACGTAAGCAATTTGTTTTTAATTAAAACTGTTAAATTGTTTATATCGATCTCTTAAATTAGTAAATGTGAAACTAAAGCGTTTCATAAAAAAAAAATACAACAAACATGCACGTAAAACAAATCTTTTTTCAAAACTACAAATCACGCAAATCTAAAACTTTCACACTTTATGCTTATCTAAAAAAAAGAAAAAAAAGCTGGGATTCCTGTAAATTTATGACACATAAAACAATGACCTCACAGAACAATACATAGCAGTGATTACTAGGCTTATCACTTATTTGTATACCTACCTATCTTTAGACATAAGGCGGTCAATCAATAGGGTCAATTGTACATAAGAGAAGTCTGTTCACTGGCCCTCACTACTCCCCCGGGCGAAATTCATGACCGCCTTTGGCCAAAGGAATCGAAATGCTTCATAGATCATAATTATTCAGTCTCCTAAAGTGCTAAAATATGAGGCTTACTAGCACTAGTGTTAGATGTGAAGAAGCGGCGCTGCTCGGAAGCAAACGAAGCATTTTACTTTTGCTTTATTAACATCCACCTTTTAAATGAGGATATATTGTATATCTATCTTACCTCGTCGAGTCTGCAGCCCTTTGCGACAAGTTCCCGGACTGACCCTCGGACCAACTCCTCCAGATCAGCTGTCTTTTCGTCCAACGTTGACTGTAGTTGGGAAACTCTACTTTCTTCGTTGTCAGCCTAGGGAGGGAGTAGCAAATAAATGGGACGTGGGCTCTGAGCTTTTGTTAATTATTACTGTGGGGACATTTATTTGACCTAAACTGAAGAAAGTTATGATTAATTTTAACCAAAGATAGCAAAGAATTTAATTTTAAAGATAAAATATTTTAAATCGAATTTAGTGCACGTATAAATAACATAAATAAATGATAAAATATTATAATAGCACAAATTAAAATCATAAAATATTGTTTAATTAATCCAGATAATTATAATAACACATAGATCGCCAACAAAAGTAATAAATAAACAAAAATGCACCACATTAAACTTTAGTCAGCTTTACCCCGGCATTCTCACTTATAAAGGACATTTATTTCAAAACAAAAACTCAGAGTTCCACAAAAACACAACAAAAAAGTAAAAAGCTTACTAGCAAATACTTCTAGCTACTTACAAGATAAAGGTGCATAATATCAAAACACTGACAATTATATCGAAAACACAAAGAAGGACTGTTCGCATCGAGTCGAGAGCGAAAGTGGTGCATATATTCCGTGAGAGAATAAAACGATGAAATACAATAAACAGTCTGTCTTATGCCACCACGCTTCACTGGTGGACGATATACACTTCATTATAGATAAAACAATAATTTGTTGCAGCAAAAACCAAAGGGGTCAAGAGTTGTTTTTATTTGCGTAACTCTACTGACCTATCTTGGCCCGAGTAATTTAATAATAAGTTGAGTCGGTACGCCTAATTGTTTTACTCCATAAAAAGTTTAAAATGTCAAAGTTATCTTCATTTTGTAGATACGTAAATATAATACATCTATACTAATATATAAAGCTGAAGAGTTTGTTTGTTTGAACGCGCTTATCTCAGAAACTACAAGTGGGATTTGAAAAATTCTTTTTGCATTTGATAGCGCATCTCTTGAGGAAGGTTATAGGCTATATTTTATCCCGAAATTCCCACGGGATCAAAAGTTACGCGGGTAAAACCGCGCGCGGTGGCTAGTTTGAAATAAGTCACATTGTTGACACGAAAGATATTACTACCATTTCGGAGAGCCGATCAAGTGTCATGGAACTCAATAGCAATATTTTTACAGTAAAGGAATATTACCGCCCTAGTGTTGACTCAATTTTTTTCTTAATGTTTGAATTTTATTTATTTTCTTCTCAAGCAGGTTCAGAATATTGGCCGTGCATAAAAAGTGTCAGCTGTTTTCTTAACCCACATTTTATACCTATTTAATTTTCGTAAAAATAACGATCAGTTAAAATGTGTATTAGTAACATAAAGATTTAGATTTAGACTAAACAGTAATTATTTTAGTGATATTACGCATCGTTCGATGAAGCAATCTAGAAATAATATTATATCAGTGTCCATTACATAATTAAGAACGATAAATTAACCAGTTTCGTAGATTAACAATTCATAGTATTTTGGAAGTCTACGCTTTGCGAAGAAACCGGCTTTTTAATATTAAAAAAAATGCGCGGGCGCACTTCCGGTTACTGCGCGACAAGCAACCGGTATCTAGTTTAACAACTGAAAATCGCATTCGGGAAAATAAAGTTCCCGAATGCGATTTTGTGCCCATTTCCCACTTTTTTAAACATACATGTGCCTTATTGTGATAATATTACATATCATATTCCACTATACCGTATGTGTAGAACGTATAATAATAAGAAATGTAAAGATTCCAATTTAATTTTTCTCAACCTATAGAAATCACCTCAAAATTGAAATGCTAGAATAATATGAAAAACCCTTTTTTTATTATTAATCGTATTGTAAGTTCTCTTTTTTTGTTTGCTTTTTTCCTTTCCAAACAAATAATTTTCCAGAGTTATACAATATGAACATTGAAAAATAATTTTTCAATGTTCATATTGTATAACTCTGTGTAACTGTAAAAAAATGTACAATTTAAATGTGTAGCAATAATTGATGTCAATTTGAAATTATAATTATTAACATATTTTGATAAAGCTAATGTTCTAGATTTAACACTGTTCTCTGGAATAAATAAATATGATTTTTAAATTATTAAAAAAAAAAAGCTATGCGGATATAATTTTAATCTACACTACATTAATTGAATGATAACGTATGTTTCATTGAAATACTATGCTATAAAAAAATTATTCCGTTGTTTTTTCATACGGCAAATTATTTATCAACACTTCATTGCATACAATTTATATATATAAAAAAATACATTCAAAAAGGCTTATTAGGTACATAATTGGCGGTGTCTTCCATGCTGGACTGGGAGCGAAAAAAAAAACATAGAATGTACCAGCTGCATCTCATCCCGGGTATACTGTAAAAGTCAGTTAAGGGACGAGGTTTTAAAGGCGTTTTTGTGGGCGATAGGCTGACCCCCTGTCACTACAATAGTCTTTCTCCATCTTTATAATACCTCCAAATTTGTCAAATGTGACATCAGATGGTGTAACCTCTGGTGTTCTGCCTACCCCATAAGTGATACAGGCGTGACGTTATGTATGTATGTAATTGGCGGCCTTATCGCCAGCAAGCGATTTCTTACAGACAACCATGTTTATTAATTAATTATCAATTTATACAATAGTAAGGACAGACGTTTTTAATATGGTATTTGATTGACCAAGCAGATAGTAGTAAAAACCATTGGCGATACAGTGACTTTCTGATATCAAACTACAAAAAATCCACGAAACACTTGTATATTCTTGCTCGCAATGGAGCAGGGGGGTTCAGTAGAATTTTAAATTATGTAAAATAGAACAAAGCTCATTAGTTTTTTCTGTCTGTGACAATTATGTTTGACCCTTTTTAAGCATTAATAGCAGATATAATCTTTATATTGTACGAGATGGAGATCGTGAGCGGAAGACTATGTATACTGACTATGTACTGCGACTATGGAAATCAGTTCATAATCGGTTATCTGGATAAATGTCAAAACGTTGCTAGCATAACTCACGAAATTTCTTTAAGTAAATAAATCGATAAAGGTTTCTTTTTACTTCGCTAGCGGACTCTAAAATTATATTGACACCTGACATGCGACGCAAGCGCATAAATGCATCAAAAGCAATTGGAAACTTCTTTACAAATTATGCTTCTGTTACTTGAGGTTTTTATTATGGACTATCGCGTTGCTATGAAAAATGGGTCCTCGTTTTTTGCACGTCGTATTGTTAAAATCTCGCGTGGAGTTGCATAAGCGTGTTTGTGCAAGAAATTTGCAACATGCCGCCTAATATTGTGAATATGAATGTTTTGAAGGATGAAAGTTTCTTGCTCAATCGTACAAAAACTACAGAATTTTGTAAAAAAAATGATAATTCAAAGGTTTTACGTAATTTTTTTTCTTTTAGGTCACGAAACTCGAGCTGTACCTCATTTTAATAATAACTAGCCACCGCGCGCGGTTTTACCCGCGTAACTTTTGATCCCGTGGGAATTTCGGGATAAAATATAGCCTTAATATACCTAATATACCTTCATCAAGAGTTGGGCTATCAAATGCAAAAATAATTTTTCAAATCCCACTTGTAGTTTCTGAGATTTGCGCGTTCAAACAAACAAACTCTTCAGCTTTATATATTAGTACGAGCGTTTGCCCGCGACTTCGTACACGCATAAACTCAAAAGTCCTATTCTCCTTTCTCGTGGGCATTCCGGGAATTCCTTCCATTATACAAACAGACACTTATTGAGGAACCTTTATACCAAGTATCACATCCGTGCACTCAAAGAAGAAGATTTTATCATACAAACTAAAACATCATATATTTCCCGTTCCCGTGGAAATTTCGGGAATTTCTTTCATAACACAAACAGTCTCTTTTTGAAGAACTCTTATGCCAAGTATCATATCCGTGCACTCAAGGAATAAGATTTTTCATACAAATTAAAAAGTCCAATAATTCCCGTTCCCGTGGGAATTTCGGGAATTCCTTCCTTAGTGCACCCCTACATCCCCTAAAGAATGTATGTTCCAAATTTCAGCTCTCTACGCCCAGTAGCTACGGCTGTACGTTGTCTGTCAGTCACTCAGTACCTCAGTCACTCAGTCAGTAACGGAACAGTTTTATATATATTGATAGATTATTTTGAACCGATAATAAGTTTGAATAAGGTCAAAGCACGAGTTTAGGATGGAACGTGTACCTTGAATAAGTATTATGCCGTAGCGGGCGACTAATTCGATTGACTCTACTTGATGGTAGGGAGTCCTGTCGGAACCATACCCAAGAACGCCCGTCATTGGCCCAAATAATAGACAAGATGATGACTTTCGGTGATACATTTATATTATATCTCAATATTGTATAATATAAAAACCTATAACATTGTTATTCAAATTGTGTCTTACTCCATGTGTACAATGAAAAATAAATAAATATTATGAAAATATTTTCAGTTATAGTCTGATGGAGGACAAAACAGTTCAACGGCACTTTTTAAATTACTTTCATCAACGAAAACAATCTCCGAAATCATACATATTTTTTCAAAAGTTTTAAATTTTCAATGAAATACCCAAACGATTTCGATGAAATTTAAATGGTACCAACTATGAAGTATCCTCTATCATATGAAACAACAATTTTTAAAATCAATTCATAATTGTCCGCAATATCGTGTAACAAAGACACAAAAAAAAACATAAAGACGAATTGAGAACCTCCTCCTTTTTTGGAAGTCGGTTGAAAATATTAAGTAGGTACCTCTTTTATTTCTATAACGTAATTAGCGTTCTTATTTCTACTTTACACCGATAAAAACTGATTCCGCAATCATAATTACAAAAAAAACGTAATCTTACATACAGCATACCATTAAAATGAAACAAAGATTTAAGAGGCACCTTTGCACATACCGACCTAAATACTGAATAGTATCCACATTGTAGCTAGACCCAGTTCTCAGCAATATTAACGAGATACAGTTTGATTTATTTAGAAGGAGGCTATCGAAATGTTAATCACTTGGTTAGTTACAGCGTACTATTATTTCTAATACTTATTTACATACACACATAACTTCACGCCTGTATCCCCCTTATGGCCGAGGCAGTTTACACCAGAGGTTATAAAACTATCTGATATCACGTTTGACAAATTTGGAGGCATTTTAATGACGGAGAGAGACTACTGCAGTGACTCACAAAAAGATCTGCTAATATTTCTCTAATAAAATATTGATGACATTTGATATTTATTAAATACTAGAGACTTCGCGCGAAATTACATGCGAAAACTTTGATCTCGTAGTATTTATGGATAAAATATTTAAGAATTAGTTTAGGAAACGCTAAAATATATTTTTTAAATCAGACCTGTATTTACTGAGACTAGCGCGGTCAACCAAACCAAACAAATAAACTCTTCAGCGTATAGATTCACGTAAAATAAATTCTTAGTTTTGTCTGTTACTTTCCCGCGCTACAGTATGACTAACACATTAACAGTGAATTTGGAAAGGAGATAGCTGAAATAAGACGTTTCAGCCGGATGTTATCGCGATAATTATATTATCATCCTGAAATCATGTTCTCGTTATGGACTCGTCGTGACGACGACAACGGCTTGAAAGTTAAATTCAAAGTCAGTCGTACGGAAAATTTGTCAAATTGTTTACAAATTAAAAATAACCCATCCACCCCCTTGTGTTCTATTGAGATAAAATATATTATAATTCATGTATTCAGATAGCTATTTACAGTGCCCGATCCACTCAGCTTTTGTTTTTAAAATACCTTAAAATGTTTCTAAAATTAAATCTTGAATACTTTTGGGAACTTCATACAAGTAAATAAAACACTTTTTAACCGGATTTATCGCGTATATTTACATTTTAAATTTTGACTCGACGTTTCGGTGTCTTTGCAGACCCCGTGGTCACGAGCGACTGGACAATATTAACTTCATCAAGCATACAAACGTCATACAGTGTTGGCGCTGGGGTAACACTGTCTGTCTCAGACGCCAGTGGCCACAGGTTCCGTGTCTGGGTGTTTATCTATTTATGTATTATATTCTAGGTTCCCCCCTAGTTCGCTACATGGTATCCCGTAACACAAGCTATGCTTAATTTGGTGCCATGTGGTCTGGGGGTTTTATTTATTTATTATTATTATTGATTTATAAATTAATTAGTAACTTCGTGTCTGCTATAGGTAAGGGCCGTCTAGTCTTATATTTATTTTTACTATTAACATCACGTAAGTCAAATTCTCTTTGGAACAAGTCTATTTTCATTTTAACATGTAAGATTTTTAATTTTCATAGTACGTACTATGAATAAAAACGTAATAATATTTATTTATTTTCAATAAACTGGCGACTACAGTTGATTTGTTTTCAAATGATATTCGTGAAAGTTCAAAATTGAGAATCTTAGTGGCGATGAATTTTTTACTCAACTGTGGCACGCAAAGGAGGGTACATACATACGCGCTTTATGTATTAAGCGCGTATATATGTATGTATGTAAGTATGTATGCATGTATGTATGTCTGTTTCTTGTTCCCTGATTTTTACTGAACTGCCGGACCGATTTAAACAAATGAGGTATCAAAAGATTTGTATTAACTGTGTGAGTAATACTGGATTCATGGAATTTCAAGATTAAAATAAACATTAGAGGGGCATAAAAACAAATAATTCCTGATTTCAACAATATAGGTATCAAATGAAAGCTAATGGTCAGCCTATTCTAAATATATATACATTATACTGCTTTAAATTACCCATATTCATAGAAACACTAAGAAAATAAAAGTATATTTAAAATTAATGGTTTTTATTTTGTTGAAGGTAAGTACTATACGACTGTTCTTTTTTATAGTCATTGGTCTAAAAGGCATTTACAATAATAGTATGTTATGTAACAAGTGAGCGAAGTTGCTAATTATTTTAATTAATTAGCAACGCTCACGAGTTATAGATGTTCTATGTCACGAAGTCCGTTTGGCTATGAATGTTGTCAAGCGTGCACATGCACATTGTTTTTGTGTGCGTAACCTCGAGAGCGCTCAGTGTCGATCGGGACACGGTCCGGATCAGTAGTGTGTTTAGTTCGCGCCAAATGGTTTCACGGAGTAAGGTCAGCATGGCAACAAAACGAAGAAGAGTTGTCCATAGTGAGGCAATATTTATTTATACGTTTTCGATTAAAATTTTATGCAAAGATATTTAATATAGCAATAGAAGTATTTATAAAATGAATATTTTTTTGTGTTATAAGATGTTTATATTTCTTAATTATTTTGATTACATTTTGTTTTATCTCAATATTTTGATCTCGATTTTGAATTTATAATCAATGTACAAGATGATTCTGACGACAGCAAAACGGAATCGGAAATCGAAAATTTATCTGATAGTGATTGAAAATACTGAATAGTACTACTTGTTTCGTTTCCATTCTGTAACACCAATGCTTAATTAAATGCCTACATCTTCTTAATATTTTTGTATTTATTGCAACCTAATCTAATTTATTTACAAAAAGTATATACTTTTAAAACCAAAATTTTATTTCGATTATTAAATCTCGACTTGAAATATTATATTATTATGATTTCTTTGCTAAGTTACCTACATTTACACACACAAGCGCGCTTGTCGGGATACGTCACTACTACAATCAAAGCCGAACGGACTTCGTGAAATAGAATATCTATACATACGACGTTTTTCAACACACTTGTGAGTAAAAGACAGACATACGTGGTCATAAAATAACAAACACATTTGATAACAAAGCTGTGAATTGTGATTGAAAAATGGCGCCGAACCTCGCGCATGCGCGTAGGTTTTTTTTTCCGCCAAATGTGTCAATGTCTGTGTAGCATATACATTTTAAGTGAAAATGTTTAATTTGGAGTGGTAAATGCAAATATTTTAATATTTTATAACAAATTATTGTAAATTGTGAATAATTTGTTTGATATACAAATTTGTTTTACTAATATAAGGCGCAAACATTTAAAAATGTATATGGATTTGAAGTGGTATAAAACCTCTTTGTTGTTTCTGAAAATATTAACAGTCAAATTCATAGAAAATAGTTAAAAAGCATTTAAAGTGCATTTTAGCTACAACACTCTTTAAGGTTTATAGTGTGTTGTAAGTGAAGGTGATTCATAGACATCTGAAAATCCTATTTTAACTAATAAACCGTTCTTATACGGATTACATTACGCATGAGCGGAAACGTCGCATTTCATTGCACCAGAGATAAAATTATGTTTTTTTTGCCCTAGGGCTATGGATATTTCATTTACTTGCAGTTATAATTGGCATTTGACAGGTCGATACAGACATTTCATTTCATTACTTATTTTTGTTTTCGTCAGTTTCGTCACAAATTATTATAGATTTATCGCCTCGTTCAGTGCCTTCGTTTATTTAAATTTTCTGTGCCCCGACTCCCGACTATTCTTGGAAAAATACCACCAGTTTTTTTAATGCGGATGTGTGTGCAATCTATTGCCCCGATTACATTTGGGAAGTTCCTGATTGCTCGGAACTCCCTCATCACCTGTTCTTGCTCCTGCACAGTGTTGGGCATGAAAATGAACTCTTTACTTAATCGGGCAAGAGCTCTTGCTACTCTAGCGCAAATGCGGCATACAGTAGCTTGGCTTATGCCATGAAGTTCACCACTGTCATCCTGAACTTGAAATTATTGAAATAAAATATTGTTATTGTGGGTGAAATGCGTACGAGTATTACAATAAAATATGAACTCTGTACAGGGTGTACATGGCTTTGCTTCACAAGAGATATCCTCTTTGTAATACCTATCGCCTTATAGTGAGATTTTCTTTTGTGAAGCAAGGAAAATAAAGAGCCAGAAATGGTCAATATAATTACATCAGACTCATCTTCACATCCTCTCACCGCACTCAGATGGAAACACACTCCCTGTACTAACCTCATTTCTCGCCCAGCACCGCAACGCTGTCAGCACCTGTAGCTCAGGGGATACTGCAAACCCTCTTGGACATCGCGTAATTTCATTACGAACTAAATCGGTAATACGCCGTACAGTATCTTTATTAAAGCGATATCTCTTTTTAAATTCAATATCGTCTAGAGTAAAAGGGTCTTTTCTTCGTCGGTACTCCTTTCTCCTACGTCGCACTCTATTTGCATCAATACGAGCTATCAGCTGTATGTTAATCAAATTGTTCATCACATCCATCATCATCATCATCACATCCATCATCATCATCATCACAACTCTTTGTAATGAGCCCACTGCAGGGCATGAGTCTCTCCCCTGGGTGCAGAGAAGGTATAGGCCATAATCCACCAAGCTGGCCCAGTGCTGGGTGGTGGATGCCAGAATTTTTTAGGGCGCCTAGATGGCTTCTGACAAACCCTAACGACTACTGTATACAAGTATACAGCACCCGGTACCGACTGTTTAACGTGCCCTCCGAAGCACGGAAGTCGTCGTGAGTAATATGAATGGTCGGCTGTCACCCATCAAAGTACCGACCGCGCCGAATGTTGCTTAACCTGTGATATCGTATGATACACACAGTAACCACGGCGCCACGACGACTTCCATCCATCAATGACCACAAATTGACGCGACGAAAAAAATAATCACAGGGAACTAGGAAGGAAGACGAAGAGTGAAACTGTGAAACTCAAATTATCAATTTCAATAACTCGTTAATATTCGTTAACCTTCGGGTAGACTCGGCCGGTAAAATGGGCTTAAAGAAGCCTCATCCTGATTGTAAATTTGACATGTTTAGAAAGCCGTTATAGTATGTTTACAATGTCATTTATCGTCTATGAATCACCTTTTTTTGGTTGTGCTTTGTAAACCCTCTGTAACGCTGTTTTAACGTGGACAAATTCTCTATGAATTCGACAGTTAATGTATAACCCGGACCAATAAAATATGCTCTGTTTACTCGCATGTAATTTGCACAAAGGTACAATTCAACTTTGTAGGATTCATTATATTATGCACTAGGGTATAATATATTATGCACGCGTGACTTATAGCCCAGTTTATAGTTCTAACTTCAATAGAATAACGCTCACTTTACGAGCAAGTGTGTTGAAAATGTTTTTAAGAACCTATAATTAATCTGAAACCTTATTCCTCGAAACGGTTTTTCATATGAGGTAAATAAAAAAATTTCATTCCATTGGAAACATAAGTCAAAAGGATATAAATATGTATATCTTTTCCCCCTATAGGAGACAAGTTTTGTCACTCTTCTCTTTCGGTGGGGACAAGAAAACAGTGCTAGTCGGGTACAGCCCGTTCATACATGGTCCGTTTTACGTTTTATAAATTGTCCACAGATCTTAATGCCATAAATTATTTGATTTAATGACCATGTGGCCAACATTTCACCGAAGTCCACAGATCTTTTCAACGATTACAACTCACACATTCCATTCATCAAATACCTTCTGACTGTACTATAACTAAATTGCCTTGCTAACTAAAGTCTAACTATTAACTAAGATGAAGATGAAACTAAAAGGTCTTTAAAGAATAAAAGTAAATTTCACAAAATCCTACCAACGAGTGTCGGTGTGCAAAAATTAGGTGAAAATGAATATAATTTTAAAATGTCATAAGTACTATTGAATTCAACATTCTTAGAGTTTTACACATGGTCCGTTTTACTGGATACGTTTTACCGGATACGTTTTTTTTCATCGATGGCGCATGGAGTTGTATGAGCGACTTCACATATGGAACAGTATTCAGTATACGTATTTTCGATACAAAAAAGGTATTCAGTAAAACGTATCCAGTAAAACGGATCATGTGTGAACGGGCTGTAACTTAGATATAGTAGAGGTGAAGGATTCCCGCAACGTAACGCCTGATTCGATTAATCCTCATACTCACCGCCGCAGTATGCGTGTCGACGAGCGCGGTGAGACGGCGCGATCTAGCCGCTATCTCTCTCTGTCTCGCTCTAAGCGCGCGGCGACGTTGCGTCCACCCTCTTTCTAACGTTCGCCAGTCGGACGATAGGCGGCGGCAAGCTGCCGAGTAGCTCGCTTCTACTGCCGCTCGTTCCTACACAAAAGTATGAATACATCTTTAAATAAATTACTCAAATTGACATAACAAGTACACGGCCAAAGTAAGCTTGGGTCTAAAATCAATTTATTGCTTCTAAAATGGTGGTACATATGTCGTCGGCAAGTGGTTGAATTAGCCACTCAATTGGACGCCTAGGCCGAATCAACGGCCTAGGCTGATAGTTGATTGAACTCGAAACACTCAACTGTTAACAACTTGGCGTGTTGAAAGTTAGCCCTTTGAAGATTTAAAGGTACAGTTTTGGATAAAGTAATAAAACAAGTAGGTCATGGTAAAATTATCTGTCATGGCGGAAAAACCAGTCAAGCAAAAATTTTTTTATATTAGAGTTTTTTTATTATTTTCAATTACACGGAAATAAAATCCATAGTGGCGCATCGCCGGGTTATATAAGTATCATAAATATAATAAAATAAGTTCCGTATTGATGTTTTAATATTAAAAAAAATATATATCGGTTTTTATATAAAAACTATTAAGTATCTTCTTTTATGGACGACTATTCAATACAATCACAACAACCTAACCAAACATCATAAATTTAACAATATCCAATTTAACTAAATGGCTACACAACGTTTAGCCAACTGATTAAACGTTGCGATCAACGACTTGACTAATTGTCCTTAAGCCGGTTGAAACGTCCTAGGCGTCCAATTGAGTGGCTAATTTAACCAGTTGCGTACGACATATACATTTGGTGGTAAATATTCGTTATTGAGCTCATATTTACTGTCTTACAGCATGCAATATCAGTGTATAAACAATTAATAACTATATAATTCAATTAAAATTCATCAAATTAAAAAAATCATACACAATTTAATTATTATGTCTTCTTAGGTAAGAAAAAATCAGATACTTTTATTTATTACATGTCAAGTTGGCTATTAAAAAAATCATTAATTGTATAAAAACATTGCTCTATTAGCCATTGGCATAAGATAAATTTAAATTTTGTCAGTGGTAAGTATTTTAACTTTGTTGGTAATTTATTAAATATTTTAATACACATGACATAACTATGTATTTCTAATACATATCTCAGTTTTGACATTTGGTAAATTTCAAGATTTCTTTTTTTTCCACAAAACATTCCGGGTGTATTTTTACAAATTATGCCGTTTCATAGATATATAAACAGGGTACAGTTAAGATTTTCATACTTTTAAACAAAGGCTTGCAAGTCGTCAAAGAATCTACATCAGCAATTGCTGGAATACATTGTTTCTGAAATATACAGGCTTTATTTATTTTAACCGAATTACCCCAAATGAGTATGCCATACCTTAAAATTGAGGCAACGTAGCCATAATACGCTTTGAGTGCTACACAGTTGAAGACTACACAGCCGAACTACAAGGTGTTCTAGTGTACACTACACAGTTAGACAATTAGACACGAGACAGACAAACAGTTAGACACGAGAATAAAAAACACAATACAACTGTAGCAACATCATTTAAGGAAACAAAAAAAATTACGACGGCGATGGAATGACTTAATATATCATAATAATTCTTCAAATTCAAAGTTAAAATATTCTTTATTTCACGCTTCTATTCCCAATAAAATATGTAAAACTAGCGTTTCACTGGTCTTGGGATTTTTACGTGAAAGCACAAGAGTTTGGAACGAAATGGCTGTTCAAAAAATATAGCTGGAACACATCTTACCCAGTATCACCTAGTCCTCCTCACTCACATTAAATCCACATCACGTTACCATTTTACACTACACCATATACAGTTCCACCTCGACAACCAGTCCATAATTGGTAAACTCGCAGTTTTCATCGTCCTCATATCTCTAGCAGAGCTTTTACTTAATAGTTAATTTCTAAAATGAATTTAAATCTACAATTTTTCAATCGACTTCAAAAAAAGGAAGGAGTGTCCGTCTCTTGTGACCACGGGGTCTGTAAAGACACCGAAACGTCGAGTTAAAATGTAAAATTTAAATTATACGCGATTAATTCGGTTAAAAAGTAGTTTTATTTAAAAAGAAGGAGATTCTCAATTCATCTGTATGTTTTTACATAATAGCTTTTGACTGTGTGAACTGATATTGATGATTCCTGCCTCATATGATAGATGATACTTCCCATTTGGTCGTATATAAGTTTTGCATGAAGTGCTCAAATCAATCGATTGAGTACTTCATGATTTTTTTTTAATATATATGAATTCGGAGATCGTTTACCTTGACGACCTTATAATTTGCATACGTTGATTATTTATGTAAATATAAAAAAGTGAAAAGGATAAGCGGTGCTATGACCTCTAAAATGCTGAAATGGTTTTATATGAAAAAAAAAATCTTGAAATTGAAATGAAAATTCAAAATAGAAGTACACTAAAAGTCCGGCTCCACCTATCTCCACCCTACTCCTCTCACCTCGTCCAGCTGCCTCTGCGCCAATAGGAGCTGTTCCCTCTCGGCACGCCAGCTGCGCTGCCTCTCCTCCTGTTTGAGCTGCAGCTGTCTTCTAGAACGTTCTAGCTCGGAGCGTTGGGTGGCGATGCGCTCTGATAGGTCCGTGTCGAGGTCGCTGTATGAGAAACAATAATTAGAATTACTGAAGCAATGGTTGAACTGAATTGGAGAAACTTGACTAAGTGAAAAAAGGTCATAATATTAAGTTATTTATTTATTTATACTTCATTGCACACTTACAAAATTATAAAAGAAAAAGAATACATTGGAACAAAAACAGTTTTGAAAGGTACAATAGGCGGCCTTATCGCTATAAAGCGATTTCTTACAGACAACCTTACTTCCTTGCCTGAAACTCATTTACGTACTTCAAGTAAATGAGTTTCAAATGATATACCTACTTTCGGTTGCGATGGATATTGCGAAGGCGAATTTGAATCTGACAGTTTCAAAAAGCTCGATATTAATTGAATCAGCAGTGTTACTTTATGTAAAATCTAAATATCTTGTTGTTAATAAAGTCACGAGTTGCAAATGGAGCTGCAATTTATAACCAAACTCGCAGGATTGAAACTAAAGTACAACGAAATTCTATCGGTTTTATAAAACAGACCATCCTATTCTTTAAATTAATTTAGTTAAAGTTTTCTTCATTTCAACCTAAACTTTTGGTGGCTAACGAACTAAGGCGTCATGGCGGTCGACATCTGTGTTGACAGGTGACAGTGACATAGACAGGTGACAGTGACATTGAGAGGTGACAGCGGCACTCACTTGACGCTGTCGGCCAGCTCGCTGGTGGACCACGACAGCAGCGACAGGCGGGACAGGTTCATGACGGACAGGTTCGACTCCCGCCGCAGCTTGGCGGCTTCCGCCGGGTCGTTGTAGCGGAACATATTCGTGCGTCCTAGGAGCAGGATGCAACCTGTACAAGGAAAACATAAAAATAGCCTATTTATTGTATTAGGAATAAACCCAGCAAGAACTAGGACCTACTAAGATATTTATTTATTCGACATAAAAATCTGTGCATAAGAAATTTTACATATAAATGAAGTATCCAAATTATCACACCAACAGAACTGTACAAAAGAAAGCTTATTTGAGCGCATGTTATGGAGAACACAGCACCAGACCCAAGTCAGTTTAAAATTATCCGCCTTGTCAACCGACTTCCAAAAGGAGGAGGTTCTCAATTCGTGTGTATCTTTTTTTGTGTCTATTATGAATTTTAAATATTCTTCATAAAGGATACTACAGGTCCCAATAAATTTCATCGTGATATATTGAGTACTTCAAGAAAAAAAAATTTTTTTCGAAAAAACATGTATCAGTACGGAGAACGTTTACATTGACGACCTTATACTTCAGCAATTATAAGTTCCTTAGTTAGCAACTACGTCTCGGTGACATATGTCATCCTTGGCAACACACAACGGTCAAACATACTATAATCACCACACTTGGCAGGCAAGTGATCGATCGCAGTTAACCATTCTGCACTTCATCATCCATTGCTCCTACTTTACAACAATGAGATGGAGTAATGCTCAAAAGGCGGCCTACGTCATATACAGAAACATATTAAGAAACATTTTGAAAAAATTACAACGACATACAATCACTTCTTCACCCAAAGCAAACTATACCTTACCACCTGTACATAAGACTTTAATTACATTACACTATGAAACCAATTACCTTGACTCAACTTAGTAGGTTTATCCACAAGCACAGTGTTCAGCCAACAGTGAGCGCTCGGCGCCGGGCATAAGGTCGCTTCTCCGTCGTGCAAGGCGATCTTGCAGTGTAGTGGTAGTACGCCCGCGCCTGATATCACGATGTCCGGAGTTGGGCTGAATTCGGAACTTCCGATCACAGTTTCACCTTCCTGTGGAAGTTACAATTTAAAATAAACAGATTTAGTTTTAATCAGCGCATCACCTCTTGCAATCAGCCTCCCCACATCAATCCCAACAACATTTGTTCTACAACTTTTTAAAATTAAAAGTTTTTGAAATTTTTGTTTTTTCATACAAAAAATATTCTAAAAGTCTCTGTTTAGAGGCGTAACTCTATTTACTCTCGAGCGTAGGTATGTCATGCATGAGCCTTGCGCAGTAAAATATCGCTTCATAATAATAATAGGTACTTCTTACAAAATGTAGAATAAGGAGCAAATTTCTTATTTGTTTTTAAGTTTTGTGTTATTTATCAAGATTATTTCAATTAAGATTATTTAATTCGTATAATCCTGACTGAAAAAGAGTGCCAAGAGTTTTTTTCCGCCAGCTTTTTTTGTCTCTTGGTCTACTGTAATATCTTATTCAATAACTATCAACACCTTATTAAAGCCGAAGTACAAAATTGTGACGTCATTAAGCGACAATTCGATGGTCTTATGATGAATAAAAATTTTTCATTTTCATTTTTCATTTTCAAGATTTGTAAAAAGTCGTAGAACAATTAATGTTGTTGGGATTGATGTGGAGAGGCTGCCTGCAAGAGGTGATGCGTTAATTAAAATTAACCCTGTATAGCTTGAGAATTATGTCAGTTAGCAGAAAATAGAGAAAGGTGATTTACTGAATTCAAGGCCGGTTGAACTAAGAGACTTTCCTTACAATTATTGGAGATTCATTATCAGCCCGTTGCTTTATCAGTCAGTTAAAACAAAGTAAAAAATATCTGATATTAATATACAACGTTATTTTTTGTATATACGAAACCTGACAATTTGTTCAGAATCGGAAAAGAATAGATTGCAGTAGTTTTAATACTATGTTATATTGTAACTGAATAATCTCTACAAAACCTTAAATAATGTAAGCACTCGCTCTCGCGCGTATTTTACGCGATCCCAGGATGCAAGTAGGCACCTACATCTCATGAAGCGGTAGCGGGACACGACAAGAGACTTGAAAGTTGCTGAGTTTTTTAAGATAATATTATAATTTTCTTGTATAGGAATTGACTTTTTGAAAGAAAATATTTGACTAGTGTGAGATAGGTTCCGCATAAACATAATTTAACGTTGTATATGGCGGACAAAAAATTAGATTATTGCAGAGTTGCAGAGTTTCTCGTAACATCTTCTCAACAGGTCGACCTTCTAAAATGATGGTACTGGGGTGTCAGATTCATTTCAATTTGAATTCTTTGCGTAAAATTAAAAATTCAAATTTCGCAAAACTGGCTCACCTTGAGGTGGTAGAGAGTGACTCCGGTAGACAGTAGATTGTCATCGATGCCCACAAGATGTGGCATATCTGAGTCCAGCACTACTCCAAGGCCGCTTTTGCGAAGTCCCAGCGCCTTTTGCTCCTGTAAACACAAACATCATACTTTAATATAAATTACGCAATATAAAAATATTTTACTAATAGAGTAGGATAGCTTAGAATAGGTCTATCGCAGTTGGATAAGCGTGTCGTCAAAGACGACTACTTATCAGCATGGCTAGTCGAGTAACTAAAACAACAGCGCTGTGTTCGACGAAGAGCTCGTCGACGAGATGCTTATTTAGTTTTTTTATCATTGAAATCTAGATTATTTACATTGAACCTCTGCACAAAATTTGAGAGAGCATTGTTTACATCGTCATAGTTGATTTTCTGTCTAATCGTTTTAAAAATTAATGATGTGTCGTCAGCAAACATTACAATCTCGTGATTATTGCCTACCATATAGGGTAGACCATTTATATAGACTAAAAACAAAAATGGGCTCAGAATTGATCCTTGAGGCACTCCCATTCTCAAAACTGACCCAGCCGACCTTAGACCCTTGAACCTTGTCTTCAACCTCATCCTTACTTTACCATCAGTAAAGGTTGAATGAGGTCAAATATGGATTAAATCAGAAGAGTAAAATAAATTGGGACTTAACATTAATTTCAAGTACCTACAAATAAAAGACCGTTATGAGAGTTCTGGATAAGAAACTTCTTGTTATGTAAAAGTATGATATAGTTTAAAAGTAAGCTTGGGTAATGACATTTTTTACTAATTTAAGGGTATTTTTAAATGGGCTAAAAGTGTATATCTATACACTAACAACATTTCGTCTTTACTCCAAAACATTACCGACACAACATCTACAAACATTCCACTACACACCCCCCCACATACCTGCAGTATCTGCTGCGTCTCCCTCCACTTCTCCGTCCACTTCTCTGTGAGCACCTTCTCCTGCGCCTCCTTGCGTTGGAGAGTCGCAAGGACTCCTGACTCCGTGTCCACTGGGTCCTGGAGGAGATAGAGATTAAGATTTAGTTGAAAATCATTTAATTAACAGGGTTAACGGGAAGAGATCGTCTTTAGATGATAAGGCCGCCTATTGTGCTCTGTACCTATAATATTGTTATTAAAATGGTTTCTTACTCCATGTGTACAATGAAGAATAAATAAACTGTGATTTATCCGCAAAGAAACCAATTCAAAATTACTTTAATAACCCGTTCTTTATCAGTAGTTAAACTAGCATCTTTCCGTCACCAACATGGAATGTACTTTTAGCACAAGTGAAAAAAGTAAAACGTTTTCAATTTCACTGTATTTTTGGAACCGAAAAGACAGCCGAGGTAGATTTCTCTAACTATTATATAATAATAATTGTCTTTGAGTGATTGTTTGTATGTTATTACTCATAAAAAACATTGTGAAACAAAATATGGGGGCGATTGTAGGCACCTACAGCTAGCATCGCACTTAGTCAAAGTTTGATTTTAAGAAAAATATAATTTGATTCTGTTTTAAAGTATATTTTTAAAAGAGCAGCAACAGATTTTAATTTCAATTTTCTAACTACCATGGTTTTAACCTTCGGTTAACCTTGTAAAGAAAAAAGCCAATACATTTACGGGGTGACTTTCGAAATTCCAGGACGTGATAGTTTGAGATCATGAATGAAGAGAAAAAAAAAATACTAATTATTTATGCTTGTATGTGTAATTAGGTGTGCGTGTGGCGGGAACACTACTGTGGGCGTTTTGACTGAGGCGGCGCGTCGTAAAAAGAGTAGTAAGGTCTCTTTATTTATTCATTTTTTATGGGATTTCTGGTGAAGTACCTACTTTATTACATAATTATAATCAGAATCGAGTACAGAGTGCTCTCCTTCAGTATCTAAAATTTGTCCCCAGTCACCCTGTATAGTCCCATGGTTGTCTGGTAGAGATCGCTTTCCAGCGATAAGACCGCCAATTGTATCTCAAAATTGTTATCATGTATTTCCTTTTTTTTGTACTAATGGCATACAATAAAGTGTAAATAAATAAATATAGTGACACTCACGGTAGTATAAGAGATCTGCGCGCGCAGCTTCTCGATCTCCTCTCTGAGCTCGCGAATGAGCCTGACGTTCGGGTCCTCGTTGATCGTTGGCTTGTTGATTATGTTCTTAGCGCGGTTCGCGTAGCGGAGGGTAGACAGAGTTTCACCGTAGTTGCAGTCGGCGGGGGATACCTGCGGGTTAACGAAATTAAATGCGTTTATTCACACACAAAAATAAACAACTTAAATTACTAACGAGTAAAAACATACTAATTTTAAGTTAAGTTGAAGTCGTCGTGACGCCGTGGTTACTGTGTGTATCATACGATATCACAGGTTAAGCAACGTTCGGCGCGGTCGGTACTTGGATGGGTGACCGCCGATTCATTTTTCACGACGACTTCCGTGCTTCGGAGGGCACGTTAATCAGTCGGTCCCGGGTACTGTATACTTGTATACAGTAGTCGTTAGGGTTTGTTAGAAGCCGTATCGGCACCCTGAAAATTATGACATCCACCACCCAGCACTGGGCTAGCTTTGTGGATTATGTCCTAAACCTCCTAATCACCCAGGGGAGAGACTCATATCCTGCAGTGGCCTCATCACAAAGTGTTGTGATGATGATGATGATGTGAAAAGGTTCAACTCAGCACACGTCATCGATAATAAGTTTGATAGATATTGTTGATATAATATTGATAATCAATATAATACAAAATCACTGTTTCGTATATCGACGGTAAAAAGGAAACCTGCTGTAACCCACAAAATGCAAAATGCTTAAAAGAGCCCAAATACTTTTTGAATTTTCGGAAAAATGTCATATCGCTTAACCATTCAACCATGGTAGGTATATTAGTTTAAGAGATATGATTTTTTTCGAAAATTCAAAAAGTTTTTCAGCAGGTTCGCTTTTTTTCGTCGATATGTAGAATATGTTGGTTTACCACTGTTAAATTCGCGCTCAAAAAAACGAATCTGCAGCTTCCTTTTAATAGGGTTTTGAAATAAAACGTTTTATTTTATTAAGTAGTGATAAAGCAGAACCTATGGACAATATGCGCTGCAATGGGACGGGACATCAAATGCTTTTAAATGTGGAACTAATTCAACGAAGTTTTACAAGCATATTACATTGTCCTGAATCAAATCAGGAGCGATTTCTGTCACGTGACAAATGTTATAAAATATGCTTTTTAAAGTAAGGATTTTTAATAAATATCAGGTTTTACTAAGTAAAGATTTTTATACTCATAATCTGATGACAACAATTTTTCTTCTTACTTGTCAAACAGCCTATGGCATAGCAGTTTATGCTGTTTACATTTCGTCCTTCGATCCGGATACAAACCATAGATATAGAATTAGAATTATATTGTAGTACAATTATACAATTCTACTACAATGCACAACTATGTCTTCTTCATTATAGGGTATTAACATTTATCTTTAATAACAATATAAAATTTTCTTATTTTACTTACCGCAGCTATCATGATAGTCTTAGAGTTGCCCCCGAGCGAGTCCTTGAGCAGCCACGTCAGTACGGAGTCTCGATACGGAATGAATACTGTCTTCTTGTTCTTAGCCGGCGCGCTTTTGTCTGTGGAAAGAGGAAATACATTTATATAAGTTTTAAACATATCGTTAATCAATATCTTACTAATTAATATGAAGCTTCGAGAGAATTTAGCCGCGTAACTTTTGATCGCTTTCAATTAATAGAACGCATCTAAGCGATTATCGTGACGCGATTTTTAGTCGTACGAATCCACGATTAAACATACTGATATGTTTTAAGAGTCTCAATCGGAATTCGCGCGATGTGGTTACGAGATCTAATGGTGCGTACAGATTGCTGTAATGGAATTTGTAATGTAACATTCTGCGCACTACACGTCCAAATACGCAACGTGCGCAGAATGTTACATTACTAGTTGCATTACTAGCAATCTGTACGCACCATTATTGTCAAGCGATAGTCGCATCGCTTACTCGCGCGATGTTCGCGTTCTTTTAGGACAATGCCTTCGGATTTTTTAAAAGAAAAGTCTAGCTCTTTTAACCTAAATTTCACAAGGAATAATGGCGATGGTTTAACTCTGAAAACCCGCCACGGATTTGATCCAAATTCCGTCCAAATTCTTGCTTGCATTTGTCTGGGTGTAGTTTGTATGATATTGTTTTTATTTTATTACATACATACATAACTTCACGCCTTATGGGGTAGGCAGAACACCAGAGGCTATAAGACTATCTGATGTCACGTTTGACAAATTAGGTATTATAATGATGGAGAGAGGCTATAGCAGTGACAAGGGGTCAGCCTATCGCCCATAAAAATGCCAATAAAACCTCTGTCCTTTAACTGACTTTTACAGTATGCCCGGAAAGAGAAGCAGCTGGTACATTCTATGTTTTTCTTTCGCTCCCAGCCCAGCATGGAAGCTTTTTTTTTATTATTTTATTAACGAAATAAAATCTTACTTTATGGCAGACAGCGCTATTTGATTATAAACCCAACAATTTTAAAGCCAAAACGTTATTTACTTTTAACTCTTTTAAGCTATGGCGGATTTGTACTATAATTTAATGAATTCTCATTACGGCGTTTCTTAACAGAATTGATTTTGTAACAGAATCGAAATATCGGAAGCACAAAGTAAAAATCGGGAGAATCCCGTAATTTCATTAAACTATCTATAGTTATTTACGTTTAGTTACATTAAACGAACTTCCACTTAAGAATGTTACAGATGAGTCGAAGCTAAATGTTTACAATTAAATTTACTTTCTTTGGTTTACTTTTGTGTTTCATTTTACATTTTGGACTTAATTGTAATGGCAATAAAGTATAGTATTGTATACTGACTATTAGCAGAGTCAGCGAGTGCCGATATAACAGATCCGAGAGTGACGAGTGACTTGTTGATATGCGCGCCTTCGACCAATCGCTGCCCGGTCGCTCCCGTCGCGTCCGCTCGCTCGCTGTGGAATAACACCCGAAACTAAGTCAAAATAGTTTTGATTTCCTTAGAATATCGCTTGCTTATGTATTGAAAATAATCTGAAAAATATGCTTTAAACATCAATAAATGTTAGTTTAGTAAAAATATTAAATTCAATGGGGAGTTTTCTGACAGCTCATAAAAATTAGTTCAAAAAACCTCTATAGATGGCACTTTTAAAAAGCCGAAGGCGTTACGTCTGTATACTATAATGTAGGTAAGTGGTATCTACCATCAATAGTTATTTATACGTTCAATTTCTGATACAGACGTCGATTAATTTATTTTACTTTAAAAAACGCAGTGTGGAATAAATTCTTCGCCTTCGCCTTTTGTAAAGCGCCATCTATCGAAGCCTTTTGTACCAATTTTGTACAGTTTTGTTTTTTTAATGAGCTGTCAGAAAACCTCTCATTAAATAATAAGTCGATCTTTCGAAAAGATGTCGGCGAGATTGATGAATGATTGTAATGAGAGTGGTTGAATGTATGAAGAGTGTATTGGTTTATTGAACACAGAAAATTCTTCACTTTTGGACTCCTAGGTAAATGTAAGGCTTCTATGGAGAAGAAAACGAAAAGCTCTAAAAAGATGTCGCTTCATACGCTTGACCCATTACAAACCGTCAAATGAACAAGTTGTTATCGAAATTGCTTGTTCACTGTTCTTTTCTGCGGTAAATCTATATGATAATGTGTTTTTTCTGTATGAAAATGTGGAAAATATGGACCGTAATATGTGCATTTCCATAAAAGTTCAAATCAGGTACATCCACAACTTCCACATGTGTATATCTTCAGAAAAACTGCGGTATCCATTTACTACGCAATGATGCATTTCTATTTTTTGATAAAAAACAGTATACAATTAACTTTTACTATGGTATTTGACAGTTGTTATGAGTCAAGCGTAATAAGCGCCTCTAGTGGAAAAAGTAGGCAGTTTTCTACCCCATTGGATTATAGTAGGTTTGCTAAGGAGTCGAACTATGACTATTATTACCACGTTTTGTCAATTTTTTCTTTATACAATATTATGTGGAATAAACTACATGCGTATATTTTTTCAGAACGATTTTAACCAAGCTTTTCTATAGCCATCATTCTATATCTTTAGAACCTGAGACAGCGCAAGTGAATGTACAGATACTACAAAGGCTATCAAAACTTACATTACAGACACACCAATAAAACAATGCAAAGCAATAATACCATCACGCCATTCAGCATAATCCTAAGGCTGCGTTTCCATATAAGCAGAGCGAAGATTTCGAGCATTGTGATTGGCTTCGCTCAGCTCCGCGCCCTAAAACAATACAAAACTTGGATACCAACCTGCCAGCTAAATCCACTAAATGCACTTTAGAGGCTGTCTCGCTCGGCATATTGTTGTGCCTCAAGTAGCTCGCCTGCACGAAAGTGACGGTGAATATGGCGTGCGAGCGAGACGACACGTCGTTCATCTGTGTCGACGCGGTGGTGCGTTGTTGGTTCCCGCGAGTCATGCATTCCTGGTAGTTTAAATATTTAGTTAGATAATGATTTCGTAAAAAAATCCTTTTTTTTTTCTTATAAATAGAAAAGAGAATTTCTTTCTAAAACGTTCCTTAAAATTGGCAAAAAAGAAAACAGTTGAGTACGGTTGGCTTAGAAAATACATACCGTCACTGCGTACAGGAATCATTAAAGAAGATTTATTCGTCGCTTAACGGCGCGAATTATGCAGTACGAAAAAATCATAAATCGGTAAGTATAAATCGTATAGTATTGTATAGTTTTTGAAGGAGACAAAACGCTGCTAAGGTTTTTAAGATACGATAAATTTTATGAAAGATCTTTTCCACCACAAACTTCTTTTGTTTTTATTGATAGGGAAACATACAGTGTAATTAAAATCAATCTTAAAATGTAATTAAATAAACTAAACCATTAAATATTATAAGATTTATACCTAATATAATGTTTAGTTGTAAGATATTAACTAACATAGATGTATAGTTTATAGTACAAACAAACAAAAAGAACAATGTTATCACAATTGAGAAATTGTATTAAGATAACTAAAGGTTTTTATTATGCTTAGTCTAGCACGCAAGACAGACTCATATTGACCGGTAACTTTTAAACTATATCACATCCATCAAACTCACCTCTATATCATCATAATCGGAGACCAAATGCTTCGACAGGTCCTGCACATAGGGCCCCAATTTTGGATGTTCTCTGACCCTGAGCGAATGTCCAGAATCCACCCCCAGCAGGTCTTTGACCTTCTCGTTGTAGATCTCGAGGTAGCTGACCTCTGTGCGGTAGGACGCCCCGGATTCCTTTCCTGTTGCCATTCGGGAAAATAGTTGACGACATATACGGGGTATGAGGCCTGGAGTGTCCTGTAAATAAAGTATATTTGGACTGTCTTATTGCGTAAATTAACTTTTGATTGTAGATGCTTGACTGAATAACTTTCTAGAAGTATAGGGTAAGTTTGATATATTAAATTTTCGGGCAAAATTATTTACTTTCCCCAACGTCTAGCTTCCTAGATTTCAGCCCCATCAAAGCTTTATTAGACAAGATAATAATCGAAATACCAAATGGTGAACTGAAATCGGATAACGTTTTCTATTTTTCCCAAAACTCTGATACATTGAATAAAGTCACTTCGAATCGATTTTAATGTTAACATGTCCTTGTTTGTATTTCAAATTATCATAATAAGGCTTTTAACAAGTACCACACCATACCTGAAAAATCTAGTCTATGTCATTTGAAGACAAAACATAATTTCTGGTTAAGCTGCAGAAACACCTAGGATATGGGACTATAGGGTACCCAGTGCCAAAATACAAAAAAATACGACATTTTAAGACATGTATATGAAGCCTTAAAACACCTTGTATGTTACAAAAATCCAGTTTCCTCGCCTTATAACCAAGCTATCATCTCACCGGAGATCCCATCATAGTAAAGGTCTTGCCGCTGCCCGTCTGTCCATACGCGAAGACACACGCGTTGTAGCCTTCGAACGCGCTGTCGATCACGTCCACGCCCAGGTCGGAGAATACCTGCAATAGGGATATGTTAGGAATTATAATTTAGGAAGCTCTTGTGAGTTTTTCAGGTCCAATATCAAGAAATAGTAACTTGTCAATACGCATTTATAATAAAATACCAAAGTCAATTCAATCCCTAACGTTTAATAAATTTAAAAGAACTATCAAAGAAACATTATGCAAAAAAGGCTACTATACACTCAAAGATTATTTAGATGACAAAAGAGCGTGGGACTGATGTCTCCACAGGTTATTTCCAAATATTAAACATTAATCACTATGTAAGCTTGGCTGCGACATGATATTGGCAAGCACGAATAGCTGTCTTCTGTTTGTTTGTTCATGTCATAGCAGAGCTGTATTTCTGCCAAATTGTACCTATAATAAGCTCTTTTTACAAAAGAGTGCCGAGAGTTTTTTTTCCGCCAGCTTTTTTCCTCTCGGTCTACTAGGGTTCTACTTTCATTTCGTTTTTTAAAGCCGAAGAAGAAATAGTAGTAGACAACACCAAGACATTGGTGATCAATATCTTCATAAGCCGAGAGATGCTCACTTCTCGACGGAGGCCTCCCCCAGGATTCGTCATGTCGTCCGGACCCGCGCCACCCTCATCCAGCGTTTGACGTTCGTGTATAAAATTACGTACTACGAATAAAAAGTTTTCATTTTCATTTTTTTCATTTTTTAACAAAATCGTCTTAGATCTCGTTTAAGCAAAAGCGACGCGTCGCGTTTTACTGAATTGCCGGCTTTAGTATGAAACCAGCGGTTAAGGTAAAGCCTGCAATGTAACGAAAACACGGGAAGCCACGCGGGATGCGCCGCCTGACCATACAACGAGGCCTTAGACGTTAGTGGTTAAGACTATTAGAGTTCGATCAGTTTGAATGGGCATTTTGTACGTTATTAACAAAGTATTTTTTGATACATCCTGTATAATATTAGATTAATACGACTTTATTTATTAGACATTTAAACACTTTATGAACGCTATAAAAATTACTTACTCGCAAAAACAAGAGTTTGCACTATCCATCCTGTAATATTTTGTTTATCAGGTGTCTACTCATAAAAAAAATCAGAATAAAAAAATGGCATCACTAGTTAATATTTAAATAATCAATTTATTTACTATACGTTATTTTGTGTCAAGAACATTGCAATTAAACTATTTATTTTATTGAGCTACTTTTCGCTATACTTAATGTATGTAAAAGTTAAGTGTGAACCTCGGACGAATTTAGAAAAACAAACAAAAGTATGGGTAGCAATTAATGCAGCGACTGCCATATCTTACATTCATATAATTTCATACCTACATATCATATTTAAGAGAAAGTGAATAAGAATATATCATTATATATTCATCAAGGTCACTAAATTGTGTCAAATTACGAATTGTTTAATTGTTAAACAATGTTACTTTCATACACTTTACAATCAGTCTTTAAGGCGCTTAGCAGACGATAAACTTCATGCGCCTTGTTGCGACAACCGACAACTGACAACTCCCTGTTCATATATTATTCTAATGGAATTGCGTACACAGCAATTCTAGTTAGGAGTTAGTTCCTGATTGCAGCAACTCGCAATTAGCAACTTTGATTAAGTTGCTGGTTTTTTCAATTGACAATCGCAGCTAACAAAAGTTTCTAAAATCAGCAATAGCAAGTCGTTCTCTGGGGTATATACTTTCCCTCATCACTGTATTTTGTCGTTTTAAATCACTTTCCAGTAACTTATTAAATATGTAAACAGACATTTTAAAATATTGTTTAAACTTGTCATTATGTTTCTGAAGCTCATTTATGTTAATAAATCTAGTCCTATCTTGCAAGAAGGGATGAATCCAAATTGCTGCGAATAATTTGTTGTAGTTGCCACCGTGTCGGCGACGCCGACGTAATATAATGTAAACGAGTGCTGTCTCTCCGGTGTCCATCGTAATACTGAGTGGACCCACCTAGCAAACCAGGTTCACATAAAATTGCGACAACCGTAAAAGGCCAATTTGTGGTTGCTGCAACTGGAAACCTTTAGAACATTTACAAAAATTGATAGTTGCTTCAACAAGGTTACCAGTTGCATCAATTGCAGATTCTCTAGTTGTAGTAAGTGGCAATTTCTAAAAAAGTTGATGGTTGCCTCAACTAAGTTGTCAGTTTTGTAAACTTAAGTTGCTACGTGTGCAAAGCGCCTTATATTCCACCAACAGTTATTATTATTGCTATTTTGCAGAGTATGGCAATCAGTTACGAGAGACTGTTTCTACCAGTAATTATAACGTTTAATACTATGTTGCTTTGAACAATAGTTATTATTGTGTTCGTATACTGATATTTCTTGACTAGCCTGTAAGTAATATATTTTATACTCGTAAATGCGTCAGTAGCAATATTTTATTTATTGTACGTAATAGCTATTTGACGTGTAAAAGATATTTTCGATGCAGAGCGATTGCTTACTAATAACTTCAAGATACATGTTTATGAAAAGAAGTTCAGCAGGTGCTTAAATATTTACCTAAAAATCTTATTAAAAATTTTACATACATACATAACTTTTAGAAATAAGCAGTACCTTTGTACATATGTTAGATTTAAGTAACCCTGTAAGTATTTTTATATCTGTGTGTACATAAATAATTAAATAAATAAAATAAACAACTTCACGCTTGTATCCCTTGTGCAGAACATCAGTGGTTATAAAACCATTTAATGTCACGTTTGACAAATTTGATCGTTTTATAATGATGAAGACAGACTATTACAGTGTCAGGGGGTCAGTCTATTGCCCTATATCTAGTGTTTTTTTCTTTCGCTCCCAGTCCAGCATGGAGTAACAATTTTAATAACCTACATTTAAAAATAAAAAATGACATTATAATCTGTAGATAGATTTTAGAAACGGAATACAGTTGCTATTACACTGTTATGAATAATATTATTGATAATAAATATGCGATCGCAGTAATAGACAAAAAGAAGCTGCTTCTCAACCACAGGTTTCAAATCCCTTAATAGACTTATGTCGATGAATCGGCTGTTAACTACATTACGTCATGATAACAACGCTGCGTCGTAACGAAGTTTATTTCATATTGAACAGGGTATTAACAGAGTGCCATTAAATCCATTTTTGGATTGAAGAATCACCATCGAAATTCAGATTGATAATTCAGCTAAAAATAATGGGCATTGTTCACTTTTTTAACCTATTATTTTTATTATGTTATATTAATCTTTAGCCTATTTTGAGAGAACAATTTGAATAGTTTTATTTTTAACCGTGTCGTTTAATTTATATTGATTTTATGAAATTAGTACGTGATGACGTCATCAGTGGCATTAGCTTTATAAACATGTGTCAGTCAGTAAAAAAAACATTAGCTGTGTCTGTGTGCTAAAGTCATGCTATGTCACTGTCACCCACTGGATTGTCAACAGACAACAAACCAACATTTCAAACATTGATTCAAATCAAATCTTAACCGTCTTTATTTCCTCTGTTTCTTTTGTTTGTAGTTTGTATAAATAATCTATAACTAAAATAATTATATTAATTATTCTTAAAATTTTAATTGTTAATTAAACTTAGATCAATAGCAGGGAAAAATAAAGAAGCTGAGTTTGTTACGTTGAGGTTACGTTAAAATTTAAACAAAACAAAACAACCACCATAGAGTTATAGAGTTTACTTTGACTTTTTTTAAACAGCTTTAAGGCTTAACACTTGATCTATTTGATGCCTTTGATGACGTCATCAAGGTTAAATAAAGGTCAAATGTATTTTGTTAAAAATCTCTTAAACCCCAATATTTTTAAATGTTTTAAATCGACTAAATTAATCAGAAACTTTATTCCTCGAAACGGTTTTTCGTATGAAAAAATTTAAAAAAATGACCAATGCCCATTGAACGGTCAAGTTCCTTGTGTCGAAGTAGAATTTATCTCTGATATAACGGAAACCATATTGGTAAACAGCATGACCCTTAAATAAAACACTTTTTACATACACACATAACCTCACGCCCGTCTCCCTTTGGGGTAGGCAGAGACAAGGGAAAACCAATTGCTACGATCCAGACATACCTCTTTCGCTTCCTACACGTTCATTAATCTTTTCATATATGCTGGTTACGGGTACTTTTAACTAGGCCCTTTTTAAGAATGTCGCCAATTTGATCGGCATACACTTTTTAAACATAATTAATCGCATAGACACCCGCTGAAAGTAAACTAAAACTACCACTCGGACGTATTATAACGAATTCATTGTATTCTATATTTAAATGTCAATGTTGATGGTATACAGTTAACATACAAACACAAGCTCCAATAATATTTTCACATAAGCATGATACTGTATGCTGGTTTCCAAAACAAATCATATTGGTGTAGTTAAGTTTCAGGACCACTACGTCACTGTTATATTATGAGAGAACTGATCTGAATTCCGAATCTAGACTGGACGTACTCGCTCAAAAGTTATCCTTATCAAAACTTTTTTTATAAATTAACACACGAATTGTGAAAAGTTTAAACGAATTCTTCCATGCTGGACTGGGAGTAAAATAAAAACATAGAATGTGCCAGCTGCTTCTCTTCCCAGGCATACCGTAAAAGTCAATTAAGGGACAAAGGTTTTATTGACAGTTTTGCGGGCGATAGGCTGACCCCCTGTCACTGCAATAGTCTCTCTCCATCATTATAATACCTCCAAATTTGTCAAACGAGACCTCAGATGGTTTCATAGCCTCTGGTGTTCTGCCTACCCCGTAAGGGATACAGGCGTGAAGTTATGTATGTATGTATGTTAAACGAATTTATAACCGTGCTACGTTTTTTTCACGACTTGTCTTTTGACAATCGGTTCTTTTGGGTTTGTTTTAAGAAACCAATAGACATGAATACGATTATGCAATAATGAATAACATAATTAATAACAGCTTCCATGATGGACTGGGAGCAAAAGGCTCAGTTGCATACTGTAAAAGTCAGTTAAGGGAAGTGTTGTGTTTGTTGGTGCTACGCTGCCCCCCTATCACTGGAATAGTCTCTCTCCACCATTAAAAAACCTCAAAATTTGCCAAACGTGACATCAGATGTTTTTATCGCTTTTGGTGTTCTGCCTACGCCATAAGGCATTTACGTGTGAAGTTATGTATGTAATAACATATTTTATGCTTCCATGCTGGACTGGGAGCGAAAGAAAAACATAGAATGTACCAGCTGCTTTTCTTCCCGGGCATACTGTAAAAGTCAGTTAAGGGACAGAGGTTTTATTGGCATTTTTGTGGACGAAAGGCTGACCCCCTATCACTGCAATAGCCTCTCTCCATAATTATAACACCTCATTTGTCAAACGTGACATTAGATGGTCATATAACCTCTGGTGTTCTGCCTACCCCATAAGGGATACAGGCGTGACGTTACGTATGCATGTAACATATTTTAAAGTAACCTCTGTTTAGGCCCTACCTACACACCAAAAATTAAATAGCTCCGAGATAGTTTTGTAGTATATTTGACTGACCTGTTCCTGTGATGCGTAGTGCGGATCCCCATGGTCGTACGACCAGTAGGAGAAATCAAACGTGAAGTCCTTGAACTTCTCGCGGTTGCCATCGTTCTGTTCTTTGCTATTCTGTAAACAATTGACAGTCACACTTTATTATTAAAATAAAATAAAAATCCCCAGACAATCACACCAACTACATGGTCCCAAAGTAAGCATAGCTTGTGTTATGGGATACCATGTAGCGAACTAGGGGGGAACCTAGAATATAAAAATAAATAAACACCCAGACCCGGAACATTTTTTTTTTATTCCGGGCGGGAATCGAACCCGCAACCACTGGCGTCTGAATCAGATAGGTTTACGCCAAAGTGGTCGTCGTTACAATAGAAACACTTTTATTAGGTACTTTTTTCACAGAATGACATGATTATATATTAAAGCTCGGCTCTGAGAGATGACACGAGATGCTCAGATGGTGTTTACGATTGAAATATGACCTAACGATGTGTTGCCTATAAACGTTTTCTTTTTCAGGCCATTTTAGCCTGGATTTTTTAGAGTTATAAATGGATACCTGTGCGAAATGTGGAAATTGAAATATTATATGGAATTTTTCTTCATAGTAGCTTTCTATAAGGTTACAAACTTAAATATCTTTTCCAAATGTCAATAGAAAATGTCAATAGAAATATATTCAATCTACCCGCCACTCACCAAGCCAAACTTGTCATTGGGTTTGGCAAACATATCTCGCTATTTCACTCAGCTTCACACACAGGTTGACATGTTTGGTGAGACGCACGACAACCTTACAGAATTCGATACTCAAAATATCTTAAAATGCTTTTGGGACTTGTGTTCGTATGACGAAATTAGCTTATTTATATCCAAAAAAAATACTTATCTAAAGTAAACTAGGTCCATGTATCATATAATTTTAATATCTAATATATAAAATTCTCGAGTCACAGTTTTCGTTGCCATACTCCTCCGAAACGGCTTGACCGATTTTGATGAAATTTTTTGTGCTTATCCGGTATCTATGAGAATCGGCCAACATCTTTTTTTTTTATATATGGCAAAACAACGTTTGCCGTGCCAGCTAGTGTTCTTGTAAAAATACGAATTATTTACGCGAAAAGTTGCGTTAAAATTGGGGTTGAAATATGAATTTTTCAATTATAATAATCTTATAATGTATTCTTTAACCATTATGTAGACTAGCAACAAACTTAAACATCGACAAGATCAAATTATATTACACTTACACTTACTTGCAAATACTGACGCCATGAGGCTGCTATGTATGCATGGCAAAATGTACGAAATGAGAGCTCTTAAGAATGCACCTGACGCTAATCAATTAGCGTGAATCACAGGCCGATTGAATCGACTCGATTGAAGGACAACGCTATTCACGTTCCTAGCAACAGAAAGAGATCGACGGATCTAGTACGCGTTCCCATAAATTTGACGTAAGCGACAAAATGAAAATTGTGAATAAAAGACAAAGTACAATGATTATTAAAAAAGTATTTTGAGCAAATTTAGGTTTAGTCAATACCTATTTATATATTAAAAAATATTATAGAAAAGTCAGCAAACTCCAAAGATCCAAGCAAAAATGAGATTAAAACGAAGTTTTTTGTAAAAAAAAAACTATCGAGAATTTTTTCAGTAATCGTGTTTTCGTCTTGAGCATTAAATCTTCATAAATTGAAGTTACTTGTGTAAAAAAATCAGTTTCCTAGACCTTATAGATTTTGAGATCTAGGTCATTGTAAGTAGTCAAGTTAGGGTCAGGTGGATTCTTAAAGATAAATATGTATATTCGTGACGCTAATACGTGGAACATCAAAACATTCGGCATACTTATAAAATCAGAGGCGTTTGTTTAATTGACCGCGCTAATCTGTGAAAATACCCCTCGGTTTCAAAAACATATTTTGCATTAGATAAGAAAAAGCTTTGAAAAGGTTACATTCTATCTACACATACCTGCAAGATCAAAAGGTGCGTGGGTGTTAGTTATTAATAAACTTCCTGAGCCGATTCGTATTTTTATTCATTCACCTTATCTCCAAAATACTGACCGAGATCCGTTAGCGTAAAGTCAAACGATTAACATTCTAATATAGCAGCACATAAGGATGCCGCATTCTACATACGGTAAGTATACAGCATCTGAGACTGACTGCATAAGACAAGGAAGTCATCATTAATCGTACCCATTCTTTTACCGACCGGCCGAACGTTATTTAGCCTGCTTTATCCACTACGAAGTCTTCGTGGCGCCGTGGTTACTGTGTGTATCATACGATATCACAGGTTAAGCAACGTTCGGCGGGGTCGGTACTTGGACCGCCGACCATTCATTTCTCATGACGACTTCCGTGCTTTGGAGGGTTTAAGCAGTCGGTCCAGGGTGCTGTATAATTGTATACAGTAGTCGTTAGGGTTTGTCAGAAGCCATCTTGGCGCCCTGAAAATTCTGGCATCCACCATCCAGCACTGGGCCAGCTTGGTGGATTATCTCCTATACCTCTTCGTCACCCAGGGGAGAGACTCATGCCCTGCAGTGGGCTCATTACAAAGAGTTGTGATGATGATGATGTTCCACTACACCATGACGACTTTTCAACCGACTTTCACAAGGAGGAGGTTCTCAATTTGTGTGTGTTTTTATTGAAAAAATATGTATGAATACCGATAATATTTACAACTACCTTATACTTCAGCCAAAGGTTTGATGTGAAGTCAGTTTTTTAATGCTCTGCATTCGTTGATTATTAAATAAGCCTATTGGAAGAATAGCGGAGTATCATCTTTTTTGAATTTGACTCTGACTTCCCCGTCTCCATGTCCACGTCCTGTCTTTGTCCACGACTATCCCCATCTCCATCCACATTGTCTGTATTCTCTCTCACCTCTATCGCTACGTCTATCTTTACCTCTATATCTATGTCTACGTTTCTGTCTAGTACTTGATTGCCTATTGTATAAATATAATAGTACACTCCAGAAGATCACCAACTCGTTCATGGGTCAATGTGTAGGCTTTATTTCATAATAAAATTCTAAAATATTTAAGATTTACCCTCCGATAGATTTAAGGATAAGTGTTATGTGAAAAGGTTTATTATAAGATATCCGAATGGGATTCCCTGGCTGTAAATTGAATTGTGTATTTTTTTCTCTTATTTTTAAAAGATGATTGCTGTTGAGTTCCTTGTCACTTCTTTTCAACAGATCGACTTTCCGCAGTGGTGGTAAATTCAGTTCAATTTGTAAATTGTTTGACTTATTTCAAATGTATTTAAATACTTACGAAATAAAGAATATTTGAGTTTGAGTTTCAGGAATGAATATAAAAATATGATATAAGACAGTAGAAGTAAACAAACTTATAATGATTATTATGATAATTTTAAAGATATCGAAACTAGTTCCACCTACAAATTAAGAATCTAGAGATAAGAAAAATAATCAAATTATCATATTTTTCTTTTAGGTAAACTATAAAAAAAAAAACAAGTTTTGGAGATAAAATGACATAGCAAACAATAAGTGACCGCCTTCTTGCATACTCTCAATAACATGACAGGCTTTGTTTTTAAATATAAAATGCACCCTTATGACCCACTAATAAGAGATGACCAAAATTATATCAAACAAAAATCACACAACTGTACAGGAATTTCTAGTTTTGTTTGTTTATATTTTAAATGCAGGCAATGTCACAGATTTTCAAAAGTCGGGTAAAGAGAATAATTAAGAATGGCTTGTTCGATGCAAATATACCAATTAAATAATAGATAAGATTTGATGTTGTTATTGTATTGAATAAGTTCAAAATCTCCAAGACCGATTTTGAAAATTCTTACAACAATAGAATTTTACGTTAGTGATACTATTTACATAATATGCTATTTATAAATACCTATGGGATGAGAACTGCGTGTTTAATGGTGCGTACAGATTGCTGTAATGGAACTAGTAATGTAACGTTCTGCGCAGGTTGCGTGTTTGGAAGTTTGGTGCGCAGATTTTTTTTTTCATGTCGTGATCAATTTGTACTTTATGTACCTATTTGTATTAATTCGTATAATCCTGACTGAAAAAGAGTGCCAAGAGTTTTTTTCCGCCGGCTTTTTTTGTATCTTGGTCTACTGTAATATCTTATTCAATAACTATCAACACCTTGTTAAAGCCGAAGTACAAAATTGTGATGTCATTAAGCGGCCATTCGATGGTCTTATGATGAATAAAGAATTTTCATTTCATTTCAGAATGTTACATTACAGGTTCCATTACAGCAATCTGTACACACCATAAAAGATCGCAAAAATTCTAGTTTCTATTAAAATGAAGTATTTTGTTACAGGATCGTTCGTGTAATATTTTATTTTTCACAGTTTCGTTGTAGTATAGTTTACAATGAGCACGCACATGGAAAACCTCGTCACAACAAACCTTTTGTGTAAGAAAAATATAAAAAAATGCCGAAAGGTTATCAATATATCAAACGCTGTGATCACAGTTAAATTCCACATGTTAAATGATGATACCTACTTGTTATCTACACCAAATACTATAACTGAAGAGTTTGTTTATATGTTTAAATGTCGTTATTTATTCATTATTTCTTAAATTAAAATGTTTATCATCGCGTAAGCATTTTGGTTGTGACATGACATTAGCAAGCACGAAAGTGTAATTTAGATAGATAATTCATTTATTGACAACTACAAGCACACATATTACAATAAAATGGAATTAAAAATGAAATACAATAAAAAAAACAATACAATTTAAAAAAATATATAAAAAGTACCATTTGTATTTAATTTAATAATTTCTACCATTTGTATTTTTTTTTTATTAAAAACTAGCCACCGCGTGCGGTTTTATCCGCGTAACTTTTGATCCTATAACCTTCCTCAAGAGTTGTGCTATCAAAAGCAAAAATAATTTTTCAAATCCCACTTGTAGTTTCTGAAATTAGCGCGTTCAAACAAAAAAAACAAACTCTTCAGCTTTATATATTAGTATAGATTAAGCCAGCGTTTAACCTCACTCTTGCACAGGGGCCTAGGAAGGAACTGATAAAATGATAAGATATTGCCGGAACACATCACCACCGGAGCGGTCATATTTGGCGGCTGATTTTAAATGAAGGGTGGTCGCTAGCCAGTCGGACCATGACGGGATCCTACCACCAAGCGGGTGGTTACTCGGATTAGTCGCCTCTTACGACACACTTATCCAGGGGTGGTAGGGCTGTTCTAACTAGGGCTGCCAACCATACTGTTTTCAATAGTATTATACAGTTTTTAACTACATTATACTGTTTACTGTTCAACAAAAATAAAGTACCTATACAAAATACTGTTTTCAGCATAAGAGCTTAACACTGTATATGTAGACTTTGATTAATAATTTGTGCAAGAAGCGCTAAAAATATGTGTTTCAAACATAAAATAAATTTAATACTGTTTATTTTTCCTTTTTTTTTTTTTTATAAAATATGGATGGGACGTTTGTCTTCCATGACACCTGATGTTAAGTGAACATGAAGACTAAGGTGGTACACGTCCATCCACGAGAAACCTATTCACTCGACGCTTAAAAGTACTAGGACTATACTGGTCAGGGAAAATAGACGCAGGCAGTTCATTCCAAACCTTGGCGACCCGTATCAAAAAGAAACTGTCAAAGCGCTTAGTTCGACTTTTCGGAATATCAACCACATACGGATGGAAGTTCTGTCTGCGTCTAGTAGTCCGATGGTAAAAGGGTGAGGGTTCAATTTGCTCAAACAGCAAATCACACTGTTTGATATTCCTTTCAGTTTCAAATTTACTGTATTTCTAGAAAAAGAAGTTGGCAACTCTAGTTCTAAGCCGACTCTACACGGAGAAGAGTTATTGTGAGCAGTTTGGAAAAAAACTACTAGAGTACTTTTTCCGCTGGCGTTATTCCTCTCGGAATTTAAAATTCATAAAATAAACGGTCTTCTTAAGATTCTACTTTTAATTCCTTTTTTAAAGCCGAGCTTGTAATTTTGACGTTAATTAGTGTAGACTTACACTATTAGTGTATGACTAAATGGATAAAAAAAAGCTTATCATAATTAAAAATATATTTACGTTTGATAGCCAACTCTTGATAAGCTATATTTTATCAAACACGCCTACGGAATTAAAAATTACTCTGGTTAAATGAAGTATTCCATGATTCATGATGATGTTACAATAATTATTCTTTGAACGTGTAAAAGCACATGAAAATAGTTGACATTTGTAAAAAAGCGAGATAAAAAAAATAAACTGAATTCTTTGAGATGAGATTGGCGGTTATAAATATTATTGCATCAATAATAATGGGCTTCAAATAGTGTTTTAGATCATTATACCTAAATATATATGTGTTCATAATACGAGCAGTGAGTAATTATTTAAATCCGTATGAGAGTAATTATTTAAAATAACTAAAGTCGACCGAATTTTGCACTGAACACTTAAGAGTTAAGATAATGCCTAGTGTTAGAGCAGTTACGCACTATAATTTAATGAATTCACGGGATTCTTACCACGATTTCCGATTTTTATTGTGCCTCCGTCTGCTTCTGCGCCTCCTTCCGTTTAAGCGATCCCGGCCCCAAAGCCTGCGTCGAAAAACGTCTCAGCTCTGCCAAAACCCAATTCTCTGCCCCTCGTCTTCCTACGGGACAAGGCCCGTTGGACCAAAGTCTCAGCTCTTTGCGAAAGGTATAGTCCCAAAATTCAGTATATGAGTGCATCCAACACGGGTAACTCCATTAAAGTCGAGGTCTCGTCCACCGTTGATTTAAAGAATCTGACTCGGCCTCTTGGTGAAAAGAAGCTCGAGTATCACACGTACGCCCTCCCTCAGGAGCGTAAGATTCGTGCTGCTCTCAGAAACGTGACGTTTGACCTATCGAACGAGCAACAAATCTTGGCACAAAATGCATAGCCGCTGGGTAAACAATTCCCACTTGCGCTAGTAATCCTAGCAAACGGAAGGAGGCACAACTTTGCGCAAAACAGGTACAGCGGCCAAAGTAGCTGGAACTATTGAAGGTGAAACAAAGTCACATCCTGCTTCTTATTTTTCGACTTTGACTTGGAATGTTTGTGGATCTCTGTGAACTGTATGAGAGAATCTATTAGGTTCTGTAGAGTCGGACTCACTACCTGGAGGGGTAGTTTTGCGTTTCCACGCAGAAAAGGTTGTCGACATGGTGTCAGTGTACTCAGAGGGATCTGGAGACGCCGGAGTGTCGGTTGGGAAGCCCGGAGGGATCGGGGATGTAATGGACGATTGCAGGATCTGAAGATGTACGTAGATCGGAGAAATCTTGTATGTGTATGAATGTAGTATGAAATGACTGAGAGCGGATGCCGTATGTAGTGCGTAAGCTACCATAGAAGATACAGTTCTACGCACAGACATACATCTAAATAGACAACGCAAGTGTCACGATTTATATTGAAACCAAGCGTGCCGACTTTTTAACACCTTTTGTGACGTCACTGCTGATATTTATTGCTGGGAAATACAAATCGATCCAAAGACATCGATGCCGCCGATTGAAATCAATTATTAAGAACGATATTGATATTATGAAATCGATTTTCTAACAGACATACTACGCGGGAACTTAATCTAGCGGCGACCAACCTTGACGCTTGGTCGCCGGGGTTCGGACTCGCGAAGTACATGCATTTGCGTTATCTATGTAGATATTTGTCTGTGGTTCTATGGCTACGCCGCCGCCGCCACACCGTCATTTCTCGGATGCGGATAGGATAAGAATCAGATGTACCTACCCAGTGCGTAACCGCTCTTAGTGTTAAGAATAATTATGTTTTTACCTACGCACCATAAATAATAATAAATAAATAAATATATATTTCTGACACTCACGCAACATTATCTAGCCCAAATTAAGTATCTTAAAGAACTTGTGTTATAGATACTAGTTAACTGATATACCTACTTAAGAAATATACATATAAACATACATATTGAAAAAAATATTTTTTTTATTAGAAAATAAACTTAAATAACGTCCATGACGTGACGACTAATATCTGTGTTCATCACACAAATATCCGCCGCCGCGCCGCCGGGATTCGAACCCAGGACCTCTGGCATAGAAGGCAATGTACGTTACCCCTACACCAGCCGGTCGTCATGTCTCCACGACATGTCCATGTCTCCAAAGCGAATGATTAATCCCGTACCTATACAGTTTGTTTGACGAACTCTTGCGTGTTATGACGGCGAAGTTTCGAAGTTTGTTTCAAGCTTCCAAGTTAAGCTTCGCATAATTTATACCTAACTGTAACCGACTCATATTTTACAGTAACTTCTGTGAGAACGCTTCGCATCACTTCCACTAAGTCTCTGAGACGTTTTTGGCGCGGATACGTCCCGGTAATTGGTATCTTTGGTTTAAGACAAGCATCATGAGATTATGTGCTGACGACTCCATACCCATCCAGGTAGTCGATTCTGACAAGCTGTTTATGTGCTGACATATTCTTGAGATTATTTTTATTTTTAGATGCCTTGAAGAAATCGCGATACCCTCGCCTAATCTATATATACCTAATCTATATGTATACTAATATATAAAGCTGAAGAGTTTGTTTTTTGTTTGTTTCTTGGTTTGTTTGAACGCGCTAATCTCAGAAACTACAAGTGGGATTTGAAAAATTATTTTTGCATTTGATAGCCCAACTCTTGAGGAAGGTTATAGGCTATATTTTATCCCGAAATTCCCACGGGATCAAAAGTTACGCGGGTAAAACCGCGCGCGGTGGCTAGTCTCACTATATTTTGCAACAAGTGCCCAGTAACTTATTTATTTCAATTTAATAAATGATGATGATGAATACCGTTAAAGACATTATTTTTTATGATTTCATCTGTAACGGCATTGAACCCACTTCTTTATGCAAACAGCCGAGCGAGACCTACTTGGACCGGCACGCATAGCTCCGTCAGCGCATAAGATAACATAAAGTTAAACTTTACATCGGTACCGACCGTCCAGTACATAGATAATCAACGAATGCCGAGCATTAAAAAAACCAACTTCACTAACAGTTTTAAATCCTTGTCAGTCAAAACTTTGACCGAAGTCGGTATAGGAGTCATCAATGTATATATTCTCCGTATTCTTTACTACATACTTTTAAATAATTTCAATTTTTTCAAAAAGTACTCGACGACCGGCTGGTGTAGTGGTAACATACATTGCCTTCTATGCCTGAGGTCGTGGGTTCGAATTCCGGCGGCGGCGGATATTTGTGTGATGAATACAGATATTAGTCGTCAAGTCATGGATGTTTATTTAAGTTTATTCTAATAAAAAATATGTATTTATTCAATATGTATGTTTATATATTTCTTAAGTAGGTATATCAGTTATCTAGTATCCATAACACAAGTTCTTTAAGAAACTTAATTTGGGCTAGATAATGTTGTGTGAGTGTCAGAAATATTTATTTATTATTTAATTGTCCGAATTCATAACTACATATTTTTTAAATAATTTCAAAATTTTCCAAAAGAACTCAACAGATTTCGATGAAATTTATATCTGAAGTGGTCCTTATCATACGAAACACTAATCATTATAATCGATTCATAACTGACCAATCGCGTAACAAAGATGCAAAAAGCAAAAACATACACACGAATTGAAAACCTCTTCCTCTTGGAAGTAGGTTGATAGAACCTGCTTCTTTTTGCGCACATAAATATGCATATTTGTTTCGCCTTCATATCTCGTTAGCTCGTCTAATACTACCCGTTCTATAAATAGTTTTTTTAGAATATCGTAAAGATACATTAAAATAATTACCATGTAGCAACCTAGTATAGGTAGTTACCTATATATAAATAAATATTCTATATAGATCAGCTAGATCCGTAGCATTTTTTTGGTTTAAATAAAACACGTGCGTGTCTTGTGACAACCTGCAAAGAGACCTAACCGTCGAATTAAAATTAAAATGTAATTACGCGATAAATCCGGTTAAAAAGTGTTTTATTTAATAGCATGAATCGCGAAAACTTACAATATTATTTTTTGCGGGAATCGAACCCGTAAGTTGCTACGATTTACGTAGGTACTTAGTGTCTTAGACGGCTGTGCCATGGAGGTCGTCAACTGCATAAAATGGGGATAAAAAGATAATTCTACCTTGCTTCATTCAACTCCGTCCTAAAACTATCGCCTGAAAGAATAACAAACATCGATGCCTCCTCACAAACATTCATGTTTGCACTACTCGTAGGATTGTCTTTTGTTTTGGTACGGAAGTCTCCTCCGTACGCTTAACTTGTACTACGGGGCTAGCATGCTATCGTCGACAACGATAAATCGGGGCTTTTATCGATTCTTAGAATATTGTATTTATGATTATGACATATTTGGTACTGTGGTCTTAATCATGGTAACAAATGGAGTAGTTCTATCTATTATGGTGCGCATATTAGCTTACATAATAGGATAAAATAACAAAATAATATTCATCTTGTCGATTCGACTATTTATCGATGGTTGCATGCTAGCCCTGCTAGACTATATTTGCACCGAATACCGTTTCGCGTTCTACCTCAAGTACCGCATTATTGACGATAAGATTCGGTCTTGAGCGCGTGGCTTTGATAACGATTTTCGTAACAACTGCAATGCAATACTATCCCGCATTACAATTGTTCAAACAAACTTTTACTGTCAAGGTCGTCGTACAGACGGTTTCATTCAACCTTGCTTTATATTCACTGCATTTGTTGTGGATCCTCGCCTTTTAATATTTCAAACGTGGATGTTTGTTGTCGATTGAGATTAATTTTGATTGAGTTAAATTTTTCACGTTGGACGTAGGCAATGCCTGTTATATTTTTCAAATATAAACTGTCAAAGCTGCAAAGTAGCTATTTTTTTTATTAGTACTTCACCCGTATTTAAGGGAAGAATAGTCCGAAAGAAGACAATGGAAGACGTGAGTCCTGGAACACAAACATCTTCGAAGCGGAGATATTTTGCGGCAAACCTTTCACGAAGGTTGAGGCCAAGCCGAAACTCGTGACTTACTTGTGTCAAGTGTAATATTCAAATAACCATATAAAGATTTTTGAAACCTATGGGTTCCTTCCTACCAATAAAAATGTTTAGAAGAGTAAAATATATTGTACCTATTATACGAATTGGTACATTTTCTACCAGAACGGCCGAGTGTCTGAATTTACATAATTTCAAATCCGAAACTGCAGTACATAACAATAAATAAGTTGATTACGTAGATATTGTACTGACAAAATGACGGGCTCGTTCTTTTTAGATAGGAATTTAACAAAACCTATTCATATACTAAACTAGCAGCTGCGCGCGGATTTTCTTGTACTACTTAATTTAATTACCAAATATAGCTCTTTTTACAAATGCATAGGATGTAAATTGGTATGCACTGGTACTTTTAGAGATTATCACGGTCAATCATACATTTGTTCAGCTTTACTACATTAAGTATACGTTTTACTATAGCATAGATATTCGGAACATGATCGTGTTACGTTAAACACTAATATAGTTTTTCATGACTTGGAGTAAAGATGAAAATGATTTGATAATGCGGAAGAGGTAGTTAAGAGAGTTTTTATTGCCAACATGACTCAGATGCAGTTGATGTGGAACATGCGGATGACTTTCGATTTTTAACAACAATCAGACTCCTTTTCGATAGAGCGTCTGTACGTAACAATTAATGACATAATAAAGATAACTCGCTGTAAGAGCGCTTATTGTGATTCAATATTAAACAGCTTAACAAAGTTTTTTTTTCTCGAAACGATGTACTTTATCCGCGTATATTTTTATACCATGTCAAAATCAGGATAAAAAATGTTGTCTTTGTTATTCCAGGGCAATATTATATGGGCAACTTGTTGGCGAAATTCCAGCTACTATATGATAAGTCATGTTAGTGACATAGAGCGACAAATATCCATCGAAAGTAAACGAAAACATTCGCGTTTATATATCAAGAATTTTAAAATAAATAAATTCATGGTAATTAGTATCTAAGAAAGATCAGGCATATCCATTATGTTGAGCTCAAAAATACTAAAATTAAATAAAAAAAAATCCCCAAACAATCACACCAACTATACATGGCCCCAAACTAAGCAAAGCTTGAGAGATGGGATACCATGTAGCGAACTAGGGGGGAACCTAGAATATAAAACACCCATACCAGGAACTTTATGTTTTTCTTGTTCCGTGCAGGAATCGAACCCGCAACCACTGGGGTGTGAGGCAGATAGGTTTACCCCATCGCCAAAGTTGTTGCCATAATGATACAACTAATTTTATGTCCCTAAATGGAAAGTGTCAGGCATTCTATGCATCATCTGTTTCAATAGTAAGACAAATTGGTGTTGTGTGGAATTTCAATCATACTGAGAAAATATGCAATATGATTTAATTATGTATTTACAGGATTCTTACCACGATTTTCGATTTTATTTTCGCACGTTCGATATTTCGATGCTGTTACAAGCACAAGCGGAAAATAAAATCGAAAATCGTGGTAAGAATCCGGTACATACATTAAATCATAGTGAAAATAACCGCGATCGTTTAAAACAAATATGCAATATTTAAAATTGTGCTTTTAAGTACCAAATAATAACATTTGTATGTTTTTTTTGCGAGCTGTAAAAGATATTTAAGGTTTTAAACCAATATTAATAAACTCTTCAACCTGCATTGTTGTAATAGAAGTACAAATAACAAGACAAAGTATGACATCAAAAATATTTCTTCAAATTGGATACAATAAAATTGTGATCATTATTGCATAAAATAAAATGCCTGTCTTGTATGTAGGTGACCACATTGCATACCTCTCAACACTTGAAGATCAGTTAAGTACTTGAGCAACAGTTATCTATATTATTTATTGTTTTTTTAATAAAATTAATAACAAAAAGACTGAAACTGAAAGTAAATTGAATTGAACAAATACAATACTACTCAATACACAATGGCCTATTCATTTTTCCACTTATATCTATGGAGTCCTATTCATAGACTTACTTTTGCTGTAAACAATCTTGTCTTCTTTCCATCCATTTGAACTATTAATTTTGCATCCATGTCCCTTTCCCTGTGAAACAGATGAAATTACCTTACTTAAGTTTATTTATAAATAATCCTAACGAGCATAATGACAAACTGAAGACACATTACATGTTTTTAACAATAGTTTCTGTGTATAAAAGAGTGGAATTGGAAGCCTACATATAAGCAAGCCTAGCCCTTAATCCTGAATAGAATTTCTTAAAACATATTTTATTGTATTATCGTGATACTAAATGTGATAATAATATATATAATGATAAGACATCACTTTCTCCAGACTATTACAAGTAATAGGTACACATTTTTTTACAGTTATTTGGTCTTAAAAACATATGAGGAAAAGAATCTAATTAAGAATCTGACTAATGGGATAATCAAGAAAAACCAAGGATAAATATTTTTTCTAATTTAATTGATCTACTATTTTGGAGAACCAAAATTAGTAGCCCATTTATTTTACATTACCATAATAAAAGCAACTATGAAGTATAGTACAAAAATAGTTGTAATGTACTGCAGAACTAAGATAACCTTAGAATCTTTCATTCCTAACATAACTCTGTTTAAGTTTAATTAATAATTAAAAATACTGAATGTTCAGTAAAATTCTAAGACAGGTATTTTCTATTTTACATGGTGAGTAATGAAACTATTAGTAAATATACAATAAGAATGCATTCCAATAAGAAAAAAGCAATATTATAGAACACTGGGAGAGTAATTATCTGGGTCATCTACTTTGTTTTTTTTATTATTTCTGCCAACTTTCATCTAATGCTCTGCTTGAAGTACAGTTTGTACTGAATACAACTGAACCGTGAAAGTCATTGTCATTTGGAGCATCATCCTCGTTTTTATGTACTTTCCAAACTCTTAAGTTAATAATATGAAAATAAATTAATTAGTAAACACAATAAATAAATACGGAAAATTTAAAATAATCAGAACATTTCGATCAGCTGATTTGGTCTTTAGGTGAGAACGCAAAATACATTGTTCATAACAATACAATTATGAAAAATCTTACTATGATTCGCGTTAAGTGTATATCCAAAACACAAACCTTTGATTGAAGGGGCGCACTCTTACAGCAACTTTTACCGAAGCCATTGTCACACATTATATTATAAATTGTATAATAAAATAAATGTATCAATTACATTTATCAATACAATAAACGATACACCACTTTTCTGTTGTTTGGCGACTTTAATCGAACGATTGGCTGACTGACTGACAGGATGTGAATGAATGAATGATAGGTATAGTGAGTGAATGCCATTTAGATGACACATGACTCATCGAAAATTGACTTTATGTTTTATGTTCAAAAATAAAAAAACGTAGCGTTGGATCAGGGGCCTTTTAAACGCAACAATAACATGCAACAGGTGACAATCCGAGAATTTGACAATATATTTTTATAAAAACTATCACTGACAAATATTTCATGGAAAAAAATCTACAGCTTGTTCACAGTAAGAGATTTTCGACAGGTTTTTTTTTTTTTTTTTTATAAAATATGGATGGGATGTTTGTCTTCCATGACACCTGATGATAAGTGAACATGAAGACTAAGGTGGTAAAAATGAAACAGGTGACGTAAAAATAATAATTTAGTCTCATGGTAATATACTAAGTAACTCCGATGGCATGAGGTAAGAGCCCGGTAGCTCATTTGATAAATGGGACCAGGACTCGAACCTTAGGGTCCTGGTCGTGTAATTTTATTGATTTTATTTTTCAGATCTTTAAAACCTTACATTCGGAATTTGATATTTTTATTTAGGTTTTATACCGTAAAATAGGCAGAGTAATCCATTACTTTGAGCTACATACAATTAGATACTACTTATATATGTATAGTCTATGGTTAAACACTTCTCTCAATCGATCTGTCAATCAGTCATCCATCAGTCAGTCAGTCAGTTGTCTAGTGGAAGGAAGAAAGAAATCTTGTTTTACGTTGGACCATCTGATCAGGTTATATTTTATTCGCTCAAATTTAATTTCTACTATTCGTTTTATGTTAAACGTTTATTATTTACATTACTATGCTACAAATTATTCCATCTAGTTTATTGTAAAATTTGTGTATGAAGTGTTGAATTTATAACTTGTTACATAATACAGATCCTGCTCCCTCTTACAGTTAAACCTCCAGAATGGCTTCAGATGCTCCTAGCAGGCCTATGAAGTACCCATACACTCTTTCTGCCAAAATGGCGCAGTTCCCGCTGAGGTACTACGTTCAAAACCAATGGATCTGGCGTTATTGGGTTGGAGGTCTCGTCCTATCGTTACCTGTTATCTACAAAATTCACAAAATGTGTAAGTTATTTCTAATTTCTTATGACCTTAATTTTGTAATTATCATTATATATACAAGTTATGTATTCATTATTGTTTATTTTACAGCAAACTCTCCTGAAAATGTCGCTAAATGGGCTGAAATCAGAAAGAAGGAAGCTGCAGAGCACCATTAAATAATTTTTTGCTGTAGTTTTAAGAGTAACATTTTATTAAATTATGTTTCTTCCGAAAATATATTAAAATCATGTCTTAGCAACTAGCAGCCTTCTTTTTATTCTGTTCTCCACAGTAGGTATACTTATTGATGTGATATTATTTGAGAGACCTCTCATAGCTTAAAACATGTAATGCTTGCATTCAATAGTTATTGTTCAAAACAATTTTGTTGATAATTGAAAACCATCCCTAAAAACTTCAAAATGAGGAGGTTTTTAATTCAATTTTTCGAAGCCCCTTTGCGTAATCTTCACTTACCATCAGAGTGAGTTGTCCTGGCAGAGAGAAATTAATTTATTGTTTTAAGTTAGTTTCACAGGAGTTTAGTGTGTGACCCTGTCATTGTGTATGAGAAGTAAACATTAATGCATCCAATCATTGGGAAGTTATTCATTCAAAACAGTTTCTGCCGGGACAATCTTGCCCTGGAACCACTCATAAAAATTTTTGGCTTTCTTATTAGTGTGTGACGAGGGGTAATTGTGATATCTTTGCAGGTTTATGAGTGGGTCATAAAGCTGAAAAAGATATTAAAATTTCATATAACACAGTTTATAGCGAGCTGTAGATTGTTTTGAATTTGTAAAGTTTATAAAAACATATTTAGAAAAGAACATACCATTAAGAACACAAAAATATATGTACATCTGGATTGAGTATTCTTTTTTTAGATTTTAATATAACCAAAACTAACATTTTGTCAAAAATTTTAAAATATAATAACACTTTTACGGAACTGAAGATATTGCCGAAAATGTCGATCACTCAATTCAGATATTTGGCAAAATTTTTACATGCTGAATCTCCGCAAATACTTAATCTGTGGAAGAAATTTTCATATCAAAAAATTGTACACAATTTGTTCAAAAAATCTATTTATGCAGCACAAGGTAAAATCAGGAATTTATTATGCTTTTACAAGATCACTCAATCCTGACGCACCTAGATTGAGTGATCCTAGAAACACGGAAGTAGGTTAATGAAATATGTAATCTTTTTTCAATTAAAAGTTAAATTTCGAATATAATTGTCCAAATGAAAATCACACTACTAATAGTTATAGGTAAAAAGTTATGAGCAATTCAAATATTGAATTTGCTGAACTGAGTGATCCTTATAAACGCATGTAGGTAACTCAAACTCAAATATTCTTTATTTCGTAGTATTTAAATTCATTTGAAATAAATCAAACAATTTACAAATTGAACTGACTCTACCACCACTTTGGAAAGTCAATCTGTTTAGGAGAAGTGGCAAGAAACTTAACAGCAATCATCTTTTAAAAATAAGAAAAAAAATACACAATAACAATTTACAGCCAGGGAATCCCATCTTCTTGCATCCGGATATCTTAAAATGAACCTTTTCACTTAACACTTATACTTAAATCTATCGAAGGGTTAATCTTAAATATTTTGTAATCAATCAATATATATAAAACTGTTCCGTTACTGACTGAGGTACTGAGTGACTGACAGACAACGTACGGCCGTAACTACTGGGCGTAGAGAGCTGAAATTTGGAACATACATTCTTTAGGGGATGTAGAGGTGCACTAAGGCGGGAATTCCCGAAATTCCCACGGGAACGGGAAATATAGGACTTTTTAGTTTCTATGAAAAATCTTATTCCTTGAGTGTACCGATGTGAAACTTGGTGTAAAGGTTTTTCAATGTGTGTCTGGTTGTGTTATGAAAGTAATTCCCGAAATTCCCACGGGAACGGGAAATATATGATGTTTTAGTTTGTATGAAAAAATCCCATTCCTTGAGTGCACGGATGTGATACTTGATATAAAGGTTCCTCAATAAGTGTCTGTTCATGTTATGGAAGGAATTCCCGAAATTCCCACGGGAAGGGGTTGGACTTTTTAGATTGTATGAAAAATCTTATTCCTTGAGTGTACGGATGTGATACTTGGCATGAAGGTTCTTCAAAGAGTGACTGGTTGTGCTACGAAAAAAATTCCCAAAATTCCCACGGGCACGGGAAATATATGATTTTTAGTTTGTATGAAAAAAACTTATTCCTTGAGTGCATGGGTGTAATACTCGGTATAAAAGTTCTTTCAGTGGTTGTCTGGTTGTATAGTTTATAAAATTTCCACGAGAAGGGTAGTTAAGCGCATACGAAGTTGCGGGATAAAGCTAGTTTTATTATAAAATAAAGCGTACACATTGACCCATGAACGAGTTGGTGATCTTCTGGAGTCTACTATTATATTTATACATTAGGCAATCAAGTACTAGACAGAAACGTAGACATAGATATAGAGGTAAAGATAGAAGCAGAGATAGACGTAGCGATAGAGGTGAGAGAGAATACAGAATGTGGATAGAGATGAGTATAGTCGTGGACAAAGACAGGACGTGGACATAGAGATGGGGAAGTCAGAGTCAAATTCAAAAAAGTAAGAGTCATAAAGCCATCAGAAAAACGACCTGGCACCGCTAGCGGCACCCATTCACGAGTATAACGCAAGCACCAGCCTTCAACCATATTTTAGGAAAGCCATGCCGCCTAAGCATGACGTTCTTGCTGTTGTTTGGACAAGAAAGAGATGTAGTTGGAGATTGAGAACTTTTGAAAAACAATTTACAACCAAGAACTTTTATCGTCCATATATTCAGATCAAATAAATGTAAGTAATAAATGTTATATATTATGTTTACTATTTTGTAAAATATTTTGACATTTGAATTCTCTGTAGTAGTTTTATATTTTATCTTTGACATTTTATAATTTTATGACATATTTTCTATAACAAAAATTAATGTTATAGTTTATAATTAACATTTGCACGCTGACTATCAGTAGAAATTGTTGATCCGCAGAACATATTCAACCAACTTTTGTACACATTTTCATGCAAATAAATATGATTTGATTTGATTTGATTTTGATTTGATCAATATATATAAAACTTTTCCATTACTGACCGAGCTACTGAGTGACTGACAGACAACGTACAGCCGTAACTACTGGGCGTAGAGAGCTGAAATTTGGAACATACATTCTTTAGAGGATGTAGGAGTGCACTAAGGAAGGAATTCCCGAAATTCCCACGGGAACGGGAATAATTGGACGTTTTAGTTTGTATGAAAAATCTTATTCCTTGAGTGCACGGATATGATACTTGACATAAAGGTTCTTCTAAAAATGACTGGTTGTGTTATGAAAGCAATTCCCGAAATTCCCACGGGAACAAGAAATATATGATATTTTACTTTGTATGAAAAAAAATTATTCCTTGAGTGCGTGGATGTGATACTTGGTATAAAGGTTCCTCAATAAGTGTCTGTTTGTAATATGTGAGGAATTCCCGAAATTCCCACGGGAAGGGGTTGGACTTTTTAGTTTGTATGGAAAATTATTTCTTCAGTGCATGGATGTAATACTTGGCATATAGGTTCTTCAATGACTGGTTGTGTTAAATATAAACAATGTTTATGCGCGCACGAAGTTGCGGGCAAAAGCTAGTATTGTATAAAAGCCTTTATTACACAATTTTTGTTTAATAGTTTCTTTAAATTTATCAAGTGGTAAGTCTTTAATATTTGTGGGGACCTTATTATAAAAACGTATGCATTGACCCATAAATTAGTTAGTGACTTTATGAAGTCTACTATCATAGCTGGCTAGCTTTTTTCTTATTTCTAGTATTAACATTATGTAAGTCCTATTTTCTATGGAACATATTTAAGTTCTTTTTACAAACATAAAGATTTTCAAAGATATATTGTGACGCAAACGTAAGTATATTTATTTCTTTAAACTTATTTCTAAGTGTCGCTCTGGAATTTAGTTCGTAGATTGCGTGAATAGCCTGTTTCTGCAGCACAATAGTAGGTACCTATGTTATGTGACAAGTGAGCTAAGTTGCTAATTAATAATGAGCCGAGACTGTAATTAGCAACGCTCACGAGATACATACGACGTTTTTCAACACACTTGTGAGTAAAAGACAGACATACGTGGTCATAAAATTTATTTGAAGCAGCTGTTGAAGGTACAGTTAACAAACTTATATTCTACATTTATTAAAAATACATGATCATGGTTCAAGGCCAGGTCAATACTTCTTCTGCTTCGGCTCTCAGTTAATGCCGCCTGGACGCGCGCGCTCAGCGGAGCGCCGAGCGCCGCCGCGCCGGTCAGTAGCCCTATCCCATTACACGTACACACGCTATTGTTGCTTGGAGGCGCCACGCAGCCGCTGCTGCTGCAGGCGCACCGGCTGGACGCGCGCGCTCAAATATTTAATGTTTAACCCGGATCAATAAAATATGCTCTGATTACTCGCATGTAATTTGCACTAAGGTACAATTCAACTTTGTAGGATTCATTATATTATGCACTAGGGTATAATATATTTAATTAGGCAAAGCAACTAGTCATACAGCTATGTCCATGTAGGTATTATTAAACGCTCCAATTGACATTCCAAAATCAAATGACATTATAACCCTTAGGATTAAAGTATTGTTTAGTCCCTGTAAGATACCTTTTTTAATCTTAAGGGATTAATATCTTGTTTTAGGTGGAGTTTATCTCATATATAATGCGAATTTTAAACAAAGGTGGTGTATAAAAAAATATATGGACGTTAAATTTAGCTGTATAAGTTTTTGTACCTTTGCATTTGGAACGATTACCAAGAAATAACTAAAAACCCTTGTAAAAAGGGTGGCTGTATGCGACGGTTTCCTTTGCCTTTTGAAAAAGCCAAATAAGAAGTAGGTAAAATTGCAAGGTTTTTGAAGAAAAAATTCTTTCAGAGTTTTTATTTCAATAGTTTTAAAATAAATAAAATATGTCGAGCTCGAGTGACGATTTAACACCAGAAGATATTAGAAATGAAGCAATTAGTATCGTCGATAATATTTTGCCGTGTAAATCGAAGCATTTGTACATGAAATGTTACGAAGATTTCTTTGCTTGGAAAACTAAAAAAGCCGTGAAAATTATTTCGGAGTCATTGCTTTTAGTATATTTTCAACAGTTGTCTGCTACAAATAAATCTAGCAGCCTATGGACTGTTTATTCAATGTTGAAGACAACAGTAAACATTAAGGATAATATCGACATTAGGAAATATGTTAAATTAAAGGCATTTTTAAAAAGAAAGTCGGAAGGGCATCGACCGAAGAAATCTAAAGTTTTTACAGCGCGTGATGTGGAAAATTTTCTCAACAATGCTCCAGATGACACCTTTCTTGACAAAAAGGTAAGTTCATCCATGTGATGTAGGTATGTTATATCGACGGTCGGACATAGGCAGACTGAATATCAAACAAGAAAAACATATTGAAAATATCAAAATGAATTTTAATAACTTTCGCGCAGTTTCGGTTTTAAGTTATTTATTCTTAAGAAAAATAATCTTATTGTACTAATTAATTTTTTTTTTTTTATTGTTCCAGGTAGTGTTAATATTTGGGATTAATGGTGCTTGCAGAGGGTGTGAACTAGTAAATATAAAAACTGGCGACATTCAGCAGTATAGCGATGATTTACTTTTGGGTAATATACCAGACACCAAAACAAAACAAGAACGATATTTCGTGATTACAGGGGAGTATGATGCAAAAGTAGTAAAAAAGTACGTCCCTTAAATATGTTATCTAACAGATTTTTATAAATTACACCAAAGGCAAGTGTACACGACAAATGATAGGAAAGAATAAAATCAGTGCAATGCCGAAACAAATCGCTGAATATTTAAATTTACAAAACCCGGAGCTTTACACTGGTCACTGCTATAGAAGAATGGCAGCTTCTTTACTGGCGGAATCTGGTGCGGACATAACCCAAATCAAACGGCATGGAGGCTGGCGTTCTGACAATGTAGCAGAGGGTTATGTTGAGAACTCTGTTCACAATAAGAACAAAATAAGCTGCTGCATTGGCAACAACATACAGCTAAAACTGCAGTCCCATTCAAACTCAGAAGACTATCAGAAGACAGATCTCACCGCAGCCTCTACGAGTAGATTAGCACATCCTCAAGCCATCAAAAGACCCATGTCACCACAGCCCTCTACTTCAGCACAATATCCTCAACTATCATCATCGCCAACATTTACAGAAGAACTACCGACTCAGTTAACAGGAACCCATACTACAGAAATAAATACCTCTTCCTCGAGCTCTACTATTAATATACCATATAGAAATATCACTTTATCTTTACATAACTGGTCAATTGTTTCTAATATTATCTTTAATTTCTAAATTATTAAATACTTAAGTACTTGATTTAATTCCTGCGTTTCATTACCTTATTATCTTACAAGGTGGTGTATAAAGTAGAGTATGCTCATCGGGGATAACAGTGTCTTAGTCTTGGGCAGTCTTGAATCCCTCGCTTCATTCAGGATTCTTACCATAATTCCCTCACATCGTTCGGGAATTAACATTTTGTTACTATGGGTCGAACCAACGACCATACAGCTTGAATTTGAGATAGAACTGGTAATCGTTGTAATGAAGACACAGATTTGAATAAGTATAAATAAATATTCATTTTACAAAAGTGTTGTGGTTTCATTGTTCACAGTTTTCACTAAGGAATATGTTAATGGCATTCTTTTCATCCCTTATTCCTATATAAGTGCCTACCTGAATTGTCAATGCTAACATTAAGAATGGTACTAAATCGAGTCATGCGGGCGAGTGAAAGCAGGGCTCGAGGACAGGCAGGACTTATAACATTTGCTGAATACATGGTTCATGGCTCATCCTACCCTGAACTAGCTCAATACTGTTGAGCTGAGAAAGGGCTATTTAATCAGAAGATGGCAATCGCGGCCTTTTGCATTAAAGTCGCCATAGCCAAGCTGGATGTTTATCGTCTCCACATATTGAGATCTATTGGGGTGCGCGCAGGGCCTCAAATAAGATAGTGTAATATGTACGTACATACCTACATTTTTATCGTTCGTTCTTACATGAAAGATACTTAAAGTGCTGTCTATAAGTATTTATTAAAGATTTTCTACTTGAAAGTTAATATTTTGTGAGAATATTCCTTTTATTACGGGGTATTCTGATTGGGAATAACCCTTTTTGCCGCAATTAATTATCCGAATGAATTATGAACCTTAGGTACATACCTATGTGAAAATTTATACGTAAGGTACATACACGCACATACTTACATTTCTACATCTTGTAGGCCAAAACGAGATTAGTTTTGAAAAGTAGGTACCTAAAATATTATATTTTTAAAGCTTTTTTTATTTTGGGTACATTAAATACAAACAGCTACTTTTCTTTACCTTACTTACCTGGTATTATTGTATTTAAATTATTTTTCTATTTTAAAAATAATTTAAATACAATTAGGTTCAGAGACTTTTAAAACTAGTCCAAAAAGTAAAACAACGGTAGCTTAACGAGCTCGATGCATATTGACATTCTTGACCTTCTGGATCATTTAATCATTTATGAAACTGTTATAAATAGATATTATACGTAGGTATTGATTTTTTACTCAGAACTCAAATGGATACAATGCTTAGCAGTCCTCTTTTCTGAAAACTTTGCTGTTTAAATCTTACAGGCGTTCAAAAACGTAAATAAATCAGTGCAGTGCGAAGAGTTGCTCCCGCATTTGATGCGTAATTATGACATCACTCGCCCTCGAGTAGAGCCGGCTGTAGTTTTGATATGACATCATATTCCGTTCTCGGCTTGCCCACATCGGCCGTATTGTGAATTGTGGCCGTGTTTATATCGTGAAAGAGTGAAAAAAGGTGAACAAAAAGTTGAAATTCGCTCATGTGTGACGCTCTGTCTGCACGCACATGCACTTGTAACTGTAAATAAAACTGTCTTTCGTAAATAGTGCGGCGTGAGAGCGCGATGGCTTGTAAGTATTTATGGTCATTTTATTTGTGTTTCTTTAATGTTAGCCATTTATAGTGGTTTACATTAACAATGTGTCATTGTTCCAAAACTGATTAGCTTATTGGGTGCGCGAAATGACCTTCTGAATAGAAAATAAACTAGGTACTTATATACACCTGAATGTATAATATTGTGTTTTTAATAGATTCGTAGAACAAGTTTATTTAAATTAAGTATAAATATAATAACATTATTAAGATGTAGAAAACTTTTTTTGTAGATATCTAAGTATAATGGTCCATTAGGTACATATATAATATCAAAATGTATTTTTAACCATATACCTACCTACCGAAGCCTTTTTTAAGAATTAAAAAAAATTACAAATAAGGTAATAACTCTTGAGGCTTAGGTACCTATCAACTAATGTTTGACTCGAGAAAAGTTATTCGTTACATAGCCGGTTTTAAATTATTTGAGGCAGGAAGCTGCAGGAAGCTAATTTAGTTTAATAAACCGAACTCAAGTCTCGACGAGGGATAGGTATGATCTAATTAAAAACAGGCAAAATATCGGAAACGCTAGTTATAAATAAATTCTTTGGCAAATATGTAGAGACTTTACTTGTACCAGAGTAATATTTATTATCCTAGTAAGGTCATCGTTAAAATGAGTGGTGATATAAGCTTTTCTGATTTTACTGTGTAAGCTGTTGTTGTGACTAACCTGTGGTATATCACCTAATAAAATGTAGGTATACTTCCTAATGTACTGGAGAGTTTGTTTGGTTGAACACTTTAATCTTTGTAACTGCCGGTCTGATTTGGATTTTATTTTGCATATGATAAACTAATTCTTGAGGAAAGTTTGTAGGAATTTCTGCATTAAAATTTAATGCAGAAATTCCCTCGACATCAAAGTCATGAGGGTAAAACCTTCTAGTGTCAATATACGAACATTTAGCGGAGGACTTTACAGGAATTCTGTTTATTAGTCACGAAAACATTATCTATTCCGTAACGAAAACATTAAAGTTTATGTAAAACTTAATTGAAACCAGTTTGGGCTGGGTCATTGCTGTTTGTTTATTGGCGAACGCGTAGTAGAGATGATGAAACGTATTTTTATTTTGATAAGTTTTCTTAATATTTTTTCATTATGGTTTGCGACGTAAATAAAATACATGTCATAAAACTACGCAGCTATGAAATATATCATGCAGTAGGAACAATATACTGGACTATCCATTAATTCATTTAAATGTATATTTTTAGTACATTTTACCGTTACGTCGTCACAAAAATATGTGTATGGAATTCAATTTAGGGTGGGGTTAAAGTAAAAAATATATTTTAAAACCTTATTCCTTAATACATTCAACCTCAAAGCATACATGAAACACTACTTAAACCTTTAAGTAAAATAGTTTTAAGGAAACTAACAGCCACAACACGACTTTATTTTTTTTAAATAAAGAAAAAAATAAATGTTTGTGAAGTATTTTGATAACTGCTCTTTATTGTAAAAGTTACAAAACTAAGGCCTAAATCAATGTTCAGATAAAAGATAGGTACTTTATTCCCTGACAAATAAAGTATAAGTAACCTTACTTACGTATTAAAGTTGTTTTACGATATTCTGTTGTTGTATGACATAGGTATAATGACACTTATATTAAGATTAAAGACCACTTTAACTCGTCGAGTAAAACTTAAATCATTAGATAACACGTTTATGTGTTTACAGTGCTTATTATGAGGCACTTCGGTAGGTAGGTACTTATTGTCACACCTGCCTTAGAAAATCCGGTTTTATTTAGGTATATCTATGTGAAACTGTTCAAGGCTTTTTTATTAAAGTAGAAAGCCTTTATGAAAATCTAACTCCGTTTTCAGCAAATATCGAAAGTTTAAAATCGGGACGCGGTATTCAAATTGTGTCGCCTGTAGAAGATCATAAGTTCACCCTCGACGAGGATGCGCTGTCGGAGCTGCTGCTGCGCGAGGACGTGCGCGACCGCGCCGTCGTCGTCATCTCCGTCGCCGGCGCCTTCCGCAAGGGCAAGTCCTTCCTGCTGGACTTCTTCCTGCGCTACATGCACCACCGGGTGAGTCACACTGCTGGCGGCTCTTCCGCAAGGGCAAGTCCTTCCTTCTGGACTTCTTCCTGCGCAACATGCACCACTGGGTGAGTCCCACTGCTGGCGGCCCTTCCGCAAGGGCAAGTTCTTCCTGCTGGACTTCTTCCTGCGCTACATGCACCACCGGGTGAGTCCCACTGCTGGCGGCCCTTCCGCAAGGGCAAGTCCTTCCTGCTGGACTTCTTCCTGCGCTACATGCACCACCGGGTGAGTCCCACTACTGGCGGCCCTTCCGCAAGGGCAAGTCCTTCCTGCTGGACTTCTTCCTGCGCTACATGCACCACCGGGTGAGTCCCACTACTGGCGGCCCTTCCGCAAGGGCAAGTCCTTCCTGCTGGACTTCTTCCTGCGCTACATGCACCACCGGGTGAGTCCCACTGCTGGCGGCCCTTCCGCAAGGGCAAGTCCTTCCTGCTGGACTTCTTCCTGCGCTACATGCACCACCGGGTGAGTCCCACTGCTGGCGGCCCTTCCGCAAGGGCAAGTCCTTCCTGCTGGACTTCTTCCTGCGCTACATGCACCACCGGGTGAGTCCCACTACTGGCGGCCCTTCCGCAAGGGCAAGTCCTTCCTGCTGGACTTCTTCCTGCGCTACATGCACCACCGGGTGAGTCCCACTGCTGGCGGCCCTTCCGCAAGGGCAAGTCCTTCCTGCTGGACTTCTTCCTGCGCTACATGCACCACCGGGTGAGTCCCACTACTGGCGGCCCTTCCGCAAGGGCAAGTCCTTCCTGCTGGACTTCTTCCTGCGCTACATGCACCACCGGGTGAGTCCCACTACTGGCGGCCCTTCCGCAAGGGCAAGTCCTTCCTGCTGGACTTCTTCCTGCGCTACATGCACCACCGGGTGAGTCCCACTGCTGGCGGCCCTTCCGCAAGGGCAAGTCCTTCCTGCTGGACTTCTTCCTGCGCTACATGCACCACCGGGTGAGTCCCACTGCTGGCGGCCCTTCCGCAAGGGCAAGTCCTTCCTGCTGGACTTCTTCCTGCGCTACATGCACCACCGGGTGAGTCCCACTACTGGCGGCCCTTCCGCAAGGGCAAGTCCTTCCTGCTGGACTTCTTCCTGCGCTACATGCACCACCGGGTGAGTCCCACTACTGGCGGCCCTTCCGCAAGGGCAAGTCCTTCCTGCTGGACTTCTTCCTGCGCTACATGCACCACCGGGTGAGTCCCACTGCTGGCGGCCCTTCCGCAAGGGCAAGTCCTTCCTGCTGGAATTCTTCCTGCGCTACATGCACCACCGGATAGGTCACATTGCTGGCAAGAGTTCCAAAAATGTTAAAGCTTTGTAGTTAATTTTTTTGCATCATATTATCTAGTAAACGTCTTCGAATAACCTATTATCTCTTTCCTCGCAGTACAATATCGACACAGGCAATGACTGGCTAGGAGATCCCGGGCAAGAATTAGAAGGATTTACGTGGCGTGGTGGGTCCGAACGGGAGACCACAGGGTTGCTGCTGTGGTCACAGCCGTTCAAGGCGACTCTACCTTCAGGTGAAAAGGTTGGTTTACGTTGTAATTAGCTGAAGACAGCAATAAATAATAAATCGTAATTTTTTTACTAGTAGGTACTTACCTAATACTTCCTAAATTCTTTGACAAGAGTATATTTAATTATTGTTTTTTTTTAGTTTTATTTAGGTACTCGTAAAAACAATGTAGAAATATTTTGCTAACGAACCTTTCAAGTCTGCGACGTAGGTATTATTTACTCGAAAATACATATTTTATAACAATGTTATCAGGAAGTTTACGTTAAACATTAGAAACTCACGTTAGTTGGTACAGTTTAACACTAGAACGCTCAACATTATTGGCTACCTGCAACGCCCAGCAGCGTCCGTCAAAATGACGGTCCCAAAGATTTTGAACTTTCACTTACAAATTCTAACTAAGTATAAAATGAAACATAATTTCATAGGAATATTATAAGGAATATTGTTAAAAAAATATAACACATGAATAAGTCAGAATAAACTCATTTGATAAATTTAATAATAGTTCTTTCTCCACGACCAGGAACACATTTTCCACATACAATTTCTTGACAAATATCGAATTTTCAAATGCTTTTTTTTGTTGTCAGTTTGTTCGCACAAAGCAATTTTTAGCTTTTTCCCAGAAGCCTCTAGGTCTCTTCTGCTGAACCCTGGATAAGAAGAACAAGCCCTGTTGGAGCTTGTTGTGGCTATCTACTGTACATGCGGTCAGCTTGATCCTATTTGTCGTGTAGGGTTGGCTAAGAATAGTCGAAATGCCCCTGGACAAGCATGACGTAAAAGGCCGGGACTCGCCAGGCTAGTGATCACCTTTCATATAAAATCTGCCGCCAAAAATCACCAGTCCGGTGTTGATGTGTCGCGACAATGTTTTACGAAGAGCCAATTTCTTCCTAAACTCGTGTACTGTATTGTATTCCATAGTTTTCCATTGTGGCCTTTATAGAGGAATAAATGTGCCTACTTCATGACCAATGCTCTAATCTTTACCTAAATATTGGAAGCCACTGAGGATAAAATCTGTTCATGCACGTTCACATTTTCGCTAGGGATGTAGGATGGAAGAATAACGCATGTGCCAAGTTGTAGAAGTTCAAATCGAGATGACCGAGCGTAAATGATTTTTACACTCTTTTTGAGTTTAGCCAGGGCTTCTATACTATTTTGGATGTATTTTGTTTTGTTGAAAAGATTTCGCCATGCTGAAAGAATGGTTTCTTCACATAAATCTGTGTTACAGTGTATGGAGTTATTCCTGAAACTTAGGTCCACTTCCCGCCAAACGTATTAAAAAACCTTGTGTAAAAAAACTTCCCCCATAACATTTTTTGCAACACGCCACCCTGACGTTTTTGTCACATTAGACGTAGAACAACTCAATATCCACTTCCATTGTGGTTCGGATAAAGTACTTGCATTCACCCCAGTACTTATTCCAGCTCTTCCTAGATCTCGCCTAAACACCACAGTAGGAGTATCCGTAGTGGTCCAGGCACCTTATTAGTTATATGGGCACTGCTCTCCGATTCCCACAAGCAGAATTGTCCTGAATGACGAATGAACATACGTTGTAAAACGTACTCTAAGCTGAAGTTAGTGTGCATAGAATTGCAACTAATTTTGAAGATACATTATAAGACCGTCATTTTGACGGACTCTGGGTGTCATAGGTATAACCCATTATAACTCTATACTTATATCACCTATACGTTACTAAACCACTTTTTCTTTAAAAATAATAAAAGTAAATGAATTTTATCACAACGTACCAATTATTTCAGGAGAAAATCAAAAAAAATTAATTTGATATCCGTAATTTTGACGGCTTGGGCGTTCTAGTGGAGTTGAAATGAAAAACGTACATGTAACAATAAATATGTACTCTTATTTTACTGTAAAAAATCGTGGTGGGTGTTATTTCAAGGGAAGTTCTAATTCTAATTTTGCCATTCATCACCATCGTGAACCGAGAAACGAACACCGCTGGACAGTGGCTTGCCCCAAATTCCTCTACGTTGCTTGGTCCCGCGCGCCCTCATCCAGCGGTTCATGTCACAAAGTGTATATTATACCTACTGTGAATACAAACTTTTCATTTTCATTCCCAGGTGGTGATCCTGTTCATGGACACGCAAGGCACGTTCGACAGCGAGTCCACGGTGCGCGACAACGCCACGGTGTTCGCTCTCTCCACAATGCTTTCCTCGGTGCAAATCTTCAACATCTCACAAAACATTGAAGAAGATGAACTACAACATTTACAGGTTCGATTTTGTCTATAGTATTGTGGGATATTAAATTACCGCACTTTGACGGAAAGTTTGGGTTTGAGTGTTTGCCATCGGTTTGAGAAATCGTGGGTTCTCCAAGCCGGACAATATTGGGAAACAAAGTGTTACGCTTAGTATGATAGCTCCTTTCTGGTATGTATAACATAAGACCAGAAAGTATAAGAAAGTACCTATTGCATATACTTACTTAATCGAAGAGGCAAGTCCTTCTCTACGAAAAAAATACAAAAAAAATATGAAATATGTTATTGACTCTACATTGTGGTTAACATCTTACAAACCTGACTAATCTCTCAAAGACACCAGCTAGTCTAGTACATACCTACAATAGATACAAAAATTATAACACTTACGAGTAGATTATTTAAATTCTTATAAACTTATATGTATTTAATACATGCAGTAAACCTTAAATACAACAGTCACATAAATATATTCAATCGAATTAATAAGATTGCATGGAATACGGACAAATCAATTTAACTTTGACGTTTTTTCAGCTATTCACAGACTATGGACGGTTGGCCCAACAGAATAGCAGTGGAAAACCTTTTCAGAGACTTCAGTTTCTTGTGAGGGATTGGAGTTTCCCCTATGAGTATGAGTATGGATACAGAGGTGGTCAGAAGCTGCTGAAGAAAAGATTAGAGGTAAGTTCTCTTAACAAGAGCTTTTGACAGGGAATGGAGTTGGGCAGTGGCTTCGGTGTATCTTTTTCAATGTAGCTGATAAAGCAACTTTCAACACCATCAGTACATGGATCGGCAGTCAACTGTAAGCATTGGACCGGCTTGGTGATTTACGGAATTGTGGCTTATTGTCATAGAAGAACATAGAAACCATAAAAAGAAAAGCGACTCACTGCCCTTCTCATTAAAAGTTATTATGATGATGATGACGTTAAATTGTTGTAGGTAATTAAAACTATTAGATATATTGCTTAAAAGTCGAATTCTACGCTTTGACATTAGGTATGGGCACGGGTGGTACGGGTTGCAAAGGTGTAAAACGAACTGCCTCCGTCTGTTTTCCTGACCAGTAAAGCCTTGGCAAATACTTTTAAATGTCCAGTGTATAAGTTTCTCAAGGATGGACGTCTTTCACAATAATTCGCATTTCCACTTTCCACCAGCCCACCTAGTGTTTGTCCTCAAAAATGAGCGCAAACTAAGAATCATTTTGTACATTTTCAAAGAAGTAATGACGATTGCAGGTTCATGATGGACAGCACGAGGAGCTACAGAGCCTGCGGCGCTACATCGCCGGCTGCTTCGAGCAGCTGGACTGCTTCCTCATGCCGCACCCGGGGCTCAAGGTCGCCACCAACCCCGACTTCAAGGGGAAACTTGAAGGTAACTAACTTAATCCATCGTAGGGAAATGACGGCTCTCATAACAGGAAGAGCAACTTCATCCACTTCATCATCAGCTGGGAGACAACTGGAAACAAAGGCCTTTGAATAGTAATTTGACATCATTATATTAGTATTAACTTTTGTGGTACATAAATAGTACTTTTTATTGGGCTAAAACCAGACAATGCCAATTGAGCCTACAAATAAATCGTACTTACCCACTCAAATAACTGTACTAACTTTACTAGGTACTTCAAAAGTAATCGTGCAAAGTACAAGTATTTCATCTTCATTTGTAGATATTAATCCTGAATTCAAAAGCAACCTACAAAGTTACGTGAAGGAGCTTTTGGATCCTGAATATTTAGTGCCCAAGAAGATCGAGGGGGAAACCATCAAGGCCAAGGATTTGCTGCAGTATTTCAAGGTGTACTTGAATATATTCAACGGAAAAGACTTGCCGGAGCCGAAGACTATTTTGGAGGTAATTTATTTGTTATTTTGATACCTATGACATGCACAGTAAGTATTGCGATTGCGTAGTAAGCATAGTAACGAATGTAGATCTGAAAACAAAACATGTTGAAACTATAACTCTGTTCTACATGTCTAAGTTTTTAGATGTTTTATTTTATCTCGAAGAATCTGTTGCTCGTTTTGCCGTAGTTGTGGGAGTTTTGGCACCAACACTTATGGTAGTGAATCTCGGTGTGGCAGATGAGACATGAAAGCAGGATCAATTCTGTAGAGATGAGAGCTTTGAGGAGCATGTGTGGAGCCAAATTGAGTGATAGGGTGCGCAATAGTGAAATAAGAAAGATATGCGGAAAGAAGATGAAGTGACTAAGATTGAAAGGGGTATGCTACGGTGGTTTGGACATTTGGAAAGGATGAGTGAAAGTAGATTTACGAAAGAGCAAGAATAGATGGTTTTGTCGTAGGGGACCGCCCTAGGCGAACGTATGCCGATCAAATTGGCGAATTTATTAAAAAAGGTCTAGTTAAAAATATCCGTAACCGGCGATCATGTATGAAAATATTAATGTGCGTGGAGGAAGCGAAAGAGGTATGTTTGGATCGTAGCAATTGGTGTTCCCTTGTCTCCCTTCCCTTGTACCGCAAAGGAAGACAGGCGTGAGGTTACGTACTTATGTATGTATGTAATCTGTTGTTCTTGTAACTTTACAGCCAAATTATAGGGTCCGGCTTGTGTAAAGCTGACCACTATTTGTTTATTCCACTGTCAACTATATCCATGCATTTGCAGGCGACATCGGAAGCCAACAACCTGTCGGCGCTGGCGGAGGCGCGCGAAGTGTACGAGCGTCTCATGGAGGAGGTGTGCGGCGGCGCGCGGCCGCACGTGGCGGCGGCGGCGCTGGCGGCGGAGCACGCGCGCGCGCGCGACAAGGCGGTGTACGCGTTTGACGCGCGGCGGAAGATGGGCGGGGAAGCGTTAGCTGACACGTACAGAGAACGACTGTTGCAGGTATTTCATAGCTTTTGCTAGAATCTTATTATCTTGCTATATTCTTAGAACTTTTTAATCAAACTATCTTGCTGCCAATTTCTTGTAATCAGAACTGATAGCGTCGACAATATTTATTTCTATTCATTAGATTTACCTCAATCTCACCTGATGATTAATAAAGATTAGGTCGAAGTCGGAAGCAAATTGATTTAGAAGAAACTGGTTTTTCATCAAATACTTATAGCTAGAAGACATAATATAAAAGTTAATTGCTAAGTGAAACTAAAAGGATTCTAGCACCAAGGTGAGCTACCTTAACTTGATTATACCTACTGATAGCTTAATTTGTTTACACTTATAGACAGCCGTGTACTTTTTCTTATTGAAGTTCATCACTGAAGATTGGCAGTCAAACTTCTGAACATCTCTCTGTCCATGGCTAGGGTGAAAAATTGTTTCTCTATCTTTATACCGGTCCACTCTCTGATGCTCCTTAGCCATGACATCTTCTTACTACCAGCCCTTTCCTTCCCCTTTATTTTACCGAATATCTATTTGAGTGATACGCGAGAAGTTGTAGAGTACCCTTAAAGGTGTGGCCTTAAAGCTTGGGAATGCTTAAAAGGTTGATGTATGAGATTGTCTAATCTAAACAGGAGCTAGAAGAGCAATTCAAGAGCCTCCAAGCCCACAACGAGGGCAAGAATCTGTTCAACCTGTGCAGCACGCCGCTGGTGTACCTGGTGCTGGTGGCGGCGGCGCTGCTGCTGGGGCAGGCGGGCGCGCTGCTGGGCGCGCCGCTCGTCAGCTACGTGGCCGAGAGCGCGGCCATGGCGGCCATGGGAGCGCTGCTGCTGTGGGCTTATTCTAGGTGAGATAGAGGGTTTGGACAAATAACAATCCACCTAATTGTTACTATATTTTTTCAACCGACTTCCAAAAAAGGGGGAAGTACTCAATTCGTCTGTATGTTTTTTTTTATGTGTCTTTGTTACTCGATATTTCAGTCAATTATAAATCGATTTTGAAAATTCTTGTTTCATATAATAGGGGATACTTCATAGTTGGTTCTATATGAATTTTAATTCAATCGGTTGAGTACTTCATTAAAAATTTCAAATTTTGTAAACAATATTTATGATTTCGGAGAATGTTTACGTGGATGACACTCTAAGTGGGCCAAAGTTTTGACGTGAAATCGGTTCTTTTAATGCTCTGCATTCGTTAAATATGCAATAAATTGATTTTGATTTTGACTCCTATACAGGGTTGTGTTTTAGCCACCAGCCAAATTTAAGTTTTATTTATTTTGATACGTTATAAACAAACCTGCATATTTATTTTAGTAAAGCTCAGTAGAAAAATATATAGATAGCACCACAATTATTTTTTAATAGTCGCTGTTGATGAACACAGCTGCTACGACGCGGCCTATCATTGTTGATACTAGGTAGGACAAAGAACTACAAGATGTTTTGTAGTAGTGCGTAGTTTTCTTTATTTTGGTATCTATTGATTCATAATTGAGAGTGACCATGCTTTGCTTAATATGTTAGCGATTATATATTATCAATACCTTTAAAAAAAATTAGCGGGTGACTAAAACCAACCCTGGATATCCCATTTTAAGTAGGCATACAGGGTGGCGTCTGTCGGACGAGCAGTTTGGGGCAAGTCTGTAGCTATAAGACATACAAACCCACGCACCGATATTAACTTCTAGATGCAAAAAAATTAACTAATAAATATATTTTTATCATAACCAAATATGCTCCGAGTTAAAGGGATTATTAATAAAATAAAAAACATTTCAGGATATCGGGCAACCTCGCAAGTTTTGCTCTGCAGATAGATGACGTGGCAACGCAGATACGTGACCTGGTAAGACATTCCTTTATTCAAGGTTCGATATCACCCTCAGGTTATTGTGGGAAACTTAGGTTTTAATTATAATCGCTTCATTTAAGTAGGTAATCAATACAATGTCTACTATACAGTGATATACCTACAGGGCGTTTGTAGAGTGAGAAGCCAAATAAAAATATTTAAGGGAATGAAATGTAAAATGGTTGAAGGCTATTGGCTGTTTATTGTGTCTAGTCAAACTATATGAAGCCTGAAGGTAGACGATTATTTTTCCTATTTTTCTAGAAAATACCAATTTTTCAACCGACTTCAAAAAAGAAGGAGGTACTCAATTTGTCTGTATGTTTTTTTTGTGTTTGTTACCTCATAACTTTTGACTGGGTGAACCGATTTTGATGATTCTTGTTTCTTGATATGATAGAGGATTTGGTCCCATTTTATCGAAATCGATGAAGTAGGTACTTCATATTTGTTTTAAATATGTATGAATTCGGAAATCGTTTACCTTGACGACCTTATACTTCAGGCAAAGTTTTGACGTGAAGTCGGTTTTTTTTTAATGCTCTGCATTCGTTGATTATTACGGCTTCAGCTTTTGTTTTATGTTTTAATTCTTTGTATCATACCAATAAAGTCCGTATCCCATGACTTCGTTTAAAAAAATGAGGTTATAAGGCAGGTACTTTTAAAAGTTATGGCTCAATGTTATTTATTTAGACGCTACAAATAGCCAACAGCATCACCGATCAAATATTTTCATTTGGCTACTCATAAACATTTAGTTAAGATTAGTATAGGTAGTCTGTACATACTTAAATCATGTTCAAAGTAAATAAGTACTCGACCTCCTAGGTTAAACGTATTTTAATCGATTTGAGATTAGCTTTAGTTTTAGTAAAAAACAGCATTTATGAGTGACATTATTTCCCGCAGGTATCCGCCCGTGTAGTGAAGACGGTGGCAGAACAAGCGGTGCTCGGTGCAGGGATAGCTGCTCAGCATCAGAAAACATCATAGCCGATCTACATCAAATACTACTACTCTGTTTTATACCCTTATCCTATTTCGTGAACTATCTTTACATAATATATTTTTTCAACACACTTGCTCGTAAAGTGAGCCTTATTCTATTGAATTTAGAACTATAAACTGGGCTATAAGTCACGCGTGCATAATATATTATACCCTAGTGCATAATATAATGAATCCTACAAAGTTGAATTTTACCTTAGTGCAAATTACATGCGAGTAAACAGAGCATATTTTATTGATCCGGGTTATACATTAAATATATGAGCGCGCGCGTCCAGGCGGCGCGCGGCCACGCGGCCCGCACGGCGCCTCCAAGCAACAACAGCGTGTGTACGTGTAATGGGACAGGGCTACTGACGCGCAGCAGCTAACAGCTGCTTCAAATAAATTTTCAACACACTTGCTCGTAAAGTGAGCGTTATTCTATTGAATTTAGAACTATAAACTGGGCTATAAGTCACGCGTGCATAATATATTATACCCTAGGGCATAATATAATGAATCCTACAAAGTTGAATTGTACCTTTGTGCAAATAACATGCGAGAAAACAGAGCATATTTTATTGGTCCGGGTTATACACTAAATATTTTCAGAAACAACAAAGAGGTTTTATACCACTTCAAATCCATAGACATTTTTAAATGTTTGCGCCTTATATTAGTGAAATAAATTTGTATATTAAACAAATTATTCACAATTTACAATCATTTGTCATAAAACGTTAAAATATTTGCATTTACCACTCCAAATTAAACATTTTTACTTAAAATAGGCTGTATATTATGCTATACAGACATTGACACATTTGACGGAAAAAAAAACCTACGCGCATGCGCGAGGTTCGGCGCCATTTTTTAATCACAATTCACAGCTTTGTTATCAAGTGTGTTTGTTATTTTATGACCACGTATGTCTGTCTTTTACTCACAAGTGTGTTGAAAAACGTCGTATGTAACTCGTGAGCGTTGCTAATTACAGTCTCGACTGTAATTAGCAACTTAGCTCACTTGTTACATAATATACTATTACGGTACTTTTCAAAATACGAACTGTAATTTTTTGTTAATTTTTTCAAGGAATATGAAGTTTGTGACATTTCATAAGGAATTTATTTGCAATGTGCAAAATTATAAGTTTGAATGATTGTGATTGGGTAAGGGTGCTTAGGTACATATAGAAACAGGTTTCCGGTACAGATAAATTATACGCAAATCAATTTTGGACCGTATGGGTGCTTAGATAAGAGTGCTTTAATAAAGGAACAGATTTACCGGTACGGACAAACCTGTAAAGCTTTATGAAAGCTATCTGTACCGGAAACCTGTTTCTATATGTATATGAACCCTATATCAAGTTATCCTATTATGCAGACGATCATGATACTTACATAGCCATTGAAGATAAATTATTGTTTGCCTATAACTTTATTAATTATTTGCGCCTCTAAATAAACATTCCGCGAACTCCTCCTTTAATTCAAAGCTCTATCGAAGAAAGTTTCTAGTCAGCAGATCAGTACCTAGATGCTAGTGTTTCTGCAGTTTTTTTTAAAACAACATTTCTGTCATTCAAGCAACTCGCATTTTTTAAATTATACGAGTAGGTAGGTTTGTGAAGTATTTTTTAAAAAAGCTCTTCTGTTATCCAAAATGCGAGAAATACAAGAGTCGAACGAAACACGTAGGATAAAGGTAGTATGTCTGCACGATCCTAACAATAGGTACAGTCTGCAACAGAATGATACCATCCAGTCTCCTGCTCACATTCAATAAGTATGCATATTATATATCATATTTAAGAGACTGGGTGGTATACATATTTCTGTTTCAGACTGTACAGGCAAAATAAGGGATTCGCTCGCAGTTAATTCCTTTTAATCTAGTTAACTGTTCAGTGCAAACCTAAGTAATTTATTATTGGAGCAACATAAGTTTGTTATCGTTACCTACTGGGTTCAATGTTCGTAAACAAGGAACTGCATTGTTTGGCTTCACAATATTCTAAATATTATGATTGCTAGCTTCATTGTATTGCGCTAGTTAAATGTAATGTCATTTTTTCCCGTTTTAGTTACGCCAGTACAGGTTTAGAATGTTTATTTTAATATGTTGAGTATTACCTACGCACAGCAGCGTTTCGCATATGGTTGTATGCAGGTTTTATCTAAATCTAACTGTTTTAATAATATTAATGTGACCTTTGAATATTTATTATTAATGTTTGTATTAGTATTTACCAATTTATTGTTATAAAAAATATGTAAGTATTTATTTTTGGACAACTTTAAATGTTTTAAAATAATTGTTAATAACTGATATGATTTACAATTAAAATAAATTATAAATACTGTGCCATTTTAATAAGTTTCTTTACACTGCACTAAAGCAATTCTCCCAATTCTTCTACTGTCCATTCTATGCCGTTGTACCGTCCGTCAGTTGTACAGTGCAATACATTTTCATAAGAATTTAAACCTTATTACACCAGTATAAGTTGCTAAGTATATACATAGTATAACACATAACTGTACAACTTCAGATAATCCTTAACCATAAACTAAACAAAGGTACAGAGAAATAAGTATGGACCAATCGTGAAATTAAATTAAATTGAAAAATAAATAAAATAAAAAAATATTAAGATGAAATAATACTTAAGTCTTGTATTAAATATAAGTATAAACATGTTAAAATAAAGATAAAACATAAGTTAATAACGATTTTGATTTTTGTCATCAGTGTTGGATCAAAGATTCTTTTTGTCTCAGAAGTAAGTAAATATGAACGGTAATCTCAGTTTGAAATTAAGCTTACTTGCATTAATTCTAATAGGCGGTGGAATATTGTTCCAACACTTGGTGGCATTGTATGAAACATTACTTCGGAAGGATACGGTTTTGTGGACAGAGTACCTAGGTATAGGAGGAGATTTGTGCAGGATCGAACATTTTAACCTACTTTTAGCTTTATGCGCCAGAACGGGTTTCTTGGTACTCCATACCAAGAAATCAGCTCCGGCGCAAAAAGGATAATAAAAAAGGAGACTAGCATTACTGTACAAGATTGTTTTATTACAGTCAAACAAAACAACATAATTCAGAGAGTTGTATATTTTCGCAAATGAGAATTTATATTTCTGTAACTTCTTCTAAGACCACAACTTGATATTGGCCCGTCTGTTCCATTCCTTGGGATCTGAATGGGCATAATATTCATGGAAGATTGGCTCTACAAGAGCATCAGGAGGCGACAGCTTGTAAACCTTTTCACCATAATAAGTTCCAACCTCCCAGCCAGGCACATCCCGCATTAGCTCTGCCTCTCTGTTTCTCCTCATTTGCTCCAAGTATTCCCTGTCCCTTTCTGCCAACAGCATGGGATAGATGGCCATTTTTGCCGATCGCATCTCGATTTCTTGTTTTTTAATCCTTTTATCAGTTAAATAATACAAGTAAAGCCCTGCAACAGTCATTCCAACATAACCAGCAAACATAGAAAACCCGCTAAAATATTGTTTCGCAGGTATTCGTTTATAAGGAATCGGCTTATAGCCTCCTGGAGGAGGCAGGTCTTGTTTTGTCGTAATTTGGGCTTCCATTTTGCACGAAAACTAATGAGTAACAAAAATCTATACGATATTATACTGGTAGTGACATCTTAAGATGTGCCTTGACAACTAAATGAATAGTGCCATCTAGCGGGAGTACTTCTAACTAATGGGATTTGAAATGTTCAGTTAGTTGCAGTAGAAAGTTGCAGGTAGCACTGATCTTAAAGTTGATAGATTATCTTTTGAAGTATTGGATATTTGCATGAAGTAATGTTAATTTTAGACCTTGACTGTATATGGATCTGAGTCAATGTCTAAGATGGAAGTAAATAAAGATAAATAAAATACACAATTACTTTACAATAATGTTTATTTTAGAACTTTTTACATAGGTTTAGTGAACAAACATTCCATTTTAAATTAAAAGAACGACACAAATGATATTATGACACTTTACACTAAGCGCGCAACGGAAAGCGTCAAAAAGATACACAAACAATACCTTAACTCTAAAATGGATTTATAAATTATAATAATGTGCCATTTTATAGCTTAACAACCAATATTTAACATTCATTTTGTTTCGAGACATATGCTGCTTGCAGCTTACGAGTCAAAATTTAAAATATGATCATCGAAATACAAATATAAGTAACATGGTTCGATCCGCTGCACGCACACGATACAGGGAAGAGTGGCAAAAAAAACTAAAAACTAACATAAACTGTTGATAATATTTTGTACATAACTTTGCAATGTAATCACACTACAGTGGAAATTTGTATATATTAAAATGCTCATTGAAACATACTAACCCTTATGAATAACATAAAAATAATCTTAACAACCTAGTTTTAATGAAAATTGAGCAGACAACCCTCTAACTCTAGAAGCATGTAAAGATAAACAATATAAATTTAATTTGATGGCATTAAGTTTATTTAAAATACATAAATTCAAAAACAACAGGACTAACAGAAATTTGATGTTATTTCAACCATCACTCATAAAATTTGATAAGTAGGTAGTGTACTACACAAGCAGCCAATTATATTGACTAGCACAATGATTCCTAAACTTTTCAAATGAACATTAAAATTTTGCTTTTGGCACAATAATAAGCATAATGTAAAGTAAGAAATAACCTTTAGCATGTGATCTTCTCTCACAAAAACTAACCTTATACAATTACAGAATTTAGGCACTTGTGGTATCTGTTTACATCTAATTTTATAATTTTATTTATCATTAACTAAATAACTATAATTTTTCTGCCATGCTAACAATAGTGGCAACTTTACTGATACAATACCAAAAGTTCATAGATGCATATGATCTTTTAATTATTCCTTTTAAGTTTTGTCATGTATCGAGATTGAGACTAGATATAAAAATGTAGTTCTCATTGTTTTTCAAACAAATATAAATACATAATGAACAAACTTACATACACTATTAAAAGTTTCACATATTACATTGTCAAAGAGTTGGTGTAGAGTATTTAGAAAGACAATAAAATCGGAACCAGTCATTGAAAGATTTTCAGATTAGTAGTAAACAAAATGCTAACAACAAACAATAAACTCTAAAAATACAACAAATATACATAATTCAATATTTTGCTCCCTTTATCTCCGATAATGTCTAAAACTTTATAAGTAATTGGCACATTATGGATACATTTAAAAACAGATATATTTCAAATGTAGTACAGTTACAAAAGGTGTGTATTAAAATGTTGAAATTCATTGTATATAACTTTAAGTATGGGGTGCTACACAACAAGTGATTCTTGAAAAAATATTGATTTGATTTCTACTCCGCTATGTTTGTGCAGTGAGTCTTTGCAACAATAGTACAAGATTTAGATCTAATATTCTTTAACTGAAGCTCTTGATTTATTACGACAATAGTTGCTGCAAAATATTTTAGACATTATGCAAAGAATTCTAAGCTCATTATGTCTAAACCACCAACATTAAAGTAGAATTAGTTAAGCTTTTACTATTGTCTATATTAATTATTGCAATTATTAAACCTTAACAACCATAATACCAGAAACATTCCGGATCTTAAACTAAGATTTTATTTGCTGCACAAATTCATAATTTTTTATACATAATTGATAATTTATTTTGATATTTCTGTAAACTACATTGTGACCATTGGCAGTTCAATTTAGTAAGAATATCTCGACGCCAGGTGTACAAAATGTTTTACATTACAAATAGATTTGTTTAGCAATACTTTGACTAATTTAAGTTTAATAAACTATATAATTTGTATCTATACACACGCTTCACCCTTCCATTAGTTCCCTCACCAATATTGTTCTTAAAGATTTCTAAAATATTAATCTACTTGATGCCGATATTTTGTCACTTCCCAAAACTATCCGATATTCCGTGTTCATGGTTCCTTAGTGTCACGCGCTTAGCCTTCACTCACACCTCTGCATACATAAACATACTTCTTCATTTGTCAGTACAAGCTTTCTACTGCGGTCAATTTAATAGTGTTTTGTTTAGCATTTGTACCCGGCAAGATTTGCAAAATGATGTTGCAGTAATTAAGACTGCGAATTTGGGATTCTTTATTTTGAATTTTATACAGTTACCCAGTTTGTTTAGTTTGTTATTTATAATTTTCTCTTTTTTTGTATAAAAATTGATTATTGATCGTGTCTAAATAAGCTTTTTTGAATACATTCCACAATCCAGATTATCAAAACGTTAATTTATTTTTATGTTTGTGGAACCTTTTTGGTTGAATATAAAAACTCTTGATACCGCCATGTATTAATTTAAGAAAAAAAGGTATCAGATATCACAGACCAGCCATCTCTGATTTGAACACACGGCAATAAACAAACTTCCCGCACTAGATCTTCGATTTGACTTCATTTGTACCCGTCACATTCCTAGAGACACTTGCACACTTAGAGACCCGTGAGACAGCATCAAGTCCCCGCCACGACCACACAACCCGCCCGCTGGCGGCGGACGGATGACTGCGCCGCTGGGGGGGCGGAGGGGCGCGCGGTGGGGGGCGCTGCGGTCGCGGGGACATCACAACTGCTTGCGCTTGCCGTTGACGGGGGGCGTAGGGGGCTCCAGCCGGTCCGAGGCCGCCGCCGCCGCGTGCTCGATGCCCTTCTCCAGGCATGCTTGGTATACTGGTTTCATCACCTGGAAGGGAGATAGAAATACATTTATTGCCACACCCAAACATGTGAATAGTTCAAAATAAAAAAAGCACACAAAAACTGATAAGACATAGAATCACAAAGTTACGTCACGGGAAATGGAAATGAATGGAAAGAGAATTGTTTCATAACAATATTATTCTATCTAATATAGATTAAACTTGATAAAAAAAAATCCAGCTCTTACATTATCCCACAGCACGTTTGCAGTGTCGTCAATTGTAACACCAAGCTCCCGCATTTCTCCGCTATACCTGTAAAGAATAGAAAACACAAGGTTATTAGTAAATTATGACTACATGTACATACATATCAGCCAAGTTTCTATTTAAAACATTTTTTGGAATAAGTGTTTGTAGATAAAAGTGTTTGTAAGATAAAACTACCTAATTTATACAAGGTGTTCCTCTTTATTTTCCTAAAACTCTACGGCATTAATGGGACCATGTAATAGAATCAAATAACATGTGAATAATTTTTCAATTTGTTTTTAAATTTAATTTTTCATACACAATAATTCAATTAAGTCAAAACATCTTATGTAGGTATATGTAAAACACCTTGCGAAGTATGACAACGTGGCATTTTCTATCCCTTTTTTATCGCTATGCACAAGTACAGTTCGCAACGTTTTGCGTTGTACATTGAATGCAACGTTCCTCAACGTTTAAAATGTTTTTGTTGTTTGTTGTATGGCTTCAGTGACACGCGTCTATTGAATGAATGTTAAAGAGATTTTCAACACACTTGCTCGTAAAGTGAGCGTTATTCTATTGAATTTAGAACTATAAACTGGGCTATAAGTCACGCGTGCATAATACTTATATTATACCCTAGTGCATAATATAATGAATCCTACAAAGTTGAATTGTACCTTTGTGCAAATTACATGCGAGTAAACAGAGCATATTTTATTGATCTGGGTTATACATTAAATATTTTCAGAAACAACGAAGAGATTTTATACCACTTCAAATCCATATACATTTTTAAATATTTGCACCTTATATTAGTAAAACGAAGAATATTGGTCACCGTCCATACATTCAAAAACCTGTCACTTAAATTCTTTTATTGACCCCGTCTTGTATTCGTTGGTGCTTCAAACGGTTGTTTATTGTATTAAATATCTAAATATATTATCAATATTTTTGCATTCGATGCAGAAATAAAATAAAATAATTTCATAAAATAATACATACCCCTACCTGTCTATGTCAGACGTCAATTCAGACTCAAACTTATAAAACTAACAATTGTGTTAGTTCCGCAGCTGGATAGTATCAAATATCAGGATATTAGCTTAATCCTTGCGTAATAATAAGCCTACTGCAATGTAAAAAGAATTAACATTATAAACAAGGCACACAAAGGACTGCAAGAAAATACATATCAATCATATCTGACGTTGAGGTCTGATTGATCTATGTGAGTGAGAGAACGCTCATCTCATATCTTATAGCTACGTTCAGCTTTAATGTTTAATTACATTGATTAAAAGTATGTATTTACTGACATAATAGTATTTTTATTTTTACATGATCTTTGCTATAATATCATTTTTAGTTTCGGCCCTTCACAAGGTTTATTTCTGTAAAACTTAAAACAATAGATTGATTGGCTGCATTCAAAAACAATATTTCTCGAAAATATTTAAAAATTATTTTCTTTTTTTCCATGAACTGTCTGATCCGAGGAGAAAATATACAGTGTGGAAAAAAAATAGTGGCCCTGGAGGGAAACTGCCTTAAATCCTATAGTTAGCTTATTTTACTTTAAGGAAACATTCCTTTATTTTTAAAAAGAAACAAAACTGCATTCAAAGATTTTCTTAAATTTGCTTGTAACACCCGGGACTCGAACCAGTAAAAATTAAAAAAAATAAAGATTCGTTATTTTACTATACTAATCGATAGGATAATTGTTCAGGATAAAATTTCTCTAACAAACATTTGGTCTTACACTCGTCTGTCGTACAAGATATCCATGAAAAATAACTACACAAGTTTACATACATTACCTAGTACGGTTCACTTTCAACAAGTAAAAGACACGTTATAATTCTCTTATCTCTGTAACATTCAAAGAATGAAGTTCAATTCATTCGTATGAAGTACAAGCTTGCTAATTAATTTATTTCTAAGTACCTTTTTGAAGAATTCTACAAGAAAACCGTTTAATGGTAATAATATCTCTATGCACTTCTTACACGATATTACTTCTTACACGATACGAGGCGTTTTGACGAAAAGTTTAAAAATGGAACGTTTGAATTTGTTTGCAATGCGGGACAGCAATTTTAAAATTCGAACGAATATTTCGAACATTTTTATCGATTTTATTTAGTATTGCTTCCATTACGTAATTGTGTGATCATGGCGTATCAAGAACAATTCGACTTATTAGAAGCTTTCTTTGCAAGCAACAAAAACTGCGATTTAGCTCTACAGTGGTATCTCGAGAGGTATCCAGATAGACAAATACCATCAAGAAAAGCTTTGTCGCGAATGGTGAAAAATTTAGCCAATATTGGAAGTTTCAAAAAACGTTTATGACGCCCACAGCAACAAAATCCAGACTTTTCCGATTTTGATTTCAATATTTTGACATATTTTGAGTGTTACCCGAAAGCTTCTAGTAGAGAAGCTGCTCAAGAGATAGGCACCAGCCATACTCGGGTAAGTACTTAATGTTTTGAAAAAATTCTAATACAAATGTTATTGTGATGGGCGATTGGTGCAGAAACTACATCCCGGATTAGAGTTCTGTCAGAATATTCAAACAGAAATAGCCCGCAACCCAAATTTCTTAGACTACATTGTATGGTCTGACGAAACAAATTTTAGTAATAATGGAATGTATAACAGACATAACAATCATTATTGGTCCAGTCAAAATCCATTCCGTGTTCGTGAAACAAGCAATCAGATCAGATTTTCGTTTAATGTTTGGTGTGGAATCAAAAGCAATATGGTTGTTTTGGTGCACATTTACGAAGGACATCTGAATACGGCAAAATACATTGAAATATTAGAGCTTTTACAAAATCAATTAAACCTTCTACCGGAAGAGGAACGAAATAATATCATTTTTCAACAGATAGTGAACCTGCCCACAATAGCAGAATTTCCAGGGCTAACCTTAATGAAAATTTCAATGTCTGGATAGGTACAAACGGGACGATTAGATGGCCTGCAAGAAGTCCAGACCTGACGCCTCTAGACTACTTTTTATGGGGTCCTGTAAAAAATATTATTTATAAAACGTGTTATGAGACCGTACAAGAGCTAAGGCTCGAGGTAAAAAATGTAATTCGGGGCATACACCACAACACTTTGCTGAAGGCTACACGAAATGAATTTCAACGAAGACTAAATTTGTGTATCCGGAACGAGGGGGCTCATTTCGAACAATTTATCAGTTACATTATTAAAGTATAACAAATTGATAATAAAATAAAATAATTTTTAAGATTTCACGTTTTCTTTTTATTTTAAAGACCAAATGTTTGTTAGAGAAATTTTATCCTGATCAATTATCCTTATTATTATTATTATTATCGATTAGTATAGTAAAATAACGAATCTTTATTTTTTTTATTCTTAGCTGGTTCGAGTCCCGCGGGACTTACAAGCGAATTTTAGAAAATCTTCGAATGCAGTTTTGTTTCTTTTTAAAAATAAAGGAATGTTTACTTAAAGTAAAACAAGCTAACTATAGGATTTAAGGTAGTTTCCCTCCAGGGCCACTATTTTTTTTCCACACTGTATAGAGGAGCTGCCCTATCCGGTTTTTTCTAGGGACTCAAGTGAAGCCTACGCGCGGGATGCGGGAGGGGTAAGCGGTGGGTTATGGCCAATCATAGCCAAACAGGCGATGGCATTAGTCACCTAGTAGCGAGTAGTAAAAACCGGTTGAAACATAAGGTTAAAATATTCACATGATCATCAAAAAAGTTCAGCTAAACTTTACTAGGTGGCTCTAGCTTTTTAACGAAATTTCATACGTTCCAAATCTGTCAGGAAAACCGCGAAATAAAAGTATTTCTACTCGACGGCAGATAACGCAACCTTTTTTCGCGGCAATAAAAATCACCTAGGCAACAAATAACAATCTGAAATTTTGGACACAAATAATTGGAAAACAAACAATTTGTAAAAAATAATTATAAATGAAATTATCTTCGTGGTAAGTTAATTTTATTTGGATCGTCAATGTAATTCCTTTATAAAAGTATAGAAAACTAAATTTTACATCGAGAAACAAATGGAGGATTTAATTTTTTTAATATCTACGCGTGTACATACTTCACAGAAGTCAGCGACGAACTGACGCCAGTGCCTCTAGCGAGGAATAGCTTGCACTAAAGGCTGTGACGTCAGGACAACCCAAATTGAAGCTGTGCAACTTTGCTTACAGCAGCTCTACTATGTATCTGCTTTGTGGTCTGATCACGGTTTTCATTGTTTTAAAATCAGTAAAAAATCTAAGTTTTTTTACGATATATTTGAAACTAAGACGCGTCTTCCGGCTATCAATCACTTCAATCAGTTGACAGGTCATAAGTCGCCTGCCTTCTTTGTACATCAAACAAATTATTCACAATTTACAATAATTTGTTATAAAATATTAAAATATTTGCATTTACCACTCCAAATTAAACATTTTCACTTAAAATAGGCTGTATATGCTATACAGACATTGACACATTTGGCGGAAGAAAAACAACTACGCGCATGCCCGACTTCGGCGCCATTTTTCAATCACAATTCACAGCTTTGTTATCAAGTGTGTTTGTTATTTTATGACCACGTATGTGGTATAACACAAGTGTGTAGAAAAACGTCGTATGTAACTCGTGAGCGTTGCTAATTACAGTCTCGGCTCATTATTAAGCCTCGATTATTACAAGTGAGCTAAGTTGCTAATCGATTATTCGTGATTAGCAACTTAGCTCACTTGTTACATAATATACTATTTACAAGGGTGATAATTTATAAACTCATTATATTAAGATTGATGATATCTTGAAAAGTATGCACTTTTTAACCACATATTCTTTGGCAAAAAGTATTATTTTTTGGTAAGGAACCAAACCTCAAAGTTATGGGAAATCAACAGGAAAACCTTGTATAAAGATTAGCGCAAGCATATTTACATTTTCTTAAGTTTAAAATATCATATTGTCACAGTAATTGTATGTTATAGTGAGGTTTTTCTTAATTCGTTTACTCTCAAACGCATGATATTGAACAAATATAACATTTCAGCATATTTCATGATTCATGATATAAGATATAGGATGCAATATAAAAATAAGCTTTACACATTGTGAAATAATGGAAGATAAGGTGGATTGCCCAATAATAAAACATTGGAATAAAATGCACTTGCAGAGAAATGTAAAATAAATTTGTTATATTTTGTAACTAGGTTTAGAACTAACATAGTTGTAAGATTTTTGTAACTAACTCTTTTATATGGATCATGGGGTCCGAGATAAAAACTTATTATTATTATTGTCCACTAACCTAATATAAGCCCAGAGGACCAACGTCAACAGAGCGAGTCCCATGACCAAATTGCACAAGTTAGCCAGCGGGTACAGCCCCACTAGTCCCCATACACCGCTGAGGACGTAGAACAGCAGCGCTATTGCGAAAAAGACGGACGGCGTGCGCGCAGCCTTGAATATGTTCTTGCTTTCATTGTGCGCGCGGAACTGGTCGAAGTGTGTCTCGAGGTCCTGGGGAATAAATTATTAGATTGAGGGTTAACATATGTTTAGACTGATTTTGATATACTCTGTATAGTATACAACATTTTCATGTAATTTTTACGAAAATGAGATTCAAACGGAAACGTAATATTATCTAAGAAGTAATTTATTTACATGACACAGCGTTATTTAAATTAAAAGACATGATTTGATCACAGAATTGTTAAAAAGAACATGTACCAAAAAAGGTCATTCTCATTTTTAATTTATATATTTTTATAAAACGCGGGCTGCATTTTTTTTTAAATCTTACTATATTAATAATAGCGAAATTCTAGCTGGACATCAATGAACAGAATAAAATTATTAATTACAGGGTCCGGTACATAAAGGTACACTGAGATTGGTCAATGAGTTAATCGATTAAAAAAATACAAAAATCAGTGCTAGCAAAGACTATTACAGTGGAATCCGTTTATAATGACATCGAAGGGAAATAAGAAACAAGTCATACTAAACAGACGTCATACAAAGCATAGGTTGCAGTACCTAATATAAATAAATAATCTGGTTAAGTTAGTATGTGATTTATTTTAATAGAAAGGAATAAAATAGAGATAAATCAAAGTAGATATTAATAAGTAGACTCAATAAGTAAATCTACGCTCTGAGACTCAAATCAAAAAAGCCTTTCACGCGCCCAAGTCTTTGTGTATAACGTGACTCTCCCGAACACGGCCAAAGGTGTTAGAAATCATACGGTCGGTCACTATAAGCAAACAAAATTTGATAAAAAAGGTTCACAATAAGCGATATGTCACTATAGGCGAAGTCATTATATCCGACTTGGTTATATAATTTATATGAAAACCAAACTTCACTGTGTAAACACGTCATAATAAGCGGTTGGTCAATATAAGCGGAGTCATAATAATCGGATTCTACTGATTGTCAATTTGGGGTTTAAACGAAAGTCTCACCCTGCCCAGCTGCTCGCAGTAGGACTGGCTGAAGTCGTCCCCGCCCATCTTCCGCTTGGCATAGAACGCGCTCAGCGCCTTGTCCCGCGCGCGCGCATGCTCCGACTCCAGCAACTGCGCTTGCAGGTACGGCTTCGTTCCGCCGCAGATTTCTTCCATTAAAACTGTGTACACTTCTTTAGCTTCAGCCACGGCAGTCAGGTTGTTTGCTTCTGCAGTTGCCTGGAATGTAAAAATTATGTTTTTCAACCGACTTTCAAAAGGAGGACGTTCTCAATTTGTGTGTAAATTTTTTTATGTCTTTGTTACACCATTTTTTGGACAGTTGGGAAGCAGTTTTGAATATTCTTGTTTCATATGATAGAGGATTTTTCATAGTTGGTGCCATTGAAATTTCATCAAAATGAGTTGAGTACTTCATTCAAACTTTGAAAAAATATGTATGATTTCGGAGAATGTTTACGTTGATGACATTCACAACTCAGCCAAAGTTTTGACGTGAAGTCGGTTTTTTTAATGCTCTGCATTTGAACGGGCATTAATTAATGTTATGCCCGCACGCAGCGATTAATCACTGCTTTAAATATTTACGGGTGATAAAAAATTATAAAAGAACTTACCAAACACGTGCGTTAATTTTGTCGATGAATAAATATAATACAGAGGGGAATTAGGATAATATATACAGGGAATCGAACGGGATGTATATAGATATTAATTTCATCACTATTTTTACCAAATAAGAGCTTTCTTCTAACAAATCGTTGCACAAAATCTTCACAGAAACCGGACAACAAAAAACAATAACTTTACATTCGAAGCGCCAAGTCACTAGAGTTCAACAACAATATGACTTTGACGTTTTTGACATTTATCAACAGCAATTCCTCATTCATTCAACCAAAAACACAGACTAGCGCCACCTTAGGGTAACTGGCGCGAACAGCATTCGTCGATTATTAATAAACTACTATTTCAACCGGTCTAAACTCCGTCCTAACTCCGACTCTAGATAAGCGTATCGCAAAAGGTAACTAAAACGACCCCCATTTGGTGGTGGAATCCGTCAAGGTCCGACAGAAACAATTTTCAAAATCAATTCATAATTGACCGAAATATCGTGTAAAAAACACACAAAAAAAAAACATACAGACAAATTGAGAACCTCCTCCTTTTTTGGCAGTCAGTTGAAAAAATATCGTAACATCACTCACCACCAGCATACTCTTAGGCTCAGGCAGTTCATTTCCCTTATAGATGGCCATATAAGCGCGGAAGTAGTGCAGCAACTCCTTGGCCTTGACCTTCTGCCCGTTGATGAGTTTGGGCACGAGGTTCTGAGGCGCCAGCAGCATGGGCACTAACTGTTGAAGCTCCCGTTTGAATTCCGGCTCGATGTCTGCGGAGGCAAGTCAAAGTGTTGGTTATTTGTAGGTATAAATATTTCTGACACTCCCACAACATTATCTAGCCCAAATTAAGTTTCTTAAAGAACTTGTGTTATGGATACTAGATAACTGATATACTTAAGAAATATATAGGGTCGCCACATATAAGTCAATAATATTTTAATAGCAGATTCAGAATGATGAGTGGGTGTGAATTTGGAAAACAAAATTTGTTTGAACATTTTTCATAAATTAAAATTTCAAAATTCTTCTAAATGATCAAAATTTAAGTTTAATCTGTAGCTTATGACTACACAGCAAGTAATAAAAAAGGTTTCCATCTTATTGTATGTAGTCATAAATTGAAGAATAATCTTAAATTTTACTCACTGAGAAAAAAAAAATATTAATTTATGAAAAATAGATTTAAAAAAAAATTGTTTTTTCGAAATTCACACCCATTTATAATTCTTGATCAGCTATTAAAATATAATTGACTATTATATGCGGACCCTGTATAAACATACATATTGCATAAATACATATTTTTTATTAGAATAAACTTAAATAAACATATAAACATCCATGACTTGACTAATGACTATGTTCATCACACAAATATCCGCCGCCACCGGGATTCGAACCCAGGACCTCTGGCATAGAAGGCAATGTATGTTACCGCTACACCAGCCGGTCGTCAATATTGATAGATATTGTAGTATATACCACGCATGTAGTTTTTTTGTTAGTTTGCTTGGGAGCACTACTTATACACAATTTTGTCGAAGAAAATACCCCATATTCTATAGCAACTTTTATTTTTACTTTCAGGAAATGCACTGGTTTTTTTTTCACTGAATTTTTTTATAGTTACTGCTTCAAAAGTCTTATTGCTATATGCCAAGATACACCATGCACATTGGAAATAAGTCGCATGATTTGTTGATTAAAATTAAGCTAACACATATTTAGAAGGTCAATCTGTTGAGAAGTGGTAGGAAACTCAATAGCAATTTTTTTTTCATAATTTACGGTAGGATAGAAGAAGATTTAAGGGGTTATTCAGGCGCGGTCCCAGTTGGGGGTCACAGGGGACATCATCCCAAAACCCCAAAATCATGAAAAGATGAACCCCTTATAAGAGAAGGAGGAAGAAAATATATTTCTGATACAAAAAAATTGTCGTGACCCCCTCCAAAATTCAGTTGTGACCCCCCCTTCCAAAATTTCAGTCTGGGACCGCGCCTGGTTATTGTACTAAAAATCAATTTAAGTCCCTAAATAATTTGATATAATTACGAAAATAAGATGTTTTTAAAGCTACATAACTGAAATCCTGTTCACTGTTGCATAAAAGCACTAATTCTTTTGCAAGCTACCTACTACTTCGGACAACTACGCAAATCGTGAGGTCACGAGTTCGATTCCCGCACGGACCAAGAAAAAAATATTCCAATGCTGGGTATTTATCCAAGCTCATTTTGGCAACGTTTAAATGCTAGTAGGTCGAAATCCGCGTGAAGACAGGTTTCCATGGTGACGAACTTGTTATCATTTCATTCGACACTCACATTTACTGAGTACAGAATTCGTACAGTATCTAAAATGTCCTAAGTGCATTATACGCGATAGACCTTACAAGTTTCACAGTTTCAAACGAATTTTCAGCAAATTGGGTCATGATTCAGTTTATATTCTTATATTTATATTCTAGGACGACCACTTTGGCGATAGGGTAAACCTGTCTGCCTCAGACGCCAGTGGTTGCGGGTTCTATTCCCGCACGGAACAAGAAAAAAAGTGTTCCGTGTCTGGGTGTTTATCTATTTACATTCTAGGTTCCCCCCTAATTCGCTACAATGTATCCCATAACACAAGCTATGCTTACTTTGGGGGCCATGTAGTTGGTGTTTTTTTAGGTGCTATAGTTGAATTCTTTTCAAGTGGTTTTTGTGTCAGTTCAAAATTGACAATCTTTGTGACGCTGCCGTAAATGAAATTGTTCGATCTTTCATTCGATGGCTTTGATGTATCGAATTGAAAAAAAATTATACAAACTTCCGATTACAAGATGGTGAAGAAAAAAAATTATACAAACTTCCGATTACAAGATGGCCGCTCATATTCATCGATTCAATGTCGATTCAGTAGTTAAGTATTAATCACTATCCACGGTGTTTTCACTAAATTTCGTTTGTATCACTAAGATATAGATGGCGCTGTTTATAATTTATAAAATTAGAAAAATGCCATAGACAATGTCTCTTTCATCCTACTTTTAATTCTTCGGTTCATTCAATCAATCATCTATCCGACTCATTAAATCTATCTTTCATTCGTTACCTGTGTTCGTTACTGCGCACACGTTTTCGAAAGTTGTTTTTATCGCTTTTTTTTGTATTCCTTTTACCCACAACCCGGCCACCATTTGGACTCTGACGCTCCCTTTTTTAATTCTGACCCGGCAATTCTACTGGATTTCGGAAACAACGCAGCAATTCGACCTTTGCATGTTTATTGGAATTTTGATCGTGATAACGATTTTCTGATATATACATATTTCATATAATCATGATAATATACATATTTGAGCAGTCTTAAATATTCTTAAAGAAAAATACAGGGAAAGTTCCCGACTGGTTCTAGTAAATGTTTCAGTCACTAAGTTCTAGATGGCGCTAGAGCTCCGTTTTAGCTGATATCTCTATCTCAACCTATAAAAGCTACTTTATGTCACTATCAACTGAGCGTTCCATTTCTTTGAATCAGTCTATTTAAGGTGAATATTTTTATGACATTAACTTAATTTATTTACAGTTAATAATAACAATTACACTTTATTAATAGTTCAATTATAAATTTTAAAATAAACAATTTTATCGACATTTTATACTTTATTAGTTGTAAATAGTTTGCGCGTAATGGAAAATGAGAACTGTCACGAAAATCATTCGAAAACAATTCAACTATAGTTAGCTACGTAGTATGTCATGTGACAGTAGTAACCTGAGAGCCTGCCGTCGAAGTGCGGGTTGGTGGCCACCTTGAGGCCGGGGTGCGGCAGCAGGAAGCAGCCGATCTCGCTGAAGCACGACGTGATGTGCTTGCGCAGCGACTGCAGCTCCGGGTGCTGCTTGTCCGACACCTGCGGGGATCGCCGGTCAATAGTGTGTAGGTACTAATCGGCACATTGCACCACATTTGTTATTACGGCATCCAAATCTGGCAATCCAAGTGTTTAAGAACGTTCTCGCGACTACTTCCGCGGTTATGTTGAAGACGGGTACAGCTTCCGGCCATCACGTCGGGGTCACCAATGTAGGATCTGGGTCCTAGCTTCTTATAGATAGGCAGGATAACAAATGAAAGTCTCGTCAGTATGGTTGTGAAGAAAGACATATTTATTAAGTAAAAGACTGCTTTTATACATAAATTTCTGCTGCGTAATAATTAATAACAAATGTGGTGCAATGTGCCGATTAGTACCTACAAGTGCGACAGCTCAGAATGCCGCTTCCGTGGATAGAACGTTATTTGAATGTTACAACAACTACTTTGGCGATGGGGTAAACCTCAGACCCCAGTGGTTGCAGTATTTATATTTTAGGTTCCCCCCTAGTTCGCTACGTCGTATCTCATGAGGCCATGTAGTTGGTGTGATTGTCTGTAGATTTTATGACGAAATGTTGTATTTGAAGTAGCGAACTATTTATCGTGTAGTAATAACATAGTCCACGAATGCAGAGCATTAAAACCGACTTCACGTCAAAACTTTGGCGAGTTATAATGTCATCCATGTAAACATTCTCCGAAACCATACATATTCTTTCAAAAATTTGAAATTTTCAACAGTACTCAGCCGATTTCGATGAAATTTATATGGGACCAACTATGAAGTATCTTTTATCATATGAAACAAGAATTTTCAAAATTGATTAATAATTGTCCAAAATATCGTGTATCATTTATGGGGTAGGCAAAACAGGTTATAAAACCATCGGATGTCACTTTTCACAAATTTGGAGATATTATAATGATGGTGAGGAGAGACTATTACAGTGACAGGGGGTCAGCCATTCACCTACAAAAACGCCAATAAAACCGTTTACAGTATGCCCGGGAAGAGAAGCAGCTGGTTCACTCTATGTTTTTCTTTCACTCCCAGTCTAGCATGGATAATGAATTATATATTAATTTACCTTCAATCGGCGCGACAGTATCTGCTGGCCGCCCTCGGCTCCGTAGGGCGCCTCGTACGGGAAGCTCCAGTCCCTCACGAGGAACTGTAGGCGCTGGAAGGGCGTGCGCCCGCTGTCTTCTAACGCCAGGCGACCGTACTCTGTGAATAGCTGGGACAAATGGATATATGGTTAGACGCAAGTTGGTACTGTATATTGTAGTTAATGAGGCGCCTTTTTCCGAAAGCTTTAGTAATTGGTTAAAAAACTGCCTACTTATTCCACTAGAGGCGCTGATTACGCTTGATCCATAACAACTGTCAAATACCATACTAAAAGCTAATTTTATAGTGTTTTTTATCAAAAAATTAGAAATACATCATTGCTAGTCGTAAGTTTTATAGAAAACTATCTGTTGCGGCAATGTCTAATCCCGCGGGATTTTCTGGATATTATGTGCTATTCCAGACTGTACCCTATCACTATGCCAAATATCATCCAAATCCGTTGAGCCGTTCTCCCGTGATTGAGGAACAAACATCCATACATCAAAACTTTGAAATTTATAATATAAGTAAGATGAGTACCTCAGTTTCTCTCAGGATATACACATGCGGAAGTTGTGAGTGTACTTGATTAAAACTTTTGTGGAAATGAACGTTATACGGTTCACATTTTCCACATTTTGATACAGAAAAACTAATTATTATATAGATTATCCGCAAAAAGAACACTGAACAATTAATTTCGTGTTAATTTTTTATGGGTTAAGTGATTTAGAGCTTATCTTTTTCTTCAACACATAATTATGAATATACGTCGTCACCCCTCCGTTTCAAATATTTTTGGGATCTTAGTTTTATTATAAGTTATGTTAAGAGAAGATTTTCGCCGGATTTAATTGCGTTATAAACTAATCAGACTACATGTATGATAGATTTAGAAGACTTAAAGAAAGTCATGTGTTTTGGTAAGATCGAGAAAGATTTTCAACCCGTGCCCGTCAAATTTTATCCGGTTCCTCGGCGGCACTCGCTGTTTAAGGGCGACTAATAAAAGTAAGTCTTCATTCTACGTTTCATTCATAAATTCGTAACGGAAATTTCGTGAGGTACAGTCATCTACATTAACTGTGTAGCAGCGGAGATCCCTAAATACTAAGAAGAATCTGTCAACTGTAACTTGTCACTGTCCTCAAATATACGGGAGTACACTTCTCTTGGTGGTAGGATCCCTTCTGGGTCCGCCTGGCTAGCGACCACCCTTTATATAAAGTCTGCCGCCAAATGTTACCGCTCCGGCGGTAATGTGTTCCGGCAATATTGTATAAAGAGCCAGTTCCTTCCTTAACCCGCGTGCTTTCATCTTCGACCTCATCGTCACTTACCATCAGGTGAGATAGAGGTCAAACGCGGGTTTAGTCACCTATAAAAAAAAAAAAACGCTAAATAGTTCGTATCAAAAAGTATGGAACAAACTAGGAAAACGGATTTATAACAAGCGTCATAATATGGTTCAATGGTAAAGTTCCTTGTCAATATAATCTGATTGGTGTTTTGTTTTCGATTTTTTCTTCACCGTTTACTTCATTTTCCTAGTTTTTCCATACTTTTCGGCGCTTTGGTTGCTATAACACTAAAGACGCTGCGGTTTGGTTGTTACGGGCTTAGCGGCGACTGAAACGTAATGGTGCGTACAGATTGCTGTAATGGAACTTGTAATGTAACATTCTGCGCACCACACGTCCACATACGCAATGTGCGCAGAATGTTACATTACTAGTTGCATTACTAGTAATCTGTACGCACCATAACGAAGTAGTCGGAGTTGTATGTGCTCCGGTATATTAGGGGAAGGTGAGTGGCCTGAACAATCTAAACGCTTTGGCTGTTTGTTTGTAACTACTTCACATGCACTTAATGCAGCTGACTGTACTAGGCAGTATAAAGTTCTAATGTAAAATATATAAACTAAATACATTGAAGAAATATAAGTTCCTGTTAATTCAAAATTCTTTTGATGCAATTATTTGTGGTAATACGTTACGCATTAGTAACGGTACGAATTGATAAAAAGTAATATATTCTGAATCTCAGACACGCACTTGAATTTATTTATATTTTGCTGTAGATATGATCAATACGCTTTGTTGTGCTGAAAGCGGTCAGTTCTTTTGTTTTGTATTTCATAATGAAGTTTATTAACAACAATCTTATAAATCTTTTAATCCATTACGTATTCTCTTATTCGATGTTTTGTATTATGATTGTATCTATTTACAATTTTAAACAAAAACTTATTAAATAATAGTCGTTGTCGTTGAGAAATACAGTAATAGTTGTTTTTATGATACATTGAATGGTAATAAACAATTTTATCAGAACATAATATGGAATGAAATCACACCATTGCTGTATAAACAGAGATAAGAGAGAGAGCAATGCTAGCGTGTCCTATATGGTATTCGTGTTTTGTGCGGGAGTTGAATGCGCGACACTTAATATATTGCTGTTTTTCATATTTTTTTTTAAAGATTTTAGTTTACAGGGTCAGTAACCCCGCTTTTAGAGTGGATTCTGTTAAAAACTTAAGCTTGAAATATTGGCTAGTGTATATTAATAAGTACAAGTATTAAAGATCTGTCCAAGCTTAGTATTTAATCCTTACATTTAGAGGAAGGAAGGCTCCAAGCTACAGAAAATACCACGGCGTGTGAAAAGGCACTCGCTAAGTCAATAAATAAATCTTAAGAGTTTATTTAAATGCGCTTATTAGTCTGATTTGAAAACATATTCAATCAATACGTTCTTATGGGATCAAAACTACGAACAAAATTATTCAATATAAATAAATAAATTACATAAAATCCAATAAAAAATCCACACATCTTTGTTTAATGTAAGAAAAATGTCATCTGTTATAGTCACCTGTAAATGCTGCAGGTCATCTTCCTGGATATTCTGCGAGAGGTTGTAGATCTGTACGGAGGACAGCATGGTGGATAGGGCGAACACCGTCGCGCAGTCTCGAACCGTGGACTCGCTGTCGAACGCGCCCTGTGTGTCCATTAGCACGATAGCCACCTGAAGGAATTGAGACCAATTGAGTACCTCCTTCTTTTTTTGAAGTCGGTTGAAAAGTATGTTATGGATAATCTTCGGAACTTCTGAACAGATTGATACCAGCCTTACACTGGTTCTCAAAACCTATAATAACCCATTAACATTAACGACATGAGTTATCAAAGTGTTTGTCATTGAAGGCGGTGAAAATATCGATTTGAAACGACGATTTCAGCTGCGAAAATAAAGTAAAGCCTGTCAAACACGGTTTATTTTCATAAACTTTAATTCAAATATCTAAAACTGTTCCGTTACTGACTGAGTGACTGACAGACAACGTACAGCCATAACTACTGGGCGTAGAGAGCTGAAATTTGGAACATACATTCATTAGAGGTCCACTGTAGAGGTGGAGAGGTCCACTAAGGAAGGAATTCCCAAAATTCCCACGGGAACGGAAAATATAGGACTTTTTAGTTTGTATGAAAAATATTATTCCTAGAGTGCATCGATGTGAAACTTGTTAAAAGGTTCTTCAATGGGTGCCTGGTGGCCATATGGAAGGAATTCCCGAAATGCCCAGGGGACCGGGACATATAGGACTTTTTACTTTATGCGCATATGAAGTCGCGAGAATGAGCTTGTCGTAATATAAATCTGTGGATTTGTGCTACAAAAGAATATATGTTAACGAGCAGTAATTGTGGTAATTTAATTGCATATTTTCCACTTGAATTAAAGTTGAATTAATGACACGGTTGATGGATTCCATCATCAGTTCATACATCAAAATGAGAACATCACGCATCGCGTATTCAAACAGAATTCAAAAAAATGAACATCGTATCAGATGGTATCTGTGGCACAGTAGATAAGCGGCCTATAAGCAAAGTGATGATGCAAATGATCCTGCGCTTTGTGAAAAATATTTTAGATATCTGGAAGGATATAGTGATTTTCCGGTTAAAATATTACTTAGATATGAAGCGTGATGTCGCTGTGTTTATTAATGTCTAGAAGTTTTTATTGAATATCTATACTAATATATAAAGCTGAAGAGTTTGTATGTTTGTTTGTTTGAACGCGCTAATCTCAGAAACTACAATTGGGATTTGAAAAATTATTTTTGCATTTGATAGCCCAACTCTTGAGGAAGGTTATAGGCTATATTTCATCCCGAAATTCAAAAGATCAAAAGTTGCGCGGGTAAAACCGCGCGCGGTGGCTAGTAACTAAATAAAAGGAAAAAAGCTGCTTCTTTGCCCGGGCATACTGTAAAAGTCAGTTAAGGGATAGAGGTTCTACTAGAGGTTTTTTGTGGGCGATAGGCTGACCCCCTGTCACTGTAGTAGCCTCTCTCCACCATTATCTCTCCAAATTTCTCAAACTTGACATTAGATGGTTTTATAACCTCTGGTGTTCTGCCTACCCCATAAGGGATACATGCGTGAAGTTATGTATGTCTATATTAATATATAAAGCTGAAGAGTTTGTTTGTTTGAACGCGCTAATCTCAGAAACTACAAGTGGGATTTGAAAAATTCTTTTTGCATTTGATAGCCCAACTCTTGAGGAAGGTTAATTGGCACTATTTTATCCCGAAATTCCCACGGGATCAAAAGTTACGCGGGTAAAACCGCGCGCGGTGGCTAGTAACTAAATAAAAGGAAAAAAGCTGCTTCTCTGCCCGGGCATACTGTAAAAGTCAGTTAAGGGACAGAGGTTCTATTAGAGGTTTTTTGTGGGCGATAGGCTGACCCCTGTCACTGTAGTAGCCTCTCTCCACCATTATAATGCCTCCAAATTTGTCTAACTTGAAATCGGATGGTTTTATAACCTCTGGTGTTCTGCCTACCCTATAAGGGATACAGGCGTGAAGTTATGTATGTATAAAAGGAAAAAAATAAGGAACATTCAAAACGAGCTTTTGTAAAAAACTTTTTATAATCCAATTGCTGTTCGAGCCCGACTACTAAGGCCACGTTTAAGAGCATCTTGTAGCGCGGTGCGTTTTTCCATACTTCCCGCCCAGATATCGCTGGCGAATTTCACAGACGAAAATACGTTTAACGGGTTTATTTTCAAAAATTATAACTATTTAAAAATTTTGCTCTACACATCGGTTAAGAGAAGTCCGGTTTATGTTTTCATGTAACTTTTATATGAATCTATTAAGGTGTTTCGTAGCAATATCCGTTTAGAATGGTAAATAAATGTTATGTTTGTGATGTTTTTATCGAGCCAATTTTCTTAAATCATGTTTCTATCTTTACACAGCCATTGTTTATATGGTTAATTTTTGTGAATATCTTTTTTCAGACAACATGTATACATTCATTATCACAACTCCGTGTAATAAGCCCACTGCAGGGCTATGAGTCTCTCCTCTGGGTGACGAGGAGGTTTAGGCCGTAATGCATCAAGCTGGCCCAGTGCTGGTTGGTGGATGTCAGTTATTTCAGGGTGCCGAAATAGCTTCTGACAAACCCTAACGACTACTACCCTATACAAGCCTACAGAACCCGGGACCGACTGCTTAACGTGTCCTCCGAAGCACGGAAGTCGTCGTGAGAAATGAATGGTCGGCGGTCACCCATCCTAATACCGGTAGCACCGAGCGCGCTTAAATTGCGATATCGTTTGATACATGTATACATTACTGGATATATTAACATTCAAAAAAGCGTAAAAACTACTGCATCCTCGCCTTAAGGGCAGGAGGCGCGTCGCGCGGGGCGTCTTGCGTTTTAACTACATCAAAATTAAAAAGTTTTATTCATCTTAGGAATTTCACAGAAAACTTGATGAAGTCAGTCATCACATACTTCGGCTTTAACTAGTTGTTGAGAGTTGTTAAATAAGATATTACAGTAGACCAAGAGACAAAAAAAGCCGGCGGAAAAAAACTCTTGGCACTCTTTTTCAGTCAGAATTATCAAATTAATACAAATAGGTACCTACAGTACAAATTGACCGTGACATAAAAAACCAACAAACACAAGACAGCTAGTTGTGAGAGCCAATGTCATGCTACAACCAAATTTCATACACAGTAGGTGCAATGAGCTATGGATGCACAGTACGAATATGACAAACTGGGACCAGAATATTTGAACAAGAATGGAATAAAATAGTTATAGTATCATCGGCAAAACGACCTGGCATCGCCAGCTTTAATATCGAACTATCCGCTGGCTTAGAGTAAAGCTGGCGATTTAACGAAACGCGCGACGAGCTGCCTGTACTTAAACGTGCCCTAAGCAGAACATGGTCTCTGACAAACCTTCCTTCAGCTTTCCACCATGATACATACATAACTTCACGCCTGTATCCCGTATGAGGTAGGCAGAACACCGGAGGTAATAAAACCATCTGATGTCACGTTTGACAAATTTGGAGGCATTATAATAGTGGAGAGAGACTATTGCAGTGACAGGGGGTCTGCCTATCGCCCACAAAAAAGCCTCCCATAATACTTAGGGCCTTTAACTGACTTTTACAGTATGCCCGGGAAGAGAAGCAGCTGACACATTCTATGTTTTTCTTTCGCTCCCATTCCAGCATAGAAGCTTGAAGCCACTTGATACAAATTACTGTTTTATATCAAAAAGGCTATAATAAGAAACCATCGGTAAATTTAAACAAAATTTTAAGGTAAACACGAAAAAGATCGATTTTCTGATCGTACGAGGATCGAATCTCACTGCGAAAGTTATAACAGAAGCACGCCATTGTTGCTGACACGCGAGCCGTGCATTTGTAATTGCACACTTGATCTTTTGACTTTATTTTCTGCACGTTGCAGCGTAAGGGAAAATCGGCCATGAAAATATTAAACCGTACGTGCTACTCATAAAGTTAATACTTCCGTAAATTTCTCGGATGACAAGTGAATTAACCGTTAATTTGAGTTTAAATTTTATCTATTTTTCAACCGACTTCCAAAAAAGGAGGAGGATCTCAATTCGTCTGTATTTTTTTTTTGTGTCTTTTTTACACGATATTTCGGACAATTATGAATTGATTTTGAAAATTGTTATTTCATATTATAGAGGATACTTCATAGTTGGTCCCATATAAATTTCATCGAAATATTGAAAATTGAAATATTGAAAATAGATTCATAATTGTCCGACATAACGTGTAACAAAGACACAAAACAAAACATACAGAAGAATTGAGACCTCCTCCTTTTATGGAAGTCGGTTGAAAATAAACCAATCGCGCAGTAGCTTCATCAGAGATATTTCGCATCTTTTTGACGGCATATCCTGCAGAACTAAGTCTCTTCGCCAACCGTTCTATGTGTGGTCCACAGTAGTTGTAGTTGTGCGTCTAGGGTTATGCCAAGGAACACTGTAGAATTTACAGGGCTCAATTCTTGTCCCTTTACAATAAAGTTAGTATTTACATGCCGGACATTAGGCAATGAGAATTTTAAAAATATTCCTCTCCATGTCATCAGCATAGCTGAGATTGTTAACACTACAACAACATATTAATGTACAAATAAAAACATATAGAAAGGCACGGCACGCTCCTACAACACTTGTTTTCAAAACGATCTTATCACAAAAACTACCAAACGTACCTATATACATACATAAGGTTATTATTGGCTATATGATTATATACTTGGCTTAATTTGAATGTGTACATGCACTTGGGCAATTCAATGTAGATGAGAGCCATGCAAACAAGTCCTTGACCATATGACCTCTTTTTTAGTTTTCATCAAATTTCGATAACTAAATAACATCAAACAGTGCCTCATTTTACCTAAGTTGTCTAATAACGAGACCACTTAGCTGGCTACTAAAGTATTTCGTAGCAAATCATACTTTAGCCATACTTAAACTTTACCTAATACGTTTTTCATTCGTTTAGGGATAAGACTAGCTCTATTGTCTTTTGACTCAAACCACTCATACAAACATCCACTTATCACTTATAGCACAACATAGCATCGATCTTACCTTCTCCCCTGATTCCAGCGTCGCTTTAAACACCTCGGACCACACGAGAATGCCAGTTGTGTCTCGCTCGGAGCCGCCGCGCCAGCTGAAGCCCACTAGTGGGTCCTCGTCGTTGCCGAGCCAGTCGCCGCCGCTGCCTTGAGATCCGTACTGAAATGTTGCAAATATTTAGTTTTCGTTTCTAAAATTGATATAAAACTCAGAAGAAGTCATAGGTGGAGATCGTACAGTTACTTTTGCTTTCTAAGATTGAGTATGAGACAAAACGGGCTGACAAGAATTCAACTGGCTATGGCTCGAAAAATCTTCACATTTAAATATGAAGCTTCTAAGGGTCAGTTTTAAAGTGAGCTTAAAGAATAAACATAAATACATAACTTCACGCCTGTATCCCTTATGGGGTAGGCAGCACGCCAGAGGTTATAAAAACATCTGATGTCACGTTTGACAAATTTGGAGGCAATATAATGGTGGAGAGAGGCTATTGCAGTGACAGGGGATCAGCCTATCGTCCACAAAAAAACCTCTAACTGTCGCTTAACTGACTTCTACAGTATGCCCGGGAAGAGAAGCAGCTGGCACATTGTTTCTATGTTTTTCTTTTGCTCCCAGTCCAGCATGGGAGAATAAACATTGAAAATAATTTCCTTAATTTTGTTATTCAAATAATAAATTATAATATTGCATGTGACGTTCGGTGCAAGGAGCGATCGCCGACCATTCATTTCTCAAGGCGACTTTCGAGCTTCGGCAGGCACGTTAAGCCGTCCCCCCGGGTGCTGAATGCTTATAAAGGGTTGTTTTTTAGGTCACCAGCCAAATTTAAATGTTAGTTTCTTTGATACGATATAAAAGTACCTGCATATTTCTTTTAACGTCACTCAGTACAAAAAAAGTCGAAATATGGAAAGCAAGAAGTCCAGCAGGAAGGAATTGCCCTTGCGGAAGGGCCGCCAGCAGTGGGACTCACCCGGTGGTGCATGTAGCGCAGGAAGAAGTCCAGCAGGAAGGACTTGCCCTTGCGGAAGGGCCGCCAGCAGTGGGACTCACCCGGTGGTGCATGTAGCGCAGGAAGAAGTCCAGCAGGAAGGACTTGCCCTTGCGGAAGGGCCGCCAGCAGTGGGACTCACCCGGTGGTGCATGTAGCGCAGGAAGAAGTCCAGCAGGAAGGACTTGCCCTTGCGGAAGGGCCGCCAGCAGTGGGACTCACCCGGTGGTGCATGTAGCGCAGGAAGAAGTCCAGCAGGAAGGACTTGCCCTTGCGGAAGGGCCGCCAGCAGTGGGACTCACCCGGTGGTGCATGTAGCGCAGGAAGAAGTCCAGCAGGAAGGACTTGCCCTTGCGGAAGGGCCGCCAGCAGTGGGACTCACCCGGTGGTGCATGTAGCGCAGGAAGAAGTCCAGCAGGAAGGACTTGCCCTTGCGGAAGGACCGCCAGCAGTGGGACTCACCCGGTGGTGCATGTAGCGCAGGAAGAAGTCCAGCAGGAAGGACTTGCCCTTGCGGAAGGGCCGCCAGCAGTGGGACTCACCCGGTGGTGCATGTAGCGCAGGAAGAAGTCCAGCAGGAAGGACTTGCCCTTGCGGAAGGGCCGCCAGCAGTGGGACTCACCCGGTGGTGCATGTAGCGCAGGAAGAAGTCCAGCAGGAAGGACTTGCCCTTGCGGAAGGGCCGCCAGCAGTGGGACTCACCCGGTGGTGCATGTAGCGCAGGAAGAAGTCCAGCAGGAAGGACTTGCCCTTGCGGAAGGACCGCCAGCAGTGGGACTCACCCGGTGGTGCATGTAGCGCAGGAAGAAGTCCAGCAGGAAGGACTTGCCCTTGCGGAAGGACCGCCAGCAGTGGGACTCACCCGGTGGTGCATGTAGCGCAGGAAGAAGTCCAGCAGGAAGGACTTGCCCTTGCGGAAGGGCCGCCAGCAGTGGGACTCACCCGGTGGTGCATGTAGCGCAGGAAGAAGTCCAGCAGGAAGGACTTGCCCTTGCGGAAGGGCCGCCAGCAGTGGGACTCACCCGGTGGTGCATGTAGCGCAGGAAGAAGTCCAGCAGGAAGGACTTGCCCTTGCGGAAGGGCCGCCAGCAGTGGGACTCACCCGGTGGTGCATGTAGCGCAGGAAGAAGTCCAGCAGGAAGGACTTGCCCTTGCGGAAGGCGCCGGCGACGGAGATGACGACGACGGCGCGGTCGCGCACGTCCTCGCGCAGCAGCAGCTCCGACAGCGCATCCTCGTCGAGGGTGAACGTGTGGTCGGGGCCTGTGTTCACGATCTGCACGCCTTGAGGGCCGGCACGCGGCGTCGCTGGCTTCTCCGTCACTGATGGTAGACAGATAGTTTAAAGCTAGACGGCCACGAAATAAAAATGATCATACGAAAACATTAACATTCATTCAAGGAAAATAAACGTTCATTAACATGCATAATTATTGTCTTGGACAGACGATAGGTAACTTGTTTTTGAGAGCGAATTTACGTTGTGTCAACGATATTATGTAACTTGAATTCACGACAAATGAAATATATAATGTATCTATAAAATAATTTTTCAATATCATAACCAAAAAGACTTAATAAAGATAAACATGCAAAAGCAACCTTATAGTGCAACTTGGCCATTATAACACAACCCTAGGTGTCATAAAATAATTAACCACGTAAGTCGAGGGAAGAAAATACTTTAATCAATAACCATCATTATTCTTTCCTTGGCTTCGTATTTTTTGTACATTAACTATTCTAAAGATATTGCACGCATTTACTAAACCTATTATTATCACAATTATGAACAAGTTATAAAGGTCAAAGCAAATAAAAATGCAACATAAAAAATGAGTTGTAATATTTTCAACGTTTCCTACTTAATGTGCATCGATGCAGGTACATTCGCATCCAGTTACAGTCAGTCGTCAGAAGCTAACAGTCGATTTAACTGGTTGTAATCTCATTACTCCTAACCAGATTGTGTCTTCCATTTCAGTGGGTATGACGCCTCGAGACCAGGACTCACGTGGAGGCAGGTTGATGCAACCGCATTCTAGACACGCACTTCCTTTTAATACCTATATCTAATCCGTTGTAAAGAAATTAGTACTATTACGTTGTACTTATATTTGTTTTAAGGACAAACGATATCATGCCATACAGCAAGTGTTTATTGTAGTGTTTTAAGTGTCTGTTGATTTAATTTGGAACAGTCTACCTATGCCCCACTATCTGCTTAGATTTCTTATCTTAATCCGGTCATTGAACGTTCATATAAATAAAATATGTTTTTTAAATCCCAAATGAGAACTCAGAGACCAGTAGTCATAAAATATTTGTAAAATAAATGCTGCATTCGAAGCAGTACAGCAAAATGTCATCTGAGTTCACCGGTGCGTGGCAGCCTTCCATGCAGGCGTGAGTGCGAAACCTTTGTAAATACATACATACTTTGTAATGTAATACGTAATGAAAATACATATTTTGTGCAAAACAATCCCATGTGTCACGGTCACGAGTGCATAAGATTCACCTATGGATGCATATAATCTCAGTGCAAACTTTGATATTGTAATAATCATTTTTATATAACAGTATGAATTTCTAATAGTGACCTTTCCTATACAAAGTTTCAACACCTACGGTTGTCTGGAAATAATTGCTATCAAGTGCAGAGATTACCTTATATTACAACATGCCTACTGGCTATCGGATGTGGAGTTTAGTTACAAATACAATTTGATGACCTATGTGGTAACTGTCTCAGACGATTAGTTTAATCACGTAACACCTTCTGAGAATCGTTATTACAATCTGCTCTCATAGTTTAAGCGCTATAAATGCACAGTAATGTATGCTGTATAATTACTAGGCAATAAAAAGTTCTGCCAGCTCACTTCTATTTAGCCGATCTTAGTATGATATTAATCAAATTGATTTCAAATGACTTCCATTAAATATAAATGCTAGATCCAGATCAACATGCGCAGTCGCACCGATTTCTCGCTCCGAGGCATCCGGAAACACGCGTGAAGGCCGCGCGTTCAACATTTGCGGATATCGACGCAGCAAGTAGATTGCTAATCTCTCATCGATAACAAAACAAAATAAACAAAAGCAAGAACAGTGCAAAACTGTATCCGTAAATGCTTTCACTGTATGACGCAGACTGGAGTCTTGTTCGCACCTCGTCTTTTATGGTAACATTTATGTATGTGTAGGCGATTCTTTTTATAATTGGCCCAACCCGCGTTTGACTTCAAAGTCAACTGATGGTTTATATGACAATGGAGTCGAATATGTCGCATGCGGTAGACCCGACACCAGACCTTCATAAAACACACTATTAGAACATTTATTTTCACCAAACGAGTTAATGGAAGTTTACAGTGAAGAAAAAAGAATGACGTTATGTATTATTACAGAGATGTTTTGCGAGGTTTTTTGCTTGCGAGTATAATTAATTAATATCTGAGTTCATACAGGTTGAGTCGATGAGTTGATTGAGAACAAATATTAAATGAAAGACGAGAAGAAATAGAATTTACAAGGATAGGCACAAACGTTCACCTTTACGCGTAGACTTACTAGGTAAATTTTTATATGTTACTAGTATATCCAGCTTGCCGAGCACTGCATGGTCTGGAAATTATGAAAAATTGTGTATTTTAGTTGTAGGTCATGTAAGTAAGCGCATGAGCCTTGTGTGCACAGTGAGTGTAATACCACAGAATAAGTAATAGTTGGTACAGAAGAATTACTCCGCAAGAAGATCTAAATAAATTCGAGTCTTGCTACGACGCGATACGGTGGAATTCAGCTCGCACAGCATTACGTACCTGCAAATTTATATACCTAGAAGTTTTGTCTCTTTCTATCGCATGCCTCTTATCTTTTCTTACGCTGTTAGGGTTGCTGCCTAGTGAAGAATAATTAATCTGCTTATTTGTAATTAAGTATCTACCGATGTAGGTATTACTGTTATTCTACCTTTGTAAAAAATATTGTTTCAACTTACCTAAAGTAAAAAATGAAAAAAAAGTTACGACGAAGTAAGTTTTTTTTCATTTTTTACTTAGTAATACTACCTATGTTTCGTTTGCTAAATTGAACATCAAATCTAAACATAATCTAATTGAATATTTGTTTCTTTTTATGTCCATTTTTAAATACTATTTGCGACCTCGATCATAGAATTACTGTGAGTGCTATTAGGTAGGTAGGTATCTACAACGTCCCGACGGGCGCGCGCGTGATACACGACCCATTCGAAATGCGCCGGCGGAGCGCTTCACTGTAGGTAAATAACGGATGTACCGCGCGGAGTGAGCCAGGCCTGGTAATACGGTGGACGTAAAAATATACCTAGTATTTTTTTTTATCATTCCTAGTTAATAAACTTGGTATTTTAACGAATTCGACTAAACCCAGGTTCCTCTACAATCTCTCCTGATGATATAAACAGACTGTATGTATATGATGGGTGGTCTCTAGCCAAGCAAACATTGAGTAAGCTTTGTCGCCTTTAACGACACGCTTTTCCGGGGACAGTAGTGCTGTTCTAGACGGAACACAATAAAGCAATACATCTAGTATGTAGTTATAGTATGCAATACCCAGTCTAGCTTCCATGCTGGACTGGGAGCGACAGAAAAACATAGAATGAGCCAGCTGCTTCTCTTCCCGGGCATACTGTAAAAGTCAGTTAAGGGACAGAGGTTTTAAAGGCGTTTTTGTGGGCGATAGGCTGACCCCCTGTCACTACAATAGTCTCTCTCCATCTTTATAATAATACCTCAAACGTGACATCAGATGGTCTTGTAACCTCTGGTGTTCTGCCTGCCCCATAAGGGATACAGGCGTGACGTTATGTATGTATGTATTCTAGTATGTATTTCTTTAAATTACACGCACCGGTTTTTTAATAAAAACAAAAGTCTAAAACAGACTAGTAACAAAAATCGAACCTTGCAAAATACCTCAGATTGCTTCTCAGAAAATACCCAGACTTTAAAACAAGCTGACTCGAAAATAAGTATCCTCAACAACATTAATACTGACCGACAACAAATTGCCGTTTCCACGTATTCAACACACAGTACAAGGTTTCTGATACAGCGGTTCAGGAAGCTATTTGCATCCACCTCGAAACGTTCAATGAAAAACTCGAACGTATGATTTCTATGATTATCCAAATAATGTGATACAAAACACTGGCTATGTCCCAACTATGGGAAATTCATGTCATTAACCTGCAGCTTGGAGAACTGCCAACTGTTTCCATCTTACGCAAAATAACTCGGGAGGTTTGCGTGCAGGTGCAGTATTAAATGATGTAACTGATAACATCGTTTTTTCAGCTCGACTTTCATTTCAAATTACAATCGATCAGAAATTTATCTAACTAAAACAATACTGTTCACAGCTCGCTTTTTTTCTACATTTAAAAGTAGTATTATTGATAAATAAACATCAAATGAGCTGAAATAAAACAGATAACTGATAACACGTATCAATCGCAGTATGATAGGCAACTACGAAAAAGACATTAGATTTCTCTTGGTGCCTCGTCACAGAGAGTTTCAAACCAGAACAAGATTTCACCTTACACACAAAACGCGTCAGGACATTGTATATTTAAAAATAAAAGTGAAAGTCTACTGAGAAGTGCTATCTAAACTCAGTAGGCCTCTGTTAAGTCCATCAACCGTCGATATTTAGATACGTTTAGATAATTGTAAACTGTCATAATCCTGAAAATGCTTGAAAGTGACCTAAATTGGTATTAAGTACTAAGAGAACTTTAAACCAAACTTTTGTCGTTAAATCGTAATTATTTAAATTAAACGATACGGATTTTATTAAAAACGTGTGTGAAATAACAACAAAACTTTATTTATACGATACGAACACGAAAAAACATTCACCGCGACAATATGAGCCGTTAATTTCAAAAAACATTTACCACCGGTGAGTTGCTTGTTGTATTCGCGGCTTGCATACTTATATCACGTAAATACATACACAACAATAATACTTCTAGTTTTAGTTTCGAACTAGCACCGATGCCAATGGAAGTAACAAGGACGTGACCTGATGAAGGTTCCTGCGTGGACCTTCATCAGGTCACTGATGTTAGAAAAGATTTTGGCGTTTTTCCTAACTGGACGAATTTCTATATAATAATGGTGAAAAGTGTGTTCAATAGGGCTAACTACCAACAGGATTTTAAAGCCATTATTGCATTAGACGGTCCAATTTTTTAGGAAGGTTATAGGTGGAACTGCGCGAAACAGCTTATTTACATAAATAACATAGTTGAGGAAAGCGGAACTTCGCGTCGCGTCCTCGTCATCGTGACAGAGGTAAATACGTCAAGACGTCGAAATGCTATATTGCGAGGTTAAATTGAAATCTTTTTGTTTTTCTTAGTTATTATATTTATGTAATCTTCCTCATGCCCTTCTATTTCTTAAATAACGAACCGGGTAGAGTTAAGGCCCTAAATGTAAATTTGTTTAGATTATATACCTAAGTATAAAATTAAGGATAAATAAATAAACCGGCTATATTCAAAAGCAGGTTATAATATTCAATCTTATTTTAGACCGCTACAAAGTCGGTTTTAGTTATCATGGCAGCGCTCATGAAAGATAGTTGTTTGATATAAGATCGACTATTGAATTGAATCTTGTAATCCATTTTCATTCGCTTACGCGACGGTTGCCTTGGCTAACATCAATTACCTATATTTATTAAATCTCAAGTTTGAAACTATAACTTGGTAAACTATCGAGAAATATCAAACGCAAGTTTAAAGGTTACTTCTGTTTAAATTTGCAGTCTTGGATAGCAGATTCGAAGCCCGCTAAATCATTTGTTTGTAAGATGTGCATTATAAAATATTGTTTTAAAAAGTAAGGTATAGCAAATAAACTAGTCTTAACTGTTCAGACATCGTGGTTACTATTGACTGCGATAAAATTGAATAAAAAACATCTTCAATTACATATACTGAATAAATTGTGGAACTTACGACAGTTTTTGTATTTCCTGTCTTCGGATAATCCGCTGTGGCAATTAACCCGTCAAATGTTTCACGAAGTTTATAGGCCCGTAATGTCGGGTCAGCACAAATAAGTCTTCATTTTATAGGTTGTCATTTATTTATTCGCGTGGGCATTTCTTAGGAAACAAGGAAAGTACAACCACAAGAATAAGCTTACGTTTTAAACTTTATCATACACGCATACTTATATTCAAAATATAATTGTTTACCCTAAGTCTAACAGATGTCAAAAGGTAAACACGAGAACTTTTCCTTCATTTATGGCGGGTTTCAGTATCATGAAAACTTTTCGTTTTGCCTACGAATAACAGAATTCACTACCAAAATGCCTTTCTATATTCAAAATCTTGACATCTAAACCACTGCTTACGAACTGTTTGACTGTAATGGGTTGCTAGGTTACATTTAACCATTTACAAAACAAGTTCATTTTATCTAGCCAACGACGACGTAACAAGTTACTAATTTAAACCAATATGGTAAAGGTGGCATGGCGGTCTAAGTTAAGTTTTCATTACATATGACCAATTACATTATAATTAATTTCATCTAGCCAACGACGTAACAATTTATTAATTTAACTTAATATCCTATCAAATATCTGTCAACATATCAATAAGCCAGTTTTCTCTTTCTAACTTTCTCTATAACAGTTTTTGAAAAAAAGGACGAGTATTATTGAATGACATACTTAATTTATCTTTTAAATATTTACTTGGCAAAATTACAATGGAAAAATAAGTCAACGGGTGGGCGTTTCGTTATACGTAAGGAATTAAACGCAATTATTAACAAAAAGCTCTAAAAATATACTATAATGAAGAATAAATTAAATAAATTTATACATTTATTTCGTTCAAATATCATTCAAATAATTTGCGAATGTGTGATATTCTATAAATCACGTATCGCCTAGTTTCTTGAAAGAAAACGTCATGTAAGAGTCTGCCATACCAAATTTGAGAACTTACAGCTTGTAGCTAATAGATATTGTGAAACGCTATTTTTTTCTATTTTGTACCTGTATCGGTTACTCATACCAGTCAGTTGAATATTGAAACCCGCCATTAGAGACTAATGTTCTTTTTGAAGTCCTAGCGAGCTATGAATAATGGTATCTATATTCGTGGCTTACGAGCGATGCAGGGGCGGGTAGCCAGTGTTGGAATCATAATAACAGAAATACGCAGATCAGGTGCTAGAATAGAATGTATTGGATAGGCTCCAAAAAAGCTACTCCAAATGCTAATACGTCCTTGAGCAACTTTACGAATAATAATGTCTTGAAATTGATGGACCTCTCTGGATTGTGACCTTGTCATGTCATGGGGATATTGAAAGGGCATTTACATTCTATCGGCACATGGCTTCAAATTTTAATAAGGCAGAACTTATTCAGAAAATCATTGGTTTCTGACTATGTGTATTTCTAAAATATAAATATGGTTTGTAACTTTAGGTAAAGTAAGATTGAGCAACAATTGATTACAACTGCACATTTCTAGAGCAAATAGTAATAAAATGTAGTTATCGGCTTATCAGATGATTGAAAAATCTGCTTGATAGACAGATATAATCTGTACCAATTCTATTTTAACAATAGACATTTAACCGCGGATGTAATCAACTGTTTTACATCGTAGTTGATTTGCCTTACTTAATATGTGGATATTTTGGGTATGTCCTAGAAGACGCAGTAAACCTATGCTTACTCGGGTATACCCAGGATCACCCGTAAGTTTTGAGTTAGGTACAAATAATAATAAACATAAGTTATAAAACCTAAGTTATACCAGGTAAATTTAAATCTCCGAGGATTACTCATAACACGTCATTAATTATTTATTTTTAAAACCTAACGATTATTTACGTCCTCAAATGCAATTAAAAAATATCAGTTGACAAAAAATACATGCGAAAAAAATGAGTACACGGTGAACTCTGATAAAAAAAAAGAAAGTTACCTATGTACGGTCGCCCTACTGCTCATGAGTTCAAAGTCCGTGTCAGAGCTAGATGCGATCTCAGAAAATAAACATAAAAATAATGTTTTTGTGGCGTCCTCCGACGTGACCCACAGAGAATCAATATATTATTTCCTATTCATCAAACATGCTCGATAAAATCAATACCAAGATAAAATCAAATATTGTTAACTTAATTATGCACGTACATTTTACTATATAAACTATTTCTATTTGTTAATAAATTGTCACTCAAGATGTAATCGTGTCTTGCTTTAAAACCCTTTCCCTGGTCGTAATAAGTGGTGACCCCGAAGTTAGTCACGCAGCCAATTAAGCAAGAAGTTTTGAGGACCCGACCAGAAATAAAAAGGAAAATGGCACTACGTGCTCCAGTCAATCCTGTAACATTGGAACCTGAAGTTGCCGCCAGAAACATATCGGAACGTATCCCACGCTTCTGGCAAGACCAACCCAAATTATGGTTTACCCATTTCGAAGCTATAGTCGCCGCACAGAAACAAGGAGATGACTACAAGTACAATCTGTTTTAGAAAACGCGACACCCAAAAAAATTGTGAGATGAAGTTTTCAATGAAGCTAAGTTTATAAACATAATATATAGCATTTCTTTTTGAACACCAAAACTCTAAAATGCAAGCCATCAGAAATGGAGAGAAACCTCTTTTTACATTTCATCTGTTTTTCAGCAGTACACAGCGAGCGTACTTCTAGTTTACAGTTAGAATTTATAATCAATGCTATTATAAAACAATTCGTGACGACGCAGAACCATAACTATGACGTTGAACTTTTTTGTTTCTATTAAGCAAAGTTTAATTTAATCCAATGTTTTTCTGTCTGCTTAACTGTAAGACGTATTTATTATCCATGCTACAGAGAAAGCAAAGCAGATATTTAGTGAGGACGTTTTAACGCGCGATCTCGATCTTACAAAACATCGTCTTTTTATTTTTAATTTGATTAATTTTACCTATCTTTTACATTGAGTGCCTTATCCCGATATGCAATGTTCAAATTACAATTATCTTCTGTGTCATTCAAAGGCTTATCATTAAAAGTAGCCCTTGCAGACACCCACCGAGTTTCTGAGACCGGTTTTACACTACACTTATACTGATCACAATATATTCTGCGTTTTTTCTTAATTTTCCGGTTTTGTAAGCAATCTTGTGTGATCAAATCATTGTTATCTAAATAACGATGTACAAAATAGAATAAAGAACGAAATAAAAACGTTTATATTATCAAATAATGTTTATATTCGTTTTTACACGGTAAGTAGTTCATTGTTCAATATCAATGATATTTTTTATGAATTACTAATTTCGTAAACAGTAAACATGCTATGACTATCTTTTAATAGATAGATAAACAAAGAAAATAATATGATAGATCAACACGGGTATTGTAGCCGTATATTTTGTTAGTCGTACTTTCCACAGCTTTTCACCTTTCGTGTAGGGAAAACCAAAATACTCGATCAATACAGTCTAGGAATTTACAATGCATGTTTCAACTAAGTAAACTACTTACGTTGTTTTAAAAAAGCGATTAAAAAATTAATAATGAGCAAGGACTGCGTACCGGTATGAATTTCTGTACATTTTTTTTCTGTATGACGTTATACCGTTAAATTAGGTGTATTTAAAAATAACAGTACAGGAATTCATACTGAAATAATTCGTGTACCTTTTTTATTATTATAGCATAACTGATTTTTTTTCAGTTAACTTAAATTTTCTGGTATTAATATTAATATTTTATTTTTTAATGTAGAATGTTCGAGAGTTTAATTGAAGCCTATGAAGCGTAGGGACATATGCTGACCTATACATTTCGGTACAGAAATTAAATAGGTTAAAATATTTCTGTTGGTACTAAAAACATCTACAGAAATTAATCCGGTATACATTATTTGGGTACTGATATAATTAAGTAAGATTTTAATAACTTGTACAGGTATTGTGTTTGATAAAGCAGTACACTAATAAGGGTATCTACTGAAATTTTACTAGTACTATTTAAAAAAATGATACCGATTGCATATCGGTATAATTTATCTGATAATGAGTTACAGTGCGTAAAATAAACTAAGTACAACTTGTGATATGGGGTCTAGGGAACACTTTAGCCCATTCTAGACATTACGTGCCTCCAAAAAACCTTATTACCTCATGGTCTTCCTAAAAATAAATAAATAAATAAAAGAGCCGAGGCAGTAAAAAATGGCTACGTCCTTAACTATCATTATTATTATGTGATACTTATTTAAAACTTTATATAACACTTGCGAGGTTGGTTTGGAGTACATAAGCGGCGACTAATCGTAGCGTCTCGACGCCCGCTTAGTCGAAGAAACTCAGTTAATACAAAGTTTCCTGTCAAATATCGTAGTTCCAGCAATATACTGATGAGGCTTGTAGATTTGTCGGATGAAATAGAAAATAAGACGTGGGCCAAGTCACAGATAACTAACAATAGCACTAGAATAAACATATTGTAAAAACATTTTCATTTAAAATCCTTAAAAAACAGTGCATCGTGATAGCTATGATCTTACATTCATAGGCTAAACCAACTGTGAATTATATTGTTCTAGCTGTTTCACAAAGTTTGACCCGCGCAATTTCGGGATAAACAGTTGCAATTCCAGACTATACACTATTACTATGCCAAATTTCATCCAAATCCATGGCGCCGTTCTGCGGAGATTCAGGAACAAACATCCATAACATCCGTGCATCCATCCAAACTTTCTCATTTATAATATAAGTAATATGAAAGATAGAGAAATCGAGTTTCGAGTTTAGAAGCAACCACGAGATTTCGGACGCTAGATTCAGTGCTACATAACTAACACTCGATAAGTCATAATTAGTATTCTATTGTGGTAATCAACCCAGATTGCGGGCACTCACGCGACGGCGCGTACGCATCCGTACGCACTACACTGTTATTAATAATACACATAATAATAGGTTTTCACATATAATATGAGTTAATGGGAGGGAAGACTGCTTAGCTCATAGAGTTTGTGAGGAAATTTGCTCAATATGTTATTTGCGAGATATTATGCCAGCCCTAGAACAAAAGTTATGATTTTCAATGGAATTTTTAGTGTTATTCGCGTTTCACCTTAATCTCCCGAATTAGTCGACATTATAGCGAGTTAAGGCTAGTTCCCAGTAGTTCAACTGGTTGAACAGTATAACTTTGATGTCCCAGTCCTTCAACTTTGTACAATCCTCCCGAAAGTTGAACTACTGGGACATAAAAGTTGTACTATTTATATTATTTTTATTTTAGTATGATGTTTTGAAATAGAAGTGGATCCCGTGAAAATTTAATTTTTATTTATGTGTTTAATAGAAACTGAACACACATTTTCAAGTGTTAATCAGATACCTACTACTAGTGGACTTTTATATTGAATTTCAATCGAAAATACTTGTTTGTAAACTCTTAAATGTTTGAGTGTCGCCATGACAAACAAAATCCAGATTTAATTTCGTATTTTTTGAAAACAAATAAAAATATGATCCTATTCTTTTTCCGTAAAGAAAGAACAAAGTGATTAACAAGAAATATACATTACATACATTTATGTAATGTATAGTTCAACTGGTAACCGGAACTACTGGGAACTACCCAGAGTAGAGATAAGGAAAAACTGCACTTGCATAAAATACATCCCTAGCAGTTTTATTTGGCGAAAATTTATACTTAACTCTACAAAAAGTTTGAGTAATATGGCTGAAACACCCATTAGGATGTGATTATTTATAAATTTATTGCTCATATTGGCGACAGACAAAATCAACAAAAAAACAACACTCTTGTATGCTAAGAATTTAAACACATATGAGTATGCAGTCAGATTCATTGCAACCTCAGTTTTTAATTTATTTTTTAAATAAATGAAAGAGGGTAACTAAAGGTCAGTTTTGTCATTATTTAAGTCACATAATCAACCTAATGATATAATTGAATAATGATGTATGTTGAAATAGGGATATTGTTATGGTGATTTTATTAATAGTTATATAGCTTAATTCAAAACAGAACATGTGCCCAAACAAAACAAAACATAATATGTAAGTATGTAATTTTTATTTTTATTGCTAGCTATAGATATTACAATAAATTTGAATGCTATACATGTCTAATATTATTGTTGGGGGTTTTGAGACTATATGAGCAGTCTTAACCACCCGTCACACTGCGACCTAAAAGATCTATTGTGTGAGTCCCATGCCTGGTATACATGCCTAACTTGACAATCCAAATTTTTATGAACATTATTTAATAAGAGTTTTAATATGTATCTATCTATGTTGTTAGTGTAAACTAGCTATTGCATTGTTTTTAGGGGTAAAGAGTTCTGATTTGTAAAAAAGAAAATAATAAAGTAATTTTACAGCTAAATTTTTTTAATAGTTTTTACTCAAAATTTGTCTCACACCGGTCTCGCGAATCAATGTTGGAATGTTTGACTGTGGTAAGAGAGATAATATATGTTTCAATGGCAGCTTTCAGTTATCTTAGTTAAATAAATTATACACTAAAACAAGTTTTAGTCGTTTATGTTGGTACTTCCTAGTATAACTGTGTTATCTATTAAGCACAACTTATAAGCTACATTTCAAGCATTTTGGTAATTTTCAAGTAAAATAATATGAATTTTGATAGAATAGATCTACAAGTTAATGACTTCTATGATGCTTTATTACAAAAAGGGAAAACGGGGAGTTACCTTCAGCCCTTCCTATATACTTTATTTTATGACTGCAAGATACTGCAAGCCTATGAGGTACACAGCACACTTACACACTTTATAAAACAAACAATAAAAACTGCTTACATATGAGTCTTTCAATGACTCCTTTCATACTAAACAATATGATTTCATAAGTATAAAAGTGGATAGATGTTGATAAACATTATTAAAACAATAATAGTCAATTCTTTTCAGATTCTCACTACTAATAAATAACATGCTGACCTTTGTAACCTTGGTAATTTATTCCTTTCCAGCAAGCCAGTGCTTTACACACTTACTTTATTTTTATAAAGGTCACGCTTAATTATGCAAGTTAAATAATCTCATGATTGCGACTTGAATATTTTTTGTACAGTGACAAAAATCAATTCATCCTGTTCATAAATTAGACACATATGCATTATGTTTAATTGATAAATAATGTCAATAAATGTAGTTAATAACAATGCAGTCTAATTCAATGGTCAAATGCTAAAAGTGTGGCTGACTGTTTAATTGTTCTACCATTTAAAATTATAATCATAATAATCCACATTTAACAAATATAATAAATGATAAAGAAGTCAAACAATAAGACTCAACATTGAAAGTAATCCTTTTTCATAAGTGCTTTTTTTACATTTAAACTAATAAGTTCAATACTGCTCTAATTATTTTCTAAATGTCAGTTATGTAATGTTTATTTATATTTCGCCATCATGCTACATTGATTTATAATTTCATGTAAGTAATTAAATTTCAACTGTAACTAATGCATCTTAGCATGACTGCCAAACCATTACTTTTGCTCATTTGATCAATTAATTGGTGAGTCTTAAGAGCTGTAACATGAGTCTGTGCTGAATAACTAGTTACTTGGAAACTAGTTTATAATTTTACTGACATTCAACCTATTAGCAGAGCTAATGCTATAAGACTGAGAGCATATTTTCTAAAATTTCAATTTAATAAAATCATGCATCTGACATTTTGAATTCTAAACAATAAATATTGATTCTCTTAATTTTAAGTTTATCTAACAGTAATGTTAGTAAACAAAGTCCAATATATGCTGCTATGTTGGCATGATTGTGTTTCATTACAAAAACATGAAGCAGTAATCCCAATATAATTTGTAGGAAGTAGGTAGATGGTTAATTATTCTTAATTTCAGAATATTTCATCTTTCAGTCAGATATATTAATGAGATATTTTAAAATAACAAAAATACCAAAGTCTGATTAGAAAATTTGTTGACATACACCAGATTGATAAAAGATATAACTAAAACAAAGCAGCTTCAAAATTGCAATATTTTTTTAGCAGTAAAAGCTTAAATGAAAGGAAAGTACAATTACGACTACTTAAAACAAGTTCACAAAGGCATACCTGAGTCAAGATTTCTGTCTGAGCCTCCAGTCATTTTCACAACTGTGGTGTGGACATCAAAACTGATAGATCTTCAGTTTGTGCTCGGGCCCAAGACCAAAATCCATGCAGCATTTATAAAAAGAACCCAGTTTCAATGTCACAGATTTAACACGAGGGTAGTTGTCGAGACATCGACACGACTGCCTCGTTCCTTCGCACGGAACAACTACCAAAATCCTTCACTCACGCACGCGCTCTACGCAATAATAAGACAACAATTACCTTTTCCCTCATCGTATTTAATATGATGGTGTATATGTCCCTCGATATCAGCCATGGTCAATTTATTTATTTAAAAAACTGACTTTTGACTGGACATAGCGACCAAAGAGTAAAATTACGTAGTGAATTTCAAGAATATTTTTCCAACACGACACTTTGACATAAGTTTGACAGCAATGACAAAACACAAAAGAGACGTGTCCTGATGCGTTCCGAAATTAGCTTACCTAGTGAATTTTTGTCCTCTATGTACGCTATAGAATCATTGTGTACGCTAGACTTGCAATGGGATTGAGCTTTTTGAAATAGTTACTACAAACATTCGATAGGTACGCACTAAATTCAAAAGAAATATCAAGATATTAAAAACATATCAACAACCGGCTTGGCACGGAAGCTGATTAAAATTAAGTCAGTTGGCATGAATCATTCCGATATTTGCTTACTACCTTAGATTAGAAGGTTTTGAGTTTACCGCAATCAGTCAGACACACAGACTTCGGTGAGGGAACTTTGTTGTGTCCCGGCAGTACATAATACAACTTTAGGAGCAATAATAATAATAAAAACATGCTTATGAACCGCTCGTCGTCTCTTGTGTTTTGGTGGACATAGCTTACATAGTGATTTTTTGACCTCTATGTACGCTAGACCACAGAGCAAAGAGAATTTATACACAGAGTTGCATGGTTATTGTGGCAGCATTATTATTATTACGCATACTTATAACTACACGCCTTTCAGCGGAAAAGATCCGACAATCGGACCAGTCGATCGGGTATCAGGGCAAGAGAAAAAGAAACCGGCGAACGATTCGGGCAGTATCGAGCAATACCGCTTTCTGCATGCGTGCTGGAAGCGAACCACCGCCAAATGCCAGCCTTTCAAGGTGTCTGACCAGTGTGGCTGGGGTCAAACCGTTTGCGGATATTACAACCGGGATGATTTTGGTGGACATTACTTCCCACATTTCGGTCACCTCGTGTGCAAGCCTTCAAAAACACCTTGGACGACGATCGGTCCATGAACACGATATCAGGTTTATTCGCTAGAATAGTCCTGTCCGTGATAATGGGCCGATCCCAGTAGAGCTTGGAGCCACCGTTTTCGAGAACTGGCTCCGGCGTGTACTGGTAATAGGGCAGTTTCCGATCGATGAGACCGTACTTCAGAGCGAGCTCTTGGTGGAGAATCTTGGCTGCTTGGTTGTGTCTATGCAGATACTCAGTGTTAGCAAGAACCGAACAACCCGAAACTACATGTCTGAGGGACTCGCCAGGTTGGCGGCACGCCCAACATACGTCCACTGTGCCGTCCCTCATAATGTATTTCCGGTAGTTGTTCGTCTTGATAACCTGATCCTGTATCGCAAAGACAAACCCTTCGGTTTCCCCAAAGAGGTCCCCGAAGCGCAACCAATGCACGGAGGCTTTACGCTCCACGTGTGGCTCGTGTAGAGCCTTGTAAAACCTTCCGTGCAGCTCTTTCTCTTTCCATACGGTCTCACGATCAGAAATGCTTAGTACCGCTGGTGTCTGCCATGTCTCGAGGCCCAGATTGACAGGGATGAGTCCTTTGTCACACGCTACAACTATCTATGCATACCCACTTCCGCCTTCGCCATAAAATAGGCTCGGAGGCTATATATCTCCCGGTTGTGCAAGGTTTTGGCGCTAATTATTGTTACTATTATATTACCATTCACGAGAGACTGTATTATAATATCATGAGGTTTTATATTAAACTTTTTAAACTGTTAAGCTACTTGCTAACAAAAACTTATTATGGTGACGAGTTTTCTAAGTTTGACATTAGTGAGACTTGAAATTAGAGAGTGTAATGTCGAATAAGGCCCATCATTAAGTAGCTGAACAGCCCACAAAAACCTTGTCATATTCCGATAAATCACTGGATTTTGTATTTCAAAGCCGCACCCAAAATAAATAGGTTTTCTTAATATATGTTTTGTATTCACACTGTTTATTGTGAATAATTTGAGTTGATGATTTCTTTGTAGAGAAGCCACTAGTGGTGCCACGCTACTGAACATAAACTTAAGTGATTGACATAACTATTACGGCTGCTTGACGTTGACAATTCACGGCATGGTAGTCAATCGGTTGGTTGACGACGAAGCGGTGTTTTTATTCTGTTGCTTGTATATAAAAATAAATAAAATAGAATTCTTTAAACTTAAACATAACAGATATTATGTTGTAGCACATGATACTTTTCTTTTGTTACTATCTTTAAGTCTTAATCAAAATGGAGCGAGGTAAAACTTCATCGACTGGGCGAGGAGGCAAGAGCAAGGCTCCTCAGCACCCTCAAGATATATTTGCCCTCGGGTCTAAATCTACTGTAGTAGTATCAAGGGATTCTGAGAAACGTAACATTCATAAACCTTCAACAAGTGGTGAGTGGTGAATGATAAAGTATAATTGATTTGGTGGCTAAGTGTATTGTTTAGTATGTGTTTTGAATATATTATGCATTATTATGTTATTAGGTGTTGAAAGGAAACGAGAAACTTCAGGCTTTGGTACTCAGCCTCCAAGTAAAAGAGCTAGAATTGGTTCACCCGCAGAAGCTGTTGGGGGGACTTCTTTAGAGGTGGATCCTGTTGATCTTGTGCCTAATGTCTTACAGGCTCTGGACACTCATAATTCGGATAAATTGGTAAGATATTTAATATTAAAAAATCCAATTAGTTTACAAAAGAATGAACTGCTTAAATTTGTTGTTCTATTTCAGCTTGGACTTCTCACTGGGTCGATTCGTCTACTAAAATCCCAGAGATCTAAACCGGATCCAATACTATGTATGAGTATGCTGTATTTGGTCAAGATTCGGCCTAATATGTTTGCTCATGAAACTGTTACTCAAACCTTATGTACTTTATTGAAAAGAGAGCATGGAGCTGCATTTAAAAGTAAAGGGAATCCTTTAGTTTATATACTTGCATGCAATATGCTGTATGCTGGCCATAAGGATAGTAATAACTGGCCCGACATTTTTATTAAGGTAACACTACTTATTTGTTTAATAACTTTATAATTTATTTATCTGGGTTTTCATATTTGTTTGAACATAATATATAGTTTTAAAAACCTTAAAAGCAAATGTTCAACATAAATTGGAGTGTTGCTTAGTGTTTATAGCTTAGCAAATTTTGTTAATGTCAGAAGTAACTCGAGTTCTTCCTGCTTTGTTTTTATGTGATAATATTTTTCTGCTATGAAAGAGAAATATATTTTTTGATATGAGTGCCTCAAATTCTTAGTATAAGAAGTTATGATTGAGTTCAAACATTATTTATATTTTTTATATTTTGTTTCAGGTTTACATTGAAGATGCTTTGAATGAGAGGTGGTGGGTCGACTGTTCCTGGTGTAAATGTCTTGTAGAGAACATAGTGACAGCATTCAATACTAAAAAGCCACCTGCTCATCTCCTGCCATCTGATAATACCATGGGTAAGTAACACTAGAAGGCAAAATATTATATGTGTTTGAATATGCTATTCTCAAGAGCCTAAAAAGTCCACAGTAGTCAGATTATCCTGTGAATATCTTGTAAGAAGTTTATACACAATACAATCTTTACACATTTAAGAGCTGTTAACTGGACAAAATAGATTTTTTTATTATTTTTACATTCACTATTACATAAGTTTCCTCAATGTCTTGTATAGTTTTAATAAATTGTTAACTGAAATTGATAACTTATATTAATCTTACAAACCTTATGACCTTGGAGGTCATATCCAACCATTTTAATGGCTGAAATACTCATAATTTAAAACATCGATGTGTATTCTTAATTCTTAATCATAATCGATGCCTATCTCAACAACATAAATATATTTTATGTTGACATAACAGAAGCAAATGAATATTTTCAAGGAAAAGAAGAATTTTTGTATAATATTGGTAAAAACTATTGAGAAAATCAGTTATATTGATAATATTATGAAAACTTTGAATAGTTCAATGGGCAAAATACTTTTTTCTTTCAGGGACAATGTCACCTTCAGGTTCTGGATCACCATCAATGGGTACTTCGGAAGATGATGTTGACAATAATGATTTAGAATATTCTGTGTTCCCCAGGTAAGCTTTTAACTTATTTTTGATTAAACATTTTCTCAGAAACTTTTGAATTTTCACTATGTCACATCTGTTGTCTTTCACCATATCACTTGTTTGTGATTTTTCAGATACTCTGCAAGCTATGAGACTGTGGAAGCTATGGTACTAGAAGCTATCAAGGATCAGATTCAGCGCAGAGCTGCGCCTGACGCGATTGGAAAAGGCTTCTTGAAGTTACTGTCCGCTACATGCGGCCTCCCTGAGGTAAATCAATGCAACAGTATTAAACCACAACAACATCATAATATGTAAATCGAACCAGAGTCTCAATCAGTCTCTTTTAAGACATGATATGCTTGTGGAGTAGTTCACGATTCATAATTTGAATAAAACTACTTTTTAACCGGATTAATCGCGTATAATTTATATTTTACATTTTAACTCGACGTTTCGGTGTCTTTGCAGACCCCGTGGTCACGAGCGACATGTCACGAGCGACATCACGAGCGTGACCACGGGGTCTGCAAAGACACCGAAACGTCGAGTTAAAATGTAAAATATAAATTATACGCGATTAATCCGGTTAAAAAGTAGTTTTATTTACACTAGTATTTATTTCAAAAATCTCAGATTGTATAATTTTTATTGCCAACTTTCGTTTATTAAAGATTTTATTCCATAGATATCGTCATCATCACAACTCTTTGTAATGACCCCACTGCAATTGATATATCATAACTTCCTTTACTTTTTTTTACCTAGAAATTGACTTTTGATTACCCTTACCCATAAATCCAATTCAATATAAGACTGTATCCGGCCTGGAAACTTAATTACACTTTGTACACACTGTCATGCAAATACGTTATTATTATTATTAAACCTCCTCAGATCCGCATGATAGCGGCGTCCCGCCTAGAAGCGTGGCTGCACAGTGGTAAACTCTGGCGCAACGCTCAGGAGCTGCTATGTTCCGTCTGCGTGAACGTCGGCGCGTCCTCGCGCGACCACGATGCGCTTGCGCAGCTGGCTCGTATGAGGCTGAAGACTAAGCCGCTGCAGAATACTTACCATGCTGCGCTTAGGTGAGGACTTGTATTGTAATTATATAGTATATTTCATTACGAGTGCGGAAAGACTGTCATTGCAAAGAGTTCCGACAAATGTCTACACGAGCCGAGGCGCAGCCGAAGGCGAGGGTTGACAGTCGGAACAAGTTGCAATGACGGTTCCGCACGTGTACTGAACGACTATTTTTAATACAGTTGCGAAAAAATTAAGCAATTTTATAAAATATACAAAATGGCGCCAGCCGTGAAAGATTATAAACAGAGATTTTTTTTGTTTTGTTCACCCATTCTGGGTAGGCAAAGGGAACTATGCCCATACAGCCAAGTCTTTACTAGATTTTTTGCATTGACATGAAATGAAAATAAATTTAATGAGATAAAATGAAATGAAACCTAACCTAACTCAATGCATCAAATCATTTTACCTGATATAGAAACAAATTAGTAGCTTCTTTTCAGAAATATTTGCATGAATCGAACATCACGAAGTTTTCACTAAAAAAAATCATAGAAGTTTTTATGATTAATGCAAATATTTCTGAAAAGGAGCTAGGTACTAATTTGTTTCAATTTGTACTAATTTGTTTCAAGAAAACAAAAAAAAACTCTGCTTATATTCATTTACGGTTGGCGCCATTTTGTTTATTGTGTTTTTATTATTTTATTAAATTGCTTAATTTTTTTGCAACTGTATTAAAAATAGTTGTTCAGAGTGCGGAAAGCCTGTCATTGCAACTTGTTCCGACTGTCAACCCTCAGCTTCGGCTGCGCCTCGGCTCGGGTAGACATTTATAGGAACTCTTTGCAATGACAGGCTTTCCGCACTCATAATGAAATATACTATTGTCTCGTTTGTTCTGGAAAGAAGTCAGGGCTAGTGGAGATAATAGATTGAAGTTAAGTGATGAGTAAGTGACCAGAGGCTGTTGGAACTGCATTTGTTCCTGTAATTGAATTGAATTTATACTGGTTTGCTAATTTTCAAAGGTTTTTGGAATGGCGACATAATAATAATAAATTTATTTCAAATTTGCATGGAGCCCAAACACAAGACATGTTCTACAGACCTGCTTTTGTATCGTATGTAGGCCCTTTGTTAAGGCAAAAAGAGACGAATTGCCGAAATAGCTTCAGAGAGATTGAAGATAATAGATTACACGAACAATTCAATACATTTCCAAGTTATTTTTCGTTTAATGCTGAACTTGCTCTATTTGATAATTCGGAATTACTTAATCTTTGAGAAAAATAAAAACTAGCGAGAATTACTATGTAAAAGTATATTATATAAATAAATAAATAAATATTACACGTTTTTACGAAAATTTATTATTCTTCTCAGGGAAATGGTATCCGACAACCCGACGCTCCTGCGCAGCGTAGTAACGCACACGATCTATAACGAGTTGTCCAACGTTCGAGCGCCGAACAATATGGCGGTGCTGGGAACGTTATTGTTGGCTCAACCGACGTTACTGCCCGCCGCTATGGCGCAGACTTATCAGGTATGTTGAAGTGATATTGAATTTATCTGTAAATGTGGTTTAAATTGAGTTTGTCGTATCTGTTTTAGCTTAGTGTTTGTTTTGAAGGAAATTTATAAACAGTGCCATGTTTTCTAGTAAGAAAACCAAGACAAAATCTGTTTGTGTATCTTTTATTGAGCCTTAGCAGGATTATCAGACTCTCCCCTGGGTGAAGTTTTCGCCGTAAAACACCAATCGCACTCACTACTTCTTGGTTGTTGCCAGATCAAGGCTGCTGGCAAACCCTACGGATAACCGCATACAAGTATACTACTTACGGGACCGATTACTTCCTAAACCCGTGTGCTTTCATCTTCGACCTCATCGTCACTTACCATCAGGTGAGATTGAGGTCAAACGCGGGTTTAGTCACTAATAAAAAGAAAAAAAAAATACTTTACGCGCTCTCCGAAGACGGCCTCTTTCGTAATTTTGCTAAATCTTTCATTTTATAAAATAAGTATGGGGCGTTTGTCTTCCATGATGTGTACCTGTTACTAAAATTCCATCCAAGAAAAATCTATTTATTCGACGCCTAAAGTTACTAGGACTTTATTAGTCAGGAAAAAAGAGACTCAGGTAGTTCGACCCGTATCTAAAAGGAACTCTCTAATATTGTCTTAAGTTTTCGCGATTCATACTATTAAATAAAACACTTTTTAACCGGATTTATCGCGTATATTTACTTAGTCGCTCGTGACCACGGGGTCTGCAAAGACACCGAAACGTCGAGTTAAAATTTAAAATGTAAATATACGCGATAAATCCGATTAAAAACTAAAGAAAAACAAACTGTAAGTAAATTAAGTTAATTAGTTTATTCGAAGTAAGAGATATTATACTGTCAGAGCGTTACGCGGGAAGAAGCAATGATAAGGCAGAATAGCTGACAGTGACACGACGTTGACAGCTGGTGTAGGTGCGTTCCATTTCAACATCCTCCCAAACGCACCAAGCCCATTTTCATTGAACAGCTCTCCAGCTTGGGTTGAGGTGTCCCCTTGGTCAGCACATCAGCAACCATTTGACTGGTATCTACATACTTTACTTTGATCCTCCCAGCTTGTACTTTGTCCCGGACAAAATGATGTCGTATGTCAATGTGTTTTGTACGGGGCCTGAAACTATTAGACTGAGTAAGATTAATTGCACTTTGGTTATCGCAAAAAATTACTATTGGTAGAGCCTTTAGGTGTGGCTGAAATTCTTCTTCCAATTGTTTAAGCCACATAGCCTCTTGAGTACATGTCGACAATGACATATACTCTGCCTCTGTTGTCGATAGAGCAACCGTTGGTTGTCGGCGAGAACACCACGAAATTGTACCACCTTGATGTATGAATACATAACCAGTACAGGATCGTCTATCATCCTCGTTGCTGCCCCAGTCTGCATCACAATAACCAAGTAACATTTTATCATCCTTTACATAGGTTAAAGTTAGGTTTTCAGTATATTTTAAATATCTTAAAACTCTCTTGAGGGCATGCCAATGTACCTCATCTGGCTTAGAGTTAAATTGGCTTAGAATATTTACTATATAAGATATGTCCGGCCTTGTCCCTTGGGATAAATAAAGTAGGCATCCAACTAATTCCTGGTATGGACATTTATATACCTCTTCTTTTTCAGATTTCAAAAATTTTGTTTTAGGATCAACAGGTGTCCTAACGCCTTTACAATATGCCATTCCAAATTTTTCTAAAACCTCTTGAATATAAATCTTCTGATCAATGCTCAACAAACCTTTCTGTCTGTCTCTATACACATGCCATCCCAAGCAATATTTCAATTCTCCTAAATCTTTCATTTCAAATTTTCTCATTAATTCTTCTTTTATGTATTTCTTCATATCTTTTGAACTTGTAAATAATATTAGATCGTCTACATATACTGCTAAAAATGTTATATCTGTCTTATTCTTCACTGTATAATAAATGCATGGATCAAGTGTTGATTGTGTCAAACCAATTTCTTTCAGTGCATTATCCAGTTTTTTATTCCACATTCTACTTGCCTGTTTTAATCCATATAAAGATTTTTTTAATAAACATACTTGATTTCTATTTTCTTCAAAGTTAGGAGGCTGACACATATATATTTCCTCTTCTAGATCGCCTTGTAAAAAAGCACTTACCGCATCCATTTGGTCAATGTCCAAATCATACTTTACTGCTAAAGAGAGTAAGTATCTCAGGGATGTATATCTGATTACCGGAGAATATACTTCATTATAATCAAGACCTTTCTTTTGTGCACAACCTTTGATGACAAGCCTCGCCTTGTATTTAACTATATGTCCATTCTCATTCCTTTTCTTCTTAAAAACCCATTTACAAGATATGGGCTTTTTCTGAGATGGTAAATTACATAAAACCCAAGTATTATTTAACTTTAAAGATAAAAATTCTTCCTTCATAGCTTGTCTCCATTTCTGAGATTCCACTCCAGATAATGCCTCCTCGAGAGTCAACGGATCTTCAATTATTGCCATACATGCATATTCAGGCTCATCCTCTTCCACATGACCTGATCGGTTACCACGGGGTCTCAGGTTGATGTGACATGGGGAGTTGGTAAGACTACAGTCAGTGCTAGGAGTGTATGTAGCATCATGTTCTTCCATAGTAGAGTCAAAGCTATCACCCGTTGTGACAGCAGAGTCCTGACAGTCTTCAACAGCAGGGCTGGAGGTTTCCTCAATCTGATTGGTAGGCTCGTCTAATGACATCTGCAATACATTAGTACTGGGCTGTATATCTGGCAATAAAATATTTTTATTTTCACAACAGTCTTCTAAAAATGTGACATTCCTGCTCTTAGTAACTTTCTTAGTTTGTGGATCCATCAGTCTATAGCCTTTTGTATTTTCACAATATCCCAGAAAGATCATTTCAGTAGATTTTGGATCCCACTTTAACCTCTTTTCTTTCGGCACTTGCACCATGGCTTTACAGCCAAAAATTCTTAAGTGAGAAATGTTTGGTTTGATACCTGTTAATTTCTCCAACGGTGTTATGTAGTTAAGAACTCGAGTTGGGGAACGGTTAATTACATGAGCTGCTGTCTCTATTGCCTCTGCCCAATACCTCTTCGCTAGTCCAGCGTCAAACAACATACATCTGGCTCGTTCAACTAGGCTGCGGTTCATTCGTTCTGCAAGGCCATTTTGTTCTGGAGTAAAGGGTGCTGTTGTTTGATGCTTTATACCATACCTTATCAAATATTCATTTAATTGCTTATTTATATATTCTAAACCATTATCAGTACGTAATATCTTTATTTTATTTTCATATTGATTTTCCATTTCCTTCTTATAACTTTCAAAAACTTCTTTTATATTAATTTTATTTTTTAGAAAATAAACATTTACTTTTCTCGAATAATCATCAATAAAAGTTATGAAATATCTAGCACCAGCCATAGATGGTGTTTCCATGGGGCCACACAAGTCCGAGTGTATTATTTCTAAAGGTGCAGTACCCCTTGTACCAGTATTATTAAATGGAAATCTACTCTGTTTTCCTTTCAAACATATAATGCAATTGTTGTTACTTTCCTTATTATTAACAAATTTTACACCTTCAGTACATAATGGCAGTCTATTGACATCATTATAATTCAAATGGGCCATTCTCCTGTGCCATATATCCAAACTATGAATATCAGAGGTTACAAATGCACTGCCTCTAAAAGTATTTAACTTATACATGTTATTAGTCAGTCTTGCAGTTGCTACTATCTGTTTCCTTTTATTAAGTATTACACAGCCATCTTTACTGAAAATAACTTGACATCCATTTCTTGACAGCTGACTAACTGATAACAAGTTAGCACTCAATTGTGGAACAAATAAAATATCTCTCACCTGGATATGGTTAACTTTACCATCTGTAGTCAGGAGATCCAGATTTACATTTCCAATCTTCTGTACAGCAACGGATGTGTTGTTGGCTACCATTATATTTTGTATCGGAGGTGCCCGGACATCATACATGCCATCAGAACTGTTAGTCATGTGTAATGACGCTCCTGAATCTACAAACCAGTCCACACTGTTCATATTTCCTTGAGTGGCTGAGAAAACTGCAGCAAAACCTTTATCATCACTTTTCTTTTTATAATTACAAGTTTTGCTTATGTGTCCATACCTGTTACAATTGTAGCAACGGGGACCACTGGACTTATTACTTTTTAGATTATTTTTAGGATTATTTTTACTGTGCTTTGTGTAAAGAACAGAGACATTTGATTCTTTGACTTCTTGCAGTAATTTTGTTTTAATGGAATCTGTGCTTATCTTTACACCAGAGCTTTCAAGTCCCATTATCATAGGCTTATACTGGTCAGGCAAGCCTGCTAACATCAATGTGCCTAGCCATTCATCATCCACATTGAATCCAATGTTTCGCAACTTGTGAGCTGTAGTTACAATTTTATTCACATACTCTTCTATGCTAGAACAACTTTCCAAAGTAGTGTTGACTAAATCACGGAGTAACCCCACTTTTCTTGTTAGACCTGAGTCCTCAAAAGCTTTCTGTAGATTAAGCCATACCTCCTGAGAAGTCTTTGCATCCTGAACGTGTATATAATTTATCGGATCCACGAGCAATATGATTTTCGACTTAGCTTTGAGGTCACGTTTCGGATCTACAGTCATGTCACATGGCTCCACACATTGCCACAAATCTTCGTGTTCTAGATATGTTTGCACGGCAAATTTCCATGTACTATAATTCTCCCTTCCTTGGAGTTTGTCAATTTGAATATTGGACATAGCCATTATAAGTATTCGGATGGCTTCGGTACACAATGAGATTGCAGATTTACTATGTCCACCTAAAAATCCACAAAACACTTCGCGGAACTATATTTCTACGGATTTACGTTTTACTGCCCTAAAATATGGGATCTGGGCCCATAACCTAAAGAAAAACAAACTGTAAGTAAATTAAGTTAATTAGTTTATTCGAAGTAAGAGATATTATACTGTCAGAGCGTTACGCGGGAAGAAGCAATGATAAGGCAGAATAGCTGACAGTGACACGACGTTGACAGCTGGTGTAGGTGCGTTCCATTTCAACAAAAACAGTTTTATTTAAAGGAACTATCTAAGTCGCATACTATACGATGAAACCTGCAACTTTGATTTTTCTTTACAGATTTTGTGTTTAATCCCCTGCTTTTTGATACCAGGAGCTGCTATTCCGCACGGACGACTACCTCCGTCCGCTACGTCTACTGACGCGCGAGCTGATGCGTGCAGCGCGGCCGGACGCCAGCAAGCTACTGCCGCTGGCCAGCGCGCTCGTCTCGCGCCCCGCCGCCCCGCCGCCGCCCGCTGTGAGTATCAATTCTTTATCATTTGTTTGTTTTCAACTTTATTGCAGTGATGTAAGGTTCGAGGTTACGTGGCCGATAACTGTGGGCCTAATAAACAAGCTCAAAGACGCTCAGCGAGCAATAGAAAGGGCAATGCTCGGAATTTTCTTGAGGGATCGAATCAGAGAAGAGTTCCAAAGCTGATGTGGCAATGGGCAGAGAAAATAGGTCGCAGAACAGATGGCCGTTAGGGCAGTAAGGTTCTTAAGTGGCGGCAAGTGGAGATGCAGCGTACGCAGGCCTCCCGTAAGGTGAACCGGCGACCTGGTCAAAGTCGCCAGTAAACGCTGGATTAGGGAGGCCTATGTCTAGCAGTGGGTTTCACAATTAGATGTGACATGGCACCACTTAATAATGGCATACATTTTTTACAGACGCGCTAATATAATAATAATAATTCTTTATTGTACACCAACAGCATTAGTAACATTTTACAACAAATTTTAAAACATTTGCACAAATTATCAAAATGAAACCGAGGTTTTTGTAAGCCTTGGTTATGGATGCTGCAATATGCTGAGACATAGACATCTTCAATCAAATCAAAAATATAAAATTACACCATGATCCTTAACCGTATCAGTAGGTAGGTACTAAGGATTTGCCATCTAAAGTATAATTTGAGGATATTATTTTCTTTTTTTGTAACATTTAGATACATTGATGCCGATGCGATTGGCTTTATAGTAATCACAAACTTTATTAAGATCACTTTGAAATTTGGTAGTATCATGGGCAGATTTAATGTTGGCGTAAATTTTGGCGTCATCTGCGTACATCAAATATTTTGAATAGCTAAAGCATTGACCAATATAATATAGAAATGCAACGTATAAAACGGGGGCCAATTTAGATCCCTGTGGAACACCTGATGGGACATCTACGAAGTCAGAACGATGACCAGCAACCACCACCGCCTGCGATCGATTGCGTAGGTAGGACTCTGTCCTACGAAAGAGATTACCACATATACCGAGTTCCAGAAGCTTTCGCAGCAATATTGAATGATCCACGAGATCGAACGCTTTCTCAAAATCTGTATACACCGCATCGATCTGAAAGCCCTCGTCCATATCCCTAAGTACATCAGTCGCAAATAAAACGAGGGTTGTGGCAGTGGAACGGCCTCGCACGAAACCGTGCTGCTCCGAAGGAATATTCCTGATAATTATTGGGTAAATATATTGATAGACCACCGCCTCCATTATTTTGCCTAGAACATTAAGTTTTGAAATTGGTCTATAATTCTCAACAGCTGCTCTTGTGCCCTTTTTATGTATTGGATTGAATATGTGCCTTGCTAATTTCAAAATGTTTTTGAACATGTTGTATTGTTAAATAAATGTAAAATAGATATATTCAAATTTTTAACCGACTCCGTACTATACGAACATTCGTAAACATACGAGTCGACAAAGTTCTGTGCTCGCATTGCTGCTTTGAGACAAAAGAAACTATGAAAAGAATCTATTAAAACAATGCTGAAAAGAATCCTAAAACTACATGGAAAGCAATAAGTAAGGACAAAACAAAAGCTACCTCCTACAATCTATTTAAAAAATCTAACAACACCATAATAGTATATTATGTCATTAGCAACGCTCACGAGTTATATACGACGTTTTTCAACACACTTGTGAGTAAAAGACAGACATACGTGATCATAAAATAACAAACACACTTGATAACAAAGCTGTGAATTGTGATTGAAAAATGGCGCCGAACCTCGCGCATGCGCGTAGGTTTTTTTTTTCGTCAAATGTGTCAATGTCTGTATAGCATATACAGCCTATTTTAAGTGAAAATATTTAATTTGGAGTGGTAAATGCAAATATTTTAATATTTTATGACAAATGATTGTAAATTGTAAATAATTTGTTTAATATACAAATTTATTTTACTAATATAAGGCGCAAACATTTAAAAATGTATATGGATTTGAAGTGGTATAAAACCTCTTTGTTGTTTCTGAAAATATTTAGTGTATAACCCGGACCAATAAAATATGCTCTGTTTTCTCGCATGTTATTTGCACAAAGTTACAATTCAACTTTGTAGGATTCATTATATTATGCACTAGGGTATAATATATTAATGCACGCGTGACTTATAGCCCAGTTTATAGTTCTAAACTCAATATAATAACGCTCACTTTACGAGCAAGTGTGTTGAAAATTATGTAAATATTCATTTTGTTGATATAGGTAACACACGCTTGTTCCAACTGAATCTCGGCTCAAATAGGTGCCTAATTCGCGTAGTTGTCTCCGCAGGTGCGCGAGCGCGCGTTCCTGTCCACCGTGGACCTGGTGTGCGTGGTGGCGCTGTGCGCGGCCGCCTCCCGCGCCGACGTGCGCGGCGCGCTGCCCGCGCTGCAGGCGCAGCTGCTGGGCTGGCTGCAGGACGCCGCGCCCGCCTACCGCCCCGGCAAGCCCGCCTACACGCTGGCGCTGCACAAGGTGAGTGTGCTGCAGCTGCTGGGCTGGCTGCAGGACGCCGCGCCCGCCTACCGCCCCGGCAAGCCCGCCTACACGCTGGCGCTGCACAAGGTGAGTGTGCTGCAGCTGCTGGGCTGGCTGCAGGACGCCGCGCCCGCCTACCGCCCCGGCAAGCCCGCCTACACGCTGGCGCTGCACAAGGTGAGTGTGCTGCAGCTGCTGGGCTGGCTGCAGGACGCCGCGCCCGCCTACCGCCCCGGCAAGCCCGCCTACACGCTGGCGCTGCACAAGGTGAGTGTGCTGCAGCTGCTGGGCTGGCTGCAGGACGCCGCGCCCGCCTACCGCCCCGGCAAGCCCGCCTACACGCTGGCGCTGCACAAGGTGAGTGTGCTGCAGCTGCTGGGCTGGCTGCAGGACGCCGCGCCCGCCTACCGCCCCGGCAAGCCCGCCTACACGCTGGCGCTGCACAAGGTGAGTGTGCTGCAGCTGCTGGGCTGGCTGCAGGACGCCGCGCCCGCCTACCGCCCCGGCAAGCCCGCCTACACGCTGGCGCTGCACAAGGTGAGTGTGCTGCAGCTGCTGGGCTGGCTGCAGGACGCCGCGCCCGCCTACCGCCCCGGCAAGCCCGCCTACACGCTGGCGCTGCACAAGGTGAGTGTGCTGCAGCTGCTGGGCTGGCTGCAGGACGCCGCGCCCGCCTACCGCCCCGGCAAGCCCGCCTACACGCTGGCGCTGCACAAGGTGAGTGTGCTGCAGCTGCTGGGCTGGCTGCAGGACGCCGCGCCCGCCTACCGCCCCGGCAAGCCCGCCTACACGCTGGCGCTGCACAAGGTGAGTGTGCTGCAGCTGCTGGGCTGGCTGCAGGACGCCGCGCCCGCCTACCGCCCCGGCAAGCCCGCCTACACGCTGGCGCTGCACAAGGTGAGTGTGCTGCAGCTGCTGGGCTGGCTGCAGGACGCCGCGCCCGCCTACCGCCCCGGCAAGCCCGCCTACACGCTGGCGCTGCACAAGGTGAGTGTGCTGCAGCTGCTGGGCTGGCTGCAGGACGCCGCGCCCGCCTACCGCCCCGGCAAGCCCGCCTACACGCTGGCGCTGCACAAGGTGAGTGTGCTGCAGCTGCTGGGCTGGCTGCAGGACGCCGCGCCCGCCTACCGCCCCGGCAAGCCCGCCTACACGCTGGCGCTGCACAAGGTGAGTGTGCTGCAGCTGCTGGGCTGGCTGCAGGACGCCGCGCCCGCCTACCGCCCCGGCAAGCCCGCCTACACGCTGGCGCTGCACAAGGTGAGTGTGCTGCAGCTGCTGGGCTGGCTGCAGGACGCCGCGCCCGCCTACCGCCCCGGCAAGCCCGCCTACACGCTGGCGCTGCACAAGGTGAGTGTGCTGCAGCTGCTGGGCTGGCTGCAGGACGCCGCGCCCGCCTACCGCCCCGGCAAGCCCGCCTACACGCTGGCGCTGCACAAGGTGAGTGTGCTGCAGCTGCTGGGCTGGCTGCAGGACGCCGCGCCCGCCTACCGCCCCGGCAAGCCCGCCTACACGCTGGCGCTGCACAAGGTGAGTGTGCTGCAGCTGCTGGGCTGGCTGCAGGACGCCGCGCCCGCCTACCGCCCCGGCAAGCCCGCCTACACGCTGGCGCTGCACAAGGTGAGTGTGCTGCAGCTGCTGGGCTGGCTGCAGGACGCCGCGCCCGCCTACCGCCCCGGCAAGCCCGCCTACACGCTGGCGCTGCACAAGGTGAGTGTGCTGCAGCTGCTGGGCTGGCTGCAGGACGCCGCGCCCGCCTACCGCCCCGGCAAGCCCGCCTACACGCTGGCGCTGCACAAGGTGAGTGTGCTGCAGCTGCTGGGCTGGCTGCAGGACGCCGCGCCCGCCTACCGCCCCGGCAAGCCCGCCTACACGCTGGCGCTGCACAAGGTGAGTGTGCTGCAGCTGCTGGGCTGGCTGCAGGACGCCGCGCCCGCCTACCGCCCCGGCAAGCCCGCCTACACGCTGGCGCTGCACAAGGTGAGTGTGCTGCAGCTGCTGGGCTGGCTGCAGGACGCCGCGCCCGCCTACCGCCCCGGCAAGCCCGCCTACACGCTGGCGCTGCACAAGGTGAGTGTGCTGCAGCTGCTGGGCTGGCTGCAGGACGCCGCGCCCGCCTACCGCCCCGGCAAGCCCGTGTAGTAGGTGAATCATATCTATAATATATAATCGTTGACTTATCCTAATAAACTCAGTTATGATCCAGATTTCGGTTGTTTAACTTGTCTCCTCTAACACCCACCGTACATGGCGACCCTGCAACATTACAATACATTTTTTTTTTTTTTTTTACAACACTATACCTTTATATGATTCTTATTACTAGACAGTTACAGATCTAAAATATATTTATTTATTGATTAGGAGTATATAATTTTGTTCTATTTTTATGCACTAATTCTATTTTTCCATTTTTAAGTATTTCTATGTTAGGTGATACATCTTTTATCACTTTATATGGTCCACAAAATATAGGATCTAATTTATTACCTACTTCATTTTTAATTAAAACTAAGTCATCAATATTATACTTAATAGGATTAATACATTTGTCATACATAATTTTCCTTTTTTCCTTTGATTTAAGCAAATTGTCTCTCGCTTCTTTTTGCGCTAATTGTAAGCGATATCTTAACTCACAGGGATATGAGTCATAATTGTACAGTGGTTCTACTTGTTTTGTTAAATTACTTGGAAGTGAACATCTTTTCCCAAACACAAGTTCATACGGTGTGAAATGTGTTTCGGAATGAACAGTGGTATTATAAGAGAATGACCAATATGGTAGCCACTTACTCCATGTCTCTGGATGGTTATCCGTCTGAATCCGTAGAAAAGAATTTAAATTCTTATGTGAGACTTCCAAAGCTCCAATCGACTGATGGTGATAGGCTGTTGAAGATATTTGTTTTATTTCTAATAATTTACATACCTCTTGGAAGGTTGTTGCCATGAACTCCTTTCCTCGATCAGTAGCAATTACTTTCGGCATTCCATATCTAAGGATAAAATTATTAACTAAGCATTTTGCTACTTCTTCAGCCGTCTTGGATATCAATGGATAGGCTTCGACATATTTCGTTAGCTCGCATTGTAACGTTAACGCATATGAATAATTATTACTATCAGTTTCTATAGGACCAATAAGATCTAGAAATATTTTTTCAAATGCAGTATTGGCTGTAGTAGTTAAATTCATTGGTTCCTTAACAGGTAAAGAGTGCTTTTGGCGCTGACATTTATCGCAACGGCGCACATATTCTCTTACATCACTATCAATACCTGGCCAATAAAAATATTTTTTAATATTATTAGACATCCTTCTCATGCCAGCATGGCCACTACTAGGCAAGAGATGGAAGTCATTTAGAATAACTTTTTTATCATCTTTATTATCTATAACTTCAACATTATTTATAATACATAGACGTGGTCCGGATCTATTCATATTCTTTATTTGTTCCACTAACTTTTTAATAAATATCGCATTATCGCTTTTCTTTAGTATACATACTTCACTAACATTTACAGACTTACAAAACGTATCTAGCTCACACACGAATTCGCATCGCGACATTTGTGACTCTGAGTCTAAATATTTAATGTAAATTACTCTATTTTTTGGAACATAACATAGTATTTTACTCTCTTTACTTATATCATTATTTTTCCTTAGTTTATTTAACTCTTCTCTACTCTTAAGAAATTTTAGCTCAACTGATTCTGTCGGTTTGATATATGAACTCACAACTTTCGGCTGATCAGACCTCAAGTTCGTTTGCTCAATATTTCCCGAAGAATCGTCATTATTTAATTTTCTTGTTTGCGCTCGAGTAAGTACTGTTATTGCATTTTCATGCAACTCTTTCAGTTCATTTGATGTTATACAGATTCGAGATAAGGCATCTGCAGCTGCATTATCTGAACCTTTTACGTATTCTATTTCAAAATTATACTCTTCTAATAAGAGTCTAAACTTTAAAAGTCTGCTCGAAGGATCTTTCATACCGAAAAGGTAAACTAATGGCTTGTGGTCAGTTTTAATTTTAAAATGTTGTCCATACAGATACGGTCGGAAATATTTAACTGCCCAAACTATTGCTAGCAATTCTTTTTGTATTACCGGATAGTTAGATTCAGCTTTATTAAGAGTTCTACTTGCGAAAGCTATTGGTTTATTATTTTTATTGGATAATATTGCACCTAATGCTTTATTTGATGCATCTGTCTGTAGTATGAAATAATTATTATCCGAAAAATCTGGATACTGTAAAATTGGAGGTGACATAATACACTCTTTTAAAGTTTCAAATGACTGTTGACACCTATTATCCCAAACAAAAGGTACATTTTTCTTGCAAAGATAATTTAAAGGTAAAGCTATTTTAGCAAAATTTGAAATGAATTTCCTGTAATAACCGATAAATGCAACGAATCTTTTGACCTCATCTGCATTTTCAGGTTGTGGGTAATTTTTAACCACTTTTAATTTATCTGGATCCGGTGAAATACCTTCACTAGAAATCAAGTGACCTAAATATAAAATTTCTTTCTTCAAAAAACAACATTTTGACGCATTTAATTTTAAATTAACTTTTCTAAGTCTTTCAAAAACATCTAATAAATTCCTATTGTGAGATTCTAAATTTCTACCAAATATTATTAAATCGTCTTGATATATTAGGCACTTTTCATGATTTAATCCAGACATTGCCAAGGTCATCATGCGTGAAAATGAACTAGGACTTGTTTTAAGGCCCATAGGCATCCTAGTCATTTGGTATTGACCCGAATAGAAAGCTGTGTATTTTCGAGACTGTTTTTCTAAATTCACATTATAATAACCTTGATAAAGATCTAAGTGCGTAAAATAAAGACTACCAGAAAGTGATTCCAATATTTCTGTGATGTCAGGGAGTGGAAATTTGTCATCTTCAATCACATTATTTAATTTACGGTAATCCACTACTAAACGCCATTTCTTTTCACCTGTAGCATCACTCTTTTTCGGCACTAATAATAATGGACTAGACCAGTTACTTTTGCTTGGTTCAATTACTCCATCCTGTAATAACTTATCGATTTGCTTCTTAATTTCATTTTTCTGACTATGAGGTATTCTATATTGTTTTGAAAAAATAGGGTTGGTATTATTTTTTACTGAAATCTGATGTGTGTAGATATCAGTTGTACACAACTTATCTCCTGGCAAATAAAAAATATCCGCGTATTTAGCGCATATCTTTTGAATACTTGAATGCTCTTCGCAATTTAAATTATTAAGTTGCAATAAAGAAAATAATTTCTTAACCCTTTTTGAATTCATATTAGATTGATCAAAAACGCAAAGTTCGTAATCGCTAAGCTTATGTATAATTGGAATTAATTCTGTATATTTCAGCCTGACGGGCTCCTCAGTAACGTTTAAAATTTTAATTGGAATTTTCCCTTTAATAGGTTTTGCCAAAGAATTCGCTAAAAACACACCATTTTGTATTTCAGTTGAACAAACTAAACAATCTTCACGAATATCGGTTTCAATAAAATGAATTGATTCACATCGCGGTGAAATCTCAAAAATATCAGTGCTTAAGTAACTTGACTTATTATTAAAGTTCTTCGACAATGGTAACAAAATATTGTTACTTAAACCTGAATTAAAAGTTAAAGTATTTAAATTAAAATCCAATTGACACTTAAATCGATTTAAAAAGTCTCGACCTAAAATCCCATTCACTTTAATTGGTAGCGAATTAAAAACAAATACTTTATGAGTAATGATATCATTTCCAATCAAAAAAGGTAAGTATATGAATCCACTAGTTTCAACTTTGCCCCCGATTCCATTTATGAAAATGTTTTCTTTATAAACATGTAATCTAAGCTCTCTGACGCACGAAAGTTTTAGGGCGGATAATGATGCCCCCGAATCTAATAAAAATGAATACGTTACCTTACTTGGAACTATCGGTAAATGAATAAAACAATCACTATCACTCGCTAAAATTGAATGATTCATATCGTTAGTCACGAAAAAATGTTTCAAACTTTGGTTCATTTTCTGTACGCATATGGTTTTCCGATTCGCTAATAGTATTAACATTATGCCTGCTTATCCTTTGATTTCCACGCTGCCTATTATAGTACGTACCTCTATTAGCACGTCTCTGGGTCGTTTGACCTCGCTGCAACGAACGATCCCCAAATCCTCGTTGCTGGTGACCAGAATAACCCCAATTTCGTCCACGATTAGGATTTGTACGTCCGGAAAAACCTATACGTGAACCTCTAAAATTTCCATGAAAATTACGTGAATTAGAAAAATATCTTTTACTCATACCCATTATTTCTCCACTGGTGGACGCTCCGGAAACCTCCTCGTCCTGGGCGGCTTGCACGGCGTCCTTCAAAGAGCTATAATTCCTAGCCGAAATAATGGTGCTTAAACGACGATTTCGCAACCCGTCGGAAAACTGTTTAATTGCTAACTTTTCATTTATAGGTTTTAATATATTATAAGACTGTGTGTTTCCGTCAGCTTGCGATATCGTTAAATCTACAAATAATTCAGTAATTTCCTTCCCAAAATCAGCTATAGATTTCTCATGCTGTTTTACTCGCTGCAATTTATTTTGTATTGCAGTTGCCCCCTTTTTAGGTAGCAATTCCCTAGTCATATCGGTAATTAACTCACTGATAGAATTATACTCGTCCCTTAATTTTAATTTAGAAGCTTGAGATAATCTGCTTTTTAATATAAACTTCAACAAATTCATTTTACACTCAGGTTTATTAAGAATTGAATCGTAATACTCAATATTATCAATTAACTGTTTAATACTACTTTCACTATCGGTCATTACCGGCAATAAAGTTAAAGCCGTTTTTAAATCAAAACAATCCATGTTTGATTGACTTACAATTTCTTCTTTGCACAATAATAAAATCTCAGAATGAAGTTTCTCAAAATCCTTACACAATTTCTTTATTAATAATAAATCGTCACTTTTTATCTTTCCCTTATCTAAATCTTTCTCTAATTCTAATAACCAGCTAGAATAACTATTAAATATAGCATTAGCTTCCGTAGATTTACTTTGCAAAATACGACCTTTTCGTCTTTCTGAACCGATTTTAATTAAATAAGTTCTTATTTCTTTTAATTCTAAAAATAACTTTTCTAAAACAATAGACATGACTTACCAACAAACTGTAGATTAGAATACATTTTCATAAAATACCTTATAACTCACCAACGTTCACTTTTTATTTATGATTACGTAGACACCTGTACTTTTACTATTTAACTAAAACATAAAATATATCGTATAAAAACTTAATCGTAGGTTCAAAAACGCGGTGTCACATTTTTAAAAATATAGTTAGGTATCTACATATAAAACTAATACGTAAGTACGAACGAGTAACCACTTATTGTTTCTATTTATGACACATAGTTATTAAGACGATTAGGTATATTGTACATAGATACGCGTTTAAAATACACTTCACAACACTTTACACTACATATTTTGCACTTTGTTGACCTTCAGCGGTATTCATTAAGCCAGCTGGTGGCTGTGGTTGTCGACGAAAAATAGACCTTCGTATGGCATTCCGGTGTATCTCCTCTGCTATCCACTTTTTGTGGCACTTTTTATACATTCGGTATGCAGCAAATGTAATTATCAAAAGAAAACTTGTCAAAATGGTTATTAGCAGAATATTAGTTACGCTCAAATGATAGCGAATTTCTTCAACCGAAGAATTATTTCCAGCAGCCGCATTCTGAATTATTAGGGTTTCCTCCTTACTTTGTTGTTTGCCCATTTTTCGCGTTAATAATTAGTTCTTTCACCAAATGTACTCACTCGTAAAAGTCTTAAAACCGAATACATTTTTATATTGAATTCAAAGTTATTACTCACTTAGTCTTAATCATTGTTTAAAATGTTCCACACTATATATGGGAGAGCGTATCGGATTCGCGACGCGCGCCTGCTCGAGCAGCGCGCGGTGGCAGGGTCGCCATGTACGGTGGGTGTTAGAGGAGACAAGTTGTAGTAGGTGAATCATATCTATAATATATAATCGTTGACTTATCCTAATAAACTCAGTTATGATCCAGATTTCGGTTGTTTAACTTGTCTCCTCTAACACCCACCGTACACCCGCCTACACGCTGGCGCTGCACAAGGTGAGTGTGCTGCAGCTGCTGGGCTGGCTGCAGGACGCCGCGCCCGCCTACCGCCCCGGCAAGCCCGCCTACACGCTGGCGCTGCACAAGGTGAGTGTGCTGCAGCTGCTGGGCTGGCTGCAGGACGCCGCGCCCGCCTACCGCCCCGGCAAGCCCGCCTACACGCTGGCGCTGCACAAGGTGAGTGTGCTGCAGCTGCTGGGCTGGCTGCAGGACGCCGCGCCCGCCTACCGCCCCGGCAAGCCCGCCTACACGCTGGCGCTGCACAAGGTGAGTGTGCTGCAGCTGCTGGGCTGGCTGCAGGACGCCGCGCCCGCCTACCGCCCCGGCAAGCCCGCCTACACGCTGGCGCTGCACAAGGTGAGTGTGCTGCAGCTGCTGGGCTGGCTGCAGGACGCCGCGCCCGCCTACCGCCCCGGCAAGCCCGCCTACACGCTGGCGCTGCACAAGGTGAGTGTGCTGCAGCTGCTGGGCTGGCTGCAGGACGCCGCGCCCGCCTACCGCCCCGGCAAGCCCGCCTACACGCTGGCGCTGCACAAGGTGAGTGTGCTGCAGCTGCTGGGCTGGCTGCAGGACGCCGCGCCCGCCTACCGCCCCGGCAAGCCCGCCTACACGCTGGCGCTGCACAAGGTGAGTGTGCTGCAGCTGCTGGGCTGGCTGCAGGACGCCGCGCCCGCCTACCGCCCCGGCAAGCCCGCCTACACGCTGGCGCTGCACAAGGTGAGTGTGCTGCAGCTGCTGGGCTGGCTGCAGGACGCCGCGCCCGCCTACCGCCCCGGCAAGCCCGCCTACACGCTGGCGCTGCACAAGGTGAGTGTGCTGCAGCTGCTGGGCTGGCTGCAGGACGCCGCGCCCGCCTACCGCCCCGGCAAGCCCGCCTACACGCTGGCGCTGCACAAGGTGAGTGTGCTGCAGCTGCTGGGCTGGCTGCAGGACGCCGCGCCCGCCTACCGCCCCGGCAAGCCCGCCTACACGCTGGCGCTGCACAAGGTGAGTGTGCTGCAGCTGCTGGGCTGGCTGCAGGACGCCGCGCCCGCCTACCGCCCCGGCAAGCCCGCCTACACGCTGGCGCTGCACAAGGTGAGTGTGCTGCAGCTGCTGGGCTGGCTGCAGGACGCCGCGCCCGCCTACCGCCCCGGCAAGCCCGCCTACACGCTGGCGCTGCACAAGGTGAGTGTGCTGCAGCTGCTGGGCTGGCTGCAGGACGCCGCGCCCGCCTACCGCCCCGGCAAGCCCGCCTACACGCTGGCGCTGCACAAGGTGAGTGTGCTGCAGCTGCTGGGCTGGCTGCAGGACGCCGCGCCCGCCTACCGCCCCGGCAAGCCCGCCTACACGCTGGCGCTGCACAAGGTGAGTGTGCTGCAGCTGCTGGGCTGGCTGCAGGACGCCGCGCCCGCCTACCGCCCCGGCAAGCCCGCCTACACGCTGGCGCTGCACAAGGTGAGTGTGCTGCAGCTGCTGGGCTGGCTGCAGGACGCCGCGCCCGCCTACCGCCCCGGCAAGCCCGCCTACACGCTGGCGCTGCACAAGGTGAGTGTGCGGCAAGCCGTTGGCCGCGTACCAAGCTGCTTCGAGCAAAATGAGCTGGTCACACTGGACTGGAGGCTACACGCTTGTTTGACTCTTTAAAGAGATCACAATCCCTGCGGAATAAGGTGATCTATGATTCCTATGTTGCGAAAATGGCGCGAAAGAAACGCAATCAATTCAAATTCAACATTTATATTAAACATTATTTTTTCAGCACTGCAGTGCTAAGTAATTGTATAGTTCAAAAATTTATATTCCATGTTTTCTTCTGTTAACCTTACATTTTACTACACTTGAACACAAATTTTAATTGAATTTTATGAAAAATATGTATTTCACGATAATATTGAAACTTTTTGTAAAATATGTATTTTTCGAAAGTGTTTTAATTTTTTCTTCCTTGATCGTAGAATTTCTCGCATAATTTTATTGTACTACTTCTAAAAATATACCTAATACATCTTTGGTTCAAATTGATTTGCTGCCCTAAATTTGAATCGTTTCAATTTAGATTTGACACTAGTGTAGTGGGAATTAAGTCCTTTACCTTATAACATAGTTATTAATTTCGCAGATAATGTTCCTGGAAAGCGGAGAAAGCTACAGCAAGCTGGACAACTGGCCGGGCGAGACCGAGCGCGCAGCCTTGTTGCGTGCCTGCAGCGACACTCCGCTCACCACAGCGGTCCTCACTCTGCTGCTGCAGCACCAGGTGTGTGCGAGTGAGAGGTACAGGCGATGGAAGGAGACAGCAACTGGCCAGGCGAGACGGAGCGCGTGTGACCCTGCCACTGGCAGGGCAAAGTGCATGTTTAAATACTTAAATTTTGCAGCTTTATTTATCGACTTTGATCCTAACTGCATGTGCCTGAAATCAATCTCCTGAAATGTTTTTCTCTACATATTTTCTCCAAGTTGAAATGATAGTAACAAATGTAAGTATTTCGGAATACTAAGCTGATGAGTATGGGTAATAAAGGCAGTTATCATTATCGTCGTAGCAACAGCAAAATTATCGGATATTCTCCATTAAAATCTCTAAGAGAAGTTCTTAACATTAATTTAAATATCACGTAGGCCAGAGAATCGATAATGTGTATAGATCTGGTAAGTCTTAGATCTCAACTAACGAGCCATGTTTTCCTGCCAACAGGAGCCACTGATCACTCCAACGGAAATGTTCGATCTCATAGAGCAGTTAGTGCGCCGCGCGTGCGCGTTGCCGCCCGAAGACAACCCCATACAAGTGGACAAGTTGAAGATCGTGGAGTATCTCTTCCAACTCTGTATGTTCACGCCGCCTGAGAATATCACTTTTCCTCCTGGGTAAGTCGAACGTCATGTAGAATTAATCAATGGGGAGTTTTCTGACAGCTCATTAAAAAAACAAAACTGTACAAAATTGGTACAAAAGGCTTCGATAGATGGCGCTTTACAAAAGGCGAAGGCGAAGAATTTATTCCACACTGCGTTTTTAAAAGTAAAATTAATTAATTGACGTCTGTATCAGAAGCAAAACCAAAGATGGTAGATACCACTTACCTACATTATAGTTTACAGACTTAACACCTTCGGCTTTTGAAAAGTGCCATCTATAGAGGTTTTTTGAACTAATTTTTATGAGCTGTCAGAAAACTCCCCATTGTAAAATTCAACGAATTGTCTTTTAGCTTTTTTTAGAACTATCGGGCTCATCAACGATTCCAAAACTGTTCAAAATCAAGAAGGCAATTTTTCATATAAAGTCTCCAAATATCATCGCACCGAAAATTTTGAGTTTTGGACTTCCATGAAGGGTCAAAGTCAAAGAGATAGTTTTATCCATGATCCAAGTGTTCCATGTTCGATTTAATTGAAAATTATCCATTCATAAATTTATCCATTCATTTCAGTTACACCCCGCCGACTTTAATAATAACGTCAATGGCTTGGCGAGCGTGGATCATCCTAACTATGATAGCGGCTCACAATCCGGATAGTTTTGCCGCGAAAGCCGCCTCTATGTACCCGACGTTAAGGTCTCTTATTGAGACGTGCATTACCAAGTAAGTGAGAAGCTATTTTTTTGTTCGATGTGTAAGTAATAATGATTGGGAAATAAAAGTGACACTTTTGTAGCAGTTATGTGAATATATAAAATATCATTATACTTAAGTAAGGCTACGTTATCATTAACTAAGGCTAATTAACTTGTCCACTTTAAATAGCTTCATAATTAACAAAGATTTATTTTCCTTTAGCAAGCCCAGCATAGAATGGAATGCGGCGACGGAAACAGAGATTATAGAAGCGGAGAAGGCGGCCATTTTGCAATACGAGACTCATCTTGCCGCCGCTACAAACAAGATGGCGCCGCCCATTACTGAACACACCTCGAGACTGCTGTCGCAGGTATGTGTGAGTGAATTATAGCCATGGCCTCTGTTATATGGCTATGATTTTGTCTATTGGGTCATGGGAGGAACTTAAACTATGAAGTTTTGTGGATGATGATTAACCCTTACTTTATATTTACAGCGAGCTCTTTCCCGCAACTTTGTACGCGCTAAACTACTCTAACTGTGGGAATTTCATAAGATTTTTTCATAATAAAATAAAAAGTACTATATTTTCCGATCCCGTGGAAATTTCGGGAATTCCTTTTATTAATATCCTAATCAGACCCTTTGAAGAACTTTGATACAAAGTTTCACATCCGTGCACTCAAGGAATAAGATTTTTCATACAAACTAAAAAGTCCATTATTTTCCGTTCCCTTGGGAATTTCGGGAATTGTTTTCTTAGTGCTCCCCTCTACCTCCTAAGAAATGTATGATCCAAATTCTCTTTATGTCCAGTAGTTATGTATGTTGTCTGTCAGTCACTCAGTCAGTAACAGAACAGTTTTATTTATATTGATATGGCCATGGTTTATCTATTGGGTGACGGGAGATACGGAATTTAAACCATCACGTTTTGTAGATGGTGACAAATTTTTACTTTATATTTAAAATTTTCATAATAGTTTAGTGTGCTTTCCGGCCCATGAGAGTAACTTGGCTAAATTAATAGTTTTAGTTTATTTTATTATTTTCGGAAAACTTATTTAGTTAAAAATATATATAAAATTATAGTGTAACGTTGTGGATTGGGGGGAGTGTTCAGTTTGTGCCCGGAGTGAAGATTGCTTAAGTTGTAAGTAACCAGACACTCCTACCAAAACACAGGTCACAAAATAAAGATACTCTGAGCGTAAACACCCTAGACTCACCCTCGATCCTACTTATCCAAGATATAGCGGGGTAGGTCCTACTTAACAGGTCTTGTGATATAAAATAAAAGATGTTAATACTGATAAATATCACAGATTTTATTGTGTAATAGTTCAAGGCGAGTCCTGAGTATCTTTACACAGAGAGCGGTGAGAAAAAAGTTTAACTAGCTCAGGAGAGGGAGTTCACCATACTAAATCACCTCACCGTCTCTGTTATACATAAAAAGAACAATTTATATAGGTACTTTAAATTACCATGAAGCTAAATTAACAAAATAATTAATAAACTAAGGTTAGTGCTTAAGTCTACTTAAAACTAACCGCAAGGATTATCTTTTAAAACAATAATTAAAGAATATTCTATCTCTTAATGTCACTACAATAACTAATATCCAGTTTCAATATCCAATATCCAATATCAATATCCAATATCACCACAGGTACTTTCTTTCTTGATTTTATAGTTGTAAGTAGATAAAAGATTACCTTATAACTCCTCGGTCAACATTTTACTAAAGCAAATCTGCATGTTACCATGAGGATTTCATGCTCTTGTGTTAAATCATGTAACAAACAGCTTCAGCCACATTTAAAAACAATGAAAACTCCACCAGAGTTACTCCTGCAAAGCACCCTGGAAAGAATTATAAACTTGATTACCCGAGATGGTCAGATCTAGGTTATGTTTTTTTTTATAGGCTTCAATTTGGAATAATTTAAGAAACGACAATTACCAACATTTGTGATGGAGCCTTAAAAAGATATCTAGCTGAATATTCGTTCAAACTAATAGGATTAACATCAGACGTGAAGATTTGACAATGTGACTTACCATATGGTTTCCAATATGGGCTAAAATTTATTTCTAACACAAACTGCGGCGACTACATATTATACGTATTTCACCTTATTAAATTTAAGGTTTTTTAAATGGGACGATCACAACATCTAGCCAGCAAAGCCGGCCCAAAAAAAAGATTTCACATCTTGACAGCAGCGGTGCGTTCCGTCCGTCTTGAAGAAAAAAAATAATGTTGCCAATCTCAAAATTCTAAGGTCGCGAGTTTTAATTTTTTATAACCCACAAAAACTACTACGTTACAATGCCCCCCCTCCAAAGAAAAGGGTCATGAAGTGAACCGATCGCCGTCCCGGCGTTGAAACAATCTACAACCAACCTAAACTGAGAAAAAAACTAAGTTATAACACAACAATGAATCTAAGTAGATAGGTAGATACCTACAATCTGTGAAATATATCAGTAACAAAACAAAAAAAATGTTACACCTATGGCCAACATACCATAAGGTATAACTAAAACCCATCACCACAAAACAACAACTCAACAGCTGTTAAAAGAGAAAAAAAACTTGTAAGTAACAAAGTTTACAACCAACTATCAACAAAGTTGTATTAGAAAAATATATATAGGCATAACAGCCACTTAAGTAACAACAAACAGTTGTTAAAAAAACAATACCAAAATTACAACATTAAGTTTAGTAAGTAAACCTACTTACTAAAAAAAATATAAATAAATATCCATCTTTCAGTTATCAATCCAAAAAAAAAAACCAACAGGCAGGTCAGATTTTATACAAACTACACATTCCTTACAAGACCGGCCATAGCATAAAGTCATTCAATGAGTCCTTGAGTTGTGTCAGTCTTATCACCATTCATTCACATTCATTCATCATCGGGTTGAACATACATCATCTTCTAGAGCGCTCTTTGCAAAATTAGTAACTAACATAACCATTCATTCCTTACATTCATCTCTTTCAGAATTACCGTCTTTGTGTTAACACAGCAAAATCTGTGCAACACTAAACAATAACAAAAACATACTACTTCAGTATAAAAGTTGTAAAGCCAACTTTACACCAGAACTAACAATGGACATCGAATTGAATTTGCCTTTAGCTATTACTTAAAAAAAAATATAACTTCAGTATAACTGACAGTTATAACAAAATATTGCCGAAACAACAAAAATGTGTCAGGTGAGTAATAGAGAAATACCACCTATATGACAACAAAATAACTGCAGATTGAACTCAATACTGACAGTAACCAAAATCTGTACCAAGTGAGTAGTAGAGAAATACCACTTGTACAACAAAAAATATATTTATCTGCAGATTTATCTGACAGATAAAAAATACACTAACATTTAGTGAAAAAAAATTTCACAAAAAGAAAATATATCTACCAAAATGGTTATATAAAAATGTATAAACACAAAAAAATAAGGACTACCAATGGTGAAGTTTCAATAAAACACAAAACATATTAAACCTTTAGGTCCTTCACGTGCCATGAACCAATAGGATGACCTTGGATCAGTTAAACCATTAAATTTAATATTCCACCTGACAATATTTCTATCCCCAGAACACTCAACAATAGTCGGGGCCAGTGGTACCTGAACATCTGCACTGACAGATGGTACAGCTGAAGTGTCTATAGACAAATAAGGTTTTAATTTATCATTAAGAGACAAAATCTTCTTCTGCAACGCTGGGCTACTAGAAGACAACCTATTTATTCGCCAATACAAGTGACTGCATAAACCCTTGAACCGTGAACTCGAACTTTTATCACTGTCAAACAGATTGGATAGTTCAAGCAGCTTACTTTCAATAATTGGAAGCTCTTCCTCAACATCGACCTTGTCATCCAATACATATATGTCATCTGGAGAACATTCCTTAGACAAAACTCTAAGTTGCTTCCTCAGCCCTTCTACAGTTGTGCTTGGTGTCTCAGAACGAATAAGAACTTCATAAATGAGTTCTTCCTTATTTAAAGCATGAAAATTAATTGATTTTAAGTTCGCCATGGTGATATTTTAACAAGAAAACCTTAATAATATTAAATACTATGTTAGTATTATAATTAAATACAAAATATATCTGTAAATATCAGCTAATGTAAGAATATATGGTAACATCAATGTAAATTACCTGAAAAAAGTTTGTTTGTAACAAACAATAAAAACAGAACAGTATTTGACAATAAAATGTTCAATAAACAAAGTAAAGTGTGTTGTTGTACACAAATTAAATGAATTTTAATTTGGAACTGCAAAGTTGTAACATTGACAAAAAGAGATATATTATTTTCAATAAAACAACACACAAAAATGTAAATTGGACGCAATAACAATTATTACACCCTTAAACAATAAAAATTTAAAGGTTGGGCGCCATTTGTAACGTTGTGGATTGGGGGGAGTGTTCAGTTTGTGCCCGGAGTGAAGATTGCTTAAGTTGTAAGTAACCAGACACTCCTACCAAAACACAGGTCACAAAATAAAGATACTCTGAGCGTAAACACCCTAGACTCACCCTCGATCCTACTTATCCAAGATATAGCGGGGTAGGTCCTACTTAACAGGTCTTGTGATATAAAATAAAAGATGTTAATACTGATAAATATCACAGATTTTATTGTGTAATAGTTCAAGGCGAGTCCTGAGTATCTTTACACAGAGAGCGGTGAGAAAAAAGTTTAACTAGCTCAGGAGAGGGAGTTCACCATACTAAATCACCTCACCGTCTCTGTTATACATAAAAAGAACAATTTATATAGGTACTTTAAATTACCATGAAGCTAAATTAACAAAATAATTAATAAACTAAGGTTAGTGCTTAAGTCTACTTAAAACTAACCGCAAGGATTATCTTTTAAAACAATAATTAAAGAATATTCTATCTCTTAATGTCACTACAATAACTAATATCCAGTTTCAATATCCAATATCCAATATCAATATCCAATATCACCACAGGTACTTTCTTTCTTGATTTTATAGTTGTAAGTAGATAAAAGATTACCTTATAACTCCTCGGTCAACATTTTACTAAAGCAAATCTGCATGTTACCATGAGGATTTCATGCTCTTGTGTTAAATCATGTAACAAACAGCTTCAGCCACATTTAAAAACAATGAAAACTCCACCAGAGTTACTCCTGCAAAGCACCCTGGAAAGAATTATAAACTTGATTACCCGAGATGGTCAGATCTAGGTTATGTTTTTTTTTATAGGCTTCAATTTGGAATAATTTAAGAAACGACAATTACCAACATTTGTGATGGAGCCTTAAAAAGATATCTAGCTGAATATTCGTTCAAACTAATAGGATTAACATCAGACGTGAAGATTTGACAATGTGACTTACCATATGGTTTCCAATATGGGCTAAAATTTATTTCTAACACAAACTGCGGCGACTACATATTATACGTATTTCACCTTATTAAATTTAAGGTTTTTTAAATGGGACGATCACAACATCTAGCCAGCAAAGCCGGCCCAAAAAAAAGATTTCACATCTTGACAGCAGCGGTGCGTTCCGTCCGTCTTGAAGAAAAAAAATAATGTTGCCAATCTCAAAATTCTAAGGTCGCGAGTTTTAATTTTTTATAACCCACAAAAACTACTACGTTACAATAGTTGAAGTGAAGGTCAATTAAAAGTGTTTACTGATAGGTAATCGACATAAAATGTACTAAATACTTATAACAATTGACTAAATGCATTAAACATACTAAACACTACAGTTAAAAACTACATTAAAATATTTATACCAAAAAGTTTCCACAAAGGACAAAAAAACTGTCTAAATGCAACAAAACAATCGATAAAAATCTTTAAACATTAACAAATTAAATACAATTTTGTATCTGTTGCCATTTATTTAACATAATCGTAGGAATGTCGTTTATACATATAGGAGCCGCTATCTAACAGCCCGTTTTACTGGATAAGTTTTATCGTATAAGTAATTTTTTCATCGATGGCGCATGGAGTTGTATGAGCGACTTCACATATGGCACAGTATTTAGTATACGTATTTACGATACAAAAAAGGTATCCAGTAAAACGGATCATGTGTGAACGGGCTGTTACCCTGGCTTTGACAGTTTTAATATGTTTTTTTTTTCAATTCAATTCATTTATTCATAATCACAGGTAATGTTACAGAGATGGTTTTATAATAATAAGTACAGCCATGATTCACCTTAGTGGCATATGAATATTTTTGTCAAATATAAAAGTATGTCAAAAAATAGTATGTATACTATTGTACAAAAAATTAAACATAAAAAAAAAATTAAACAAAGATAGATATTTAAAATTACATAGTAAAAATATAGAAATTAAAACATCATTTATTTACATTTACAATCACTGTCGGTCAAAAAATCATTGAGTTCATTTTTTTTTTTTTTTTTATAAGTGACTAAACCCGCGTTTGACCTCAATCTCACCTGATGGTAAGTGACGATGAGATCAAAGATGAAAGCACACGGGTTTAGGAAGGAACTGGCTCTTTATAAAATATTGCCGGAACACATTACCGCCGGAGCGGTAACATTTGGCGGCAGACTTTATATAAAGGGTGGTCGCTAGCCAGGCGGACCCAGAAGGGATCCTACCACCAAGCGTAATTAAGTCATAGTAAGCTTGTTCAACAAGGAAGCCATTTAGTGCAGATTTAAATAGTGCGCGATTACTTATCTTATTTCTCTCTGAACACTTTATCTTTTGTTTCCAGGTGTCAGTGTACGGCATAGAGCTGGCAGCGCGGCGGCCGCCCCCCGCCGTGCTGGAGGCGCTGCAGCAGGCCAGCGGGCAGCTGCGGCTGGGCCGGCTGCTGTGCCGCCAGCCGGCGCTGCTGCTGGCGCTGGTGGAGCGCCACGGCACGCGCCGCGCCATGCCCTGGCTGCAGCACATCCTGCAGCACGAGCCGCAGCAGCTCAGGTGAGGGAACTCCACAGGCTGTCACATCCAATACATGGCGTCGAAGTAGGCGGAGCGTGTGTTGTGAGATACCTTGTAGCGGGCTAGGGGGGACGTAGAATAAAAAAATACTTGTACAGGCTGACTGGTGACAAATTTTAGATACTGAAGAGGAGCATTCGGTACTCGAATCTGGTCATAACTATGTAATAAAAGTAGGTACTTAATTTTTCACTACATCATCATCATCATAATCATTACAACTCTTTGTAATGAGCCCACTGCAGGGCATGAATCTTTCCCCTGGATGACGAGGAGGTATAGGCCATAATCCACTAAGCTGGCCCAATGCTGGGTGGTGGATGCCAGAATTTTGAGGGCGCCTAAATGGCTTCTGACAAACCCTAACGACTACTGTATAAAAGTATACAGCACCCGAGACCGACTGCTCAACGTGCACTCCGAAGCACCGAAGTCGCCGTGAGAAATGAATGTTCGGCGGTCACCCATCCAAATACCGACCGCGCCGAACGCTGTTCAACCTGTGATATCGTATGATACACACAGTAACCACGGGGCCACGACGACTTCTTTTTTCACTACATTTCCCTATAAATAAATACAATTTTGGTACTATTTACTTTTCTTACGCCTGAGTCAATCACGGCACGTATCGCTGCCAACGCTAATATAACCATGCGTTGCATGAAGAATTCTTTAACTTTCGGCTAAGTTCACTCAATATATAATTAATATTTATTTTTATTGTTATATTATATTTTATTTTTCATGTATTATCTCAAACTATCACATCCTCGAATTTCTATACTGACCTACCAGTCACACTCTGTTTAGATAAACGCCCAGACCCAATAGATTATTTTTTTCTTGTCCCGTGAGGAATCTACCCCGCAACCACTGGCGTCTGAGGCTGATTGTTTAACCCCATTTGCTGGACATTTGGACTAAGGCGGAGACTTACAACCATCTGCTAATCTCCTTATTTTAAATTTTAAATCCACAGTGATCTCTGATTGAATCTTGATCCTCTGTAGTGCCATTATAATTGCATTTGGAGTTCTTTCTAAAAGGTAGCTTGTCACGTTGCTGAGTTGTTACTAAGATTTAGCATAAAATGAAAGAAGTTAAGGACTGAGGAATAGTCGTGCAGATGAACTATTGGCGCTCGTGCTAATCGTGCTGTAACCATACTAAATACAACATTTTCTTGACAATAATGTAACGTTGTGGATTGGGGGGAGTGTTCAGTTTGTGCCCGGAGTGAAGATTGCTTAAGTTGTAAGTAACCAGACACTCCTACCAAAACACAGGTCACAAAATAAAGATACTCTGAGCGTAAACACCCTAGACTCACCCTCGATCCTACTTATCCAAGATATAGCGGGGTAGGTCCTACTTAACAGGTCTTGTGATATAAAATAAAAGATGTTAATACTGATAAATATCACAGATTTTATTGTGTAATAGTTCAAGGCGAGTCCGGAGTATCTTTACACAGAGAGCGGTGAGAAAAAAAGTTTAACTAGCTCAGGAGAGGGAGTTCACCATACTAAATCACCTCACCGTCTCTGTTATACATAAAAAGAACAATTTATATAGGTACTTTAAATTACCATGAAGCTAAATTAACAAAATAATTAATAAACTAAGGTTAGTGCTTAAGTCTACTTAAAAACTAACCGCAAGGATTATCTTTTAAAACAATAATTAAAGAATATTCTATCTCTTAATGTCACTACAATAACTAATATCCAGTTTCAATATCCAATATCCAATATCAATATCCAATATCACCACAGGTACTTTCTTTCTTGATTTTATAGTTGTAAGTAGATAAAAGATTACCTTATAACTCCTCGGTCAACATTTTACTAAAGCAAATCTGCATGTTACCATGAGGATTTCATGCTCTTGTGTTAAATCATGTAACAAACAGCTTCAGCCAAATTTAAAAACAATGAAAACTCCACCAGAGTTACTCCTGCAAAGCACCCTGGAAAGAATTATAAACTTGATTACCCGAGATGGTCAGATCTAGGTTATGTTTTTTTTATAGGCTTCAATTTGGAATAATTTAAGAAACGACAATTACCAACATTTGTGATGGAGCCTTAAAAAGATATCTAGCTGAATATTCGTTCAAACTAATAGGATTAACATCAGACGTGAAGATTTGACAATGTGACTTACCATATGGTTTCCAATATGGGCTAAAATTTATTTCTAACACAAACTGCGGCGACTACATATTATACGTATTTCACCTTATTAAATTTAAGGTTTTTTAAATGGGACGATCACAACATCTAGCCAGCAAAGCCGGCCCAAAAAAAAAAAGATTTCACATCTTGCTAGCAGCGGTGCGTTCCGTCCGTCTTGAAGAAAAAAAATAATGTTGCCAATCTCAAAATTCTAAGGTCGCGAGTTTTAATTTTTTATAACCCACAAAAACTACTACGTTACAATGCCCCCCCTCCAAAGAAAAGGGTCATGAAGTGAACCGATCGCCGTCCCGGCGTTGAAACAATCTACAACCAACCTAAACTGAGAAAAAAAACTAAGTTATAACACAACAATGAATCTAAGTAGATAGGTAGATACCTACAATCTGTGAAATATATCAGTAACAAAACAAAAAAAATGTTACACCTATGGCCAACATACCATAAGGTATAACTAAAACCCATCACCACAAAACAACAACTCAACAGCTGTTAAAAGAGAAAAAAAAACTTGTAAGTGACAAAGTTTACAACCAACTATCAACAAAGTTGTATTAGAAAAATATATATAGGCATAACAGCCACTTAAGTAACAACAAACAGTTGTTAAAAAAACAATACCAAAATTACAACATTAAGTTTAGTAAGTAAACCTACTTACTAAAAAAATATAAATAAATATCCATCTTTCAGTTATCAATCCAAAAAAAAAACCAACAGGCAGGTCAGATTTTATACAAACTACACATTCCTTACAAGACCGGCCATAGCATAAAGTTATTCAATGAGTCCTTGAGTTGTGTCAGTCTTATCACCATTCATTCACATTCATTCATCATCGGGTTGAACATACATCATCTTCTAGAGCGCTCTTTGCAAAATTAGTAACTAACATAACCATTCATTCCTTACATTCATCTCTTTCAGAATTACTGTCTTTGTGTTAACACAGCAAAATCTGTGCAACACTAAACAATAACAAAAACATACTACTTCAGTATAAAAGTTGTAAAGCCAACTTTACACCAGAACTAACAATGGACATCGAATTGAATTTGCCTTTAGCTATTACTTAAAAACAATATAACTTCAGTATAACTGACAGTTATAACAAAATATTGCCGAAACAACAAAAATGTGTCAGGTGAGTAATAGAGAAATACCACCTATATGACAACAAAATAACTGCAGATTGAACTCAATACTGACAGTAACCAAAATCTGTACCAAGTGAGTAGTAGAGAAATACCACTTGTACAACAAAAAATATATTTATCTGCAGATTTATCTGACAGATAAAAAATACACTAACATTTAGTGAAAAAAAATTTCACAAAAAGAAAATATATCTACCAAAATGGTTATATAAAAATGTATAAACACAAAAAAATAAGGACTACCAATGGTGAAGTTTCAATAAAACACAAAACATATTAAACCTTTAGGTCCTTCACGTGCCATGAACCAATAGGATGACCATCCATTCTCTCCAACTCATAAACAAGTGGAGAACAAACCTTAGTGACCCTACACTTCTCAAATTTAGGAGCAAGTTTTGCCATTTTAAATTTACTAGCATCACTCTGAACAAAAGTGCGTTTCCAAACTATGTCTCCTACCTTATATTTGTCTTGTCTGCGTCTTAAATTATAATGTGTTGCATTAGCAGCATGAGCCTTTAATAAATGTTCCCTAACCTTAGTAAAAATATCTTTCAAAATACCAAATTCACCAGCGTACTCTTCCCTAGGTACATTTGCTTCGTATGACTTGTCACTGTCCTTATAAACGTTGCCATTTATGGCAGGTTCTCTAGCATGAACCAAGAAAAATGGGGTAAACTGCGTGGACTCGTTTACAGCACTATTAATTGCAAACTGTATTTTCCGCAAATTTTTATCCCAGTTTCTGTGATTTTCCTGCACGTATGACGAAACAGCAGTCATAATCGTTTTATTGTACCTTTCAACTAAATTAACTTGAGGAGTGTAACGTGGTGTGTAATGTAAATTTGGGACATTATATCGTTTTAAAAGTGTCTTGAATTCTGATCCCGTGAATTGCACTCCATTGTCCGCAATTACGGTTTCAGGTACTCCATGAACTAAAATAACATTATCTTCAAAAGATTTCGCTACAGCTGCACTAGTTGCACGACGCAATGGAAATAAAAGTGTATATTTAGAAAAACAACAAGTTGTGACTAATAAAAATGTATAACCTGAATTAGAACGAGGTAAAGGTCCAACCAAATCAATTGACATTACTTGGAATGGTCTATAACAAACTTTTGGTTGACCCATAAGTCCACTAGGACATTTAGTTGACTGTTTATAGGCGGCACAAACATCACAAGACTTAATATAATTGACAACGTCCTTAAACATATTTGGCCAGTAATAACGTAGGCACAACCTCCTATGAGTTTTAAAAACACCAAAATGTGCGGCCGTACAGTCATTATGATTTGCCTTTAAAACCTCTTCCTTATCAGACTTCCTAACAACTTCTTTCCAATCAAATTCACTTAATAAATTATATTTACTCTTTGAATATCTAAATAGTTTACCGTCTTTTACGCAAAAATTTGGAAAATTAGAAGGATGATCTGAACAACCTTTAAAAATTTTATCATACCATTCATCAGAAATTTGGTTTATGACATCTACTTTAATTAATCTAGATAAGGTATCAGGAACAACATTATCTGTACCTTTTCTATGTTGTATATCAAAATTAAATTGTGAAAGTCTACATCCCCATCTGGCTAATCTGCCAGTAGGATTTTCTAAATTCATGAACCACTTTAAAGCTGCATGATCTGTTATGACAGTAAATGGTCTGGACCCTAAATAAGCTTGAAACTTTTCGACAACATAAATAACAGCTAATGCTTCTCTTTCTGTAGTGCTATAGTTCTGCTCGTTTTTGGACAACGATCGACTAACATAAGCAACAGGATGATCGTGACCGTCTAAATTTTGAGAAAGCATACCACCAATACCATAACCTGACGCATCACAATGAACTGTAAAAGGTTTAGAAAAATTTGGAACTGCTAAAATTGGAGCTGTGACAAGAGCGTTTTTCAAAGTATTAAATGCTGATTCAGCTTCTGCACTCCATTGAAATGGTGGTGCCTTTTTACTTTTACTCGTAAGTCTATTTAAAGGAGCGGCAATAGTTGAAAAATCTCTAATAAAACGTCTATACCAAGAACAAGTTCCTAAGAAAACTTTTACATCTCGCGCAGTTTTTGGTGTTGGGAAATTTAATACAGCTGAAACTTTATCTGGGTCTGTTCGAAGACCAAACTCATCAACAACATATCCTAAATATTTTAAAGAGTCTCTAAAAAAGTTTGATTTCAAAAAATTTATAGTTAATTTGGCAAATTTAAGTTTCTCTAGTACTCTGTGTAACAATAACATGTGAGTTTCAAAACTAGATGAACAAATAATAATATCATCAACGTAACAAAACACCATTCCATCTTCAACATCGCTACAAAAACTATGATTGAAAAGTTTATCCATTAATCTTTGTTGTCTTGCGGGTGCTCCGCAAAGACCAAAAGGCATAACTTTAAATTTGAATAACCCACGGCCTGGAACTGTGAAACTAGTTTTTTCCTGTGAATCTTTATGCAGCGGTATCTGCCAAAAAGCTGAACTTAAATCTATGGAACTTAGGTAACGAGCTTCTTTTAGACTGTCCAAGATTTGCGGTATATAAGGAATTGCATATGCATCACCTTTTGTGACAGAATTGACTTTTCTACAATCTAAACAAAATCTCCACTCGCCATTTGATTTCTGGACAAGCAAAGCAGGATTATTCCATGGTGATTCACATGGAGTGACTACATCTAATTTTAGCATCCTATCCAGTTCCGAACTCAATATTTGCCGTTTTTCAGGTGACAATGGATATTGTTTTGTGCGAATCGGAGCGGAGTCGCCTGTATCGATAACATGTTCAATTAAGTTAGTTCTACCTAACCCTTTATTCTCAAAAGAAATCTCTTCATACTTGTTAATGATAGAGTTAGCAGCTTGCTTTTGTTGTTCAGTTAAATTATCAAAAGGCTGCAATGTATGTATACCAGATTTTGAAACTGAGTTACACTGATTTAAAAAATACTCAGGTGCTGCTCTATAATCAATTTCTTCAAAAATATTTGGAGCTAAGTTGAAAGCCTTCCAAAAATCACAACCGTAAATTACCTCAGCAGTTACTGTTGGAATGACAAAAAATTTTATGATGTTTGTAATGTTTTGAAAAGTAATTGGTATAAACATATAACCTATGGTTTCAACTGTTAAACCATTTGCAACACTACAAGAATGGTCATTTTGTTTAATAAATTGAAAACCTAAATTAATTAATTTATTATGGGAATTATTCCCTAAGATGGAAACACAAGCACCAGAATCTAACAAACCTAACATTTCAAAGTCATTATTTATGACAACTTTGACATAAGGTCGAACATCACTAGTATTACATGAAAACAGGATCGAAGCTAAATTATCTTTATTATTTTTATGTTTAAAAATGCTACGATCCTTGCAAATTAGTTTTTTGAATTATTTACTGACTTGCATTTTGGACAAGACCTAATTGTGTAACCTAAATTACCGCACTTAAAACAATGAACTTGTGTTTGGTTGTTGTTAACAACTTTACCGCATTCTTTAAAATTGTGGTTACTTTTCCCACACTTAAAACAAATCTTAGGATTTTTAATGTTATTGTTTTGTTTGTTAAATGAACTTTTGTTTTGTGTGAATTGTTTGTTAGGCATGTGTTTGTTCTGTGTACTCTGGAAATTTTGATTAAAAGTTGCAACCTGATTAAAATTACTTCTTTGTTTTGATTTATAGGAAAAATCCTGTGACAAAATACAATTACTCTTAGTAGGCTCATTAAATAAACCAGAGCGCTGTTTAGCTGCTTCTAGCTTCCTACACTTAGTTTTTAAATCTGAAATTGTGTAAATATCAATTAAAGCTAATTGTTCAGAAAAATAGGGTCTAATATTATGACTTAAAATCTCAAGTTTCTCCTCTTCACTCAAAGACTTCCTAAGCCTTTCAAAAAGACAAGACATTATAGAAAAATAAATATGAATTGGTTCGTCAACCCCTTGGGTCCTGGCACGGATTTCACCTAACAACCTATAGTCATAATCAACAGGATCAAACTCCTCTAATAACAATTGTTTCAGCTCATGCCAACTATTGACTTCGCTGCGAACACCTCTAAACCACAGTAGTGCTTGATCACAAAATAACTGCGATGCAGAATTAAACAATTTGGTATCTGATACACCATTTGAGCTTTGAAGCTCTTCTAAACGTTCGAGGAATGACCTTGGATCAGTTAAACCATTAAATTTAATATTCCACCTGACAATATTTCTATCTCCAGAACACTCAACAATAGTCGGGGCCAGTGGTACCTGAACATCTGCACTGACAGATGGTACAGCTGAAGTGTCTATAGACAAATAAGGTTTTAATTTATCATTAAGAGACAAAATCTTCTTCTGCAACGCTGGGCTACTAGAAGACAACCTATTTATTCGCCAATACAAGTGACTGCATAAACCCTTGAACCGTGAACTCGAACTTTTATCACTGTCAAACAAATTGGATAGTTCAAGCAGCTTACTTTCAATCATTGGAAGCTCTTCCTCAACATCGACCTTGTCATCCAATACATATATGTCATCTGGAGAACATTCCTTAGACAAAACTCTAAGTTGCTTCCTCAGCCCTTCTACAGTTGTGCTTGGTGTCTCAGAACGAATAAGAACTTCATAAATGAGTTCTTCCTTATTTAAAGCATGAAAATTAATTGATTTTAAGTTCGCCATGGTGATATTTTAACAAGAAAACCTTAATAATATTAAATACTATGTTAGTATTATAATTAAATACAAAATATATCTGTAAATATCAGCTAATGTAAAAATATATGGTAACATCAATGTAAATTACCTGAAAAAAGTTTGTTTGTAACAAACAATAAAAACAGAACAGTATTTGACAATAAAATGTTCAATAAACAAAGTAAAGTGTGTTGTTGTACACAAATTAAATGAATTTTAATTTGGAACTGCAAAGTTGTAACATTGACAAAAAGAGATATATTATTTTCAATAAAACAACACACAAAAATGTAAATTGGACGCAATAACAATTATTACACCCTTAAACAATAAAAATTTAAAGATTGGGCGCCATTTGTAACGTTGTGGATTGGGGGGAGTGTTCAGTTTGTGCCCGGAGTGAAGATTGCTTAAGTTGTAAGTAACCAGACACTCCTACCAAAACACAGGTCACAAAATAAAGATACTCTGAGCGTAAACACCCTAGACTCACCCTCGATCCTACTTATCCAAGATATAGCGGGGTAGGTCCTACTTAACAGGTCTTGTGATATAAAATAAAAGATGTTAATACTGATAAATATCACAGATTTTATTGTGTAATAGTTCAAGGCGAGTCCGGAGTATCTTTACACAGAGAGCGGTGAGAAAAAAAGTTTAACTAGCTCAGGAGAGGGAGTTCACCATACTAAATCACCTCACCGTCTCTGTTATACATAAAAAGAACAATTTATATAGGTACTTTAAATTACCATGAAGCTAAATTAACAAAATAATTAATAAACTAAGGTTAGTGCTTAAGTCTACTTAAAAACTAACCGCAAGGATTATCTTTTAAAACAATAATTAAAGAATATTCTATCTCTTAATGTCACTACAATAACTAATATCCAGTTTCAATATCCAATATCCAATATCAATATCCAATATCACCACAGGTACTTTCTTTCTTGATTTTATAGTTGTAAGTAGATAAAAGATTACCTTATAACTCCTCGGTCAACATTTTACTAAAGCAAATCTGCATGTTACCATGAGGATTTCATGCTCTTGTGTTAAATCATGTAACAAACAGCTTCAGCCAAATTTAAAAACAATGAAAACTCCACCAGAGTTACTCCTGCAAAGCACCCTGGAAAGAATTATAAACTTGATTACCCGAGATGGTCAGATCTAGGTTATGTTTTTTTTATAGGCTTCAATTTGGAATAATTTAAGAAACGACAATTACCAACATTTGTGATGGAGCCTTAAAAAGATATCTAGCTGAATATTCGTTCAAACTAATAGGATTAACATCAGACGTGAAGATTTGACAATGTGACTTACCATATGGTTTCCAATATGGGCTAAAATTTATTTCTAACACAAACTGCGGCGACTACTTATTATACGTATTTCACCTTATTAAATTTAAGGTTTTTTAAATGGGACGATCACAACATCTAGCCAGCAAAGCCGGCCCAAAAAAAAAAAGATTTCACATCTTGCTAGCAGCGGTGCGTTCCGTCCGTCTTGAAGAAAAAAAATAATGTTGCCAATCTCAAAATTCTAAGGTCGCGAGTTTTAATTTTTTATAACCCACAAAAACTACTACGTTACAATAAGCACTTCCTTAAGCGTGCTCCCAGTAAAGTTCGTATGCGAGTTCGACTACGCGGACAGAGCTGGGGTAGCAAGCGGTTGGAGGTAACGACGTAGTAGAGAGCTGTCATTGTGGCTGTAGGCTAGAGGATCATCTTTCAGAATCAACTAATCGTTTGGTACCTCGCCAACATGCTTCAACATAATGGGCTCAGAATGTAGATTCTCCCCAATACCCATCCCGCTGCTACGGTATAAAAAAAAATCTTTATTTGCATGGAAATTGGTACATTGGAGGTCTAATTGTATACATAAAAGTTTCACAATATCCTACCGACAAGTGTCAGTGCGCAAAATATTACATTTGAGATATGTCGAGATGCATGATTACACTACTCAATTTCTATAGTCTGTGATTATTAGTAGGCGAAGTAAGCAACAGAAAGAGGCCATTGCTTTGTACTGCCTCCACAGTTCCCTGTAGAGGAGACGTGTGAAGAATTAGACTTAAAGAAGTGAACTTAAGTATCTGTATATTCACAGCAACTTTCCCGCAATGTGTTTAAGTGTTCTTCTTAGCCAGAGTGCTACGAGCAGGCGCGCTACGCGCATGAGTGCTACGGGCGAAAGTGATGGTACAGGAGGGGGGACGCGTGCTAGCGAGTTAGTGGTGCATGTGCGGCGCGTGATATAAACACACGTAATGAAACATTTCATTGATAATAACTATCGTACAGCGTCTTTCCCATTCAATGCGTGTGTAGCGCCACCAAAGACACAACAAAAGGCGACGTAACCCCCGCTTGGTGGTAGGAGTAAGAGAGACGCAGCCTTCTAAAATCTGCCGCCAAATATTACTGCTCGGGCGGTTAGAAACTTTTGAATATGAAGTCGCCTAATTTGACATTGGAGTAACTTAAATTAGCGAAATCGATTTATCTCGCGATTCATACAGTGTCAATCCAGAACGCTACGCTCGAAGACTGAGAAACAGATGGAGATGATGATGTATAACTTTTTCAATCTATCAATCCGACGTTTGACACCTCAGTCGCTCGTGACCACGGGGTCTGCAAAGACACCGAAACGTCGAGTTGAAATGTAAATATACGCGATAAATCCGGTTAAAATAGTAGTTTATGAAAATGTCACATAATATCTAGTTATGTGCAGTTTCATACACTACTTTATCTAATCTCATACAGTGAAGATATTTATTCCCGCCATTATCGCGCATGCGCCAAAACGCGCCGCGCGGCTACAGAATGTAACGTAGCGCGGCGCTCGCAGGACACAGATAAAAAAATGAAATCTATGGTCTGTTATCTGTATCCAAATGAAAAAAAAAATATTATAACATTGTATTGTTCGAGGTAGTGTGTTATAATTTAATTTTTTAATTTCATTTCGTTATACTATTTTAAAAAGTATGTCAATATAAATTCGTTCTGAGTTTTATATTTTGAATATTATGATATGAGAGTAGATAAAGTGTTTTATTTAATCGATTTATCTCCTTCCAGCGTGCTCCCCGTGCAGTGCGTGTGCGAGTTCGTGTGCGCGGGCGGCGCGGGCGGCGCGGGGGGTGAGGGCGCGGGCGGCGCGCGCGCGGGGGAGCTAGTCGCGCACGTGCGCCGCGTGTTGCTGGGCGCGGCGGCCGGCGCGCGCGCCGTGCTGCACTACTACTGCTGCCGGCTGGCGCACGCGCATACCGACCAGCGCGCTAATGCGAGGAAGGTACGTTAACGCCTTCGTTTTTTTATATATAGGAAATAAGTTTTTTTTTAGTTAGGCAACTCCACCCCTCTCCCTTGTCAGGTATAAAGGCTGGTCTGTCATGGGCTCTGTTGAAGAGTTTGTCCGTAATTGATGAGAACTTTCCATATTTGATCACTTTTGTTATTGTGTGATTATTTTATTGTTGAGTGTTGTATTCTGTGTTAACTAAATCAGCTCTTTGACATTGAGTAAGTGTCGTTAATTTGTAAAATAAACTCATTGATGTGTACTTATCTAAATATTTAAATTGTATTTGATTTATGATTAAAATTAGTTTTTAAGTTTGAACTTTGTTTTTTTTTTTTTAATTTAAATGTTTGTTGATTCCCATAATTCTTCGATTCTTTTCTATTATTTTTTACATGAGAACCGAAAATATTCAACTCTCGTTTTTAACTTTGGGTGCAGCGATCAACGCGAAGTATGAGTCGTGCTTTATATAACTGTGTAACTTGTTTTTTATTTATTTATGCATAAATATACGAAAAACGCTTCCTTACTCGATAAGTGAAAATTAATTCTTTGACACAGCCTTCAAGAGCTTAACAACGCATTCAAATTAACTTAATCAGTATTTTCTATGGAATAAAGTTGTTATTTGTGACTTTAGGGTTTGAAACTGGTGCTTGCTACTCCGATAGAAGAAGTAGCCGACTATGACTTCAACATCGATGTTAATCCTGAGTAAGTTTAAAGTTTGTTCTTACTACCTAATATTTAAAGTTTATTGATTTAACCCGTTCCAAGAAGAATCAGTAGTCAAACGGCCTTACAGTGGAAATATTAATGATTAAAAGAAGTTATGAGTAAAACTAATTACACTAGAATACTTTAATAAATTAATTAAACTTTTAATTAATTAACGTTGTTTCTCTAAGGAAGATTTATGTAATAATGAGAGCCAAAGGACTTCCCTTAATTACCCAAGTCATCAAAATTGCCCTTGTACTCGTACCTCTTTAAATCACCAGTGAAAACTCGACCTGTCAAAACTACAATGCTCGGTTTTTCCTTCCAGTGAATTCCTCGACCTAATGTGGGAGCTTCCTCACTGGGAGGAAATCCGAGACGAGATCATGGCTCTCATCCGATCCGCTGTGCTAGTGGAATGCATCCCCAAACACGTGGCGTCTTACATAGTGGCCATCGCGAGATATGTACGAGAGACGCCCGACGCTGATCACACGCATATTGTACTGGTAAGTTGAAGATGATTTTAAATGGCTTATGATTACAAAACTTTTCTCTTAGGAGTTAACTGTAAGGTTGTAAATCTCTTCCTTGAGTTATAATGAGGTTAAGGCCGTCAAACACATTAGCTGATCCAGTGCTTGATATGAATTTAATAGCACTGAAATTGCATCTCATAAATCTTTATGACTACTGTATACAACATCTTTTGAGTTCGCTAGATGCCGCTTTGGGCAGAAGTTAAAGTTGACTTCTGCCCAAAGCGGCATCTAGCGAACTCTATAAAATAAAATAGAATCCCTCTGCTGCGGGGAATATAGAATACTATGTTATTAATAATTAAAGAATAAAATCCTCAGACAATCACACCAACTAAATGGCCCTAAAGTAAGCATAGCTTTTGTTATGGGATACCATATAGCGAACTAGGGGGGAACCTAGAATATAAATACGTAAATAAATTCCGGGTGTGGGTGTATATTTTTACATGTATTTGCATTCTATTTTGCTAGAACATAACCCCTGGTTCGCTACATGGTATCTCTCACAAGCATTACTTACTTTGAGGCCATTTAGTGGGTGTGATTGTCTAGGGATTTTATTCATTAATTATTTATAACATAGTATTCTATATTCCCCGCAGCAGAGGCATTCTATTTTATTTTATTTTCTTAACATAGTATTATTATTTTCTCCGTAGGAGCTATCACAAGCCTTAATGGAACGTAGTACAGTAATGAACTACGTACTGCCGTCTGCTGAAAGAACGTCGCCCGCGCAGGACGCCGCCCTACACGCTATCACCTTTGTGCTGTACTCGTATTCCTATCGTGTAAGTATACAAATAAGCTTTTTATATGAATAATAATAAAATAAAATCTCCAGACATTTACACATGGCCCCAAAGTAAGCATAGCTTGTGATATGGGATACCTTGTAGCGAACTAGGGGAGCCTAGAATATAAATACATATTATAAAGAGAAACGCCCAGACCCGGAATATTTTTTTTCTTGTTCCGTGCAGGAATCGAACCCGCGACCACTGGTGTCTAACACAGACGGTGTTCCCCATCGACAGAGTCATCATACAAGCAAAGGTAGCGCTTTTCTGAACAACAAATGATGCAATTTGAACGCAGTGTTGTAGGGAAACGTAAACTTAATTCGAAAAAAAAAAAAACATTAATATCGCAGGAAAACTTCTTCAGTAATTTTTTAGATATTTTAGACGAAATAAAAACGATGTTATCGTTTGTTTTTGTAATTCATAGTTGAAAAATTCCAGTAATTTCTATCTTGTATACCGAAATCCATAATCTATTTATTCTTACTATGATTCGTCCAAAGGATTAGTTTGTTAAGATCGTGTCACTAGTTATAAGAAACGTGGAACACCTAATGTTGTCGTAGTTTCCTCTGCAATCCTTTGAATGTTGTAGTAACGTTGTGTTGTAGTTGAGAAGAATTGTCACGCAAAGAATACTGATCAAATTGGTTTATAGCTTGTTTATTTAGTTCACAATGTTTAAGTTGAGTTTAAAGTACAAGAAAAATTATAAGTTATAAGCATCATGTCTTAGCCAAAAGCTCGCATAGATATTCCATCTTTAACCCTTAGTCTTTTTGACTACGGTGAATGTAAAGCATAAACACATAATAATAATAATAAACTCTTTTTTGTCCATCAAAAGGTTACAGAGGAAAAATTACATTAAATGATGACAATGTTACTGGTTAGGATGCGTTAGGTGAACTGAATCGTCAACAACAAAGTATAATAAAATAATAAATTCTGAGTCGTGGATATAATATGTTGCGAAATGCTGTGCGGTTGCGTAAATTGTACATAAATTTAATAAATCTATGTCGCACGTAATATGAAGCCAGCTTCGAGTCGCTATTTCGTCAAGTTTATATTTTTAAGCTATTGCATAGCTTCTATCGCGGGCCTGGAGCGTGGGGACCGAATCCAGAAATTCGGTAACGAAAAAACCCAACACCCCCCACTCCGACCGGCACAGCGGTGATACTTTGATTTCATAACTTTACATGCGGGCTTTAATAAACAATCAGCGCCATCTACTAGGAACTTGTGGAACTTCATATTAGTTCAAACATTACTGCATTAATAAAATAAATAAATAATTATAATTGCATAAGTTGATAAAAAATGCTATGCAATAGCTTTACCGGGGCAGTCTTAGCGCCACACGTCTTTTTAAATTTTGTGAGGGAAGGAGATTAATAAGTGAGCTGAGATTTATAAAGGGTGTTTGTTACAGCTGCGCGAGAACAACATAACGGAAGCGGCCCCCCTCCCCGCGGACTCCCCCTGGGCCGGCGTGGCGCGCGTGCTGCTGCAGTGGCGCACCGCCGCCTGCGTCATGCACCTGTTGGCTGCGCACGCGCAGCTCAAGCTGCTGCACTGCCCGCCCGCTGCACGTGAGTTGTGTGTGTGTGTGTGTAGTGCTGCGGCAAAGTGTGCTACTGCATCGTAACATTCTTAAAGAAGTTCTCCATGAATGATTGATAGTGACAATTTTCATTGTCAAATTGTGAAGTTAACTTCATTTATTTCTCATGTTTACAAAATGATTTTTTTGTTTATATGAAACCTGAAAACAAGTTGTACAGACTCGGTAACAAAATTGATTGTAATAGTTTATTCAACACACTTGCTCGTAAAGTAAGCCTTATTCTATTGAATTTAGAACTATAAACTGGGCTATAAGTCACGCGTGCATAATATATTATACCCTAGTGCATAATATTATGAATCCTACAAAGTTGAATTGTACCTTAGTGCAAATTACATGCGAGTAAACAGAGTATATTTTATTGATCCGGGTTATACATTAAATATTGTCAGAAACAACAAAGAGATTATATACCACTTCAAATCCATATACATTTTTAAATGTTTGCGGCTTATATTAGTAAAACAAATTTGTATATCAAACAAATTATTCACAATTTACAATAATTTGTTATAAAATATTAAAATATTTGCATTTACCACTCCAAATTAAACATTTTCACGTAAAATAGGCTGTATATGCTATACAGACATTGACAAATTTGGCGGAAAAAAAAACCTAAGCGCATGCGCGAGGTTTGGCGCCATTTTTCAATCACAATTCACAGCTTTGTTATCAAGTGTGTTTGTTATTTTATGACCACGTATGTATGTAATATTATTATTTGTGAACCGATTCTTTCAACGAAAATATTTGATTAAATATTTTGAATTAGGTATCGCATAATCAACGAATGCAGAGCATTAAAAAAACCGACTTCACGTCAATACTTTGGCCGAATAATAATGTCATCCACGTAAACATTCACCGAAATCATACAATTTAACATTTATTTAATAAACATTTATTTATTTATTTATTTTCATAATCTGCACATTTTCACAATCTTGACCTAAAAATATCTTATTAAGGAACACAATTATGTCTAAGTGCCTGAACTAGGTTTACCCTGTTTTTCAGGCAAAAAGGGGTCTGAGTGTATACAAAATAAAAATAAAACTTAAAATAGATACTTATGTGAGATCTAAAAATCGACTTCTGCGTATCTTACGATTCTGGCCAAGTTATTTGCCGCGAACTATATACTATATCTTTTGTATAATAAGAATGAGTGCTGCTTTAGGACTGTGCGCATTATAAATAACTAGCTTTATCCCGCAACTTCGTTTGCGCTTAGCTACCCTTTTCGTGGAAATTTCAGAAACTATACAACCAGACAACCACTGAAAGAACCTTTATACCAAGTATCACACCCATGCACTCAAGGAATAAGTTTTTTTCATACAAACTAAAAATCTTATATTTCCCGTGCCCGTGGGAATTTTGGGAAATTTTTTCGTAGCACAACCAGTCACACTTTGAAGAACCTTCATGCCAAGTATCACATCCGTACACTCAAAGAATAATATTTTTCATACAAACTAAAAAGTCCAACCCCTTCCCGTGGGAATTTCGGGAATTCCTTCCATAATACAAACAGACACTTATTGAGGAACCTTTATATCAAGTATCACATCCGTACACTCAAGGGTTGGGATTTTTTCATACAAACTAAAACATCATATATTTCCCGTTCCCGTGGGAATTTCGGGAATTCCCTTCATAACATAACCAGATACACATTGAAAAACCTTTACACCAAGTTTCACATCGGTGCACTCAAGGAATAAGATTTTTTATACAAACTAAAAAGTCCTATATTTCCCGTTCCCGTGGGAATTTCGTGAATTCCTTCCTTAGTGCACCCCTACATCCCCTTAACAATGTATGTTCCAAATTGCAGCTCTCTACGCCCAGTAATTACGGCTGTACGTTGTCTGTCAGTCACTCAGTACCTCAGTCACTCAGTCAGTAACGGAACAGTTTTATATACAATGTGTTAGGGTTCCGACTTTTGATACTTTACCTACGTGATATACATCAAATTTCATCGACAAAAGTCACCTTAGGGGGGGGCGCACCCCTCACCCCTCGTGATGGGGGTGATTTAAAAATTTCGTTTCTCTGGTTTGCTTTAAGTTCGTAAAACCATTTTTTTTTCATATTTATTGTGTGTATCTTGTTGAATTACATCTCATTTTAAAGCTTATTAAATTTACCAACTTTTGATACCACATTCACTAAAAAGTCATAAGAAGAAAAGAATTAATTTTAATGACTTAGAAAAAAAATCTTACTTTTTTGTAGTATTTTTTTAGTTTTTTGTCATTAAAAAAAAAACGAAGCCCTTAACAATGCATTTTTTTCTTCTTAACTAGTACTATTTGAGTTTATCTTTCTAACGATACAGAATACGACAGTTTAACTTCAAAGAAACAGTCCTAACTGCTAAGCTAAAATGACATCAAAATAAAAGACACGAAATTTACAATCTCTTTTTTATTTAGTTTTGCCGATTTTAAGTCAATTTAACAATTGTTCAAAGTGACCACCATTGTTTAATAAACAAGAAGTAGCCCTTAATGCTACTTGTTGTGTAGCTCTTTTAATCATAGCTCTGTCGGCTTTTAATTCATCAGCTGCGGTCATAATTTTTTGCAGCAGCTCTTCTCTTGTTGTAGGCACCTCTAGGTAAACCCGCTGTTTCATGGTCCCCCACAGGAAGAAATCTAGAGGTGTCAAATCAGGGCTACGAGCCGGCCAGGCAATTGTTCCTCCTCTTCCAATCCAGGGGTGTAGTGTTCATCCACATATGCTCGTACATTCCGGGCAAAATGGGCAGGAGCTCCATCCATTTGCAAATAAAAAGACCGGCGTTCACGTCTGTACTCCAATGGTAGCTCATGTAGGAAATCCCCTCTTAGAAATTCCAAGAATCTCTCACCATTAAGATTGTCTGGTAAGACGATGGACCCTAGCAGCTCATCATCAATAATGCCTGCCCACACGTTGATTGAGAATTCGTGTTGGAACGAGGCGGGCCTCACAGCATGGGGATTTTCATTAAGCCACAAATTATGGTTTCGGTGGTTGGTTATCCCAGCTCTTGTGAATTTGGCTTCATCAGTCCATAATATTCGCCGTACGAAGTTTGCATCATGTCTCACTTTCCTATTAAGCCACGCACAGAACACAAAGCGAGCAGCATAATCTGGTTCAATTAAATTCTGAACTCGACGAAAATGAAACGGCCGTAATCCTTCCCGACGTAGAACTTGCCACACCGACCAATGCGAAATCCCAAGTCTTCTGGCAATATTTCTAGTGCTAAGTCGCGGGTCACTGGCAATCATTTCAATGATTTCTTCTTCCATGTCTGGTCTCCCCACAACAGCACGTTCATTAGGCGGCTGTCGGACTAACCTAACCAGTACCTTAGTATTGTTATCTAATTCACTATTAGACTGAAAGAGATTCATGTTTCGACTCGTACGATGCGCGGGGCGACGTGATTGGTGCGCTCTAGCCTTTCGGCACGGGCCTCGCCCTGATCATCCCTCGCCAACGCAGCGAGCGCAGAGGCAGTCAGGCGAAAACCTGAAGCAACCTGCTACCGCATTGCGCGCGCGCTCTAACTCGCGAGTCTTGATAGTACTTAAATTTTGTAACTAGGACGTATTACCTTAGTAAAATAAACTTTTGATATTTTAATTTCGTGTTTCCTTTTAACTAATTACTGAACCGGGCCTAAATTTTGGCATCGTTAGAAAGATAAACTCAAATAGTACTAGTTAAGAAGAAAAAAATGCATTGTTAAGGGCTTCGTTTTTTTTTTAATGACAAAAAACTAAAAAAATACTACAAAAAAGTAAGATTTTTTTTCTAAGTCATTAAAATTAATTCTTTTCTTCTTATGACTTTTTAGTGAATGTGGTATCAAAAGTTGGTAAATTTAATAAGCTTTAAAATGAGATGTAATTCAACAAGATACACACAATAAATATGAAAAAAAAATGGTTTTACGAACTTAAAGCAAACCAGAGAAACGAAATTTTTAAATCACCCCCATCACGAGGGGTGAGGGGTGCGCCCCCCCCTAAGGTGACTTTTGTCGATGAAATTTGATGTATATCACGTAGGTAAAGTATCAAAAGTCGGAACCCTAACACATTGTATATTGATGATTGTCTAACTGTTAATACACCACAAGCTTTGTAAAAGAGGTGCGTTGGAAATAGAAAAGGACGGAAGGTTGAGACTTTTAATACCGCTCGTTGAGCTCTCTCCAAGGATATTATTGTAATTTTAGCCGCGCCGCCCTATGATTTAATACAGTAGGTTAGTATTGACTGACAAAGTGCAAAGTATATTTGTTTAATAAGAACGGAATCAGCTACAGTGCGTAGCTTTTTGAAAACAAATATAAATTTTCGTAGTCTGCTGCTTAGCGTGTCAATATGGTGCTTAAATGTAAGAGTCTCATCAATTGTGACCCCTAAGTGTTTTATTTTATCAGTGTGGTGTATGGCGGGGCAGTTGCATCTGTTACTAAAAGTCTCTTTACATTGATGGGCATAGAGTTTAAGCATGGGTGAAGCAAAGGTTCATCTACGTATAGAGAAGTGCATGCAGTTAGTTTTCCCAGCGTTTAGTGATAAGCGATGATGCTGTAGCCAGTGAATTACAACATTGAGGCCATGTTGAGCATATTTTAAGTTTTTGTACAAAAACGCCACTATGTCAGTCCGTCTTCAGGATCAGAATTCGAAGGCTATCCAACTGCAGCGGGGCGTCAGGCAAGGCGACGTTATATCGCCTAAGCTGTTCACCGCAGCGTTGGAAGATGTCTTCAAGCTTCTGGACTGGGATGGGCTCGGCATCAACATCAACGGCGAGTACATCACTCACCTTCGATTCGCGGATGACATCGTAGTCATGGCTGAGACCCTGCAGGACCTGAGTAAAATGCTCGATGACCTCAGTGGAGCCTCGCAGCGAGTGGGCCTTAAAATGAACATGGATAAGACGAAGGTTATGTCGAACGTCCATGTTGCACCTACTCCTGTGGTAGTTAGAGGCACCACGCTCGAAGTTGTTGACGATTATCTATATCTAGGACATAAAATCCAGTTAGGTAGGTCCAACTTTGAGAAAGAGGTCAATCGTCGAATCCAACTCGGCTGGGCAGCGTTCGGGAAGCTCCGTGAAATCTTCTCGTCACAAACACCGCAATGTCTGAAGACAAAGGTTTTTAACCAGTGTGTGTTGCCAGTGACGACATACGGCACTGAGACGTGGTCGCTAACTATGGGCCTTATAAACAAGCTTCGAGTCGCTCAGCGGGCAATGGAAAGGGCTATGCTTGGAGTTTCCCTGCGGGATCGAATCAGGAATGAGGAGATTCGCAGGCAAACCAAAGTCACCGACATAGCCAGAAGGATTGCAGAGCTGAAGTGGCAATGGGCAGGGCACATAGCTCGCAGAACAGATGGCCGGTGGGGCAGAAAAGTTGTCGAGTGGCGGCCACGTACTGGGAGACGCAGCGTAGGCAGGCCCCCGCACGATGGACCGACGACCTGGTCAAAGTCGCCGGTAAACGCTGGATGAGGGCGGCGCGGGACCGAGCGACGTGGAAGACCTTGGGGGAGGCCTATGTCCAGCAGTGGACGTCTACAGGCTGTGGATGATGATGATGATGATGATGTGTCGTCAGCGTATTCTTCCCTGGGGCAAACCATAGGGTGAGGTATATAATTCATCGCTGAGAACATTGTCTATTTTGACGCATTGGGTACGCCCTTGTAGGTAATAATAATAATAATAATAAAAATATTTTATTTTTGCTCTCACAAACTTAAATCTAGTTAGAACTAAGAATATTATCTTAATTAAATGTACAATATTATGTTAAATTTGAGAGCCTGGTGTCCGTAAAAGGGTTGACCTGTGTGACGGAACGCCAGGCCCCACACTATCGGAAATTGGCTACAGTAGACATCTTACATAGGTATTAGTATTCTTATTACACTATTTTATTACAGACTAATTAAGTATATGTTGGTGTGTATTATGTGGAGTCGTGTGGTGTGTATGTGTGTGTGTGAGTGTGTGTGTTTTGGTCAAATTATCATATTATTAAAGCACATTTTTTTTTTTAATTTATAGTATAGCTACGAAGAGGTTTTCAACCTGATCATAGTCGTAATCTTCCAACCATTTTCTAATATATTTTTTAAATTTAGTATGGCTCAAGTGTTTCACATTTTTGTTTTTTTTTCAAAAGTTTATTATAAAGATGAGGGGCATTATACCCGTAATGTCTTTTAGCAAATTGACTATTGCGTTTAGGAAGTGGAACTTTATCTACTCTCTTTGTATTTTCCGGTAAATAAGGAATAGTGAAACGGTGGTATTTTAACAGTGACTGGTGGATGTATAATTTTCTTATCGATAGAACTTTGCAGGTTTTATACAAGTCAGTAGTAGGGTATCTGTAAGGAAACATTTTTATTACTTTAAGTAGAGCTCGTTGTGCTCTTTCTGCTGTAATCATATACGACTTCGCTGCACCACCCCAAGAACCAATACAATATGAAAGTATGGATTCTGCTAAAGCTTTATATATTCGTAGTATTAAGCTAGTGTTTACATTAGTTCTCAAGTTTTTGAAGACGTAAATTAATTTTCTAATTTTATTGGAAACGTTAAGTATTTGTAGTTCCCACGTCAACTTGAAATCAAGAGTGACTCCCAAATATTTTATGCTGTCCACTTTTTGCAATTTAGCGCAATCACAAGGTCCTAATCTGCGAATAATTTAAGCTGTGTGCCTCTTATACCTAATGTCTCTAATTTGTGTAGTAGGATAGATTGGGACACAGTATTGAAAGCTTTGGCGAGGTCTGCAAATATACCTAAGGTCCGGTTATTCTTATCAAGCTGTTGAACAATGTAGTCCGTGAATTGGTGCACAGCGTTGGCAGTAGAAAGTTTAGATCTAAAACCAAATTGTGTTTCTGCTAATATGTGATTTTTCTCTAAATATTGAGTGAGACGAATATTAATGATGTTTTCAAAGAATAAAAATAGGTCTATAATTAGATATTTCCTTTTTACTGCCAGATTTGTGCACTGGGACTACAATTGCTTTCTTTAAGCAAGGGGGAAAAGTAAGTTTCTCGAGGCATCTTTGAAAAGTGTGGGTAAGCGGAGCTATAAAAATATGTTTGAAGAGCTTAAGGATCTTGTTGGATATACCGTCCCACCCAACAGCAGAATCATTCTTTAGCCCTGAGATAATTCTTTCTACCTCAGATTCATCAGTTTCTAAAATAACGAAAGAATTTAGGTGGATTTAGAGGTAGATAATACCGAGGTAGAGAGGCATGATTTTGAGTTGAATTTGTTAGATTTTTTCCTATATTTATGAAGTAATCATTGACTTGGTTAGTAATGGAAACTTGTGAAACCTGCCCTTGAAATAAACTTGCGGAGGATTTTTGTTTTTTTTTTATGGATGTTACGGTTTTTATACACTTCCGGAGCCGTTTACGGTTTTGGATTTTTCCACCTCGTTTTTTTCGTAAGTACATTTAATACGTTTAAGTAGGTCATTACTCGTATAGGTCGTTTGCAAAGCCAAATTTGACGGGTTCGCTTTTGCCTTGCTATGTAATTTATCCCTGTAGTTCATACAACGAATTAGCCTTGGAGTAAAATTTGAAATTTTCAACGAAGCACCCAACCGATTTGGATGAAAATTATATGGGACGAACTATGAAATATCCTCTATCATATGAATTAAGAATTTTGAAAATAGATTCATAATTGTCTGAAATATCGTGTAACAAAGACAAAAAAAACATACAGGCGAATTGAGAACCTCCTCCTTTTTTGGAAGTCTGTTGATAAACAAGAAACTATAAGACTCCACATTTCATTTAACTTTATTTCCCTAACAAAGCCATCTCTCCCTCACAGTGGACACCAACCAAGAGATGTACAAGTACCTGGAATCCATCTGGGTGGGGTCGGACGCGCCCGCGGCCTACACCCTGGACGGCATGGAGGAGACCGAGCTGATCCCGGACTGGCTGCGGCTGCACATGGTGCGCTCGGCGCGGCCCGCGCTGCTGGCGGCCGGGCTGCGCGCGCTGCCGGCGCACAAGCTGGCGCTCTTCATACAGACCTTCGGCATGCCCGTGCCCAGCATGACGTGAGTATTACAGCGAGCTGATCCCGGACTGGCTGCGGCTGCACATGGTGCGCTCGGCGCGGCCCGCGCTGCTGGCGGCCGGGCTGCGCGCGCTGCCGGCGCACAAGCTGGCGCTCTTCATACAGACCTTCGGCATGCCCGTGCCCAGCATGACGTGAGTATTACAGCGAGCTGATCCCGGACTGGCTGCGGCTGCACATGGTGCGCTCGGCGCGGCCCGCGCTGCTGGCGGCCGGGCTGCGCGCGCTGCCGGCGCACAAGCTGGCGCTCTTCATACAGACCTTCGGCATGCCCGTGCCCAGCATGACGTGAGTATTACAGCGAGCTGATCCCGGACTGGCTGCGGCTGCACATGGTGCGCTCGGCGCGGCCCGCGCTGCTGGCGGCCGGGCTGCGCGCGCTGCCGGCGCACAAGCTGGCGCTCTTCATACAGACCTTCGGCATGCCCGTGCCCAGCATGACGTGAGTATTACAGCGAGCTGATCCCGGACTGGCTGCGGCTGCACATGGTGCGCTCGGCGCGGCCCGCGCTGCTGGCGGCCGGGCTGCGCGCGCTGCCGGCGCACAAGCTGGCGCTCTTCATACAGACCTTCGGCATGCCCGTGCCCAGCATGACGTGAGTATTACAGCGAGCTGATCCCGGACTGGCTGCGGCTGCACATGGTGCGCTCGGCGCGGCCCGCGCTGCTGGCGGCCGGGCTGCGCGCGCTGCCGGCGCACAAGCTGGCGCTCTTCATACAGACCTTCGGCATGCCCGTGCCCAGCATGACGTGAGTATTACAGCGAGCTGATCCCGGACTGGCTGCGGCTGCACATGGTGCGCTCGGCGCGGCCCGCGCTGCTGGCGGCCGGGCTGCGCGCGCTGCCGGCGCACAAGCTGGCGCTCTTCATACAGACCTTCGGCATGCCCGTGCCCAGCATGACGTGAGTATTACAGCGAGCTGATCCCGGACTGGCTGCGGCTGCACATGGTGCGCTCGGCGCGGCCCGCGCTGCTGGCGGCCGGGCTGCGCGCGCTGCCGGCGCACAAGCTGGCGCTCTTCATACAGACCTTCGGCATGCCCGTGCCCAGCATGACGTGAGTATTACAGCGAGCTGATCCCGGACTGGCTGCGGCTGCACATGGTGCGCTCGGCGCGGCCCGCGCTGCTGGCGGCCGGGCTGCGCGCGCTGCCGGCGCACAAGCTGGCGCTCTTCATACAGACCTTCGGCATGCCCGTGCCCAGCATGACGTGAGTATTACAGCGAGCTGATCCCGGACTGGCTGCGGCTGCACATGGTGCGCTCGGCGCGGCCCGCGCTGCTGGCGGCCGGGCTGCGCGCGCTGCCGGCGCACAAGCTGGCGCTCTTCATACAGACCTTCGGCATGCCCGTGCCCAGCATGACGTGAGTATTACAGCGAGCTGATCCCGGACTGGCTGCGGCTGCACATGGTGCGCTCGGCGCGGCCCGCGCTGCTGGCGGCCGGGCTGCGCGCGCTGCCGGCGCACAAGCTGGCGCTCTTCATACAGACCTTCGGCATGCCCGTGCCCAGCATGACGTGAGTATTACAGCGAGCTGATCCCGGACTGGCTGCGGCTGCACATGGTGCGCTCGGCGCGGCCCGCGCTGCTGGCGGCCGGGCTGCGCGCGCTGCCGGCGCACAAGCTGGCGCTCTTCATACAGACCTTCGGCATGCCCGTGCCCAGCATGACGTGAGTATTACAGCGAGCTGATCCCGGACTGGCTGCGGCTGCACATGGTGCGCTCGGCGCGGCCCGCGCTGCTGGCGGCCGGGCTGCGCGCGCTGCCGGCGCACAAGCTGGCGCTCTTCATACAGACCTTCGGCATGCCCGTGCCCAGCATGACGTGAGTATCATCTGATAATAATTTATACCCAACTGATCTGTGGGGCATATGTGTTGAAATATTAAATTCTATTCTAGATGTAACAGCTCCTTGTCTTGTTGAAATATTTAACAACTGTATTATTAGTGGGGAGTTTCCTTATTTAATGCAGTATAATAGACCCTACTAATTTTAGACCAATTTCAATTCTACCTACATGTAGTGAAATTTATTTAAAAAATATTCTTAATCAACTCTTGGCCCATTTCACCAACAACAATTTACTTCATAATAAATAATTTGGATTTACAAAGGGCCATTCAACAACTGATGCTGGTGTTGAGCTATTTTAAGTAATCACTGGTGCCTGGTATTTTGTGACCTGTTTAAGGCATTTGACTGTGTTCAGCATGACACTCTCATCAGGAAACTCCACCACTACGGCATCAAAGGCACTGACCTCAAACTTTTCAATTAATATATAAGTCGGAAAATGTCGGCTGGGTCGGTTGTGAGAATGGAAGTACCTCAAGGATCAATTCTGGTCCCATTTTTGTTTCTAGTCTATATAAATGATCTACCCTATATGGTAGGCAATAATTTATTTATTTATTCATAATAGGAACAGTTTCTTATAAATTATAAAAATCACTATATATAAATAATAATCACGAGATTGTATTGTTTGCTGACGACAAAACATTAATTTTTAAAATCAACTACGGCGATGTAAACAATCCTCTCTCAAATGTTGTGCAGTGGTTCAATATAAATAATCTAGCTTTCAATAATGAAAAAAAACTAAATGTATAAAATTCTCTGCACCAAATGTAAAACAAGTTGAGTCTGATCTGCTTCTTAATGGGAACAGGTTGAATCTAGTAGATAACACTTTTTCTTGGAATTACCTTAGATTCTAAATTAAAATGGGGCGCTCATATCTCACAACTAGCGAGTAGACTTAGTTCTGCAGCGTTCGTGGTAAAGAAAATTCGCTCATTGACTGGTGTTAATACGGCGAAGATGGTTTATTTTAGTTATTTTCATAGTACGTCGAAGTCACCTTTTAAGCAAATAATACCTGTGTAACGTGAGTTCGCTCTTCCAAGACATTAAGAACTGTAAAGAACTGAAGTCAATCATCAACATTACTACAAATTTCATTTAAATATTAGCTTAACTCTTAGTAAAGGTTAAAATATAAAAGCTGCGTAACTTATAATGCCATAAGTATTTCTTGGTAAAACATAACCTTTTATTGTTTGTCAATAATAAGGGACTTTGAATCATTGAAGTTAAACATGTGTTTAATCACAAATAAAAAGACAAAAGCAGTAGGAACTTACAGCGGTTATGAGGACTGCTTGCTCATACGAATAAGCTGATCGTAAATACGTATACTGAATACTGTGCCATATGTGAAGTCGCTCATACAACTCCATGCGCCATCGATGAAAAAAATAACGTATACGGTAAAACGTATCCAGTAAAACGGACCATGGGTGAACGGGCTGTTACATGATCTTTTGTTATCAGCGCATTTGCGTTAAGAATATTCTTTTAACAAAAAAGGATTCTTTTTTATGGACATATTCAGTGACGTACAAAAGTAGGTTTTTTTTAAGCTTAACTTGAATAACACGTAACTTTTCACGATTCATAACTCTCATTTTGATATATGAAATGATTATATTTGACGCTATTTCAGAGCATATAGATAAGAAGAACACTTTGACAATTCAAACAATTCGATACTCCCCCTGCACGCCGATTCCCAGTAACCTTTCTCCGTAAACTGTCCTTCAATCACGCTTTGTATTTTTCTTTTGGGTTACGTTTCAATGACGCTTACGAAGATAGGGTTTTCCGAGCTGCGTAGTTCAATCGCCAAAAATCCCTTTTTATTACAGCACGTTTCTAATGGTAGGTCTGAGCCACCTGATGCAAAACGATATACGTGATACTATAACGAACTGTCCGCTAATCACGCCTTCTGTATTTCGACGTGACATATCTGATGCTTTTTCTAGCTGCATCTTTGTCACTACCACCACCATATGTAGGTATATTCATCGTGGTGAGAGGACTGGTCAGCCTAGGCCCTGCGTTACCGGGTCTAGCTGCTTCTAGGGTGCGCCGCGGGAAGGCTCCTTTCATGCACCCTCATGAAAACACTGTGAAATGGGGTTTCAGCGTTGACGGAGATGAGCATTGTTTGTGCGGCGCGACTCCACAAACAATGTTACACCTTCTCTCCTGCCCCATGTGCCCGGAAACCTGCACTACCGAGGACCTCGCACAAGCCACCGATAACGCCATAAAGGTGGCAAGTTTCTGGGCAGGCAAAATATAATATAATTTCATATTAGTCAACACGCTAAGAAGAAGAAGACCACCACCATCGACATTCAATCCTTTTTTATTTCCAGTGCATTACTGAAAGCCTTGGACGCGTGTCCGGCGGGTGCCATATCGCGGCTGTGCGTCGAGCGCGGGTACATGGCGCAGCTGTTGCGTGTGCAGCGCGCGCGCGGCGCCACCGGCGGTCAGGCCTTCGCCGCGGCCTTGCCGCTGCAACCCACACCGCCGACCCCGCGTGAGTATAATTCTTACTACAACAGTAGCCTGACAGGAAGGAGTACCGGAATCAAGCGAAAAACATGATTTAGTTGTTATTTTTACTCCATAAATATTTATTCATTCATTTTTTTTATTACTTAACAATTTACAATTGTGTTGAAATGTTTACATTCTTAAAATTACTTACATACATAAAACAATAATTAAAAATTAACATATCATAATTAAATTTAACAATGTCCTAATTAAACTTTATGTTGATAATAAGAATAAAATAAATTTAACTAAGTCAAGTCTCAGATAAAAATTTACCAAAATACAGCTTCAATTACTACCTTATACAAAATATACTATAGAACTTAAATTTACATAAAAACAATTATTAGATATAAATTAATAGAATAATGTGATAAAATAATAATTAATGAAATCTTACAATGTCCAAATTTAAACTTAATAATAATTATAAGTATTACAGAGTCTAAGTAAGTATTAATATGTCTAAATAACCAGTTCTATTTCTTAAGTGTCTTAAAAGTCCATTTTAATAATTGTGTAAACTATCGCGGTTATTTTCACTATGATTTAAAGAATTAGCGGCATTCTTACCGCGATTTCCGATTTAAGCCCATTTTAGTTTAAAAACACACCTTAGAAGCAAGTTCTATTTCAAAAGTTCCCACTTTAACAAACTTATACCTATTTCCATTCATTGAACTTTTCTTAGTTGCTCAATGCTCAAAACGTGTAAATAACCTCCTTTTCTTTAATTTCTTAGTAGCCAGTTACATCCTAGATGTGCAGCTAATAGAACTGATATGTTTGCCACTAAACAAACAAGATTCGATCGATTGACCACAACCTTATTCCTATTGGCAAAGAAAGAGAAAACACGGCATTTATTGAAATGCAGTTAGCCATTTAGTATTCGAAAAAGCCCATTAGTGTTAGCCTCTTGTATTTTGGAAGTAGTAAGACGTTTGTAAACGTAATCTACAGGGTCCGCATATAAAAGTTAATTATATTTTAATAGCAGATTAGGTATGATGAGTGGGTCTGAATTTTGAAAAAATAACTATATTTTTTTCATAAATTAAAATTTCAAAATTGTTCTCTCTGAGTAAAATCTAAGATTAATCTAGGTTTTATGACTATACACAATTAGATGGACACGTTTTTATAACTTGTTGTGTAGTCATAAATTACGGATCAAACTTAAATTTTGATCACTTAGAAGAATTTTGAAACTTTAATTTATGAAAAATATTTAAAAAAAGTATTTTATTTTTCGTAATTATGACCCACTCATCAGTCTTATGGCGGGTTTCAATATTATGAAAACTGTTCGTTTTGCCTATGAACAATAGAATTCACTACCAAAATGCCTTTCTATATTCAAAATCTTGACATCTAAACCACTGCTTACGAACTGTTTGACTGTAATGGGTTGCTAGGTTACATTTGACCATTTACAAAATAAGTCATTTTATCTAGCCAACGACGACGTAGCAAGTTATTAATTTAAACCAATGAGGTAAAGGTAGCATGGCAGTCTGCTGCGGCCAATAAGGAGTTATGTTTTCATTACGTACGACCAACTAAAGAATAGGTCATTTTATCTAGCCAACGACGTAACAATTTATTCATTTAACGAAATGTCCTATCAAATATCTGTCAACATATCAATAATCCAGTTTTCTCTTTCTAACTTATCTATAACTGTTTTTGAAAAAAAGGACGAATATTATTGAATTACATAATTTTTCTTTTAAATATTTACTTTGACGTCATAAAAATGTGATTCAACCAATGGCAAAATTAGTCGAAGGATTGGCGTTTCGTTTTACGTAAGCAGTTAAACGAAATTATTAATAAAAAGCTCTAAAAACATACTATAATATATTTATCGAATACTAAAACATAGCAAACATAAATTGAATAAGTTTATATATTTATTTAGTTCAAATATCATACAAATAATTTGCGAATGCGTAGTATTCTATAAATCACATATCACCTATTTTCTTGGAAGAACGTCACGCAAGGAGGGCCCATGCCAAATTTGAGAACTTACAGCCCGTAGCTAGTAGATATTGTGAAACGCTACTTTTTTTCTACCAGTTTTGTACCTGTACCGGTTACGCATAGCAGTCAGTTGAATATTGAAACCCGCCATTAATCTGCTATTAAAATATTATTGACTATTATATGGCGACCCTATATTGTATGTGTTGTATGATATTGCAGCGGAGGTGCACTTATTTGAAGACGACGTGCCGATGGCGTCTTGTGGCCGCCGCCCGCCCTCCACCTACCGCCCTGATCCTAATATGCAGCTGTTGGCGGTAAGTTAATGATTATGAACTTTATGTAGACTGCACAAAGTCTAGAATACTTTAGTAGAATGGATTTGAGTATTTTTTATAATTGGTGATAGCATTGATTATTTTACTTGTAAAATAAATTATCTATTACCATTATTTCGCTGTGATTTCAATTACCATTTATTGGATACTTTTAAATGTGATGCTTGTGATTTCCAGTTTGTTGAACTGTTCATACACGCATTTGATTTGCTCACAGTTTCAAGAAATTTATGTTTTTTTTTTTATATAGGAAGTTCAGTTAGGGTGTGTCCAAATATAGCACGGCAAACGCGCGCGGCATTTGCGGGTTGGAATCGGAAAAATAGCTCTCGTTTGCCTCGCGATGTTTGGACACACCTTTAGATAATATTTTAAAGATTTTGCATTTAAAATGCTTAGTTACTCTTAAATAAATGAAAAAATGTGTTAATTTTTTTTTTTCATTTATTTAAGTTTAATTAAGCATTTTAATTGCAAAACCTTTAAAATATTATTAAACATTGCAATTCTTTACTTTTACTGAGATTCACAATTTCTGTAAAGAAATTGGTCTCGGGTGGTCTTAGCTGCAAAGCTATACCATTAGATGGAGCTACGTTAGCAATATAACGTAAAAAAAATGTGTTACGTAAATTCGAGGCGTGCCGCCAGGCCCCGGTAGCTCAATGGGAGAGCACTCGTCCGGCAAACGAGAGGTCCCAGGTGTCCTGGTCGAGTGATTTTTATTTAACACATTTTTTCATTTATTTAACACACCTTTAGATGTGTGTGGTATTGCATAGGTGTGCGTACTACATATGTGTGAGTGCACGTTCGTATTTTATATTATGTTGTAATGAAATAATAAACAGTTGGCTTTTAACATCTGAGCATTTGACTTGTCTCCTCGTACTCCCTACTTGCTAAGGATAGTGACGTCATACACCCACGTCACATACATCACAGATGTTTGTGGTATGTTGCAGAAAGTATCAGCAGAGTTATCCGGCGCAGGTCCGGGCACCCACACAGCGGCGCTTCTCTCGCTGCTGGGGAACCACTCGCGCGCCATGCCGGCTGCTTTGCTAGCGGTGTTGCTGCGTGCGTTGCTGCCGCTGCAGCCGCCGCCGAGCGAGGTCAGCCCCCTGTCCTTATTCATCATCATCATCACAACTCTTTGTAATGAGCCCACTGCAGGGCATGAGTCTCTCCTCTGGCTCACGAGGAGGTATAGGTCATAATCCACCAAGCTGGCCCAGCGCTGGATGTCAGAATTTTCAGGGCGCCGAAATGGCTTCCTACAAACCCTAACGACTACTGTTTACAACTACACAGCACCCGGGACCAACTGCTTAACGTGCCCTCCAAGTACCGACTGCGCCGAACGTTGCTTAACATGTGATATCGTATGATACACACAGTAACCATGGCGCCACGACGACTTAAACAACTTACCTCTCCTTATTATACCCTGGCAAATAAATCAATGCAGTCAAATGACAGTTCCAGTATGCCCACTTTAGGGAAGAAAAAAATAGTGAGGCGGTTTAAGTTAATGAATTATTTTTTATATTATAATATTGTTATGTATGGAAAAATAGTATATTATGCAACTAGTGAATAAAGGATGGATATAAGCGAGGGCCGCAGATGAGTCACGAGCAAGTAAAGGATTCTAACGATTGAATCAGCGAGCGAGCGTAGCTGTTAGAATCCTGAGCGACGCGAGGGACTCATGGCCCTCGATATAAATTCGTACTTTATTCAGGAGTTGCATACTATACTTTATACCATGACTACGAGAAAAAGACATAATTTAAGCGAAAATAGAAAAATCAAGAAATAAGAAATGTTACATTATTTGAAATGGACATTAAAATTAGAGTAATGACTGAAATTAAGCGTAATTTTCTTATTATTATCATTATCATAATCAAACACCAAAACAGTTAATAAAAACAAAACAGTTAATAAAATGCCTTTTTATTCACTGTTTTGCGTGAATAAAATAAGCTTTTTAGAGTAGGTATGGTATAAAACTATTTTGGCTCACAAGATATTACTTTTTTATTATGGTGCTGTTAGCAAAGGGCAACTATTATTAAAATTTCATTTTAAACGACAAAACCAGTTTTAAAATAAAGAAGTTATCAAGCCGATTTTACTTCTACTGTAACCGTTATAAAGCACTAGGTATGTTTGGTAATTAATTTTTATATTAATTAATTATTTTCATTAAAGTTTTAATGAAATAGTACACGCCTCAAATTCAATTACTTCTAATGACAAAAACACATTCGTTTTCAATCATTCTTATTCAATACTTGTAAGTTTTTAACTGGTATCATTATTTTTCTATTTGCCATTTCGAACGGTCAGTTTACTGCATTGAATTATTTGCCAGAGTATACATCTGCTAGGCACATAACCGTTATGCTTATGATATGAGTCAGTACCCTCTACGGCTGTCATGCGTATAATCCTCCATGCCTAATGCCCGGGGAAGACAGTGTCCTTACTGACATACCCGCAAAGTCAGTGCCCTCTGCAGCCGCCATTTAAGCTAAGTAAACCCTATTCAACGAAAGGTCAGTGCCCCCGGTCTGTTGGTACAAAGACCACATAATTGGAATATCTCAAAAATATACAGAGTGTTCGGCACAACGTTGAACATACGGAAATGGGGGGTTGGTGGGGTGTTCTGTTAACTAACCAGCACAAAAGATTTTGCGTAGGACTCAAGTTATTTTTAATATTTTTGGATTGTTTTGCTTATGAACTTTTTAAACCTGTCTTAAAAATTTTTTGTTCAATGGCAGGTCATTTTTGTTTTCTTTATTACAATTAAGGTGATTGGTACATCCTTTTTAAATTAAAGAATGCACACTGTACGTTGCTAGAAATAAAGTTATGGCCCCTCAAATACAATAAAGGGCTAAAATAAAATTTTGAAACTCAACTTCGCGTTGCATTTAAAAAAAACTAAGAGTGTTAGATAACTTCTGAATTTCTAAAACTCCTCTGAAGTGTGAGCTTTCTAAGGATATATAGTTTTTTAAGATAACTTTTTCTTAAGTAAAGTTATTCGATCTTTTCTACCAAGACGGACCATTTCGACGAAAATCTACTTATGTGGAAAGTTCAATGTTATGCAAAAATTATCTATGCTTAGGTTCAAAAAAATTTAAACGATCAATAAAAATCTGGTTTTTTTATTAAAAACATCAATAGCATTATTAATTATTATTATTTATTTATTATTTATTTTGATTTTTTCATTTAAAATACTATATTTCAAAATAAAGGCAACATCTTTAAAACAAACAATAATTTAACATTTCTTATATTTATTTCAGTTGGCCAAAAACCTGCTGGAGAGGTATAAACACCTAGGCAGTCCCGTGACCGACATTCTCCGGAAGCTGATCGGCGACGAAGTTAAGAACGGCGATATCAAACTACCGCCCAAGGACGCTAGCAGTGACGAGTTTGTTGCGGGTAAGAACTTGTATACGAAACTCCGATATTGTAGGAGTATAATATTATAATAGAGTAGTTTTCCTATTAAAGTGTGTTCGTAGGTCCAGCAGTTATTAGATTTTTACAAAGAACATTATTTTAAGTTGATGAGCATCACTGGTTTTTGAAGATGTTGACGTATCTCACCACGTTAAGTGATGGGGTTATCGGTATGATCACTCAAAATAAAAAACAATTTGGCTTTAACGAGGTGTTCATTTAGTATATTATGTAACAAGTGAGCTAAGTTGCTAATTACAGTCGAGGCTGTGTGAGCTTAATACTGAGCCGAGACTGTAATTAGCAACGCTCACGAGTTATATACGACGTTTTTCAACACACTTGTGAGTAAAAGACAGACATACGTGGTCATAAAATTTATTTGATGCAGTTGTTGAAGGTACAGTTAACAAACTTATATTCTACATTATTATTTGAATTGCTGCTGTCCAGCTCGTCCTGAGTGTATGTCGGCGACATAAACAAATCACTGGAATGATTTGGCATTAAATAGTTAATGCAAGATGTCAACGGTTGTGGTTCAAGGCCAGGACAAAACTTCTTCTGCTTCGGCTCTAAGTTAATACCGCCTGGCCGCGCGCGCTCGGCGGAGCCCCGAGCACCACGCCGATCAGTAGCCCTGTCCATTACACGTACACACGCTATTGTTGCTTGGAGGCGCTGTGCGCGCTGCCTGGCCGCGCGCCGCCTGGACGCGCGCGCTCATATATTTAATGTATAACCCGGATCAATAAAATATGCTCTGTTTACTCGCAAAAAGTATTTTCAACACACTTGCTCGTAAAGTGAGCCTTATTCTATTGAGTTTAGAACTATAAACTGGGCTATAAGTCACGCGTGCATAATATATTATACCCTAGTGCATAATATAATGAATCCTACAAAGTTGAATTGTACCTTTGTGCAAATAACATGCGAGAAAACAGAGCATATTTTATTGGGTCCGGGTTATACACTAAATATTTTCAGAAACAACAAAGAGGTTTTATACCACTTCAAATCCATATACATTTTTAAATGTTTGCGCCTTATATTAGTAAAATAAATTTGTATATTAAACAAATTATTCACAATTTACAATCATTTGTCATAAAATATTAAAATATTTGCATTTACCACTCCAAATTAAACATTTTCACTTAAAATAGGCTGTATATGCTATACAGACATTGACACATTTGACGAAAAAAAAACCTACGCGCATGCGCGAGGTTCGGCGCCATTTTTCAATCACAATTCACAGCTTTGTTATCAAGTGTGTTTGTTATTTTATGATCACGTATGTCTGTCTTTTACTCACAAGTGTGTTGAAAAACGTCGTATGTAACTCGTGAGCGTTGCTAATTATAGTCTCGGCTCATTATTAAGCCCTCGCCTGCGGCTCGGGCTCAAATCACAGCCTCGACTGTAATTAGCAACTTTGCTCACTTGTTACATAATATACTATTGAAGCAGTTGTTGAAGGTACAGTTAACAAACAAATTTGTTTTACTAATATAAGGCGCAAACATTTAAAAATGTATATGGATTTGAAGTGGTATGAAATCTCTTTGTTATTTCTGAAAATATTTAATGTATAACCCGGATCAATAAAATATGCTCTGTTTACTCGCATGTAATTTGCACTAAGGTACAATTCAACTTTGTAGGATTCATTATATTATGCACTAGGGTATAATATATTATGCACACATGACTTATAGCCCAGTTTATAGTTCTAAATTCAATAGAATAAGGCTCACTTTACGAGCAAGTGTGTTGAAAAAGATATTACAGTAGACCAGAAGACAAAGGCAGTCTTTTGCAGTCAGAATTATACGAAGTAATACAAAAAGGTACAGTACAAATCGACCGTGACATAAATAAAACAAATATAAGACTATGTGTGGCTATGTGTGAGAGCCAATGTCATGCCAAAACCAAATTGTGTACATAGTAGGTGCATTGATCTATGGATGCACAACTCGAACACGGTATGACAATTGTCATTTCAAGATGGGTATTGAGAATGCTCGCACCGCTTCAGAAACAGCAGCACGTCGATGCGTCAACACAATTTTGGAGCTGTGTGGATACGAACCTTTAAATATTTTTGAGCTGAATGATGCCAGAGATGAAATTGTACTGGCATTAATTAATGTTATGCTCGTACGCAGCGATCAGTCACTACTTTTAATATTTACGGGAGATAAAAAATGGAAACTCACCGGCATCCAGCAATCTCCACGTGGGTCAAGTATATCGATGGATAAATATATCCATCGATATACGTGACCGAATAAATATATAGGGAATAGGAAGGGAAGTATATTATTAATTTCACTCCAATAACTTTTGATTTTAATATCACAAATTGATTCATAAAAACTCTGCACGTCACCTTACAACAATCTACATTCGAGGCGCCAAGTCACAAGTGTATCCAACAACAATCTGACAACTGACAAGCAATTCGTCATTCATTCAAACAAAACCACAGACTAGCGCCACCTAAGGGTAACTGGCGCGAACAGAAATCTACGTTCATTATCTTGAGGCTGAATTCAAACAAGAGTCCATGCCATGGCATAAAATGGAAACACTATATTACGACCAGGAAAAGGGTTTTAAAGCAAGACACGATTACATCTTGGGTGACAATTTATTAACAAATAGGAATAGTTTATATAGTAAAATATACGTGTACCCATTCACGTCACAAATATTTAATCATACTTTTATCTTAATTTTATCAAGCACGTTTAAAATATATTAATATGTTCAATCTCTGTGGGTCACGTCTGAGTACGCCACACACTACCTCGAAAGGTTACATTTTATTTAAAACCCTTTCATTCCACGAACTTGTAGACCTCGTATCTATACTCGGGCGAAAAAATAAAGGCACCACAAGAAGCTTGAAACTTGCCAATAAAATTAAAATTTTTTGAATACCGATTTTTGTAACGAGAACATTAGATCCGTGTTTAAAATTATTAGAAGTTCAAGAGTTTGGTTTCTTGAACGGGCCGATCTCAGGAACTACTGGTCTGATTAGAAAAAAATATTTAAGTCGATTTATCGCGGAAGGCTAGGTTATATTTTATCCCGGAATTCCCACGGGAACTAGAATAATTCAGGTGGAACTGCGGGTCCGGCTAGTATTGAATAAATGGCAGTATTGCCTAAGCAATGTATGTTACCACTACTTCTGAAGTTCTGTGACCTTCGGGCAACAGTGAGCGCTGGAAGATGCTGACGGCAGTGGTTTGTTGCAGTGTTTGAGCGCGCGACGGCGCGGTCGCTAGAGGCGCTGGGGCAGCGTGTGATCCGAACGCGGCCCGAGCGCGCCATCGCCGTGTTCACGCGCCTACTGCGTGCTAGCGCCGCCGGCGCCTACGACACACAGGTACCCATTTTTTATTATAGACTAAGCCCGTGTTTAGTCTCAATCTCTGATGAGTAAGTATGGAAGAAGTCGAGGCTGAAATCACACGGGCCTAGGAAAGAAAGCTCTTCATAAATTCCGGAACACATCATCGTTAGAGCAGTAATATTTGGCGGCGGATTTAATATGAATCGTGGTGGCTAGCCAGTCGGACCCTAAAAGTATTGTACCACTTAATGGGGGTAAGATCATTGTATTTCATAAGGTTTTGTCATTGGAGCTACACACTAATGGTCATTAATTTAAGTGTTTTGAATGAGTCTCATTTTTATAGAAATTTTTTAAGCTTTTTTTGCCTTTAATAGTCGAACTCGATCATCATCACAATGCTGTTTGTATTCCACTTATACATAGTTAATTACTATGCACACAGGTGAAACTTGAAGACGGTTCGTCAGAAGCGCACATCTTCTCATCCCGCGGCCGCGGCTGTGGACTACTACTTGATTGGTTGTCGGAACTACAGCCGGAGATCGTTGGAGAAGATCCGCACAGTCAGGTATTTATATCGATGGCTACCATTCTTATCATTCTATAAAATTACATGCTTTTTTGTCCAGAATAGGAGGGCTCAAAAATATGACCTTAAATTTAATTATTCGTTTTATCAGAACCATTCAGTAAATAAGTTTGTACAAATCTTAATATTGAATAAGAAAGATATTTAACGGAATTTATTGTATTTGTTTCGTAATGCCCGATGAGGCTTTTTTGGCGCTTGACGTTGTCTATAAGGGTTACCATTTTGTAAAATCACCCAATTCTCAGGCAAAAATAAAAATGCATGAACATGTTTGAAAACAGAAATTATTCATTTTAAAGAAAAAAGTTAGGTAAAAAAAACGGCATTTGCGAAATAACTGAAGATCAAACATTAAACATTATTTTTTTAAATAAAAAGCATCAAATTAAAGTATCAGAATATTTCACTGTAATTGAGTTCTGCAAATATCATATCAATAGATGGCGACATAAAAATATCAATTTTAATGTCGTCATCTTCGTTATCACTACTTTCTTCGATCTTTGAAAATAGTTCAATCATGTAAGGATTTTCTAATTATCTGTCTTTCTTGCGAAATCCTTCATGTAATTTCTTTACATGTGAACAATGTCTGTGCCTTCAATAGCTCATATGGCATTTAATTCATTTTCTAACATTTTTGGAATTCTACAGGGTTGCTTTCCAACTTTGACTTGTGTTGCTTTTCTTTTAAAAAAAAAACGATCATGATAAGATCACACTGATAGGTATGGCGGTAAATGCAATATCTGTAAAGCTAGCTGAATTAAACTAAGATGCAAAAAAAAGAACCCGCAAGAAACAAAAGAAATAATGTATATTGGAACCGTCGGAATATTTTACAATAATTTACTACCTATATCAAGTGCCGTATCAAAAAAAAGGTTCTATTATTCTTAACCATCTTTACCATTTCTTTTGTCAAAATAAAATAATACACCTATGGTGAAAGGTCCATAAAACCCCTCACGTGTCGGGCTCAAAACGAGACCGACCACCGTTGCGTGTCCAGCCCTCAAAATTGTTTACGCAGAAATCTTACCAGTTTTTCCATAATTTCCTGGAATCTTTTCATTAAAGCATAAACAAAATATATATTTTTGGAAACTAGATAAAATTATTCAACTGACTTTGAAAAAAAAATTAACTGATTAAAAACAAATAAAATAAAATAAAAAAAGTTTTAAAAAAAATCGTCTTTATTTTTGCATCCTTCTCCATTGTTAAATATTAAACTTATATACTATACTATATTGGTTATATAAATAAATCATAAAAATTAGATGCAAAGGGTCAACTTTATACTGAGAATATCTATTGTTAAACCCACTAAATAGACAATCAGAAGTTAGACAGCACTAAACGCCTTTCAGTGCGCGAACTTCAGACACGCTTTTCTAAACTTTCAAGTATGGCGGCTAGCTAAAACGTCAAGGCAATAAAGCTAGCCTGTTTCTTCCTAGACGATTTATAATGCATCGAAGAGAGATAGGCTCTGTATTTCGTAAGTTAAACACAGTTTTGTAGCACAACTGACACCTTGCCGTACCACGGCAAGGGACACGTAACGGCGTCTTTTTTTTCTTGCCTTGGTACGGCATTGGACACGTGAGGGGTTATATATCTGATGAGTTTAATTCACTTTTCGTAAAGTCCTTACAGCAGTAGCTAATCTCCTGGAATCATTAATGGAATTCATTTAATGGAAGTAGGCAAAACGAAAAATATAACTTTCAAAGTATGACAATATGTAAACATTGCAGAGGTAACTTTCTTGTTTACTCTTTTTATGGGTTTATAGGGACTTTAAATTGTTTTTCTTTCTTAAAATAACTTCTTTACTTTTACCACCACCATAAGTAAGTCTTCTGTTTTTTTTTCAACATTTTTGTTAATTCAAAGTACAACAATAAATATGAGACGGCAATAGTCATGAAGTGACACTTCATAAGATCGCGGTTTGTAAAATTTTTTGCCATACGCCATTGTCGGCCTATACATTCATTGATACATACGTCATATTATTAAGATTAGTGTGTGTGTTTGTATGTATAAGGTGTTTTTTGTAAAATATATTGGGTTTCACCTGTACGATCTATCCCTTGAATCTTGATATTAAGGATAATAAACCTATTAATTACCTAGTATCACGTAGGTATTATGAAAGTACTTTAAGAAAGCGCCTATTCAAAAATGTTCTAGGTACCTATAAGATATTATTTGGTGCTAGGCATGTGTTCTTTTTTAGTACAGTTTTAGATATTTTATTATAACAAAACGACTTATTTTTGTACAAAAGCATGTTACAGGCTGGTCATAACATTATTTCATTATAACAATAACTTTATTTTCATTGGCGTAGCTAACTGTACACTTGGTAGCCCGCAGATATATAAAATATGGTAGAAAGCCTTTTAGTATCTATCGTACAATCGTCGTATAAGCTAACCTCGATTTCAAATAATATAATAATAAATCATAAATAATCAAATAATTGGGTTTTCAACAGACGTTGTTTCAAAAAGAGCCATAATTCAAGAGTTTAAATGAAAAACTCAACAGGCGTCGCTCTATCTATGTCTTGTTTGAATTTGTCGTACATATATTGTATGCCAGGCACATTTTTTATTTTCGCATCTTATCTTTAGATTTGAGTGAAATCCGAATTGACTTTCCTCAAACCGGTTTTTCTCTGTGAATGATTATACACTGTGAGTTTACGTGCTAGTAAACTATTATCTTTATATCGGCTACTTTGGTTGTCGTAATGGGCAAACGATCTGATCTTAAGTAATACGATTTACAATCCATCGACCATGGAACTTGAAATGGAAAATTTTGATAATTAGTAATTACACTGCCTATCTAGAAATTGGTGATGAAAAGGAACTAAGCCCACTTTGAAATGCGCATATTGTCGTCGCTACTTTGAGACCTCCTATGTGTTATAATGACAAATACATGAGAGAAAATCAACGTTTTACTAGACTAAGCGTGTGTTTGACTTCAATCTCACCTGAGGAGAAGATGAGTTCAATTATGGTCCCAGGAAAGAACTGGCTCTTCATAAAATATTTCTGGAACACATCACCGCCGGAGCGGTAATATTTGGCGCAGATTTTATATGAATGGTGGTCAGGGATCCTACCAACAAGTGGGAGTCACTTGCATTAGTCGCCTTTTAGTGTTCTGAACCAACTCTACATAGACAAGAATGTTGATAAAGACTGCTTTTCCCCTTTAGCTGATGCTGATGTTCCGCGCGTACCCGGCGGTGTGGCGGCCGCTGCTGGTGACTGCGCTGGCGCACCGCGCGTCGTGGCGCTGTCTGCAGGCCTGTCTGCGGACGCTGCTGGAGCACACCAGGTGAAGTGTTGTTGGAGAAGAGGAGAGGTTCATCAAATTTATGAAGGAGCACTGCAGTCAATAATCTTTATTCGTCATAATATCTACTTTAGTAAAATTATTTTCCCCAAGCACTATACTATCTTTGTGACGTTCCCATAATGAAATTGTTTGATCTTTCATTCGAGTACTTAGACATATCAAATCAGGTGGTGAAAATGTATTCAGTATAACGATTACAAGATGGCCGATCATACTCGTCAATTCAGTGTTGATTCAATGTAGTGAATTGACAGTATAGTATATGCATCTGTTAATTTAAAATTGATATTTTTTATGCACTTCCACATACTGTTACTTACATCTCTTTTAATTTCACCTTCGAAAATTAATATATGATATACCTACTATTTTCAAAGTCACGGAAATCTGTAGAAAATAAGTTTTGTAATACGTTTAAATAAGCATGAATTTCTTTCTAACAGTGAATGGGAACCTGATGCCGTACTACAGTTTATGGAGACCCTTATTAACAGTGAGAGGATCCATCAGAATAAATCCGCTCCGTGCCCGCTCAAAATCTCCAGGAAACAGGTCAGTAAATTTTTATTTTATGATGCTTTCTATCTGCGTCGAGATCGCTACGAGCCACACGCGTTCTATCAAATTACGTCGCTCCTTACTCCTCAAGCAGAGAGCTCAAGTCGCGGGTCGCAATCGATCGATATCCATATTTTTTATCTTTTCCAAAAGCAAACACTAATCATGGTTAACTGTGGTAGTTGTAGCACTGCAATCACTGATGGAGCCCTTTGTTGTGTTTGCCACCAGCAATTTGATTTTGCATGTGCTAGTGTTTCTGAAAGCAATTACCGAAAACTTGGCAAAAACAAGTCATCTTGGCGCTGCCCTGAATGCAAAAGTTCTTCATCGCCTCGTCCAGCGGAAGGAAGCTCATCCAGTCGAGACTGTGTGTATGAAGAACTCCAAAAAATAACCAAAAAACTATTGGTACTGGACACTCTGACAGCCGATATAAAACATATAAAATCAGAAGTACAACATCTGAAAAGCTCTCTTGAACTTGCGCACGAGTCCATTAAAGTTTTCACTGAAAAAATTAATACATTAGAAACGAATTTCAAAAAAATGGAGACACAGGTTGCCGAAGTACCAACACTTCGTGCGGAATTAAACAAGATCCAACAAGATATGCGCCATCAAGAACAGTGGCTACGCACAAATAACGTAGAAATAAAAGGGATACCCCTAAAACAGAGTGAAAATCTGTACAACATAATTGAAGAAGTTGGTAAAGCGCTGGAATATCCTGTGAAGCAAAGTGTAATAAATTTTATTACAAGAGTGCCGTCTCGCCAAAAAGACGTTTCTAAACCCATAGTTATATCCTTTATGTATAAATACCATAAAGAAGATTTCATGGTAGCGGCACGAAAATGTAAAGAACTTACGATACATAACTTAGGCTTTGAGGGTAACAACCGTATATATATCAACGACCACTTAACTCCATACTATAAAAACCTCCTTCTTAAAGCAAAAGAGATTAAGAAACAAGCAGATTTTCAGTTTATCTGGGTAAAAAATTCCAAAATTTTTGCCCGAAAATCGCCGTCTTCACCTATATTCATCATTAATAGTGAATCTGATCTTCTAAAGATCAAATGACTTGCTTATAATGTGTGTGAAAAAATTCAAGACTTTTTGTGTAATTGATCATTCATCTGATCATTCACAGCGGCCCTCTACCTTTAGTTTGAACATCATTGTCCACGTTACTATCGTAGTATTAAATTCATGTTCGTCTCTAGTGGCAGGTATGGTGCACTCCGTATTCATCCTTATCACCGAACTATTCGGGTGCAGTTCGCATACACGCAACTATGTTGATTATTTATTTTTTACCCTCAAATGATTTACTTTTTTATTTAAAATTACTTCACTTCTACTTGAAATGTAAAACAACAATTTATGTTTTCGTGAATTTAAAAAACTTAAAGATAAAAGATACTTTCAATTATAGGTACAGTCCGTTTTATGTAAAAAATAATGTGAATGGATATTTGTTATTGGAAATAGTTAAAAGGTTCTCTTTCGTTTTCAATTTGTGGATGCTGATGAAGTGTAATTTTATTACTTATCTGCTTCTTACATATTGTTTGTTTTTACCTACTAAACTAATAGTGTTAGCATTCTGTATGTTAATGATTGAATCTGAACTTAGCCAACTAATTACATCTGAATTTATACATTCATGTGTTTTACAAATACAAAAAACTAATATTAAAAACATTCTCATTAGAGCTCATACAGGGACATTAGTTGTGTTTGTGTTGATGTATTTTATAATTATGCATTGCGTTAAAGGTACTTTATTCTTTCTCTTACTTAGTAATAACATTCTTAACCATATAGACCACTTAGCGCCTTTGTATTGTCTTGACATAACTGCAGTAATTATTTACATAGCTATTGTTGCAACATTCAACAATGTTTGTCCTTAGTATATACTACCAGAACGCACGCGGACTACGCACGAAAACTACTCAATTCAAACGCAACATTATGTTATCTAATTATGATATAATTTGTATAACGGAGACCTGGTTGCTGGACAGCATTTTTGATCGCGAACTATTTCCCGATGACTATGTCGTATGGCGTCGGGACAGGGACTACGATATGTGTAGGCAGACAATGGGTGGCGGCGTACTCATTGCCGCGCGTCGTAACTTAATAATTACCGAGCGACCAGACTGGCGATCCACCGCGGAAGATCTTTGGGTGACAATTTATTCGGCGCCGGCCAATACCCGCGACGTTGTTTGCCTACACATAGGTATAATTTATTTATGCTCACAACATTGCGGACTTGGTTTTAATGCGCAACTTAATAATTTTACTGATAAACTTTTCGAGATGTACAGTGAGTGCCCAAACGACAAATTTATTTTATTAGGCGATTTTAATTTAAGTAATTTAAATTGGCAACTCGTGCCTCAGGAACTATATCTACGCCCTTCTAATTTACAAGAAGAATCACAAATTTTTTTTTTTTTAAATACTGTTGATCAATTTAATCTTAAACAATACAATTATTACTCAAATTTAAACAATCGCATACTTGATCTAACATTTTCTAATTGTGAGCTAACCATGCACTCATGTGACATACCGTTGGTCCCCGAAGACCCCCACCACAAATCCTTAAATATTCATTTGCGCCTACATACTAATGACGTGTTTCTGAAAAGTAATACAAGGTATAAGTATTTCTATGAGCGTGGTGACTATACCTCCATATGCACCGAACTTGATGAAACTCAATGGCAAGTATTGTTTCTCAACAAGGATATAAATGATTGTGTAAATTTATTTTATGAGGTTATCAATAGTCTAAGAGATAAATACATACCTAGGAAATATTTGGTGCAGCAATCTTATCCACCATGGTACAGCTCAACGCTTAAGAAAATACTTAGAGAAAAGAAAAAATACCACCGTAAGTATAAGATTTACGGGAGGTCCACAGACTACGAATCCTTCTCATTTCTCAGGCAACAAGCCAAAGAATTGGAAAAGGATTGTTACACCAAATATATTAGTCGTATTGAGGATTCCATCACGCAAAACCCGAAATTATTTTGGAGTTACATAAAGTCGTCCAAGGGTAGTAGTAATTCTTATCCGGCCACGATGCACTACGGCAGCAGTCAAGCTAGTACGGGCACTGATATTTGCAATCTGTTCTCATCGTACTTCCAAACTACATTTATTCAAAGTTCCAATACAAATAGTAGTTCTACTTCTAACTTAAATCGTAGCTACAGCAATGGTTCGACCAGTCAATCAGTAACCATAAACAACATTTCTATTAATCCAACTACTGTTTTGCAACTTCTGAAAACTCTGGATGTAAATAAAGGTGCAGGTCCAGATAATGTTCATCCCGTCTTCATTGTAAGCAGTGCTTCAAGCTTGGTCAAACCGTTGTGTCTATTATTCAATAAAGCTATGCAGGACGGTGTTATGCCCGACATATGGAAGAGTGCATTTATAACACCTATCCACAAAAAAGGAAACAAAAGCGATGTATGTAACTACCGCCCAATTTCAAAACTTTGTATTTTTTCAAAATTACTGGAACGAATAGTCCATCAACAACTTTATGCGGCTTTAAGCCCATTATTATCGCACTTTCAGCACGGCTTCGTAAAAAAAAGATCCACCACGTCAAATTTGATTATGTTCAATGATTTTATAACCCACGAAATGGACGCTGGCAAGAGGATAGATGTTATTTTCACAGATTATTGCAAGTGTTTTGACCGAATAGACCACTCCATTTTGCTTAAAAGACTTTATCTCACCGGAGTACACGGTAATTTGTATCGGTGGCTTACTTCATACGTACAGAATAGGTCGCAAGCTGTTGCCATTAACGGGTTTGTTTCTGCATGGTGCACCGTACCATCGGGGGTACCACAAGGCTCAATATTAGGCCCTCTGTTATATATACTGTTCATAAACAATATATCTACATGTTTTAAATATTCAAAGGTGCTATTGTTTGCAGACGATATGAAGATTTTTAAAGAAATCTCCTGTGAGAGAGATTGTTTATTGTTGCAAGATGATCTGAATAGATTTGAGGCCTATTGCGACGCAAGTAAACTCGACCTAAACACTTGTAAATGTTTCTCTATGTCTTTCTCCCGAAAACGTAATGAAATGCGACATAGTTATCAGTTAAAAGACCGAGTGCTTTCGAATGTTGACTACATGAAGGACCTTGGTGTAGTTCAGGATTCTAAAGTGCTCTACGACAAACACATACATGAAATCACAAATAAGGCATCTAAGGCACTTGGGTTTTTGATACGATCTTGCGCACCTTTCAAAAATGCAAAACCTATTAAAATATTATACTGCTCTCTTGTACGAAGCATCTTGGAGTATAATTCTCAGGTCTGGAATCCGCGATACTCGGTCTACATTGACCGATTAGAATCTATCCAAAAAAAGTTCTTAAAGTATCTTCAATTTAAAACTGCGGTCTATGACAAGACATACAAAGAGCGATGCTCAAGACACCACCTTCTTCCCCTTAAAGTCCGTAGAAGTGTAGCTGATCTGACGAGCCTTTGTAAGATATTAAGAAGTGACATAGACTCTCCCGATCTTTTAAAGCGTGTAGGGGTTGCTGTACCTCGTAGTTTCACTACCCGGGACCGGAAGATGAAATTGCAAGTGCCTATGGCTCGAACGAACTATCGACAGAATAGTTACTTTGTTCGCACATGTCGTTTATACAACTCACTGCGCGACGATACACAATTCGATTTGTTCTGTGACAGTATTGCCTCATTGAGACGAACCTTTTCTATTGAGTTATTTAACAACTATCAATAAAATTAATCCACGAGTGATGGTTCAAACTGAAGATTGAGACAAAACAAATAAAACGAATAACTAAAGTGTTAACTTAAGAGTATATAAGTGATCTCCGAAAATTATTGACTGTCTATTTGTTTAACTATATGTGAAGACTTGTAAATAGCTAATAGTTAACTGTTATTGTAATCATAGGTTGTAATAGCTGTAAGTTTTCCTTCGAATAAAATAAAATAAAAAATAAAATCTATGCCTAACTATCAGAGAATATGTGGCGTCCTCCGACGTGACCCACAGAGAATCAATATATTATTATCTATTAATCAAACGTGCTCGATAAAATCAATACCAAGATAAGATTAAATATTGTTAACTTAATTATACACGTATATTTTGGTATATAAGCTATTTCTTTATGTTAATAAATTGTCACTCAAGATGTAATCTTGTCTTGCTTTAAAACCCTTTTCCTGGTCGTAATAAGTGGTGACCCCGAAGTTAGTCACGCAGCCAATTAAGCAAGAAGATTTTTGAGGACCCGACCAGAAATAAAAAGGAAAATGGCTCTACGTGCTCCAGTCAATCCTATTACACTGGAACCTGTAGTTGTCGCCAGAAGCATATCGGAACGTATCCCACGCTTCTGGCAAGACCATCCCAAATTATGGTTTACCCACTTCGAAGCTATAGTCGCCGCCCGGAATCAAGGAGATGACTACAAGTACAATCTGGTAATCGCACATTTATCGAAGGATGAACTACGAGAAGTCAGTGACCCCTCCCAGTTAACCCTCCGGAAGAAATCAAATATAAAACTATTAAGGACCGCTCCATTTATTGTTACGAAGACTCGAAACAAAAGAAGTTTCAGTGTTTATTCTACAAAATGAATCTCGGTCACAAAAAACCATTTCAGTTGCTGCATCAAATGAAGGAACTAGGAGAAGGCATTACTAACGACGACACAATCCGGTCGTTATGGTTACGTCAACTCCCGAATACTGTAACATTCGAATGCAACACTCGAAGAAATGAGTGAGATGGCAGACCGGATATTCTAAAATTTAAGTAATGCAGTTAACGAGGTTACCAGACTTGCAAATCAGCTTACACAGATGAAAACTGAAATCGCTGCACTACGCGACAAAAACGAAAAGTATCGACGCAGTGAATTCTGATAGAGATCAAGGTCAAGAAGTGCATCGAGGAATCGTAACCAAGGTTAATATCATAAGCAACTTAAGAAAAAGACACATAAATGTCAACCACCATGTGCCAGAATAAACCAGATCAAACAACAAAAACTACAATTAGCTCGAACCAGGGCGGAACTTTGTGCTATTCATCCCTGCGACCGCCTTATCTTAGCCGACCGACAAAGTGGCGAGAGGTTTTTAGTCGACACAGGGGCAAATATATCAGTTTTAAGAAGAAACTCACATACACAAGTATGCATATACAGGTCATAAAGTACGCGCTGCGAACGGTAGCCTCATTAAAACATACGGCGAAATAACATTAAGCCTTAATATAGGACTAAGTCGCCAGTTTAGATGGAATTTTGTTATCGCTGACGTCAACACATCCTCGGTGATGATTTTAAGCTTATTGAGAAAGTTACTGAGCTGACAACAGCAAATCAACCGAGCGTCGAAATTGTTTCACAAGAAAAAAGCATAAGAAAATTACTGGGAAAATAGAGACACTCACCTACGCATTTTCAAAAAAAAACCATCCGTAAACGACACCCCTCGAAGAATAAAGCAGCTGGTTTTGGAATGGAAGATTCGGATGTCCAGAGAAAATTACGACGGACCAAGGCCGACAGTTTGAATCAGAAACTTTCGAATAAGTAGCCAAACTCATAGGCATTGAAAAGATCAGAACGACTCAATACCACCTCAAATCGAACGGGATGGTTGAAAGATGGCACCGCTCCACGAAAGCCGCAATCATGGCTCGCGACTGTGTCGAAAATTGGTGTACAGAATTACCCACCGTATTGTTGGGTTTACGTGCAAGTCTCCGCCAAGATACAGGAGTCAGTGCTGCTGAAATGATTTACGGCACCCCTATTAGATTATCGGTAGAGATTTTCCGAACAAAAAAATATATTAAAATGTGTATTGCAACATCAAACTCAAAGCCATTCGCCCTAATTAATATTATGGTCTTACGTAATCATAGTGATTTATAAATTGCTAGGTTTGCAAATATGTCTAATATTATGTCAACAAAAAAAATGAGTTTTTTGCTTCAAATTGTTATGTAGTATTTTATTTTAGAGTAAAAATATTGAATTGTTATTTTGTGTTTACCTTTTTTAAGGGGGGAGTTTCTGTGGAGTCCTCCGACGTGACCCACAGAGAATCAATATATTATTGTCTATTAAGAAAACGTGCTCGATATAATCAATACCAAGATAAGATTAAATATTGTTAGCTTAATTATACACGTATATTTTGATATATAAGTTATTTCTTTATGTTAATAAATTGTCACTCAAGATGTAATCGTGTCTTGCTTTAAAACCCTTTTCCTGGTCGTAATAAATACTTATGCGAATCTCCGGTTCCTGATGGCCGGTTTTTTAAAGCTTTAATGTTTTAAAGGGTTAACTTTTTATTTTGCTTTGCTTTCCTAAGTTTCAGTTGGCCCTCAGGTGTTATATAGGATTTGGTGTAGTAATAAAACCGTATATGTGTTCCTGTTTCCCCGCAGCTGCGCGAGCTGGTCCGCTGGGTGACGGCGGCGGCGGAGGGCGCGGACGCGGCGCGCGCGCAGCGGCTGCAGCGCCGCGCGCTCGTGCTGCTGCGCGTGCGCGACGCCGACACCGCGCTGCTGGCGCTGCAGGTATGTCCCCCGCAGCTGGCCGCTGGGTGACGGCGGCGGCGGAGGGCGCGGACGCGGCGCGCGCGCAGCGGCTGCAGCGCCGCGCGCTCGTGCTGCTGCGCGTGCGCGACGCCGACACCGCGCTGCTGGCGCTGCAGGTATGTCCCCCGCAGCTGGCCGCTGGGTGTCCCCCGCAGCTGGTCCGCTGGGTGACGGCGGCGGCGGAGGGCGCGGACGCGGCGCGCGCGCAGCGGCTGCAGCGCCGCGCGCTCGTGCTGCTGCGCGTGCGCGACGCCGACACCGCGCTGCTGGCGCTGCAGGTATGTTCCCGCAGCTGGCCGCTGTATGTTCCCCGCAGCTGGCCGCTGTATGTTCCCGCAGCTGGCCGCTGTATGTTCCCCGCAGCTGGCCGCTGTATGTTCCCCGCAGCTGGCCGCTGTATGTTCCCCGCAGCTGGCCGCTGTATGTTCCCGCAGCTGGCCGCTGTATGTTCCCCGCAGCTGGCCGCTGTATGTTCCCCGCAGCTGGCCGCTGTATGTTCCCCGCAGCTGGCCGCTGTATGTTCCCCGCAGCTGGCCGCTGTATGTTCCCCGCAGCTGGCCGCTGTATGTTCCCGCAGCTGGCCGCTGTATGTTCCCCGCAGCTGGCCGCTGTATGTTCCCCGCAGCTGGCCGCTGTATGTTCCCCGCAGCTGGCCGCTGTATGTTCCCGCAGCTGGCCGCTGTATGTTCCCCGCAGCTGGCCGCTGTATGTTCCCCGCAGCTGGCCATCAAGTATCACATCCGTGCACTCAAAGGATGGGATTTTTTCATACAAACTAAAACATCATATATTTCCCATTCCCGTGGGAATTTCGGGAATTCCTTCCTTAGTGCACCCCTACATCCCCTAAAGAATTTATGTTCCAAATTTCAGCTCTCTACGCCCAGTAGTTACGGCTGTACGTTGTCTGTCAGTCACTCAGTACCTCAATCACTCAGTCAGTAACGGAACAGTTTTATATATATTGATTGATGATTGATTAGAAGTTTAAAAAATTATGCATTAAACTTGTTCTTCATTTTTCATATAGAAAATTGAACTATATAAATGACAGTTACCGTACTTTAAGGTGTAGGTTCCTTGGATAAGATGAGAGAGCTCTGCTACAATTGAATATTATAAATTATTTCCCCTAGGATTTGATAATAATTAAATGTTTAACAATAAACAAACACATATAGCTGAATATTAAGTCTGCAGATTTTCCTTATAAGTTTTATTATAAATTGAATGCATACTAATGTTCTTTGTGTGCGCAGGTGCCAAAAAGCGAGAAGTTGCTATCGGAGAGCTTGCCGCGGCCGGCGCCGCGCGGCACCGGGCCCGCGCCGGCGCCGGCGCTGCTCTCCGGCTCCGCCACCGACGTGCCCTCGCATACGCTGCTCACAGCACTCGCTGCTAGACACAAGTCAGTATTTTTCGCTATATTCTATATTTACGTATCTATTTAAAATCCATTTGCGATCAGAAAATAGTAAGGTCATCGTCGTTTGCCTACCTAGCCACGCGCTCCAGCCAACTAGAATAGACTTTAATTTTATTGGTATTCTACATAGCCGCGGGCTAGGCCGGCGGTCATCAACGGCCTCTATATGTTCTCAATGCGAATGGACTTTATGTAGCTTGGCGTAAATTTAATTAAAAAAATGGCTATAAATTGAAAATTCACCTCGTTTAACTAACGATATTCGGCACAGAGAATATTTGAGCTTCGTTTGAAGAATAACATTTTCTATTTTTGCGTTGCGTATAGTTGCGTCTTTATTTGCATGAATTTAACTTTTTCGACGCCAAGCTATCTATTTCGCAACGTATCTCTGTACGCCATCGAATATGTTCATAACTGATTTTATAGTACGTAAGCAAGGAGGGAATAGCGTCATATCGATAAAAAAATATACAGGGGGGTTGGTGGCTAGGTGCAAAGGTTATAGGAGGCGATAAACGAGGTGTTTTTGAACATTTCTAGCCATATATGTCTTTGACAAAACTTGCTATTTTTTCTAATTGTTTTTTTTTGGAATTTTAGAAAAATCTCAGAATGTGCTGGATACGAGTTAATAGTCCCGTTAATAGTGCCCGAATACGCGTTAGTTTGTAAACAATATCTTTTGTTTCCGATAATTCAAAGTGTTTCGGACCAAATAAAACTACTTTTATATGCATTTATGGCTTCTAAAAACCAAATGGAGGCATACAAACTTAAAGAAAACACCTATTTTGATACGAGTATAATTTTGATGTGCCTAAATAAAAAAACTTTTGAATGTGAAAACATTATTAAAAACATGCTTATTTATTGCTCTTTCTTAAGAGGTATTAGTCATTCATATTGCTTGCCAAATCTCTGAGTTAAGGGCTAAAAACCAAAGTAAGGGAGCACTCTTAATAAAACTACATGAACTTTAATTTCAAAACTTGAGTAACAAAATCAAAGTAGGATCGGCTTTAAATGCGTGAATAATTTCTTCCTCGATATCCGCATCGTATCTTTCAGGATTTCCTTTAGTAGCGGGACGATGGATCCCATTTTCGTTAAGACGACGAAACGCGTTGTAAAACATCCTGATATTGGGTAATCTGCGATTTGGATATCATAATGCTCCTGATACATTCGCCGTGCCAATACTCCATTACCGTCTGCCCTTCTATACATGAAGATAATGTTAGTATGATCTTTGTTGCTAAAACCATCGATGTTCATAATTAATCACAAAATTTAATATTTGCAAACCACGTCAACAATTTGTTCAATTTTCAAAGAAGAACTAAATTCGCAACAAACTTAAAACAAAGCCAATTCAAAACATTCCAAAGTTGAAAATCCTTTTTCTTAAAGTAACGTGTTCCAAATTTAAAAGTAGGTGTGGCGTACGCAGACGTGACTCACGGAGATTGAATATATTAATATCTATTAAACGTGCTTGATAACATTAAGATAAAAGTATGATTAAATATTTGTGACGTGAATGGGTACACGTATATTTTACTATATAAACTATTTCTGTTTATTAATAAATTGTCACTTAAGATGTAATCGTGTCTTGCTTTAAAACCCTTTTCCTGGTCGTAATAAGTGGTGACCCCGACGCAGTGAATTCCGCTCAATATCAAGGTCAAGAAGTGCATCGAGGTATTGTAACCAAGGTCAATATCATTAGCGATTCAAGAAAAAGACACATAAATGTCAACCACCATGTGCCAGGAAAAAGCAGATCAAACGACGGAAAAAAGCTCGTTGAGAAAGTTACTGAGCTGACAATGCCTGCAACAATTATCAGAGCAAATCATCCTATCGTTGAAACTGTTTCACAGGAAAGTAGCATAAGAAAATTACTGGAAAATATGAAGATATAACCCAGGCAGCAACCAACATATCTAACTTCAAGCTCAAAAGAGGAACACCTGCAACATCTGGACATAATTTTAAAAGGCCTGCATGAACTTGGGATAACGATTAACATAGAAAAATGTGAATTTCTCAAGATCGAACTCGATTTCTTAGGTCACGATCATATAACGAGCCAAGGAATCACTCCAACGGATGAGAAAGCAAAAGCTATTCGTCTTAATTGATATTATGGTCTTACGTAATCATAGTACTTTATAAATTCCTAGGTTTGCAAATATTTCTAATATTATGTCAACAAAAAAATGTGTGTTTTGCTTGAAATTGTTATGTAGTATTTAATTTTAGAGTAAGAATGTTGAATTGTTATTTTGTGTTTACCTTTTTTAAAGGGGAGAGTATCTGTGGCGTACTCAGACGTGATCCACAGAGATTGAATATATTAATATTGTTAGAAGTGTTAAGGTCTATTTTTGATTGATTGACTAGGGAGATAAATGACACACGTCTTGCTTGTATCTTGGTTTATTTGGGACTACTAAAATTTTAGAATTAAAATACATCTTATACATTGAACATTCCGCCCACCAAAACCAACAGTTTTAAATACATATTCATCAAAAATTAACTATTTAACTCTTATAAAATCTCATCAAAAAAGTGGACTGTATCTTCAAAAAAAACTTTAAGCAAAAACTTTAACATTAAATATTCATGCTTCATTGATTTTAGTTAACTTTAAATATTTATAATTCATTAATTTAACCTTCTATATAATCAATTAATATCTGGATTGGTAGGTAACAAAATAAGTTTTGAAACAGGTCTCTTCAGTTCATTATTGCCTTTACACTGCACAGTTACTACTCTCACTAGTTCGTCAGTTCCAGGGTGCAACATCTTTACTCTTCCTAACAACCATTTAGTGGGAGGTAAGTCTTCTTCTTTAATAACAACAATATCTCCAATATTGGGCGATGGTACTGGTACTTGCCATTTATACCTTTGTTGCAAAGTATTTAAATATTCTGACTGCCATCGCCGCCAAAAATCTTGAGTCATCTTCTGTATATTATGCCATCGGGTGAGTAGGTTTACGTTTTTCTCTTCATAGGTGTCATCAGGTACGGTGATCAATGGCTCGCCTATCAAAAAATGACCAGGCGTGAGAGGCGCCAGCGTGTCAATTGTGTCATCAAGGTGACAGATGGGCCGGGAATTTAGGCAGGCTTCTACTTGAGCTAATAATGTGGCCATTTCTTCATAGGTCAATTTAGTGTTTTTATTTATTCTTGTTAAATGTCTTTTCGCTGACTGTACCCCAGCTTCCCATAATCCTCCGTAATTGGGCATTCTGGGCGGGATAAAATGCCAAGTCGTACCGTCATTGGCTAATAGTTCTGCCACTTCCTGCGTCATATTGTTTTTACCCTTCTTGAATAATTCTTTTAACTCCTTTGCAGCGCCAACAAAATTTGTACCATTGTCACTCCATAGATGGGCGCAAGGGCCTCTTCTTGATACAAATCGTCGAAATGCCGCAATAAAGGCTTGTGCTGTGAGATCCGATACAACTTCTAAATGTATAGCTCGGGTTGCCATACATACAAATAAACAGATGTACCCCTTTATAGTGCGGCAACCTCTGCCCTTTGATATTCGTATATGTACGGGGCCAGCATAATCAACGCCACTATTCAGGAAAGCTCTGTGTGGGCGTACTCTAACAGAAGGTAACTGACCCATCAGCTGATTTTTCACCTTCGCTTTGTCAATTATACATATTTTGCAGGTACGTATGTGTTTTCTCACTGCTGATTTTAGTCCGATCAACCAGTATTTACTGCGGATGTAGGTCATCATCATTTGAATGCCACCATGAAATGTTTTTATATGAGCTTCATTGATTATAAGTTTGGCAATATGCTGATCCCTTGGAATGATGATTGGATGTTTAAAATTCACTGGCATTGCGGCGTTCTCTAGCCGTCCTCCCACTCTTAATACACCATTCTTATCTAAGAACGGATAAAGTGTGATAAGAGTACTTTTCTTTCGTACCTTGCCATCCTTCTTTATATCGTCTATTTCCTTTCCGTAACTTCTATTTTGATACCACTTTATACATCTCAGTAAAACTTCTTCCATTTCAATATTTGTTAAATATGTTTCTCCTCTCATTTCATTTTTAGTTGAAATCCTCCTGCAGTATGCTAGTACTCTTTTTAATCGAGAAATTGAAGAAAATCTTTCCCATATAGGTTGTTCTTCACTTCGTATGTATACATGTAAAGAATTCTTTATTTCTAGATTAGTCACTGGAATATTATAAGTTTCTTGTTTTGCTTCTTTACTATTTAACCAACTAGGGCCTCTCCACCATTTTTCGTTGCCTTTCAGTTGACCAGCTTCCACGCCTCTAGATGCGATGTCAGCGGGGTTATCTCCAGTCGGTATGTATCTCCATTGATCATTATTTACAACTCTTTGTATTTCAGCCACTCTATTTCCAACAAAAGTACGCCAGCGACTCGGGTGTGACTGCAGCCATGATAAAACTACCATCGAATCTGTGTATGCAAAAATATTGTTTTTAGGCACATCTAATATTTGTTGCAGGTCTTCAAGAACTTCAGCCAGTAAGGCCGCACCGCATAGTTCAAGTCTAGGTACTGTCAATTGTTTTAAGGGCGCAACCTTTGTTCTAGACGCTATCATCGTTACATGTACCGTATCGTCCTCCTCTATAACCTTCAGGTAAGTGACAGCCGCGTATGATGTAGTTGAGGCATCTGAGAATCCGTGTATTTCAACACTTTTACATTTAGGTGAAATATGTAGCCATCGTGGAATTTGAATCATCTCCAGATCAACTAAGGAATCTCTATAAGTTATCCCGTCTGCAGTTAAGTCTGTAGGTAATTCTTGGTCCCATGTAAGATTGCACAGCCATAGTCTTTGTATCATTATTTTAGCTCTTATGACCACCGGCGATAGCCAACCAAATGGATCAAAAAGGCGAGCGACGTCAGATAGTATGGATCTTTTTGTTACAGGTTGTTTTAGTTCTGGTAAGTTGACGGTGACCTTAAAAGTATCTTCTTTTCTATTCCATGTTAGTCCTAAAATCTTAATAATATTGTCTAATTTAATATCAATTTTGTCTTTCATATCATTTTCATTATCCTTCAAAGCATTCAACACATCTTCCGAATTGCTCGACCATTTCTGCATTTCAAAACCTCCTCTTTTCAATATTGCTTTTACTTCCTTACATAACTGCTTGGTGTGCTCAACGTCGTGGTGGCCCAACATAAGATCGTCCATGAAAAATGATTGTTTTATTACAGCAGCCGCTTCAGGGTTGTCACCTGCTTCATCATCTGCTAATTGTATAAGAGTTCGAACAGCGAGGTAAGGTGCTGCTGCCGTTCCAAAAGTGACGGTTTTAAGTTGGTAACTTTCTAATTCTTCATCTGGACTATTGCGCCATACGATTCTCTGCAGCTTCACGTGGTGTAAATTAATTTTCACCATTCTATACATCTTTATAATATCTCCTACCACGCAGATCTTATGTGCTCTCCAGCGTGTTATGAGACTACGAAGGTCAGGTTGCAACACAGGACCAATCATCATATTTTCGTTAAGTGACTGACCACTGGTGCCCTTAGCAGAAGCGTCAAATACCACGCGGACCTTAGTTGTATCTTTGTCTTCTCTTATAACCGCGTGGTGAGGTAAATAAATAGATTCATTCTCAATTTGGGTGTCTGCTTTCTCCATATGCTCTAACTCTATGTATTCATTAACTACCTTTGTGTATTCTTCTCTTAGTTTATTGTTTTTCTCAAATTTCTTCTCCAATTGATTGAATCTTACTACCGCTTGTTCTTTTGTATTGCCTACTCTTTTCACTGTATCTTCAACTGATTGTTTCAATGGTAATTGAACAATGTATCTTCCATTTTCTTCTCTCATAACTGTGTTTTTGTATATTGTTTCACATTCTTCTTCTTCTTTTGTATATATTTTCTTCTTTGTGTATGCTGTTGTTTCTATTTCCCAAAATTGTCTTAGTAAATCATTGTCTTCTTTAATTGTTGCAAATAAGCTTGTAATCTTCATTTGTTTCGTTGTTGTCTCTATTGTTTCACCTGATAGTATCCAACCCAAGTCTGTTTTCTGTGCTACTAAATTATCTTGAATTCGAATAAGGCCTTCTTCTATTATTCTAGCATAGACAGCTGCTCCCAACAATATGTCTATTTTTCCTGGAGTGCCGAATGTAGGGTCTGCTAACGTCAAGTGTCTTAGTTGTGGTAAATCGATTTTTATTTCTTTACTTGGCAGTTCAGATGAAATATTATTCAAAAGGTATGCGTCGACATGAATTATCTTTTTGGATTTTGTTAAAAGAGATAAATTCACCATATATTTAATGATAACTTCTTCCTTTCCGACACCAGAAACCTTTCCTCTTATTTCAGTTTTCTTTAAGTTCAGTAAATCGACTACTTTACTTGTCACAAACGATGCTTCTGAACCTTGATCGATAAGGGCGCGACATGTAAATGATTCTCCATAATTTGACGTAATATTAACTAACGCCGTTGCTAATAACATATTCTGCCCTTTAACTTCATTTTTTCTAGAATAGTGTGTCTTTACTATAGTTTCAGGATCTTCATTATTGTAGGAACATGTTGCTGTATCTGTCGCTGTATCTTTTTCTACCTTTTGAGCTTGTGTATCTTGATGTATTAATGAATGATGTTTTCTATTACATATTCTGCAAGATGTGCGTCTGTTACATCGGAAAACGCTATGATTTGGTATTAAACAGTTAAAACATAAATTACTTTTCTGCACAAACTTGTATCTTTCTTCTACAGGTTGTTTCAAAAATTCTTTGCAGTGAAAAACGAAATGGTTTCCTTTACAGAAAGCGCATACCACTTGTGTATTTGATGCAGAAATAGTGTTTTGATGTTGATTATCTTGCCTATTTATGACGTGAAATGATCTTTGTGTTCTATTTCTTTCTCCTGTAGCGCTCCACGTAGTGGGTGTAACTAATTCTAAAGTTCGGAATTTAGCTTCTAGAAACTTCTTCAGCTTGTCCCATGTTGGCAGCTCATCGACTTGTTCGTTATACGCGTGCTCTTCCCATTCTTTATGTGTTTGCATATCTAACCTTTGCACGACTAAGAATACGATAATCGGATCCCACTGGTCTATCTGGATATCCATGTTGGTTAAACTATTAAGACACTCTGATGTTGTATCTAAAAGTGATTTTAAAAACACGGCTGATTGAGTATTAATTTTCTTCTGGTAAAATAATCTTTTCAATAAGGATGTTATTATTATTCTTTTATTTCCATATCTGCTTGTTAAAAGTTCCCATGCTTGTGTATAATTATTTTCAGTAATATGTATGTGTCTTAATAATGCCTCTGCTTCTCCAACTAAACTTGATTTTAAATAATGTAATTTCTGTACACACGATAAAGATGAGTTATTGTGCACTAAAGATGTAAACAAGTCTTTGTAGGTAGGAAACTCTTCATATTTACCAGAAAAATTAGGTAACTGAATTCGTGGTAATTTCACACATAATGAACTGTTTTTGTCTGCAGTCATGGTTTCCATATCTTCATTCTGTGAAGTTGATTTTTTATTCAGCAAGTCCATTAAATCCGCCTTTAAACAAATATAAAGTTCTTCGTAAGTGAAATAATCTTCATTCAAAAAATATGGTAAAACTCCGCGCTGTTCCCGGGGCGTACATTTTCCTAACGCTAAATGATCTCGGTTAAATGTATTCCAGTACTCTTCGATACATTGTATTCTCGCTTTAATGTAGCCTTCGGTTAAACGAGACTTCGGACATTTCTTTAAGTTTGTTTGTGTCTTCAACAATATATTTGCTCCATCTTCCAAAGCACTCAACAACGCAGCTTGCTCCTTAGTAGGTGTAGTCATTTTTTCATATATTTTTCGTGTAAGTATTCTTCTAAATATCAAGTTCTAAATGCTTCACTAACCAACACAATCGTTCGCTGATCACTTCTTTAACACGTAAATAACATCAAAACAACTTGTTTACGTAAATTTTAATTAAACCTTCCGGGAATCAAAACTCTTATCTCGCTAGTCTTTTGTATTCGAAAAAAGGTCGCCTTTTGTTCTAGTCGGACGGCCAATCTTCACTATTCAAAAACTTCCATAATAATATCCGTCTCGTTTGGACCATATGTTAGAAGTGTTAAGGTCTATTTTTGATTGATTGACTAGGGAGATAAATGACACACGTCTTGCTTGTATCTTGGTTTATTTGGGACTACTAAAATTTTAGAATTAAAATACATCTTATACATTGAACAAATATCTATAAAACGTGCTTTATAAAATTAAGATAAAAGTATGATTAAATATTTGTGACGTGAATGGGTACACGTATATTTTACTATATAAACTATTTCTGTTTATTAATAAATTGTCATTCAAGATGTAATCGTGTCTTGCTTAAAAACCCTTTTCCTGGTCGTAATAGTACGCATATTACAATTTGACTTTATTATAATCGCAGGAATTGGCGTCTGGAAGCGGCGCTTCGGTCTCTGTGGACGTACGCGGCGGGCGCCGGGCAGCGCGCGCTGCCCCTGGCCGCGGCCCTGCTGCGCGCCGCCCCCGCGCCCCCCCGCGCGCCGCCCCCGCTGCTGCACGCGCTCGAGACGCTGCCCGACCACGAGCTGTTCCCCCGCCACTGGTGAGTGTACACTAGCGCCCCCTGCCGCGGCCCTGCTGCGCGCCGCCCCCGCGCCCCCCCGCGCGCCGCCCCCGCTGCTGCACGCGCTCGAGACGCTGCCCGACCACGAGCTGTTCCCCCGCCACTGGTGAGTGTACACTAGCGCCCCCTGCCGCGGCCCTGCTGCGCGCCGCCCCCGCGCCCCCCCGCGCGCCGCCCCCGCTGCTGCACGCGCTCGAGACGCTGCCCGACCACGAGCTGTTCCCCCGCCACTGGTGAGTGTACACTAGCGCCCCCTGCCGCGGCCCTGCTGCGCGCCGCCCCCGCGCCCCCCCGCGCGCCGCCCCCGCTGCTGCACGCGCTCGAGACGCTGCCCGACCACGAGCTGTTCCCCCGCCACTGGTGAGTGTACACTAGCGCCCCCTGCCGCGGCCCTGCTGCGCGCCGCCCCCGCGCCCCCCCGCGCGCCGCCCCCGCTGCTGCACGCGCTCGAGACGCTGCCCGACCACGAGCTGTTCCCCCGCCACTGGTGAGTGTACACTAGCGCCCCCTGCCGCGGCCCTGCTGCGCGCCGCCCCCGCGCCCCCCCGCGCGCCGCCCCCGCTGCTGCACGCGCTCGAGACGCTGCCCGACCACGAGCTGTTCCCCCGCCACTGGTGAGTGTACACTAGCGCCCCCTGCCGCGGCCCTGCTGCGCGCCGCCCCCGCGCCCCCCCGCGCGCCGCCCCCGCTGCTGCACGCGCTCGAGACGCTGCCCGACCACGAGCTGTTCCCCCGCCACTGGTGAGTGTACACTAGCGCCCCCTGCCGCGGCCCTGCTGCGCGCCGCCCCCGCGCCCCCCCGCGCGCCGCCCCCGCTGCTGCACGCGCTCGAGACGCTGCCCGACCACGAGCTGTTCCCCCGCCACTGGTGAGTGTACACTAGCGCCCCCTGCCGCGGCCCTGCTGCGCGCCGCCCCCGCGCCCCCCCGCGCGCCGCCCCCGCTGCTGCACGCGCTCGAGACGCTGCCCGACCACGAGCTGTTCCCCCGCCACTGGTGAGTGTACACTAGCGCCCCCTGCCGCGGCCCTGCTGCGCGCCGCCCCCGCGCCCCCCCGCGCGCCGCCCCCGCTGCTGCACGCGCTCGAGACGCTGCCCGACCACGAGCTGTTCCCCCGCCACTGGTGAGTGTACACTAGCGCCCCCTGCCGCGGCCCTGCTGCGCGCCGCCCCCGCGCCCCCCCGCGCGCCGCCCCCGCTGCTGCACGCGCTCGAGACGCTGCCCGACCACGAGCTGTTCCCCCGCCACTGGTGAGTGTACACTAGCGCCCCCTGCCGCGGCCCTGCTGCGCGCCGCCCCCGCGCCCCCCCGCGCGCCGCCCCCGCTGCTGCACGCGCTCGAGACGCTGCCCGACCACGAGCTGTTCCCCCGCCACTGGTGAGTGTACACTAGCGCCCCCTGCCGCGGCCCTGCTGCGCGCCGCCCCCGCGCCCCCCCGCGCGCCGCCCCCGCTGCTGCACGCGCTCGAGACGCTGCCCGACCACGAGCTGTTCCCCCGCCACTGGTGAGTGTACACTAGCGCCCCCTGCCGCGGCCCTGCTGCGCGCCGCCCGCGCGCCGCCCCCGCTGCTGCACGCGCTCGAGACGCTGCCCGACCACGAGCTGTTCCCCCGCCACTGGTGAGTGTACACTAGCGCCCCCTGCCGCGGCCCTGCTGAGTTTTAGCGGCGACAAAGAATGTAGTAATTGTTTTCTAATCTATACTGCTTCATGTTGTTCCCCGTTATTAAGTTTTCGATAGAACATGACACTTTATAACTTTAAGAAATTGGTTATTTTTTTTATTTATACATTATTATCTCAATGTCCACTAATCTTTCCTTCATTACCTCGTTACAGCGAAGACTCCGGTCGCATAATGGAGGCGCTGATCCTGAGCGCGGGCGCGGCCGCGGCGTCGGGGTCGGCGCGCGACCAGGCGGGGCTGCACCGCGCGGCCGCGCTGCTGAGGCGCTGCGCCGCCGCCCCCGCGCCCGCCCCCGCCGCGCGCGCGCTCGCCAAGCACCACGCGCTGCTGCAGTGAGTATATAGTGCAGCAGGCGGGCCAAGCACCACGCGCTGCTGCAGTGAGTATATAGTGCAGCAGGCGGGACAAGCACCACGCGCTGCTGCAGTGAGTATATAGTGCAGCAGGCGGGGCTGCACCGCGCGGCCGCGCTGCTGCGGCGCTGCGCCGCCGCCCCCGCGCCCGCCCCCGCCGCGCGCGCGCTCGCCAAGCACCACGCGCTGCTGCAGTGAGTATATAGTGCAGCAGGCGGGCCAAGCACCACGCGCTGCTGCAGTGAGTATATAGTGCAGCAGGCGGGCCAAGCACCACGCGCTGCTGCAGTGAGTATATAGTGCAGCAGGCGGGACAAGCACCACGCGCTGCTGCAGTGAGTATATAGTGCAGCAGGCGGGGCTGCACCGCGCGGCCGCGCTGCTGCGGCGCTGCGCCGCCGCCCCCGCGCCCGCCCCCGCCGCGCGCGCGCTCGCCAAGCACCACGCGCTGCTGCAGTGAGTATATAGTGCAGCAGGCGGGCCAAGCACCACGCGCTGCTGCAGTGAGTATATAGTGCAGCAGGCGGGCCAAGCACCACGCGCTGCTGCAGTGAGTATATAGTGCAGCAGGCGGGCCAAGCACCACGCGCTGCTGCAGTGAGTATATAGTGCAGCAGGCGGGCCAAGCACCACGCGCTGCTGCAGTGAGTATATAGTGCAGCAGGCGGGGCTGCACCGCGCGGCCGCGCTGCTGCGGCGCTGCGCCGCCGCCCCCGCGCCCGCCCCCGCCGCGCGCGCGCTCGCCAAGCACCACGCGCTGCTGCAGTGAGTATATAGTGCAGCAGGCGGGCCAAGCACCACGCGCTGCTGCAGTGAGTATATAGTGCAGCAGGCGGGCCAAGCACCACGCGCTGCTGCAGTGAGTATATAGTGCAGCAGGCGGGCCAAGCACCACGCGCTGCTGCAGTGAGTATATAGTGCAGCAGGCGGGCCAAGCACCACGCGCTGCTGCAGTGAGTATATAGTGCAGCAGGCGGGGCTGCACCGCGCGGCCGCGCTGCTGCGGCGCTGCGCCGCCGCCCCCGCGCCCGCCCCCGCCGCGCGCGCGCTCGCCAAGCACCACGCGCTGCTGCAGTGAGTATATAGTGCAGCAGGCGGGCCAAGCACCACGCGCTGCTGCAGTGAGTATATAGTGCAGCAGGCGGGCCAAGCACCACGCGCTGCTGCAGTGAGTATATAGTGCAGCAGGCGGGCCAAGCACCACGCGCTGCTGCAGTGAGTATATAGTGCAGCAGGCGGGCCAAGCACCACGCGCTGCTGCAGTGAGTATATAGTGCAGCAGGCGGGCCAAGCACCACGCGCTGCTGCAGTGAGTATATAGTGCAGCAGGCGGGGCTGCACCGCGCGGCCGCGCTGCTGCGGCGCTGCGCCGCCGCCCCCGCGCCCGCCCCCGCCGCGCGCGCGCTCGCCAAGCACCACGCGCTGCTGCAGTGAGTATATAGTGCAGCAGGCGGGGCCAAGCACCACGCGCTGCTGCAGTGAGTATATAGTGCAGCAGGCGGGGCTGCACCGCGCGGCCGCGCTGCTGCGGCGCTGCGCCGCCGCCCCCGCGCCCGCCCCCGCCGCGCGCGCGCTCGCCAAGCACCACGCGCTGCTGCAGTGAGTATATAGTGCAGCAGGCGGGCCAAGCACCACGCGCTGCTGCAGTGAGTATATAGTGCAGCAGGCGGGACAAGCACCACGCGCTGCTGCAGTGAGTATATAGTGCAGCAGGCGGGGCTGCACCGCGCGGCCGCGCTGCTGCGGCGCTGCGCCGCCGCCCCCGCGCCCGCCCCCGCCGCGCGCGCGCTCGCCAAGCACCACGCGCTGCTGCAGTGAGTATATAGTGCAGCAGGCGGGCCAAGCACCACGCGCTGCTGCAGTGAGTATATAGTGCAGCAGGCGGGCCAAGCACCACGCGCTGCTGCAGTGAGTATATAGTGCAGCAGGCGGGCCAAGCACCACGCGCTGCTGCAGTGAGTATATAGTGCAGCAGGCGGGCCAAGCACCACGCGCTGCTGCAGTGAGTATATAGTGCAGCAGGCGGGCCAAGCACCACGCGCTGCTGCAGTGAGTATATAGTGCAGCAGGCGGGGCTGCACCGCGCGGCCGCGCTGCTGCGGCGCTGCGCCGCCGCCCCCGCGCCCGCCCCCGCCGCGCGCGCGCTCGCCAAGCACCACGCGCTGCTGCAGTGAGTATATAGTGCAGCAGGCGGGGCCAAGCACCACGCGCTGCTGCAGTGAGTATATAGTGCAGCAGGCGGGCCAAGCACCACGCGCTGCTGCAGTGAGTATATAGTGCAGCAGGCGGGGCTGCACCGCGCGGCCGCGCTGCTGCGGCGCTGCGCCGCCGCCCCCGCGCCCGCCCCCGCCGCGCGCGCGCTCGCCAAGCACCACGCGCTGCTGCAGTGAGTATATAGTGCAGCAGGCGGGCCAAGCACCACGCGCTGCTGCAGTGAGTATATAGTGCAGCAGGCGGGCCAAGCACCACGCGCTGCTGCAGTGAGTATATAGTGCAGCAGGCGGGCCAAGCACCACGCGCTGCTGCAGTGAGTATATAGTGCAGCAGGCGGGCCAAGCACCACGCGCTGCTGCAGTGAGTATATAGTGCAGCAGGCGGGGCTGCACCGCGCGGCCGCGCTGCTGCGGCGCTGCGCCGCCGCCCCCGCGCCCGCCCCCGCCGCGCGCGCGCTCGCCAAGCACCACGCGCTGCTGCAGTGAGTATATAGTGCAGCAGGCGGGGCCAAGCACCACGCGCTGCTGCAGTGAGTATATAGTGCAGCAGGCGGGGCCAAGCACCACGCGCTGCTGCAGTGAGTATATAGTGCAGCAGGCGGGGCTGCACCGCGCGGCCGCGCTGCTGCGGCGCTGCGCCGCCGCCCCCGCGCCCGCCCCCCGCCGCGCGCGCGCTCGCCAAGCACCACGCGCTGCTGCAGTGAGTATATAGTGCAGCAGGCGGGCCAAGCACCACGCGCTGCTGCAGTGAGTATATAGTGCAGCAGGCGGGGCTGCACCGCGCGGCCGCGCTGCTGCGGCGCTGCGCCGCCGCCCCCGCGCCCGCCCCCGCCGCGCGCGCGCTCGCCAAGCACCACGCGCTGCTGCAGTGAGTATATAGTGCAGCAGGCGGGGCCAAGCACCACGCGCTGCTGCAGTGAGTATATAGTGCAGCAGGCGGGCCAAGCACCACGCGCTGCTGCAGTGAGTATATAGTGCAGCAGGCGGGCCAAGCACCACGCGCTGCTGCAGTGAGTATATAGTGCAGCAGGCGGGCCAAGCACCACGCGCTGCTGCAGTGAGTATATAGTGCAGCAGGCGGGCCAAGCACCACGCGCTGCTGCAGTGAGTATATAGTGCAGCAGGCGGGCCAAGCACCACGCGCTGCTGCAGTGAGTATATAGTGCAGCAGGCGGGACAAGCACCACGCGCTGCTGCAGTGAGTATATAGTGCAGCAGGCGGGGCTGCACCGCGCGGCCGCGCTGCTGCGGCGCTGCGCCGCCGCCCCCGCGCCCGCCCCCGCCGCGCGCGCGCTCGCCAAGCACCACGCGCTGCTGCAGTGAGTATATAGTGCAGCAGGCGGGGCCAAGCACCACGCGCTGCTGCAGTGAGTATATAGTGCAGCAGGCGGGCCAAGCACCACGCGCTGCTGCAGTGAGTATATAGTGCAGCAGGCGGGCCAAGCACCACGCGCTGCTGCAGTGAGTATATAGTGCAGCAGGCGGGCCAAGCACCACGCGCTGCTGCAGTGAGTATATAGTGCAGCAGGCGGGCCAAGCACCACGCGCTGCTGCAGTGAGTATATAGTGCAGCAGGCGGGCCAAGCACCACGCGCTGCTGCAGTGAGTATATAGTGCAGCAGGCGGGACAAGCACCACGCGCTGCTGCAGTGAGTATATAGTGCAGCAGGCGGGGCTGCACCGCGCGGCCGCGCTGCTGCGGCGCTGCGCCGCCGCCCCCGCGCCCGCCCCCGCCGCGCGCGCGCTCGCCAAGCACCACGCGCTGCTGCAGTGAGTATATAGTGCAGCAGGCGGGGCCAAGCACCACGCGCTGCTGCAGTGAGTATATAGTGCAGCAGGCGGGCCAAGCACCACGCGCTGCTGCAGTGAGTATATAGTGCAGCAGGCGGGCCAAGCACCACGCGCTGCTGCAGTGAGTATATAGTGCAGCAGGCGGGCCAAGCACCACGCGCTGCTGCAGTGAGTATATAGTGCAGCAGGCGGGCCAAGCACCACGCGCTGCTGCAGTGAGTATATAGTGCAGCAGGCGGGCCAAGCACCACGCGCTGCTGCAGTGAGTATATAGTGCAGCAGGCGGGCCAAGCACCACGCGCTGCTGCAGTGAGTATATAGTGCAGCAGGCGGGGCTGCACCGCGCGGCCGCGCTGCTGCGGCGCTGCGCCGCCGCCCCCGCGCCCGCCCCCGCCGCGCGCGCGCTCGCCAAGCACCACGCGCTGCTGCAGTGAGTATATAGTGCAGCAGGCGGGCCAAGCACCACGCGCTGCTGCAGTGAGTATATAGTGCAGCAGGCGGGCCAAGCACCACGCGCTGCTGCAGTGAGTATATAGTGCAGCAGGCGGGACAAGCACCACGCGCTGCTGCAGTGAGTATATAGTGCAGCAGGCGGGGCTGCACCGCGCGGCCGCGCTGCTGCGGCGCTGCGCCGCCGCCCCCGCGCCCGCCCCCGCCGCGCGCGCGCTCGCCAAGCACCACGCGCTGCTGCAGTGAGTATATAGTGCAGCAGGCGGGCCAAGCACCACGCGCTGCTGCAGTGAGTATATAGTGCAGCAGGCGGGGCTGCACCGCGCGGCCGCGCTGCTGCGGCGCTGCGCCGCCGCCCCCGCGCCCGCCCCCGCCGCGCGCGCGCTCGCCAAGCACCACGCGCTGCTGCAGTGAGTATATAGTGCAGCAGGCGGGCCAAGCACCACGCGCTGCTGCAGTGAGTATATAGTGCAGCAGGCGGGCCAAGCACCACGCGCTGCTGCAGTGAGTATATAGTGCAGCAGGCGGGGCTGCACCGCGCGGCCGCGCTGCTGCGGCGCTGCGCCGCCGCCCCCGCGCCCGCCCCCGCCGCGCGCGCGCTCGCCAAGCACCACGCGCTGCTGCAGTGAG